>CM077081.1:225723109-226323109 GCA_039513925.1 Platanthera zijinensis
GTTTTTTTTTTCGCAACGATAGGTGTTTTTGCAATTTTTCGCCCGGAGAATTTTTTTTCCCCCGGACCTCCACTCGTTTTTGTTTTTCGCCCAAGCATTATTTCCCTTCCCCCGTCGCGGTTTTTCGTCCGAGCGCAGTTTTTTCCGCCCGATTGTAATTTTTTCACCCCGTGCGCAATGTTTTCCGCGCTGACGCGAAATTTTAGCCCGGGCTCAATTTTTTCGCCCGTGCGCGAAAATTTCTCCCGGCGCGAAAATTTCGCCCGGGCGCGAATATTTCGCCCGGGCGCGCATTTTTTTGCTCGGGCGCGTTTTTTTCGCGCCCAGACTGAAAATTTAGGCCCGGGCGGAAAGTTCGCGCACGAGCGAATAATTCACGCCCGAGCGTAAAATGCGCGTCCGAGCGAAAAATTCGATCCCGGGCGGAAAATTCTCGTCCGTCTTGAAAATTCACGCTCGGGCTAAAATTGTGTTTTAATAAAAAAGTCACTGCAACAGAGATTTGCCAAACAGTTTGTAAAATGCTCCTTTCTGAAAATCTCTGCAAAATAACTTCACCCAAACGGATCTCCTTTTGCAATATAATTTTCCAAAACCTGCAAATTTTCCCAGACATTACTTTTGCTACCTCTCCTTGTTACTTTCCCGAAAAGTCCTCCCAAACAAAGCCTTAGGGTTCGTTTGGTTGGCTTATTTGCTCCGGTGAGTTTGGTCAAAACGGCATTATGTTAGAATGTATGTTTGACAAGACAAAAATTATGACTGCTACTAAGAAAATAAACTAGTTTTGAACATAAAATGTTTGATTTTTTTTAGGTGAGGTTGGGCGTTCACGAACTATGGTTCATGACCACCGCGTTCACGACCGCCACCACCGTGCCAAATGAAGCCTTGGCGCAACTTATTTGATCCGATGAGTTTGGTCAAAAACGCCATTATTATAGAATGTATGTTTGGCAAGTCAAATGTTATGACCACTACCAAGAAAATAAACTAGTTTTGAGTAGAAATACATGAATTTTTTTAGGTAAGGTCGGACGTTCACGAACGACGGTTCATGACCACCACGTTCACGACTGCTACCACCGCGTCAAACGAAGCCTTGATTGATCAAGCCTAAAAGTGTAAGTGAAGTCCAGCCTCACAGAGCATCCTCACACCAGCTAGCTACCACACACTAATGCCTCCCCTACAATGATAAGTCTTCTTGCAAAATCGGCCGTCGTGATATTGCAACTCAGGTGTGATCTATATGTATGAAAACCCTGACTGTAGTTCTACATGCTTGCTGTGATGTTCAATAATCAAAACCATCAAGGTTAATAATATACTTTCTCCAAGTCTCTGTTTTAGTACATAAAAGTAATGACAAGAAATTAGTGTGCTATTTCCACATCAACAAAATCAAGGTTGATTTCTTACAATTAAATAATAGAGCATCCAAATTGACATAATCCAATTTAATTACTTCCAATCATCCAATTGCTTCTAAAATTATAAACAAGATATAAATATGACAAAAAAGATCATGCTAAAATTTTGTGGTAAAATTATGTCACATGCTCATAATATTTCACTTATACAATCATCATATAATTCGTAAATTTTTACTAAAACTGTATAACAAAACAATGCCCCAAAAAATCTATAAATTTCTAGGGGCAAGGAGATGACCTGACTCACATCATATCAAATTTCAACATCAAATATTAAATATACAACAAACAACAACACTCAAGCCTTTATCCCACTATAGTGGGATCGGCTATATGGATCCTTTGTCGCCATTGTGCCCTATCTTGTGTCATAATCTCACTAATGCCTAAATACATCATGTCTTTCATTATAGTTTCATTCCAAGTCTTTATTGGTCTACCTCTCCCTTGTTTAACATGCCAAGTGACTAGACTCTCACAACGCCTAACAGGTGCCTCTAATGGTCTCCTTTGCACGTGTCCAAATCATCTTAGTCGATCTTCTCGCATCTTCTCTGCAATGGGTGCTACTCCTGTCTTATCCCTGATACATTCATTCCTAATTCTATCCAGTCTCGTGTATCCACACATCCACCTAAGCATTCTCATCTCCGCAACTCCCATTTTTTGCAACATCAAATATTAAATATACATCGAAAAAATTTCACTTATAAATTCTGTCACAAATGATCAAATCTATTTGATAAAGAGTATCTACAATGACTATTCCAATTTCAAGATTTTCTGTCATTCAAATGGCTCCATAATTGTACACATGATGTAAAAATGACGGTTAAAAACCATTCTAAAATTTGGTGGTAAAAGGATGTCACTTGCTCAAAATATTTCACTTTTATAATCATCAAATAATTGGTAATTTCTTACTAAAACTGTATGACAGTAATGCTGCAAAATTCTTCAAATTGTTGGGGGACAAGGTGCTGACCTAACTCACTATCATACCAAATTTCAACATCAAATATTAAATATTTAGGGAGACATTTCACTTATAATTTCTGTCTTAAATGGTCAATCCTATGTAATAAGGATTTATAGCACCTATTTTACCCAAATGTAATTTACTCTTTACTGACCTCAAAATGCTCTGAGATTTCTAGCCGAAGTACAGTAAGTCTGCGTTTGGCGCGGTGGTGGCGGTCGTGAATGCGGTGGCCATGAACCGTCGTTCGTGAACACCCAACGTCACCTAAAAAAATTCATGAATTTTATGCTCAAAACTAGTTTATTTTTTGGTAGCCGTCATAACCTTTGTCTTGCCAAACATACATTCTATGATAATGTTGTTGACCAAACTCACTAGAGCAAATAAGCCGCATCAAACAAAGCCTAAATATGACATAGTAACATGCTACTGTAATTTCACAAAGAAAATCTTACAGCAGTTCCTTAAATTTCAATTATATGATGTTGAAATAATCTGCAAGTAATTACATAAACTATATGGTAAAGTTTTTTAAAAGTCTACAAATTTTTTGGGAAGTTGAGTAAAAACCTATCTCACACATGTGCCAAGTTTCAAACCCATCAGAATCAGTTTCAAAGAAAGATCAACAATATTTAAATCTTGTCACACTTTGTAATATAATTGTTAAAATGCACAAAAAAGGAGAGATAAAGTAATTTTTATTTATTTCACTAAAAATACTCTCACTTTACCTACATGTATTTGTACACTTATATAAGATGAGAAAGGGAAGAAGATTCCTATCTTAAGACGCGAGACTAAATAAACTAACAAGATGGGCCCAAAAGATTGGCCTAACTTTGGACTTTTACATATATTCTTTAACACTCCATGCAAGTTGGAGCATACAAATCGTAATCACCAATTTTGGACAAAAGCTGATAATAAATTGATCGAGGTAAGACCATTTGAGAATGTTAGTAACTTGCCCGGTAGCAAAAATATGTTCTAATTCCAACTTCTTCAATTGAACCTTCTCCCAAATGAAGTGACAATCACTTTCAATGTGTTTGATTCACTCATAGAATATAGGATTCTTGACAATGCGTATAGCAGTTTGACTGTCACAAAATAGGGTTGCTGGTGAGGAAAGTTTGTCAAATCACCAAGGAGACTTTTTATCCAGGTAAGCTCAAAACACAATAGCATCCATTGCACGATATTCAGCTTCAGCAGATGAGCGAGCAACAACAGATTGTTTCTTGCTCCGCTAGGTAATAAGATTTCGTCCAAAATAAGTACAAAAACCAGTTGTGGAGCATCAATCATCCATAGAGCCAGCATAGTCAGCATCATAGTAGGAAATCAGAGATAGAGAATAAGATGGTTTGTATACGAGTTCTTGTCCAGGAACAGTCTTCAAGTATTTGAGGATGCGCTCGACGGCCCGAAGATGTAAGGTCCATGGAGCATGCATAAATCGACTGACAACTTCAATAGCAAAAGAGATATCAGATCTTGTGACAGTAAAATATATCAGCTTTCCTATAAGACGATAACACTCTGGATTCGGAAGTAGTAGATCAGAGTCTGAGTACTAAGCGCATAGATTGTGGTTGACATTTATAGGAGTGTCGAGTGACTTGCATCCCGAGTAGCCAGCATCCTGAAGAAGGTCAAGACAGTACTTCCGTTGAGATAGAACAACCATCAGGACGTCTCGCTACCTTAAGTCCAAGGAAGTACCAAAGATTTCCTAGATCTTTAGTTTGAAAAACCGAGTTCAAATGCTTCTTGATCATTTGTATTTATTTAGAGTCTTCACCGACAATCAAAATATCATCAACATAAACTATGATAATCACTGTGCCTGTTGGTTGATGACGAGTAAAGAGAGAGAAGTCAGCCGAGCTCCGGGTGAATCCGGCATCACAGACAACTTTACTGAACTTGTCAAACCAAGCGCGAGGAGACTGTTTGAGACCATAAATATATTTCTTGAGATGACAGACAAGAGACTCCCTCATGATCTCATGCCCGGGAGGTTGATGCATCTAGACAGTTTCTTGTAAATTCCCATTGAGAAAGACATTTTTGATATCCAATTGATGTAAAGGCCAGTGACGATATACTACGAGAGAGATCAAAACCCGAACAATATTTATTTTGGCGACTGGAGAGAAGGTCTTGTCATAATCCAGACCTTGTTGTTGAGTAAAATCATGAGCAGAAAGACGAGCCTTCAGACGTTGAATTGTCCTATTCGGATCATGTTTGATGACAAATATCCTAAAAAGCATCAGTATTACGGGTATGATACATATCTGATACGACGGTAGTCACGGTACGACAAAATTAAAAATCAAGGATACGAGTACGACATGATACGTTGTATTAAAAATAATAAATATATGTGTATATATTACAAATGCAATTATAAATTCTCAAAACATTAAAACATGAAGCATAAATAATTAATTGAAGTACAAGTCGACAACTAATGCAATATAACATGAAGTTCTTAGATATAAAATATTCATAATCATTTCAAATTTAATGATGTTCATCACTCATTTTCTTCATCTTCCTCTGTATTGTTTGAAGAAGAAGAGAAGAAAGAATAGTGAGAGGAAGAAGAAGAGCAGGAAGAAGAGGAAGAAGAAGAAGAGTATGAAGAATAAAGAGAGGAAGAAGAATTTTCGAGTTACGACAGTTACGACCTAAAGGATCTTTAGCGACAACGACAACAAGATCGACAGAGGAAACAAGAGTGGCAGCAGGATACAAGAGCGACAACGAGATCTTTAGCGACATCGGTAGCAAGATCGGCAGCGACAGCGGGATCAGCATCAGAAGCGTCAATGGGTCGATGGAAAAATGAACAAAGAAAAACCTAAAAGCGCGATATTACTGGTGTCCGCACGTATAGTGCATGTAGCCGTACTAAAACGCACCTGGTACAGATCAAGCCTAATAATGACGTGTCCGTGCTTCATAGATGCACATGTATATAGTAAAAACAAAATAATAAAATTTAAATCAAAAATTTTTGTTGTAACAAAAAAAAACTTTAATTTGAACCACATTTTGTTACTATAATAAGCAAACAGTGCTAATTATATTAATTGGTCTCAAAAAAAATTTCTTCTAAAAGACATGCATAAGTCTTTTGTTTACTTTAGACAAGCATACTCCTATCACAATATGCAAAACAATCTGTCAAGTCCAAGTGTATCTACAGACTAGAGTAACATGTGTATCAGTCGAGTAGCGGGTGCGTACCGGTACCGGATACGTATTCGTTACGTGGCCATCAAGGAAGTACCAGTGCTTCATAACAAATACCCACTTACAACTCACATAGGTCTGTCCAGGAGGAAGAGGGACAAGATCCCAAGTTTGGTTTGCCCAAAGAGCAGACATTTTCTCGTCCATGGCCGCCCGCCACCCTGGATGTTGGAGAGGCTCGTGCACAGAGTTAGGGAGAGAAATAGAGGATAAAGAAATTGCAAATTTCCTGAGTTTCGAAGAGAAGCGGTGTAAGGAGACATAATTCACCATAGGGTGAGCAACAGAGACGTTTGCCGGATCTGCAGGCCACAAAATATCATTAGTGATCAGTAAAGGGCATCTCTCGTAGAGACGCAGACAGAGTACGACGAGTATACACACAAATCAAAGGTGGTTTTGGTGGGATTGGCGTGAGAAGGAGAGGTGGAAGGTTAGAAGTAACAAGGACAACATACCGCAAAAGTAGAGGTGAAAGTGGAGGGTCACTGAGTTGAGGATGATAGGGTTGGTCTTCGAGAAAGGTGACATCAGCTGACGTGACAACCTTGCGATCAATTGGAGAGAAACAAACATAACCTTTCTGAGTGCGAGAGTACCCAACGAACATATATTTTGTGGCACGTGGAACAAACTTGTTGGTGAATGGGCTAAGATTATGGATATAGCAAATGCAGCCGAAGACACGAGGTTTGACTGAAAAGGGGGGGGGGTGTGGAGGGAAAAAGAAGGTTAAAGGGTGCCGCAAAGTTGAGAATGGAGGAGGGCATGCGGTTAATAAGATAACAGACTAAAGAAACCGCAAAATTCCAATATAGTTTGGGAATATGATTTGAAACATAAGAGATGTTAAGACACCAACTTGTGGTGAACAATCTAAGGCCTTCATAGTTCATATTAGGGCATGAAGAGGACTGGTCAAATTTAGGTACTTTCTGATGGCGAACGACGACACATGCACGCGTACTCCCGCAAGAGGCGGTGATCGACGACCCGTTTGGGCGATCCGAGCCCGCGGATGCTCCCGGATGGTCGTTCCGAGTCAGATTCATATATTATATTTTATTTTAATGATGTATTTAGTCCCCCGATCGGCCCGAACATTATTAGTCATCTGATTGGGTGCCCTAATCTGAGTTTTCCTTTTCCCCTATCAATACTCACTTGTGCGGCTGGCCTAGGGATCAAAGGTTGCTTGCTTGCAACTAGCCGGTCACCCCTCTCAGTGGACTCCGAGAGTTGTCTCCCTGTCCGCTGCCCGTAAGCCTTCTCCGACCCCAAGCCGCTGCTTCTCCCCCTCATCTCTTGCCTTCCCTGCATCCCGCCGCCCCTCTCATCTTCCCCTCAGATCCTGACAACCTTCTGTACCCCACCCTAGCCCTCTGGCAGCCCTATTCCCCTTCACCCTTTCCCGTCTTGCCCCATAAGGACCCGCACTCCTCTCCCCGACCCCTTTCCCATCCCAACGCCCTCTTCCAACCTTCCCCCAGTCGACCCTTCTCCATCCTACAGCCAAATTCTAACCCCGACTCCGACCAATCCCATCCTAGACACCTTGCTCTCTACCCGCAGACCTCCATCCCCTTTCTTCATAACATTCCAGATCCGTCCATACCTATGAAGCACAGATACTTCCCCGAAGGCAGCGTCCCCATACCGGATACGTATCCGGTACCGGTACGTACCCAATACTCGATGGATACACCTATGTGGACGCACTTGGACTTATCACATCATTCTGCATATTATGATAGGAGTCTTTGTTTCTAGAGTAATCAAAAGTTGGTTCTATGCTAGGAAGCGTTGATACGTACAATTAAGTTGTGTATCTGTACCGAGTATGTTTCTGGTACTGGTACGTTTCTGTTGCAAGTACGCGTATTGAACGTGTTGATACGACACAAATTATTAACAAAACGGCTAACTTGTCTCTAGACTAACCGGAGATTGAAGATGTTCTCCAACAATGAAGTTGATATCCAACACTGGAGAAGAAAAAAAAAGACTGTTGACTAGACTTAAGTTTAATTTTATCTCTTTTGGTTAAACATATAAGATGCTAAATTTTGTAATATTTATGAATGCTTAATATTTGAAAACTTCATGTTATGTTGCATTGATTTGTGAACTTTTACTTCAAATCATGCCGTACCCGTATCCTTTGTATTTTAAATTTTGTCGTATAGTCGTACCGGATACGTATGGTACCCATACCGGTTCTTCCTAGGTCCATACACATCCTTGCATCCCTTTCGTGGAACCACCGTCTATCCGAGAACGCTCTGCCATCGGCCCTCCTCCCCGAAGCAAGCCACCACATACATGAGTAAATCTTGGTATGATTATTATATTTCTCTTGTTTGAATGCTTTGGTTGGAACTTTGATCTTGGGATTGTTGATTCTTATATGTGATTGTGCTTTATTCGTTGTTTGATTTGCGAGACATGTTCGGTGTACTTGAATGGAATTGCGTCTTAATTCGTTGGTTAATTTTAACTGTTCGTTATATATCATTGCTTGTTTCCAAGTATGCAAATTGTTGCCTCGAGCCATGTTAAATCTTATTAATTGTTGTTGACCTTGATTTGGACTATTATCTCATGTTAGGACGTGCATTGCATCTAGTTAGCACCCTCATCTAGATCGCATCTTCACTCATTGAAGTTTCTGTATGTCTACCACCGCATGGAATTTAGGGTTAGGGCATCGGTCGTCCGTCCTCTGTAGACTCGTGCTGCATCACTTTCCAACCCTAAAATGATTGAAGCTTTTAAACTAATGGTAAACAACGCGCTATTATTATGTAACTTTGGGCATGGCTACATAATATCATAATTAGGCCTCCGCCAAAATGTAGGGTTCTAGACTTATCATTAACCGCTACTTATTTCATTAATTTAATTATTAGATAAGGATGAAATGTTTACTAAAACTTTAGAGAAAAATTCTCTATAGATCCCCAATCCTTTTTGTAATCTCTCCTCTGGTCCTAAATCACATGTAAAAAATGTTCTAGGTCAAGGTGTTCTCTCGTTGGGGGGTTAATCACAGAACCTCAATTCCTAGGTTACTATAACCCTAAGAATTTAAACATTTATAACTTCAACCATAGTTATTCAAATAGGATGCACATCCCCGAATTAGAAAGAACTCATAAAACATTACAATTCTTACGAGGACTTTAACCACTGGTGGGTAGCCTAAGGTGTTCATATTTGAACTTGAACATGGTTGGTCAAATGTTGATCCCACATGGTTTAATAACATAGGGTAATGATTAGGGTTTCACACTAAAGGAATCAAAACACTTCCAAATTTACTCAAATTTTGACCACAGTGAACTTATGATATCCTAAAAGATTGTTGATAGTTTGGTCACCAAATTTGAAGGTTAACCCCATTTAATCTCATTAATTTAATTATTGTAACAACATTAAATATTTACAAAAATTTTAGAGAAATTGTCTCCAAAAATTCCCAAATTTTCTGTAGACCATTAACTGGTTCGAGCTTGCTCATGTAAAAACTTCCATGTCATGGCGAGGCCTATGTAAGGAGTTATAATAATTATAACTCAGATTTAATAAATGCAAACAACTGACTTTGAACAAGCTTAACTCCGCCTACATGAAACCTCTGTCGACTTGCCACCCCATTTTGAAAAGCTCATGGAAAGCTCTGCATCTTAGCATGTTGAGGGACTGTCTTTCTGAGGCCAGGAGGGTCCTCATAAATAAGCTAAATTTTATATGTTCAAATTTTATAATAGCACCCCAAACTATAGGCTTTAATAATAAGAATCAAATCGATATAAAAGAAATAACACAAAATTTTCAGCAAATCTAACGGAGTTCCCTGGTATTGCATAACAAAATGCACTTCCCCCATATTGTATCCATTATCAATCTGCTGTGGGGAACAACCAATCATTAGATCGGCTATTCTGAGGTAATGCAATGACATTTAGATCGTCTTCTCCATGTGATCAACGATGCATATCAAAACTAGGGTGGCAAAAGTGACTTCTGGCATGCAAAGTGACTTCTAACATGAAAAATGGCTTCGTTCCCTAAAAATGACTTTGTGCATAAAAAATGACTTCGTGCACGATAAATGTAAAATGACTTCGTGCATGATAAATGTAAAATGCCTTTATGTGAAAAATGACTTCTTACGTGAAAAAAGACTTCTTACGTGAAAAAAGACTAGTGCATGAAAATTTACTTCATGGGCAAAAAATTACTTCACGTGCGAACAGTGTTGTGGACATCTTCCGACATGGCCGACATACAACATGGCCGACATGTCGGTCGACATAAAAGTTTCATGGACAAAACGACACGTTTCCGATATTTTTTTGCAAAATATCCTCCGATATGTCTGCTATTGACCGATATATTCACCGATATATCCCGAATCGGCAGGGAAGGCAGTCTATCGCCTTATGGATTTTATCGACTAGTTTTTTTTTCAATTTATTTTAATTAGTGTCTATGGTCTAATAGACAATAAATCAAAATTATTTTACTGTTTAGGTTTTTTTTTTCCTTCCTCCGGCATTTTTCCTTGCTTAAACCTGTCATCGACTTCAATTACGCATGGTCTTTGAATTGTGGACTAAAGGTTCCTTATCTTCCATTGTCATCGACAATTTTCTGACATTCTGCTTCCTCTTATTTTAGTTCACGCGTTATACCATTATTACTTGTGTAACACAAAATGTTTATATTAGTTTGATAAATTTAGGGCGCTGCTATCCGCACCGCAGTTTTGGCTATTCGCACCGCACTTTCTCCTAATTTTTCGTGTTTTTTTGAAATACGCCTTGTACGTACATTTTTAGGAAAAGTGTTCAACACAAAAGTTGTAGATCTCGACGAGATCTACAACTTTCGTGTTGAACACTTTTCCTAAAAATGCATGTACATGACATACTTTGTAAATACGCAAATGTTTCGTGCCTTTTGGAAATACGTCTTGTATGTGCATTTTTAGGAAAAGTGTTCAACACGAAAGTTGTAGATCTCGTCGAAATCTACAACTTTCGTGTTGAACACTTTTCCTAAAAATGCACGTACACAACGTATTTTCAAAAAGCACGAAAAATTAGGAGAAAGTGCGGTGCGAATAGCCAAAACTGCGGTGCGGATAGCAGCGCCCTAAATTTAATTGTTCAATAAATATTAAATTATTAATATATTAATCTTTATTATATAAGGAAACCCCTAAACACCTCATGGTGTAACTTTTAATCAAAAAATACCCTCATTAAAACATGTTTATGGCTTAATTTTGGGGCATTTTGGTCTTTTGGCCGGCTCAACACTTAATTTTGTTTTAAATCTTGGTTGCGTGCACTGTTCGCCCACCTCAAAATCGCGATAGCCGCGATTTCTTCCTGGGTTCTGCGCAGGGTATCACAATCCCTCCTCCTCCCGCGACTTCACAACACCAAGATCATTGCACGCCTCCGCCGCGATTTCTTCCTGGGTTCTGCGCAGGGCATCGCATTCCCTCCTCCCGCGACTTCACAACACCAAGATCGTTGCACGCCTCCCCGCTGCTCCACGATCGCATACCCATCTGGGTGCCGCCGCGATTTCTTCCTCAGTTCTGCGCAAGGCATCACAATCCATTCCTCTGCTTGCATCTCCGCCGCATTCGAAGGGTTCGCCGACAAGGGTGCGCTGATCCTACACATCCGGTTCTCATCTACTCGCCGATGCAGGTACATCGCAATCCCTCCTCCCGTGACTTCACAACACCAAGATCATCGCAGCTGCCCTAATTCCTCCTCCATACTGCTCCACGATCGCATACCCATCTGGGTGCCCTTCCGGCAGAAAATCCCTTCCTCCTCCTCCCGCGACTTCACAACACCAAGATCATCGCACGCCTCCGCTGCGATTTCTTCCTCGGTTCTGCACAGGGCATCGCAATCCCTCCTCCCGCGACTTCACAACATCAAGATCGTTGCACGCCTCCCCGCTGCTCCACGATCGCATACCCATCTGGGTGCCACCGCGATTTCTTCCTCCGTTCTGCGCAAGGCATCGCAAACCCTTTCTCTGCTCGCATCTCCGCCGCATTCGAAGGGTTCATCGGCAAGGGTGCGCTAATCCCACACATCCGGCTCTCATCTACTCGCCGATGCAGGTACATCGCAATCCCTCCTCCTCCCGCGACTTCACAGCACCAAGATCATCGCAGTTGCCCTAATTCCTCCTCCCCGCTGCTCCACGATCGCATACCCATCTGGGCTCCCTTCCGACAGAAAATCCCTTCATCCTCCTCCCGCGACTTCACAGTACCAAGATCATCGCATGCCTCCGCCGCGATTTCTTCCTCGGTTCTGCGCAGGGCATCGGAATCCCTCCTCCTCCCGCGACTTCACAACACCAAGATCGTTGCACGCCTCCCCGCTGCTCCACGATCGCATACCCATCTGGGCGCTGCCGCGATTTCTTCCTTGGTTCTGCGCCAGGCATCGCAATCCCTTCCTCTGCTCGCATCTCCACCGCATTCGAAGGGTTCGCCGACAAGGGTGCGCTGATCCCACACATCTGGCTCTCATCTACTCGCCGATGCAGGTACATCGCAATCCCTCCTACTCCCCCGACTTCACAGCACCAAGATCATCGCAGCTGCCCTAATTCCTCCTCGCAGCTGCCCTAATTCCTCCTCCCCGCTGCTCTACGATCGCATACCCATCTGGGTGCCCTTCCGACAGAAAATCCCTTCCTCTGCTCGCATCTCCGCCGCATTCGACGGGTTCACCGACAAGGGTGCAACGGTGCGCTTATCCCACACATCCGACTCTCATCTACTTAGAACAGAAGGTGCATCTGCCTCCGCCTACAACTAAGGTCTGCTACAACCAAGGTTCAAGGTATGGTGTGCTTTACCATACTTTCTCTCTCAAATAGCATGTAAATCATAGAATGTGTTGGCTCCTCCTCCCGGGACTTCACAACACCAAGATCATCGCAGTTGCCCTAATTCCTCCTCCCCACTGCTCCACGATCGCATACCCATCTGGGTGCCCTTCCGGCAGAAAATCCCTTCCTCTGCTCGCATCTCCGCCGCATTTGACGAGTTCGCCGGCAAGGGTGCGCTGATCCCACACATTCAGCTCTCATCTACTTAGAACAGAAGGTGCATCTGCCTCTGCCTACAACCAAGGTCTGCTACAACCAAGGTTGGAGGTATGGTGAGCTTTACCATACTTTCTCTCTCAAATAGCATGTAAATCATAGAATGTGTTGGTTGCCATTAAACTGGAGGTAGATGTTTAATTTCTTTCTGCCGTCTTCCTGTTAATGGTCTATTGTTGGTCTATTGTTGCTTTTCCAAACCCGTGCTCGATTTAGTGGTGCATTTGTTAAGAGACTTATGTTGTTCTGCCATTGAATAGAATCCACCGTTTTAATCTTGAATAGAATCCTCTGTCATATTATCTTTCTCAACTTTGTTATTTCTTTCAAGAATCCACCGTCATATTATCTTTCTCAACTTTGTTATTTCTTTTAAGTGGTAACTTTTTCTACACGCACAGAACTATCATTCAAATGTTAAATTTAAAGAAGGATAAAGAGAGAAAAATGAGAACACGGCAACAAATTTGCCAAGTGTTCTAATTTGCTGGCAAGTGTTCTCTCTTGAAGCAACAAATTTGGCAAGTGTTCTCATTTGGTTGCTCCACCATCAGATTTGTTGCATTCTTTACATGGATAAGGTTCAAATGAGGTAAGCCCTAATTTTCTTATCTTTTAATTTTGTTTCTTGGCGATTTTTTCACGGCACTTTGTATGAGGTGCGATCTACTCACAAATAATGTCTTTTCTTCATCTTTTGAATCAGTAGGATATATGAAAATATGTTTCAGCTGATGGTTGTATTGCATAAGATTGATTTCCCTTTCAAAAGTGGTGGAATATTAGAAAACAATGTATTAAATTGTTAATACCATTTATCATTTAGTATATTTGCATGCTTCTGTTAGCTAAAAGGTATTGATATTAGAATTAGGGAGCTGTTTGAGTGAGCCGAAGTCATCGTTTTTTTTAAACCTTCTAATTGTTAATAGGTGTAGACCTTTCTTTCATGTATCCTACCCGTTCACAATCCGTAGCCCGCTTTAGCGTGGGCAATGACTACCTGAAGGGTTTCAATGAATGAAATAGTCCGCATTTAAATGTATACAGATTCATTCTCTAGGTAATACCAATGCTCTCTATTTTTGAGTTTTAAGTTTTCTTGGAACAATGTCTGATGTAATTATTAGTTTAATCATTCAGGAATGGTATTACAATTTTTGTGCATCATGGTTCCTTTGAACTATATTATTAGCACTTGGCATGTCCAAGCCTTTACAGATTTATGTGTTATTGAAATATTGATTATCCCTTCTCTTTTTAATATGCCTACAATCTCTTGCTTTGTCACTATTATTTGGTTTTCGTCGAATTTAGATAGTTTTCTGTATACACTAACTGTACCCAGTCCGATAGTTTATAAGGCTCTATTTGTTTGGGCGTCTCGCTGCTCCGTTTTGGGCAAACGCCGCCGGAAGGAGGGTAAACAAATGAACCTCCGGCGGCGTTTGCTCCGTTTCCACCCGCCCGCCTTGAGAAACGCCCCAAAAAGCTCCGTTTGGAGCAGCCACCTCCCCCCTCCGGTTCGAAACTCCGTTTCCACCCGCCGGATCGATCCGCCACCGCCGAACCAAATGGAGCCTAAATTTGGGTATATATTGACTGCATGCATATTTTTTTGTGATATTCTGTTTGAATTTTTCATTCATGTAAAAAAATCAAGATAGCGGGTGAACTCTCTATTTCCATAGCAAAAATCAAGTTTTTTTTAAAAATTTTATCATTGCAGGTTGGGCTTTTGCTAATTCAGTTCTATATAGGTTGGCCCCTCTATGGATAGGTGCAAGAGGCTTAGAGTTTGCATGGGGATATGTATTCCAAGACCTTGAAGCAAATGCTAATTTAGTTTGTTTTTCTATTTTATAGAAGAGCCACATCTTTTATACACATATTTTGCTAAACCAAAAAATATTATTTCTATTAGATAAAGAATTGTATCGGCATTCATGCAAATGAAAAAATATTTAGTTTGTTGACTACTTTTTTAAGAAACTTTAGTGTGGGATGCTAACCCACCATGTTATCAAATAAAATCTGATCAATATTCTCTGGCAAATATCAATTTTGGTTTTTTTATAAATCCAAACTTTGGTCAATTATTAAAATGCCATAGATCATCAGTGTTCAGGTTCGAAAGCTATTACTTCCATGCAGACATTGGTTTAGGTACTGAATTTATCACTTTCTGCACTGGTTTCATTGATGTGGCTTAAGAAGAATGAACCTAAGTCATCGCCCCCGGTCAATGTCGCCGTCTCAGACCAATGTCGACGCCCACGTTCAATGTCGCCATCCATGACCAATGTCGCCCCCCCTCCCCCAAGTCCAATGTCCCCATCCACGATCAATGTCGCCCCCACGACCAATATCGCCCCCTTGACCAATGTCGCCCCCCAACCAATGCCGCCCACTCGACATATGTCGCCCCACGACAAATGTCGCCCCCACGACAACTGCCAACCCCCCCACCAATTCCCCCCCCCCCCGACATGTCACCCCAGGACAAATGTCTCCCCTATGACAAATGTCGCCCTTACGACCAATGTCGCCCCCACGACCAATGTTGCTCCCAAGGGCAATGTTGACCCCACGACCAATGTTCCGGCCCCCCCGACCAATGACGCCCCCATGACATATGACGCCCCCACGCCAAATGTCGTCCTACGACAAATGTCACCCCTACGACCAATGTCGCCCCTACAACCAATGTCGCCCCCCGACCAATGCTGTCTCCACAACATATGTTACCCGCACGACAAATGTCGCCCCCACGGCAAATGTTGTAACGCCCCCGATTTTTTCTGAGATTATTTAAATTCTCGTTTGGCGTTACGTCGACGCATTTTCTTGGCTTGCGCCATCTGTGGAGTGTGGTCTTAACTCCTTAGATTGGGTGCCCTATTTTGTAGCCTGTTGGCAAGATCTCCCTAGCAAGCCGAGTCGTTTTGGGTGACCCGGTGTGGCCTCTCGGGGGATGCTTGTGTTTTGGCTTCGGGAGGGTATAACTCGAGTTCTGTTCGTCAAAAGTTAGTTTCGACTTCGCCGTTGTGTTCGTAGCGTGGATATTTAGCTACGGTGCGAATTTTGTCGAATTACGAGATAGTTTGGTTTTCGCATCGCTTTGGGTGTGCCATTAGTAAAGACTAGAAGAAATTCTCTTTTTTTTTATTTAAGGAGCAGGCGGTTGGGTTCGGTTTTGCTGAACCGATGCTTTAAAGCTTGTATAAAAGCCTTATTAAGAAGTGGCGGGCCCACTTCTCCTCTCTTCTTCTCCCCAAGACCGAAACCGCTGCTCCTGTTCGCGGAAAACAGAGGAAACCGCCGGACCTGCTTCTCCTTCGGACGGCGATTCCGGGAGTGTTCGTGGACGGATTTCGATTCCGAAAGCGGCGTTGTCTTGCTCTCGCTCAGATCTTCGTTTCGACGGTAAGAGGTTTGTTTTTCGTGGAGTTTTAGGAGACTTGGATTTTCGGTTTCTTGTGGTTTCCGCCATTTAAGTGCGGGTTTGCTTGTTAGGTGCTGCTCCTTCTAGTGCAGAGTGAAGAGGAGGGAAAGCCGACCAAGCTTCGCCAGAAATCGAGACAAGTGGTATTCTTGCCCTTGCCATTGTTGTTCTTTTGAATTTTGGAATGTTTCCCGGTTAGCCCTAGGGTAGAAACCAAGCATATTCTCTTTTATCTTGCTAAATTTTAGGGCTTAGATTCTCCTATGAGCCCCCTCCTTGTGCTGTTTGCTCAACCTGCTAATTGTGTTCACCATTTAGACTCCAGATTTGTAGTTCCAGTTGGGTGCTTTTGCGGGTGGGGCCGAGAGAGAGAGAGTGAGGGAGGAAGTTGTGGTAGGGCTCTGGTTAGAACCAGTCTTGGTAGACTCCCGGGTTTTGGTGTTGTGTGTGGTGCACATACTCAAAGTCAAAAGCCGCCCGGACTTGGCGTTGAGTGTGGTGGACACACTCAAAGCCATGGTTTGGTCTGTTCCTTGCGGCTGAGTGGTGGGGTGATTGAGTGAGAATTTTCGTCTAAGTCAAAATCGACGGGAATCACCAAGTGATTCCTGCCGATTTCGACGTGTATCGTCAGTGATTCCCACCGATCGGCGAGAATCATCCTGGATTCCCGCCTATTCGGCGAGAATCATTCTGGATTCCCGCCGATCGGCGAGAATCATCCTGGATTCCCGCTGATTCAGCGAGAATCATCCTGCATTCCCGCCGATTCGGCGAGAATCAGACGACATTCCCGCCGACCTCCTCTTGTTGGCGATGGTTTAGGGTTTTCCTGCGGGAGTGAACTTTGGCGTAGAGTGAGTTGACCTCACTCAACGCCAAAGCTGCTTTGGCGTCGAGGGAGGTGGACTCACTCAACCCCACCGTTGGGTTTTGTGGTTTTGCTAAAGGCGTTGAGGGAGTGGACCTCACTCAACGCCATAGCTGTTTTGGCGTTGAGTGAGGTTAGTTCACTCAACGCCGCTGCCTCTTTTGCTAAAGGCGTTGAGGGAGTGGACCCCACTCAACGCCATAGCTGTTTTGGCGTTAAGTGAGGTTAATTCACTCAACGCCGCTGCCTCTTTTGCTGAAGGCGTTGAGGGAGTGGACCTCACTCAACGCCATGGCTGTTCTGGCGCTGAGTGAGACTAACTCACTCAACGCCAAGGTCTGGTTAGGCGCTGAGTGGGTTCCACTCAACGCCAAGCCGTGTTGAGTAACTTCAACACTGTTTCTCTTTCCTCGATTTTCGTTCCCGAGTGAATTCCTTGATTTTATTTTGAGTTTCCTTGTCAGCCATGTTTTTCTTTCCTAAAGGCCGAATCGTGGGTCGTGGTTAGTAGTGGTGGTTTGAAGCTCTTCATGGGGGAGGTGTTGTGTTACTTAGCCAAGGCCACCCTTATTCTTCTATCTTGCTCCAGGTACGGGCTGGGCAAGGGGGTGGAAGGTCTCTTGTGCTTTCACATGTAGACCCTTGAGCTTGTTGGCTTGGAAATGGTGGTTGGGGGACTGAGTTTGCCTCCAACCCGGATCCATGTTGTTTGTTTTTGCTACTACCATCTCCCACAGCTTAGGGTGTTAGAAGTTTCTCCCTTGGTAGATTGCAGCACTTTGGGCTCTTAGTAGCCTAGTAGACCCTGCCGGTTGTAGTTTCTGGGCAGGGTTGGTGCTGTTTTCTCGCACGTAGTGCATTCCTTGTTGTCTTGCCTTGGGCAGTTGTGACTTTTTCTGCTGTGTGTTTTCCTCTTCTATTTATTCCCTGGTTTACACTTCCATGCAGTTTTTCCCTTGTTTTGCTTGCTGAGGTATTCTTTCTTCTTTTGAATGCCTCAGGTACTGAGCAGTAGCCAGTTTGGTGGCTAGGTTGCGGTGGTGTTGCTGGTGGTCTCTTGGACTTTGGAGATCCTGTTGCTTTGTTAGTGAGGTAGTTTTTCTCTACTTTTATTACAGACATACATATTTGCCTGTGGGTTCGTGTCAGGTTGTTGGCGCCCACTGGTTGTTTTTACCTTTGTACTACATATATTACTTTTGCTGCTATCATTTTCGGGAGATAGTCTACTTGCTCTGGGGAGGATTTATGCTAGGTTGCTAGTTATTTTAAAACTACAATTATTATTATTATAAGATTATTGCATGATCAGCATGTTTTATAAAGGTAAATCACTATTTTCCAAACAACGTATAAAGATCGTTTCCTTATATATAATATAAATTAAATGTAGAGTCTTGCATGACATAAGTGGTCCTCTTAGCCTCTTAGGGCTCTTATGCACTTCTTAGGATGTCAAACCTGAATAAAATATTTTTCCGCAGCGCTTAAGTATAGTTTTTAACTGTGGACTAGGTGATCCACCGAGCCGAGGGATAAGGCCTCTAAAGTATAACTGATTTTCTAATCATTAAACTCATAAATTTCTTTCATAAAGTGTAGTAGATGGTTTTGCCTGAGCGTCAGCAGTTATCCCCTGCTTGACGTGGCATCATGACGTGCGTTTTCTCATACTCTGATAATTCGTTAATTCGGAGAAAATGCGGGTTGTGACAGTGTGTATCAGAGGGAGGTTGTTTGACAAGTTAGTCGGACAACCTTCCTTTGATTGCTTTAGTAGTTCAGCATCATGTCATTCACACACCAGTATGTCATCATCACGTCTTGACAAAAGCACGAACACTACACTCATATCATAACATAAAGTATACATGGCATATTATGTAGTATGAGATGCATAATATGTGTTCGTATATGGATCCACCATAGGGGCAACATGTGAGGGTTATGTAGTATGGGATGCATAACCTCACCACGTGGCTGCGACTATCACGTTTTCTTTTCTTCGTTTCATGCGAATGTTATGTAGTATGGGATGCATAACATTTTCATGCGTACGCCGCTCATAACATGCATTAGGGCCTTTTTAGAATGCATAGCACAAACATGCATAGCATAACATTGCATAAGCACAACGTGCCAAGCTAAAGACTGGCAGGATGACATATGTACACACATAAGTTTTCGAGTCAAATAATATAAAGTCATGCATTCCCGATCTAGACACAAGAATTAGTATGGTGGTGGTTAACCATCCTAGGTTAGGGCATAACATTAATTTTAAAAAAAAAAAAAAAAACTCCCAGAGCAAGTTTAGCAGCTTTAAGTTCATATCTATATATGTATTGTCTGTACTTGTAGTTGGATCTAGCCGTTGTTCTAAGATCTAACTAGTGTAGCTTTGACTTTAGGATGACGAGACGTCTTTCAACTAGATCGACTCCCCTGTCTGAGGGTGAGTCATCTGGAGCTCAGAATGATGCGGTAATCGAAAGCTTGCGGTAGAGTAGCGATTCCTTGAGCAGGCAGCTGGTGGAGGTGCGAGCCCAGATCCAGTCTTTGGTAGCAGTTGTGGCAGGACAGACTCAGGGAGTGCAAGGCCCTACAGGGGGGATTACTGTTCCTCCCCCTCCTGCACCCTTAAGACCTCCAGTGGTGGTGCCAGCGGAGATGGCCTTCATCTCGCAGTTTCAGAGGCTGAGCCCTCCCACTTATGACGGGAAGGCAGATTTTATGGTGATAGACGACTGACTGATCTCCATGGAGGAGATGTTCTCGTACTCAGGGATTGCAGACGATCAGAGGGTGATGATAGCCGTCTATCAGCTTAAAGGTTTGGCTAAGAGTTGGTGGCTGAGAGAGAAGGAGAGCTTGGTAGCTGGATGCTCTTGGGAGGTGTTCAAGGAGATGCTATTGAGGAAGTTCTTACCCTCGGTCGAGCGTGACCGCCTCATGAACGACTTTCTCCATCTGAAGCAAAGACAACTCACGGTGGGTGAGTATGAGATAGAGTTCAGCAAGGTGAGCCGTTTTGCTCCTTGATTGGTCAGCATTGAGGCTGATCGAGTTAAGCAATTTCTCGGTGGTTTGAGGAGTGAGGTGCAGCAGTTGACCAGTGCTTATGGGTCAGAGACTTATGTAGGAGTAGTGAAGGCTGCTCTGAAGGTGGAGGCTATTGAGACCGCGAAGAGCAGAGGACAACAAAGTAGGAAGGATAAGAGGAAGTTTGTGGAGGAAAAGAAACCCCAGGTACCCGGTGCGGTTCCTGGAAAGAAGAACAAAGTGGTGTGCAGTTTCTGTGGCCGGTCAGGCCACCCTGTCGAGAGATGTTTCAAGAGGGCAGCAGCTCAGAGGAAGGAGCAGGTTCATGCGATTCAGGGTGCTCCTAGGAGAGATGTCTCCTGTTCTGTTTGCAAGCGACCCGGGCATGATGCTGCCCAGTGCTGGTCTAAGGATAAGGTTTGTTTCAGTGTGGGCAGAAGGGACACATCAAGTCTAGGTGTCCTCAGGTCCAGCCTGCTCTTCATGCAGTTCCTCTTCAGGCATTACCTCCACCTCAGCGTGTGGACAAGGGAAAGGGAAAGCTAAACGTGATCTCTTCCGAGAAGGCTGAAGCTTCGACTCAGGTCATCTCAGGTTAGTTGTCTTTCCAGCCTGAATGTTTTGTTCTTGTCTTGCTAGAATATTTGTAGTATTGTTGTGGTAGTTCCATAGTTATATATGTTCCTATAGGGAAGTTTAAGGTGAAGAACCGCTGGACGCGTGTTCTGTTTGACTCTGGCGCTACCCACTCGTTCGTTGCTAGAGCCTTTGTAGAGCGACATCGGTTGACTTTAGATCGAGTTCGGGATACCTTTCTTGTCAAGTTCCCCTCTGGTGAATCTGTGTTGTCAGATTTGGGCGTGTTAGATTGCCCTGTTTTGTTGGGGGACTTCCTTCCAAAGGCAGACCTGAAAATGATTGATCTGGAGGACTTCGATGTTATTTTGGACATGGACTGGCTGTCTAGGTATGATGCAGTCATTTTGTGCAAAGGGAAGCGCTTGGACTTCATCAGGGACGACGGTCAGCCCGGAAGTGTGTATGCAGATCTGAGCCAGGATTCTCCTGTCATCTTTGCGGTATGTGCTCAGAAGTTTTTTCTTTCGGATTGTTTTGCTTGTTTGGTCTCGGTGGTTGGGACCGCTGTTAGTGTACCGCGCTTAGAGGAGATTCCAGTTGTTCGTGATTTCGCCGATGTTTTTCCTGATGAGCTTCCTGGTCTTCCTCCCGAGCGGGATGTTGAGTTTGTGATCGATTTGGAGCCGGGTACGCGTCCTATTGCTAAGGCGCCGTACCGGATGACCCCTCGAGAGCTAGAGGAGTTGCGAGTCCAGTTAGATGAGTTGTTGGCGAAAGGGTTTATCAGGCAGAGTTCGTCGCCTTGGGGTGCTCCTGTTCTATTTGTGAAGAAGAAAGATGGGTCAATGCGGCTTTGCATCGACTATAGGGAGTTGAACAAAGTCACAATTAAGAACAGGTACCCTCTATCGAGGATCGATGATTTATTTGACCAGTTGCGCGGTAGCACGGTCTTCTCCAAGATTGACCTTCGTTCAGGCTATCATCAGCTTAGGATCCGTGAGGCAGATATTCTACGGACTGCGTTTAGATCGAGGCATAGACATTTTGAGTTCTTAGTGATGTCGTTTGGATTGACCAACGCTCCATCAGCGTTCATGGATATGATGAACCGGGTGTTCAAGGATTTCCTAGATAAGTTCGTGGTGGTCTTCATCGATGACGTGTTGGTTTATTCTCGCAGTGCTGAGGAGCATGAGCAGCATCTGCGCTTGGTTCTATCGGAGTTGAGGAACCATAAGTTATTCGCCAAGTTAAGCAAGTGCGAATTTTGGTTGCCTCAGGTCTCGTTTCTGGGCCACGTGGTGAATAAGAATGGGATCTCGGTTAACCCGGAAAAGATCGCAGCAGTGATGGATTGGAGTAGGCCGGGCACGCCCAAGGAGATCAGGAGCTTTCTAGGATTGGCCGGCTACTACAGGAGGTTTGTGGAGGGTTTCTCTACCCTAGCTGCACCTTTGACTAAGCTGACTCAGAAGAACGTGGCTTTTGTTTGGAGCGAGAAGTGCGAAGAAGCCTTCCTGGAGTTAAAGAGGAGATTGTGCACTACTCCCGTTCTGATCCTGCCTGCTGAGGGTGTGGATTATGATGTATACGTGGATGCTTCGAATGTAGGTCTGGGATGCGTATTAATGCAGGTTGGTAAGGTGATTGCCTATGGGTCAAGGCAACTGAAGACTCATGAGAAGAATTATCCTACGCATGACCTCGAGTTCACAGCGGTTATTTATGCGTTGAAACTGTGGAGACACCTACTTTATGGGGCTCAGTGCAAGATCTTCACCGATCATAAGAGCCTGAAGTACGTGTTCACGCAGAAGGAGTTAAATCTGCGCCAGCGTCGGTGGCTAGAGTATGCGGCCGATTATGATGTAGAGATCCAGTATCATCCAGGCAAGACCAATGTGGTGGCCGACGCCCTGAGCCGTAAGACGGGAAAGATCTTTAATCTCACCGCCGATCGTTTAGTGAAGGAGTTCCTCCTTATGGATATATCAGTGGGATGTTGTGACCTGCAGAGTAGTTTGTCAGTGACAGAGCCGTCTTGGATTTCTTTGACCAGACTTCACCAGAAGGACG
Source organism: Platanthera zijinensis (assembly GCA_039513925.1). Taxonomy (NCBI): domain Eukaryota; kingdom Viridiplantae; phylum Streptophyta; class Magnoliopsida; order Asparagales; family Orchidaceae; genus Platanthera; species Platanthera zijinensis. The sequence continues at coordinate 225,745,969 of CM077081.1, forward strand.
ACCCGGATCTTCTACACTTATACTCCAGGACTGAGAGAGGAGAGTTGTCGGATTATTCCATCAACGATGCGGGAACTTTGAAGTACCGCGACAGATTTTGCATCCCCGCGGTTTGGGACATTCGGGGTATGGTTTGCAGAGAGGCTCATGGATCCAGCGTTGCCTACCATCCAGGATCTACAAAGATGTATCGTGACTTAAAGCAAATTGCCTGGTGGTATGTCATGAAAGGAGATATAGCCTGATTTGTTGCGGAGTGCCACACTTGCAAGCGGGTGAAGGTCGATCATGGAAGGCTTGGTGGCAAGTTGACTCCGTTAGAGATCCCGACTTGGAAGTGGGAAAGTATATCTATGGATTTCATCACGGGTTTACCGCGATCCCCGAGGGGATTTGATTCCGTTTGGGTCATAGTGGATAGACTGACGAAGTGTGCTCACTTCGTGCCATATAAGATTGATTACCCGATGAAGAAGATAGCAGAGTTGTACTTGAATGAAGTCATCCAACTGCACGATGTGCCGGTTAGCATCATTTCTGATCGAGACTCCCGGTTTACTTCTCGTTTTTGGCAGAGTCTGCAGGAGGGTTTGAGTACGGATCTGAGGTATTCTACTGCGTACCACCCACAGACTAATGGGCAGACGGAGCGGGTGAATCAGATAGTTGAGGATATGATCCGATGCTACATTTTAGACCACGGTGGAGCGTGGGACGAGCGGCTGCGACTTATGGAATTTGCATACAACAATAGTTATCAGGAGAGCTTGCAGATGGCTCCGTTCGAAGCCTTGTATGGGAGGCGCTGCAGAACTCCGTTGTTTTGGGCTGAGGCTGGTGAGAGGCCATTGTTGGGTCCTGATGCGCTCGAGGAAATGGAAGTCGCAGTGAAGCTTGTTCGTGAGAAGCTTCGTATAGCTCAGGAGAGGTACGAGAAGAACGTCAATCGGCGTAGGTCTGCCTTGGAGTTTTTTGTAGGGGACCTTGAATTTCATAAAGTTTCTTCGATGGTGGGTGTAAAGAGGTTTAGTAAGAATCAGAAATTGGACCCGAGGTATGTGGGCCCGTTTAAGATTTTGGAGCGGATTGACGTGTCAGCTTACATGTTGGATTTGCCAGCAAACTTCCCAGGTGTTCATAATGTTTTCCATGTTAGCCAATTGCGGTAGTGCGTGCGCAGCAGTGGGTAAGTCTTGGACGTTGTGCCCCAGTTGGAGCCCAACCTCTCTTTTGTTGAAGTGCCGGTCCGTATTTTGGATACTCAGGAACGGGTGCTGCGAAAGAAGTCTATTCCGATGGTGAAAGTTCTTTGGAGGAATCAGGATTTGGAGAGCGCGACTTGGGAGTTAGAGTCGGCTATGAGGGGGGCTTACCCTCAGCTGTTTCCCTGATTAGTTTGGTTTGTTTTTCTTCTTGTAATGTTTGGATTATTACTTTCCTTCTATAGTAGAAGTGTAGTGCGTAAAGTTTCGGGACGAAACTTTCTTTTAGGGGGAGTGACTGTAACGCCCCCGATTTTTTCTGAGATTATTTAAATTCTCGTTTGGCGTTACGTCGACGCATTTTCTTGGCTTGCGACATCTGTGGAGTGTGGTCTTAACTCCTTAGAACTGGGTGCCCTATTTTGTAGCATGTTGGCAAGATCTCCCTAGCAAGCCGAGTCGTTTTGGGTGACCCGGTGTGGCCTCTCGGGGGATGCTTGTGTTTTGGCTTCGGGAGGGTATAACTCGAGTTCTGTTCGTCGAAAGTTAGTTTCGACTTCGCCGTTGTGTTCGTAGCGTGGATATTTAGCTACGGTGCGAATTTCGTCAAATTTCGAGATAGTTTGGTTTTCGCATCGCTTTGGGTGTGCCATTAGTAAAGACTAGAAGAAATTCTTTTTTTATTTTATTTAAGGAGCAGGCGGTTGGGTTCGGTTTTGCTGAACCGATGCTTTAAAGCTTGTATAAAAGCCTTATTAAGAAGTGGCGGGCCCACTTCTCCTCTCTTTTTCTCCCCAAGACCGAAACCGCTGCTCCTGTTCGTGGAAAACAGAGGAAACCGCCGGACCTGCTTCTCCTTCGGACGGCGATTCCGGGAGTGTTCGTGGACGGATTTCGATTCCGAAAGCGGCGCTGTCTTGCTCTCGCTCAGATCTTCGTTTCGACGGTAAGAGATTTGTTTTTTGTGGAGTTTTAGGAGACTTGGATTTTCGGTTTCTTGTGGTTTCCGCCATTTAAGTGCGGGTTTGCTTGTTAGGTGCTGCTCCTTCTAGTGCAGAGTGAAGAGGAGGGAAAGCCGACCAAGCTTCGCCGGAAATTGAGGCAAGTGGTATTCTTGCCCTTGCCATTGTTGTTCTTTTGAATTTTGGAATGTTTCCCGGTTAGCCCTAGGGTAGAAACCAAACATATTCTCTTTTATCTTGCTAAATTTTAGGACTTAGATTCTTCTATGAGCCCCCTCTGTGCTGTTTGCACAACCTGCTAGTTGTGTTCACCATTTAGACTCCAGATTTGTAGTTCCAGTTGGGTGCTTTTGCGGGTGGGGCCGAGAGAGAGAGAGAGTGAGGGAGGAAGTTGTGGTAGGGCTCTGGTTAGAACCAGTCTTGGTAGACTCTCGGGTTTTGGTGTTGAGTGTGGTGCACACACTCAAAGTCAAAAGCCGCCCGGACTTGGCGTTGAGTGTGGTGGACACACTCAAAGCCATGGTTTGGTCTGTTCCTTGCGGCTGAGTGGTGGGGTGATTGAGTGAGAATTTTCGTCTAAGTCAAAATCGACGGGAATCACCAAGTGATTCCCGCCGATTTCGACGTGTATCGTCAGTGATTCCCACCGATCGGCGAGAATCATCCTTGATTCCCGCCGATTCGGCGAGAATCATTCTGGATTCCCGCCGATCGGCGAGAATCATCCTGGATTCTCGCCGATTCGGCGAGAATCATCCTGCATTCCCGCCAATTCGGCGAGAATCAGACGGCATTCCCGCCGACCTCCTCTTGTTGGCGATGGTTTAGGGTTTTCCTGCAGGAGTGAACTTTGGCGTAGAGTGAGTTGACCTCACTCAACGCCAAAGCTGCTTTGGCGTCGAGGGAGGTGGACTCACTCAACCCCACCGTTGGGTTTTGTGGTTTTGCTAAAGGCGTTGAGGGAGTGGACCTCACTCAACGCCATAGCTGTTTTGGCGTTGAGTGAGGTTAGTTCACTCAACGCCGCTGCCTCTTTTGCTAAAGGCGTTGAGGGAGTGGACCCCACTCAACGCCATAGCTGTTTTGACGTTGAGTGAGGTTAGTTCACTCAACGCCGCTGCCTCTTTTGCTGAAGGCGTTGAGGGAGTGGACCTCACTCAACGCCATGGCTGTTCTGGCGCTGAGTGAGGCTAACTCACTCAACGCCAAGGTCTGGTTAGGCGCTGAGTGGGTTCCACTCAATGCCAAACCGTGTTGAGTAACTTCAACACTGTTTCTCTTTCCTCGATTTTCGTTCCCGAGTGAATTCCTTGATTTTATTTTGAGTTTCCTTGTCGGCCATGTTTTTCTTTCCTAAAGGCCGAATCGTGGGTCGTGGTTAGTAGTGGTGGTTTGAAGCTCTTCATGGGGGAGGTGTTGTGTAACTTAGCCAAGACCACCCTTATTCTTCTATCTTGCTCCAGGTACGGGCTGGGCAAGGGGGTGGAAGGTCCCTTGTGCTTTCACATGTAGACCCTTGAGCTTGTTGGCTTGGAAATGGTGGTTGGGGGACTGAGTTTGCCTCCAACCCGGATCCATGTTGTTTGTTTTTGCTACTACCATCTCCCACAGCTTAGGGTGTTAGAAGTTTCTCCCTTGGTAGATTGCAGCACTTTGGTCTCTTAGTAGCCTAGTAGACCCTGCAGGTTGTAGTTTCTGGGCAGGGTTGGTGCTGTTTCCTCGCACGTAGTGCATTCCTTGTTGTCTTGCCTTGGGCAGTTGTGACCATTTCTGCTGTGTGTTTTCCTCTTCTATTTATTCCCTGGTTGACACTTCCATGCAGTTTTTACCTTGTTTTGCTTGCTGAGGTATTCTTTCTTCTTTTAAATGCCTCAGGTACTGAGCAGTAGCCAGTTTGGTGGCTAGGTTGCGGTGGTGTTGCTGGTGGTCTCTTGGACTTTGGAGATCCTGTTGCTTTGTTAGTGAGGTAGTTTTTCTGTACTTTTCTTACAGACATACATATTTGCCTGTGGGTTCGTGTCAGGTTGTTGGCGTCCACTGGTAGTTTTTACCTTTGTACTAGATATATTACTTTTGCTGCTACCATTTTCGGGAGATAGTCTACTTGCTCTGGAGAGGATTTATGCTAGGTTGCTAGTTATTTTAAAACTACAATTATTATTATTATAAGATTATTACATGATCAGCATGTTTTATAAAGGTAAATCACTATTTTCCAAACAACGTATAAAGATCGTTTCCTTATATATAATATAAATTAAATGTAGAGTCTTGCATGGCATAAGTGGGTCCTCTTAGGGCTCTTATGCACTTCTTAGAATGTCAAACCTGAATAAAATATTTTTCCACAGCGCTTAAGTATAGTTTTTAACTGTGGACTAGGTGATCCACCGAGCCGAGGGATACGGCCTCTAAAGTATAACTGATTTTCTAATCATTAAACTCATAAATTTCTTTCATAAAGTGTAGTAGGTGGTTTTGCCTGAGCGTCAGCAGTTATCCCCTGCTTGACGTGGCATCATGACGCGCGTTTTCTCATACTTTGATAATTCGTTAATTCAGAGAAAATGCGGGTTGTGAGAAATGTCGCCCCCACGGCAAATGTCGCCCCCACGACAAATGTCGCACCCACGACCAACGTCGCTCCCACAACCAATGTCGCCCCACGACAAATGTTGCACCCACGACGAATGTTTCCCGCACGGGGTCCCCCGTGCACGACTGCTTGTATATATTAATAAAATTGACATGAAAAATCTAAATCGATGTGTCCACGATATCCGACATCTACAACCTTGTGTACGAAAAGTGACTTCGTAGGTAAAAAATGACGGCGCAAAAAAATGACGTCGTGTAAGAAAAAAGACTTCCGACGCGAAAGATGACTTCGTGTGCAAAAAAATTGTGCTGGAAAGATGACATGTTATCCAAGCTTTTAATCAATAAAATCACTCACAACTAAGAGTTCGTATTGCGGGAAATCTGATTTCGCCGTCTGCGATAACCCTGTTGGGTCCATTGATCACAATGTCCTAGATTTGAAGAAGGCCTATAAGACAATGATATACACAATATTGTATTTGATGCATGCTTTAAGTTCTATGTATGGAGGTTGTTCTTTGTTCACTGTTCAAACAGGTTATCTAAGCACAAATGACAGGTGGACACAAGACAAGATGCTGACCGGGGAGAAATCTGCCTAAGTCCAGAAGCGTTGAGTGAAGACAGTTCAATCAACGCCTAGAAGCCAGAAACGTTGAGTAAAGCTCAAACAGTCAAAGCCAGAGAAAATTTGACAAGAATTCTGGCCAAGTCCAGAATCGTTGAGTGAAGACAGTTCACTCACCGCCCTGAAGAGAAAGCGTTGACATAACACAGTTCAGTCAGAACCGCATTGTTGCTTGACTTGGAATCTATCTAAGGACAGATGCGTTAAGTGAAGACAACTCACTCAACGCCTATTCAACAAAAAATCTGTCTAAGGACAGAAGCGTTGAGTGAAAACAGTTCACTCAACACCTATTCAATAAAACAGGCAAAGACAAAAAATATTGAGTGAAGACAACTGACTAACAGAGGAAATCGATCAAGTCCAGATGCATTGAGTGATGAAGGCTTACTCAACGCCTAGTCAGTTAGACTACAATTGTCGATAATCGTGGAGTGATGAATGATCACTTAACGCCTGGTGGTGCAGAATTCTGCCTAAGTGTTTTGACGTTGAATAATAAGTCTTCACTCAACGTCTATGTAAAATTGTTTGAATTTGGCTAAGTCCACAGGTGCTGAGTCATGATGACGTCAGCAGAAATTCAAATGTTATGGGAACGGAATAGTAGACGAAAAATGACGCCGCTATCCTGTTGTACAACAATTAATGCTAAAGAAAAGTTGTTGATACCAACTCCAGGTGGTCCTGTTGCCAAAGAGCCGTTGGACGGCGGGATAGAAAAAGAAAAGATCAAGGAAGGATAAACCAACTTTCCAGACAATTAACTTTTGAAATACAGAGCTTCATCTTCTTCCTCTCGACCTAGCTGCAGAGCTTGAAGATCTTGCTCCTTCTGGTGATCTAGAAGTTCAAGCAAGTTGGTTGTTAATATTTTCATCTTCAACAGCAAGTTCAGAGAGTAATCTCTCTGAGGTAGAAGAAGGGACGGAGCAAACCCTAGCTGCAGTTACTTCACAACTCAAGCAGAACAGTCTTGAAGATCCATTCTTGGAGCTGTGAAGAAGATACGACTGTGTCATCTCAGTTCAGGAAGAGACAGACTCAGAGATATCTTCTCTGGAATCATTCAACATCAACTACCAACCTTACTTTCTCTAGGATCTTAATTGATCTGAGTGTAAGCCTAAATTATAAAGGTTGAGGTATGATCTTTTTGTAGATCTGAGCGTAGGGCATTAGTGTCTTAGTTGTAGGATCCTCCTTTGGATCTGAGGTAGGGCGTGTGTGCTCGAGCTGTAGGAGAGGTTCTCTCTGAGGTAGGATCCAGTGGTGGATCTGAGTGTAGGGCTAACCTTCTAGCCTGAGTGTAGGACTTTGAGTTAAAGTCTGTGGTAGGGCCTGTGTGCCTGAGTTGTACGAGAATATTTCTTTGAGTGTAGGGCCTTGGGCCTGAGTGTAAGACTTGGAGGAGTCTGAGAAATCTTGAGGGATTTGCTTGGAGCTGAGTTTGGAGAAGTTGACCTTGTCTAACAAACTGTTAGAAAGGTGAGAGGGACAGTGGATGTACACATACTCTGGGGAACTACTATAAACAGCTTGTGTGCTAATTGTGTGATCTTGAAAGCTAACCTAAACTAAAACACAACTCACCAAATCAGAAGAAAGTATCAAAAAGACAGAAAAATATATTCACCCCCTCTAGGTGTTTAGCTACTCTTGAAATTAAAGACTTTCAAGTGGTATCAGAGGAAGGTTACTCAAAAAGGACTTAACTGTCTGAGCTTATCTCTAGGAGTAGCTTAAGTATATTCTTTATGGGTTCAGGAGAGAACCATAAAGAATTGGGCTCAATGAAGCTTCCAATCTGCAGGAAAGAGAGCTTTGAGATTTGGAAGGAGAGAGTCAGGTTATTCATCGAAGCATCTGATCCCAGGATTTTCATAACAGTGCAAGAAGGACCTTTCATCCCTATGAAGGTCTCAGCTCTGGATGCCAATATCCAGACACCTAAGAAGTATTCTGAGATAACCAAGGATGAGGTTATCCTGGCTACAATGGACAAGATGACACAAAACATTATTCTGAGTGCCATTGATGATTCAACATTCCAGAACCTTGTCCACTGCAGAATTGCCAAGGAAATGTGAGACACATTGATAGTCTACATGGAGGGCACTGAAGAAGTTAGAGATGACAGGAAATCACTATTGAATCAGGAATATGAAGCCTTCAGGCAATGCAAGAAGGACAATATAGCTGAGTGCTATGAAAAATTCTTCAGAGTGGTAAATGAGCTGAGGATCTATGAAAGGGTCTTCAATAATTATGAGCTGAATGACAAGTTCCTCATATCTCTAACCAGAGACCGGGACACCAAGATATGTGTCATCAGAGAGGTGGTCAAGTTTGCTGAAACTCCTCCACACACATTGTTTGAAAAGCTGCTCTCCTATGAGATGCAGCTATCTGTCAGGAAGGAGGAGGAGACCACCAGCAGATCTCAAGCCAAGGAAAAGACAGTGACCTTCAAGGTTGAGAGCTCTAAGAAGAGCAAGGAGAGGATTGTTTCTCCCCCAAGAGAGCCTGCTGATTCAAACAGCTTTGAGTCAAGTTCATCTGACAGCAAAATGTCAGGAGATTGCTGCCTTCTCTAGGCAGTTCCATAAGATGATGAAGAGAAGGTAGTGGAAGAACAAACTTTCCTCCTCTTCACACAACAAGAGGGATCACCACAAGTCTGATAAGAAGTTCTCCAAAAGAGACAGGTATGATTCCAAACCTAGTAAACACAATTCCTCTAAAATTGTTTGCTATTGTTGCAGCAAGTCTGGGCATGTCATAGCTGACTGCCCAGTCAAGAGAAAAGAGACAAGTAAGAAGGAGCATCATCATCTGAAGGGCAAAAAGGAATAGACTTTCATTGCCAAGAATGAGAAGAGCTGGAGTTAGAGTGACTCAACATTTCCAGATTCTGATGAAGAAGAAGAAGCCTACATAGGGTTGTTTGCTGTTGTTGTTGATGAAGATGAAGATTATCCTGCTGCAAGGAGGATAGGTATCAGGGCCCCTCTATCATACTCAAACAGTGACACTGAGGTGGATGAAGATGAAAACATCAGTTATGGGCTAATGTCCATGTCAGATGAAGAATCCAGGCAGGATCAGCCTGGTCCAGATAAGGTACATTCTCTTTCCAGCACCCCCTCTGAATCTGACTATGAGACTAGTCCCAATTCTGATGCACTTTCTTCCTTTGATGAAGATCGGTCAGAATTTGAGGAATTATGGTGCCCTTCTGGATGCTTTGAAAAGGAGCAAGAGATTGGCCAAGAAAAAGGCTGAGGAGATTGTCTCCCCACAGCTAGCTGCTTCTCTGCAGTCTGAGTCAGCATCCTTGCTGGATCAGATGAGGAGGGAAATCAGCCAATTGAAAACCATCTTAATCATCCAGATTGGAACCATCAACCATAAGAACAAGATCATTATGGATCTTGAAGAAAAACTCCTCAAAGAGAGGAAGCTAGTGACTTAGTACTTCAAGCCTAAATCAGTGTTGCCACTCATTGATACTTTCACCTCCCAAACAAATAAGAAGGGACTGAGGTACATTGAGAGGGACACTAGAAGAAGGAATAGGAGGAAGGGCAAGGCCCCTATTCAGCCTGCTATCTCCTTTGAGAAAGTTGTGTTGCCATGCAACATGTATGACTAAGAAAGCATATATGGTCACTGGTTGAATGGTAGATCCACCAGTGTGAACAAAAATGTTCACAACTATAGTGGAAGGAAGGGCATGAGTCTGAGTGCCTTTAAGGCTCCCCATGAGGAAATTCAGATGACCCATCATGGACCATTTGTTTTTGGTACACCAGCCCCCACTCTCAAGAATATGACAGTGGCCAATAGTCAATCTCCTCCAGCAAAAACTCAGACTAAAAGTAAGTCATCAGCAAGCCTGACTTGGCTATCTCTGATGCAATCAACAACTTATCTTCTACAAAGAAGACTGCTGCTAGTGACATTCACAGTAAGCCAAGTACTTCTACTGGAAGACTCACTTTCTGTCAGATCCTTGCTGATAGAAACATGTAAAGGGCTTTTGCTATCCCTTCTGAATAGTCAGCTGCTGTCAGCTTGTCTACAAGAGCTGTTCAGAAAAGGAGATATAATATTCATGAGTGTTGGTGCTGTGGCAAAGTGAGACATTTTGCCATAGATTGTTGGCACAACCCCAATGTGCCTAGTGCAAGGGCTAGTCTACCTGTCAAAAATGCTGCAGGCAGACAGACTAATTTACACACTAAAAAGAACCTAGGATCCAAATGGGGTCCTAAGATAAACTGAATTGTGGTTGCAGGTTAGTCTAAGTACCCATCCAATATGGTACTTGAACAGTGAGTGTTCCAGACACATGAATGGAACAAGAAGTCTTCTAAAGGAATACAGTCCAGTAAAGAATAGACCAAAAGTGATCTTTGGTGGGTCAGACAAAGGAGTCACCAAGGGCTATGGTCTGGGAAGCACGGATACGCCAAAAATAGGGCCTTACCCGTACCGGGTACGTTTTCGGTACGGATACGCATACCGCACGGCTAGGTTCGATATTATCGCACGACTAGGTTTCATTTCTTTCGATCCCGCTCCTACTTCCGATCCCGTCGCCGCTCCCTGCTCCTACTCCTGCTCCCGATCCCATCGCCGCTCCCTGCTCCCGATCCCGTCGCCGCTCCTTACTCCTGCTCTTGCTCCCGTCGCTGCTCCCTGCTCCTGCTCTGGCTCTTGATCCCGTCGCCGCTCCCTGCTCCTGCTCCGACTCTCGTCACCGCTCCTGCTTCGGTTCCCGACGACTCTTCTTCTTCTTCCTCTTCGCGTACAACATGGCTGGGTTCGATATTATCGCACGTCTAAGTTTCATTTCTTCCGATCCCGCTCCCTGCTCCCTATCCCATCCCCGCTCCCTGCTCGTGCTCCCGATTCCGTCGTCGCTCCCTGCTCCTGCTCCTATTCGCGCTCCCGTCGCCGCTCCCTGCTCCTGCTCCCGCTCCAGTCGCCGCTCCCTGCTCCTGCTCCGGCTCCCGTCACCGCTCCTGCTCCCGCTCCCGATGGCTCTTCTTCTTCTTCTTCAATTGATTATTTATGCTTTATGTTTTATTGTTTTGAGAATTTATAATTGTATTTGTGATATATGCATATATATTTATTAAATTTAATACAACGTATCCCGCCGTACCCGTATCTTTTATTTTAAAGTTTTGCCGTATCGCCGTACCGGATACGTATCGCACCCGGTACCGGTACCCGTACCCGTACCGGTGCTTCCTAGGCAATGGTATGATCACCAATGACATAGTCACAATCACAAAAATGGCTTATGTGAAAGGGTTGCAACACAACCTGATTAGCATAAGCAAACTATGTGATCTTGACTATGTCATTGTATTTCACAAAGATGAGTGTTTAATCAAAAGGTATAATGACCAAGAGGTCATTTTTGACAGACACTAGAAGTGAGAATATTTATTGTTTAAACTTTTTTATGTTTAAGTTCTGACACCCCTGTGTGTCTAATTGCTAATGAGAAAGTCTCATATTATGTACAATGACACAAGAGACTAGCTCACTTGAACTAAAAGTTCATTAACAAGCTCTTTAGTGGAGAGCTAGTCAGGAATGGTCCCAACATAAGATGCACCAAGGAGGGCATTTGCTCTGCTTGTCAAAAGGGCAAGCAGACAAAAGCATCCTTCAAGAGCATTGGTTCCAAGGATTTTGTGAGGTGCTTATACCTCCTGCATATGAACTTGATTGGTCCTATGCCAGTTCATAGTCTAGGTAGGAAAGTTTACACACTTGTGATAGTTGATGACTTCTCCAGGTTTGCTTGAGTGTTCTTCTTGAAGAAAAAGTCAGAAACTCTTGACACTTTTATGACCTTTGTTAGGCAAGTTAAAAATGAAAAAGATAGCTCTGTGGTCAAAATTAGAAGTGATCATGGTACTGAATTTCAGTCTGAAGGCATGACAAAGTTCTGTGAATATCAAGAGGTTCATCAGAAAGTTTCTTCATCAAGAACTCCTCAGCAAAATGGGATAGCTGAGAGGAAAAATAGAACTCTCATAGAAGTTGGCAGGACCCTTCTTAGTGACACTTCTCTCCCAGAATATTTCTGGTTGAACCAGTGAACACTGCATGTCATGTCCTGAACATGGCCTCTATCAACAAGTACCACAAGAAGACTCCCTATGAGATTATGAAGGGAAAAAAAACCAAATCTAGCCTATCTCAGGATCTTTGGTAGTAAATGCTTTGTGCTCAATAATGGGAAGTCTTATTTGACCAAGTTTGTTGCCAAATGCTATGAAGGGATATTTGTTGAGTACATCAACCATAATAAGGCATATATGGTCTACAACTTAAAAAATCAAGTTGTAGAAGAATCTGTTAATGTAGTCTTTGATGAGTCATCAATGATTAACAGTGAGCTGTCAAGCTCCTTGCACGTATAGAGTTGAAGATGAACAAACTAACCATCAAGGACAATCCTCCAACTACCCTAGTAGAAGATGATGAAGTTTGCACTCCAGAAGGAGATCAAAGTGCACCTGACATGGATGAAATCAGCAAGATCCAGCCAATGAAGTTCTTGATACTGAAGTAAGAATGCCCCCAATAGTCAGGCACTTGAGGGTTCATCCCAGAGATCAGATAATTGGAGATGTTAGCCAAGGGATTACAACAAGGAGCAGAAGCCAGAACATTGCAATGTACTCCAGCTTCCTGTCTCAGGTAAAACCCAAAAGGTTTGAAGATGCCAACATTGAACTATTTTGGATTGTGGTTATGCAAGAGGAACTGAAGCAGTTCAAGAGATGCAAGGTCTGAAAGCTGGTTTCCAGACCACAAGGTCATAACATCATTGGAATCAAGTGGATTTACATGAATAAGGTTGATGAAAATGATGTTATATTTAAGAACAAAGCTAGACTGCTAGCCAAAGGATATAGACAAGAAGAATGTATTGATTTTGATCAAACTTTTGCTCCAGTGGCTAGACTAGAAGCCATAAGACTATTCTTTGCGTATATTGCACACAAGGGATTCAAGGTATACCAGATGGATGTGAAGTCAACTTTCCTTAATGGTGACCTAAAAGAAGAGATCTATGTTGAGCAACCCTCAGGTTTTGTCAATTCTCACTCTCCTGATTATGTTTATAAGCTTAAAAAGCATTGTATGGGTTGAAGCAAGCCCCTAGGGCATGGTATGAGACCATGCCTAGCTTTCTTATTGAGAACAAATTCTCAACGGGAAAGATACACAAGATACTATTCCTAAGGGAAGTCAAGGGTAAGATCATCCTAGTTCATATTTATGTAGATGACATAATCTTTGGGTCTACTGATGATGATCTCTATAAGAAGTTTGCTAAACTTATGCAGGGGAAATTTGAGATGAGCAGTATGGGTGAGCTCAAGTACTTCTTGGGCCTCTAAGTAAGACAGTCTGAGAATGGATTATCCATTTCACAGTCTAAGTTTACCAAAAAGTTAATTAAAAAGTTTGGAATGGAGAGTGCCTCCATCATGAAAACTCCCATGGGGTCAAATGTGTCACTAAACAAGGATGAGATAGGGAAACCTGTTGATGAAACCCTGTATAGAGGCATAATTGGCTCTCTCCTCTATCTTACTGCTAGTAGGTTAAACATCATATATGTTACATATGTCTGTGCTAGATACCAGGCTTGCCCTAAGAAGTCTCACTATTCTGCAGCTAAAAGAATTCTGAGATATCTGAAGGGCACACCTGATTTTGGCCTATGGTATCCTAGAAATAGTGATTTTGAACTAACAAGGTATTCAGATGCAGATTTTGCAGACTGTAGAGAAGACAGAAAAAACACATCTTGATCCTGTCAATTTCTAGGAAGAAGGCTTGTGTCTTAGAGCAGCAAAAAGCAAACTAGTATTGTAATCTCAACTGTAGAGTCAGAATACATATCTGCTGGAAGTTGCGGTGCACAACTGTTGTGGATCCAGCATCAACTCCAGGACTATAATCTTAAGATAAGTAGAACTCCTATATTCTGCTATTCTACTAGTGCAATCTCTATTGCTAGGGATCCTGTATCTCACAATAGGACTAAGTACATAGAGATTAAATATCACTTCATTAGAGAGCATGTGGAATGTGAAGACATCAGTCTTGAATTTGACCCTACAGACAAGCAAGTAGCTGACATCTTCACTAAGCCACTAGATGAAGCCAAGTTCAACACCTTCAAATTTGAACTGGGTATGTTGAACTTAGTCTAGCTTCAGTAATAATTCATATATTCCTGTTGTAGGTAGTGTTACTCCTTGCAGGATAACATAGAGGAAATGGACTAAGTGTCCAGGCGTCGAGTGCGCTGAGTCTAACTACTCAGACGTCGAGTGCGTCGAAATAACAACAAGTGTCGAGAGCGTTGAGTGTGTCGAGTCCACTCAACGCATACTCCCAGGATCGTTTATTTGTGGCTAACTATCGGAATTAATCACAGCCGTTGATCACTTCGTGATCAAACAAAACGTACGTGACTCTCCACATTCTCTACTTAGAGGTAAATATAAATAGACCTAAGTATGCTCAGAATAAGAAACATTATTACTTGCCCTTTGCGAACTACTATCTCCCTGCGACGAAAGCTCGTCAACTCTTCAAAAATTCAGCAAATTAATGGCTCCAAAAGGAATGGACTTCTTGTTCGAGAGATCCAAGCTAGTTCAAAATGGATTTAAGGATGCTCCTGAGGAGGTTATGCAGGTTCTGCACTTGCTGGAGGTCGCTGACCTAACTTTTGTTATGTCTGAGCCAGTACTGATCTGGAAGAGAGAAGTTCTGGAACTTTATTCGAATGCGACAGTGGACTCAGCTTTAACAAAGATCAAATCCTCAATCAGTGGAAAGAAGATTAAGATCACTCTCAATAGGTTATGCAAGGCTTTCCATCTGCCGAAGGTGAAGGAGTCAGATGAGGACACTGACTTATTTCAGGATGATGTTATTGTTGAAAATGGCGAAGTTAAAGTGGGTGATTGGGCGACCTGTCCGCGCGGTCTATGCGTACAGGACTTGCGGTTAGCCAGGTCGGTAGAGCTGTTGCAGACAGCTTGTTCTTTGGCAGCCTGGGCTGTCTGTTCGCGCGGATTGTGCGGACAGAGGAGGAGGCCAGCCAGGCCGGCTTATGCTACACAGGCAGTTGGATCCCAGAAGGTAACCGGGCGGATAGCTTCTATATCCGCGGAGTCCGGCAAGACGCGAACTTGGCTGGAGCTCGGCAGACCGACATGGCAGATGCCTTAGTCTAGCTCTGGTGGTGCGGCTGGTGGAAGCTGCAGGATTCGCCGGTTAGAGCGGACATGTGCTGGAGTTCGCCGGGATTGGCGGACTGATACCAGTGTCCACTAGTAAGCGCGGACTGGCCCTTGTGGCCAGTGGTGTGGACTTGGTTTGTTCTGAACCAAGTCAAGGTTTGGCTCAGTCCAACGAGATCGCGCAGTTAAGCGCGGACTGTTTCTCAGTCCGCCAAGCTCGGCAGCAGTGTCGTGTGCCTTGGTTGCAAGCTTGGGGAATGCGGACTGGAGTTGAGTCCGCAAGGCGTGCGAGCTGATGCAGTGTCCGCCAAGTTAGACAGCTTGTTGCGCATTGGTTGCTAACTTTGGTATGCGGACTGTGCTGTGTCCGCAAGGAGCGCGGACTGGAGCGGTGTCCGCTGATAGGCGAACAAGGTGTTGCTGCGGGTTTCGGCTGGCAGCGGCGGCCTAGCTTGGCCTTTGGTGACAAGGCAGATAGAGGTTGCTATTCGACCTTGGTAATGCTCTTGGCAGGTTGGCTATCTGGCACAGGTCGCGGCGGATTGGCTGTGTATCCGCGGCTTGCGGATACACTTGGTTCTCGTCGCGGGATGGGTGGTTATCCTATCGGCTAGGGCGGTGACCACACTCCTCACCGTGCCTATAAATAGGACCCCCTGTCACATCAATAAAAAGTGAATGAACAGTAAGTGAACTCGCGGATAGTTGTTGCAGACTGGATTTTATATCCCCGCGGTTTGAAGATTGACCGAGTTGTGCTGTGCATGTTGTGCGGATAACGCTGGAAGGCCAGGACTTGGTTCTGACTGCGGTCAGAGACAGTGCAGACTCTGCGGATAACAACCAGCGGTTAACAGCTGGTCGTGGGTTGTGGCTAGGCGGTCTCTCTTTTGCAACTAGTTTCCTGGTTCAATAAGCTGTCCGCTTCTGGCGGCCTGTTCAGTTCGGCAGCAGCAGATCGTGCGGTCAGGCGGCTAGGCGACCTTGCGGTTAGGCGGCTAGGCGACCTTGCGGTTAGGCGGCTTGCTTATCGACGAGTAGAGTTCCTTCTTGCATTGGAATAAAGAGCAGTCTGCGCTGCTTGGTTTGCGGTCTGGCGTCCTTGCGGTTTGGGCGAACTACGTATTGCAGTAGTAGAGCCGGCGGCTAACTCCTTGAGTCAGCGCGGTTAAGTTTTGCCTTGTAACTGTTCTGCTTTCCCTTTGGTTATTTTTGCGAATCATGTCTCGC
This sequence comes from Platanthera zijinensis, assembly GCA_039513925.1. Classification (NCBI taxonomy): domain Eukaryota; kingdom Viridiplantae; phylum Streptophyta; class Magnoliopsida; order Asparagales; family Orchidaceae; genus Platanthera; species Platanthera zijinensis. The sequence goes on from CM077081.1 coordinate 225,761,891, forward strand.
CATGTATGTCTCGCCTTGTAAAGATTGTTTAGTACAAGATTCTTGCTCTTCTGGTTTGCATCTGATTTATTTGGGCTCGGATAGGTTGAGTGTTCCTGCGCCTGGTTTCCCGTTTTCAGCTATATCAAATTTTTAACATGGTATCAGAGGGAACAGAAGCTTGAGCAGTGAATCAACCGACAGTTTGCTTCAGTGCTTCTGTGGGTTTATGTGAACCATGGTTAAGTGCAATGGAAGGTGGTTTTGCAAGGAATCTTGGAATGAAGCTTCTTACATGGACTAACTTTGGAAAGTGGAAGTCATGTATGGAATGTTATCTTCTTGGCGAGGATCTTTGGGTGGTGGTTTGCGGAGACAGAAGGCAAGTGGTTACTGCTGGCAATGCTGAAGTGATAAGAGCTTGGAAGGAGACAAACGCGAAAGCATAGGTTTTTCTCAAGCAGGTGATCTCATCGGAACTCTTAGACCACATCAGCGGATGTCGGTCAGCTGTAGAGATTTGGACTTCTCTCGATGGGTTGTTCAACAAAGAGGTGAAGTTGGCTGCTAAGGTTGGTCCCTCTACTTCTGATCAACAAGAGAGGAGTGTTTCTCCTAGGCGTGATGGGAAGAGGAAGGAAGGACCAAGGTGCTATAGATGCAAGAAACCTGGTCACCTCAAGAAGGAGTGTAAGGTTGTCTTGCACTCGGTGAACGTCGCTCATGTTGGGAGCAAAAGGAAGGACTTGGTTGAGTCGTCAACAAGTTCTAATGCTAATCGGTTGAAGGCCAGTGATAGTGCAACTATCTGGCATGAAAGACTGGGGCACGTGGGATGGACAAACTGAAAGCAATGACGGTGAGAAGCCTTGTGAGAGGCTTGCCTAGGATGTCATCCTTCGACGACGGTCAAGCTTGCGCAGGATGTCAACACGGTGAAGCTTATCGCTTTACGTTTAATAAGGCGCAGTCCAGGTGTAAGGCACCATTGGAGGTTGTCCATGGTGATCTGGTGGGACCGACCGTCACCGCCAGTCTTGAAGGCAGCAGGTACATGCTAATATTGGTTGATGACTACTCGAGGTATACTTGGGTGTACTTCATGAAGGAGAAGTCGAACGCGTTTCGTTTGTTTGTGGAGTCCAAGAAGCTTGTGGAGGGCCAGCTTGGTCTGCGATTCAAGAAATTGAGAACGGGCAACGGAGGTGAGTTTGGCTCAACTGTGTTCTCTAACTTTTGCAGGAAGCATGGAATCCGAAGGGAGCTCTCTTGTGGACATACTCCAAAACAAAGTGGAGTAGCAGATCAGAAGATCCGTCTTTTGACGGAGACCTGCAAGTGTTGGCTTCAGTGCAAAGGTATTCCTAAGGCCTTTTGGGCAGAAGGGATGACCTGTGCGGCACATGTCATCAATCAGATGCCTCTGAGTCCGATCAACTTGAAGACTCCGTATGAGCTGATGTTCAGGATAAAGCCCAGCGTGAAGTACCTTCGGGTGTTTGGATCTACCTGCTACGTACACACTCCGGATGCTCTCAGGACGAAGCTAGTCTTCGTTGGGTATGATGAGCAGAAGAGGAGATGGAGGTGTATGGATCCTGCGACAAAGAAGTTCATCGTGTCGAGAGACGTTGTCTTCGATGAGCTGACGTCGTATTTGGGTAGCTCAGATGTGGAGCTAGAGGTGAGCAGGTCAGATTGTGGGTTGGAGAAGGCTGCTGCTAAGGTTCAGATGGAGCTGCCCGTGTCACCAGGAGCTCCAGATTGTTCTAGCTCCGGGGCAGAAGCGTCTGGGTCAGGAAGCAGGGGGAGCGATTGTAAGATCCGACTTCCCAATTTGGAAGCATACCCGGATCTTATGCCCAGAACCGCCGCCTTACGGTGATACTATCACACGGGTTGGTCGATACCGCAAGACGCCGATTCTGCCGGCTAACACGATCATATCTCAGAGCAATATGAGTAACGAAAGCAATAGATAGTCCACAACCACAAAATATATATATATATATATATATATATAATGAAATATGCATCGGTCCAGAAAGAGTACATCAATAAAAAGGGCTTATGCCCTATACATCATATATATAAAAATCCCTCTCTCTCTATCAGCGGAAGACACTATCATCTCTAACTCATCCCACCTGCGGCAGCTCTGCAGTAGTAGTAGAAGGTGGTTGTCGAACTGGCTCCTCAGGTCCTGTCACCTCGTCCTGCTGGTCGTGCTGGTACCCCATCTCCTCGAGCCCCTAAAAAAAGTTAGTCATCGACCGTTAGTCAAAAGACTAAGTCATTTCTTCCGCACCTCGCCCCGCAACTCCTAGACACCGTGCGGGAGGACGAAGCGGAAGGCAACAAGGGGTGACAAGTATAAGCAGATGACAGTGACCATATACTAACAAGTACATGAGGAGTAATAATAGTTCTACACTAGCAGTTCTATGTAAGAGGCACAAGTACAGTAAGTGAAGAAAAGAACAGCAGTAAATAAGAAATGTAACAGCTGTAAGTAAAGTAGAGTAAGAGCAGTGCTACGTAGTATAGTAAAGTAAGTATGCTACATCAAATCTATCATCACAGAAGTACCCTAACTTATACGAGTGCCCATACAAACGTATAAGTTAGAGTTTCAAAATTAACTTATCATATAAAAGAGCCCATATTAATTTATATGATAAGAATCCATGATACATCTGCCTACTATGTATGAATACATGCTGGTTATTATGCAACATGCAAGTGCAACTCACACACAACGACTTTGTGATCACAGACCTTTAGTTCCCGCTTTTCGGAGCTAGCATCACTCTCTGGTACCGCCGTTGTGGCTACGGCAGCAGTGGAGCGGGCGTCTCCACTCCTAGGCAGGTATGCACACTACCAGACCTAGACCTCCCATACGCCTCTGTACACGTCCTAGGTGCACTCTAGAGTATTGCGTACTAATTGCTGACTACCCGTCAGTCTTGTTGGGCCGGGTGTGCGTTTTCGGGGATTGTCCTCCAGACCGCAGTATAAAACAACCTACTAGCCCCTCAAACCCACTCACCCGCCTGAGTCACCGTACTGCCATCTGTGTGCCGATTGGCCCAGCACCGCATGACCCGCCACTAGTATGTTTATGCACATGCAAGGTAGTTATACTCGAGCTTTCAGCTCGCAGGACCATCCTGTCCTGAATCCCTCCAACCCTACACGGGTGAGCATATACTACAAATCCCTCCAACCCTACACGGGTGAGCATATACTACAAATCCCTCCAACCCTATACGGGTGAGAATAATGACGTAATGCCTACCCTACTAAGCTACTCTTGTCTACGGGTTATTATACTTAGTGACTTAAGGTTAATCTCAGGACTGCCCAGGGCATACCCGGTGAAGGGCTCTCGAAGGCACTAGAAACCAAGATGGGATGACAAGCCCAGGGTTCCCTTTCGCAAGAATAATTATTCTTATTAGTGTCTGCCCAGGATTATCACCCAACTCTCATTATTACTTTAGAACGACCCTAATGACTTAAGGTGTTATTAGGAGCGCGACGGTCTTCCACCGGTCCCCGTTCATCCGGTCACTGACCACGATTATCTTGCCTCATCGGTCCTTGCATCTGTAGAGGTGGGGGAGCTAGGACTGTAGGAGGCCCCTGCTCCTGCCTGATGTTGGGACGACGACGTCCCCCACCCCTCCTGTATCCAATAACCTTGCCTCTCTGGGATGCCCTGCTACCTTCTCCGGATAATGACCCCTCTAGCGGTCTCTTTCCTCTGCCTTGCACCATTAGCTGGTCAGCCTCCAGCTTCTTTGCCATCTCTATTATCTGTGCAGTGGTGCCATGAGATATGAATAATAAGGGCTGCCTCAAGGAGTCTCAGATCCCATGGTAGAACCTCTTAGCATACTTCTGGTCATCCCAGTCATGGAATCCCGCAAATCTAGCCAGATGGGAGAACTCTCTTTGGTATTCGATCACGGATCTGCTCCCCTGCTAGAGGTTCAGAAACCTCGCTTCCAAAGCATCTCTGTCTGTGGTGGATACGTAGTGCTCTAAGAACGTATCGCTGAACTCCTCCCAAGAAATATCCATCAGCTCCCTATCAGCATATACAAAGTCTCGTACAGACTTCCACCACCTCTTCGCATGTGCATCCAGTACCGAGGTGGCAAGAGGGACTGCCTGGCTGACTGGGCAGCTGATGCCAGCCAACAGCTCCTGAATAGTCTCCAGCCACTCCTCCGTCTTCACAGCATCCTCTGTCCCGCGGTACACCGGCGGAGGCAGACTCTTGAAGGCACTCAACCAGTTCGACCCCGGATTTCGCTGTGGGGCCGGGACCTGCTGGGCTCTGAAGGCTTTCAGGATAGCCGTCAGAGTTTGCCCCATCTCAGTCTGCAAAAAGGGAGTGGCAGCTGGAGGGGGTGGACCATATTCTGCTGCGGAGCGACCTGCGGAGGTTGCAAAACAGATAAGGTTTAACAGGATTGGCCTAACTCATTGTGTTAACTGGACTGATCGTGTGACTTTTACATGGGCACACCATCGCTTCCGCTGCATAGTTTGTCCGCAAACTAATGCTCGAGCGGGGTGTTCTAATGTTGTGGACTTTGTTCTCATATGATCGTGTGGTCAAGTGATACCAGTTTGTAAGATCCGACTTCCCAATTTGGAAGCACACCCAGATCTTATGCTAAGAACCGCCGCCTTACGGTGATACCATCACACGGGTTGGTCGACATTGCAAGACGCCGATTCTGCCGGCTAACACGACCATATCCCAGAGCAATATGAGTAACGAAAACAATAAATAGTCCACAACCACAGCATATATATATGCCCATGTAAAAGTCACACGATCAGTTCAGTTAACACAATGAGTTAGGCCAATCCTGTTAAACCTTATCTGTTTTGCAACCTTCGCAGGTCGCTCCGCAGCAGAATATGGTTCCTCCCCCTCCAGCTGCCACTCCTTTTTTGCAGACTGAGATGGGGCAAACTCTGACGGCTATCCTGAAAGCCTTCAGAGCCCAGCAGGTCCCGGCCCCACAGCCAAATCCAGGGTCCAACTGGTTGAGTGCCTTCAAGAGTCTGTCTCCGCCAGTGTACCGCGGGACAGAGGATGCTGTGAAGACGGAGGAGTGGCTGGAGACTATTCAGGAGCTGTTGGCTGGCATCAGCTGCCCAGTCAGCCAGGCAGTCCCTCTTGCCACCTCGGTACTGGATGCACATGCGAAGAGGTGGTGGAAGTCTGTACGAGACTCTGTATATGCTGATAGGGAGATGATGGATATTTCTTGGGAGGAGTTCAACGATACGTTCTTAGAGCACTACGTATCCACCACAGACAGAGATGCTTTGGAAGCGAGGTTTCTGAACCTCCAGTAGGGGAGCAGATCCGTGATCGAATACCAAAGAGAGTTCTCCCATCTGGCTAGATTTGCGGGATTCCATGACTGGGATGACCAGAAGTATGCTAAGAGGTTCTACCATGTGCTCCGAGACTCCTTGAGGAAGCCCTTATTATTCATATCTCATGGCACTACTGCACAGATAATAGAGATGACAAAGAAGCTGGAGGCTGACCAGCTAATGGTGCAAGGCAGAGGAAAGAGACTGCTAGAGGGGTCATCATCCGGAGAATAGCAGGGCATCCCAGAGAGGCAAGGTTATTGGATACAGGAGGGGTGGGGGACGTCGTCGTCCCAACATCAGGCAGGAGCAGGGGCCTCCTACAGTCCTAGCTCCCCCACCTCTACAAATGCAAGGACCGATGAGGCAAGATAATCGTGGTCAGTGACAGGATGAACGGGGACCGGCGGAAGACCGCCGCGCTCCTAATAACACCTTAAGTCATTAGGGTCGTCCTAAAGTAATAATGAGAGTTGGGTGATAATCCTGGGCAGACACTAATAAGAATAATTATCCTTGCGAAAGGGAACCTTGGGCTTGTCATCCCATCTTGATTTCTAGTGTCTTCGAGAGCCCTTCACCGGGTATGCCCTGGGCAGTCCTGGGATTAACCTTAAGTCACTAAGTATAATAACCCGTAGACAAGAGTAACTTAGTAGGGTAGGCATTATGTCATTATTCTCACCCGTATAGGGTTGGAGGGATTTGTAGTATATGCTCACCCGTGTAGGGTTGGAGGGATTTGTAATATATGCTCACCCGTGTAGGGTTGGAGGGATTCAGGACAGGTTGGTCCTGCGAGCTGAAGGCTCGAATATAACTACCTTGCATGTGCATAAACATACTAGTGGCGGGTCATGCGGTGTTGGGCCAATCGGCACACCGATGGCAGTACGGTGACTCAGGCGGGTGTGTGGGTTTGAGGGGCTAGTAGGTTGTTTTATACTGCGGTCTGGAGGACAATCCCCGAAAACGCACACCCGGCCCAACAAGACTGACGGGTAGTCAGCAATTAGTACGCAATACTCTAGAGTGCACCTAGGACGTGTACAGAGGCGTATGGGAGGTCTAGGTCTGGTAGTGTGCATACCTGCCTAGGAGTGGAGACGCCCGCTCCACTACTGCCGTAGCCACAACGGCGGTACCAGAGAGTGATGCTAGCTCCGAAAAGCGGGAACTAAAGGTCTGTGATCACAAAGTCGTTGTGTGTGAGTTGCACTTGCATGTTGCATAATAACCAGCATGCATTCATACATAGTAGACAGATGTATCATGGATTCTTATCATATAAATTAATATGGGCTCTTTTATATGATAAGTTAATTTTGAAACTCTAACCTATACGTTTGTATGAGCACTCGTATAAGTTAGGGTACTTCTGTGATGATAGATTTGATGTAGCATACTTACTTTACTATACTGCGTAGCACTGCTCTTACTCTACTTTACTTACAGCTGTTACATTTCTTATTTACTGCTGTTCTTTTCTTCACTTACTGTACTTGTGCCTCTTACATAGAACTGCTAGTGTAGAACTATTATTACTCCTCATGTACTTGTTAGTATATGGCCACTGTCATCTGCTTATACTTGCCACCCCTTGTTGCCTTCCGCTTCGTCCTCCCGCACGGTGTCTAGGAGTTGCGGGGCGAGGTGCGGAAGAAATGACTTAGTCTTTTGACTAACGGTCGATGACTAACTTTTTTTAGGGGCTCGAGGAGATGGGGTACCAGCACGACCAGCAGGACGAGGTGACAGGACCTGAGGAGCCAGTTCGACTACCACCTTCTACTACTACTGCAGAGCTGCCGCAGGTGGGATGAGTTAGAGATGATAGTGTCTTCCGCTGATAGAGAGAGAGGGATATTTATATATATGATGTATAGGACATAAGCCTTTTTTATTGATGTACTCTTTCTGGACTGATGCATATTTCATTTCATATATATATATATGCTGTGGCTGTGGACTATTTATTGCTTTCGTTACTCATATTGCTCTGGGATATGATCGTGTTAGCCGGCAGAATCGACGTCTTGCGGTGTCGACCAACCCGTGCGATAGTATCACCGTGAGGCGGAGGTTCTGGGCATAAGATCCGAGTGTACTTCCAAATTGGGAAGTCGGATTTTACAAACTGGTATCAGAAGGAGGTTTTGTTCCTCCGTAAGTCTGCCCACATCTTGGTGATGCCGGGATGCACTGAATATCTGGAGCAATGTGCCTTTCTGAGTATGTCATCCCGGATATCATCCCCTGCTGGTATGTATACTCGTCCACGGAATCGAAAGAGATCATCTTGCAGCGTGTAATCCTCAAACTTGCCCCCTTCTAGGGCACTGAAAATCGGCTCTAATGCAGCATCCAGCCTCTGATGTGTAGTAATGCTCTCCCGAATATCATCATCACCGATCAATGAGCTCAGGTACTCTCGGTATACCACTGGTTCGGCCTCAGATACCATGGTAATATGCATGTCTTTCATCATCCGTATCAGCTCTATAGACATCAACCGAGGCTCCGGTCCAGAAGTGCCGGCTCTCCTGCTCAAAGCATCTGTTACTGTGTTTGCCTTCCCTAGATGATAGTGGATCTGATAATCATAGTCACAGAGGAATTCCACCCATCTCCTCTGTCGCAGGTTCAGGTCCTTCTGCGTATCGATATATTTAAGATTCTTGTGACCCGAGTAGATATCACAATGAATCCCGTATAAGTAATGCCTCCACATTTTTAGGGCGAATACCACAGCCCCAAGCTCTAAGTCATGTACTGGATAGTTATGCTCATGCTTCTTCAACTGTCTCGAAGCATAAGCAATAACATATCCATGCTGCATCAGGACAACACCCATCCCCTGGTAAGAGGCATCCGTGTAGATCTGAAATCCTTCACTCCCGGATGGGAGCGCAAGGATAGGGGATGAGGTGAGTCGGTCCTTCAACTCCTGAAAAGCTATCTCACACTGCTCTGATCAAACAAAATCTGCATCCTTCTTCGTCAAGGACGTGAGGGGGAGGGCTATCCTCGAGAATCCCTCCACGAGCTTACAATAGTAACCTGCTAATCCCAAGAAGCTGCGGATGTCTGATGCTGTCTTCGGCCGTGGCCAATTCCGTACTGCCTCTATCTTGGCTGGATCCACTGCCAATCCAGCCCCACTGATAGTGTGCCCCAGGGAGGCCACCTCCTGTAGCCAGAACTGGTACTTAGAAAACTTTGCATACATCTGGAACTCTCTCAGCCTCTGCAAAACCTGTGTCAAGTGCTCTGTGTGCTCCTCCTGAGTCCGGGAATAGATCAGAATATCATCGATGAACACAATGACGAAGCGGTCTAAGTAGGGTTCGAATACACGGTTCATTAGGGTCATGAATGCGGAGGGGGCATTCGTGAGCCCAAAAGGCATCACCGTGAACTTGTATAGCCCATATCGTGAACTGAATGCCGTCTTCGGTATGTCCTCTTCTCGGATGCGGAGCTGGTAGTAACCGGATCGCAAATCTAGCTTAGAGAACCAGAAGGCTCCCTGTAGCTGATCAAATAGCTCGTCTATCCGAGGCAGTGGATAGGTATTGCGGACCGTCAACCGGTTCAGCTCCCGGTAATATATGCATAGTCGCAACGATCCGTCTTTCTTCTTCACAAAAAGAACTGGTGCTCCTCACGGCGATGAGCTCGGCCGCACAAGTCCCGATTCCACAAGCTCCTGAAGTTGAGTCCGGAACTCTGCCAACTCTCTGGGAGCCATCCTGTAAGGTGCCCGGGACACTGGCCTCGCCCTCGGCACTAACTGGATCCTGAAATCCAAGTCCCGAGCTGGTGGTAGTCCGGGCAATTTCTCCGGGAATACATCGGAGAATTCCCGAACCACCGGGATATCAGCTATAGAGCTCTCTGCTACTGCCATCTCGAAGCAGATGAGGTACACCTCCTCCCCCTGCTCATAGGCTTTGACAGCCTGTATAGAAGATAATAAAAGATGGGGGATAGGTCGGATACCTTCAATAGTGACGTAAGAGTCTCCATGTCTGAGCGTGATCCTTTTCGAGGGGCAGTCGATCTGAGCATGGTTCCAATGAAGCCAGTTCATGCCCAAAATCAAATCAAAGTCCGGTAATCTCAAGATCGCCGCCGGAGCTTCGAATGCCTTGCCTCCGATCTCGGCCTCCATGTTGCAGCAATCCGTGGTCCGTAGCTCCTAGCCATCAGGAAGACGCACCCTCCTTTCTATGCCAGGGAACCTTTCCACGCCCTCTAGTCCTTCAATAAAAGTGTCCGACACGAATGAGTGCGAAACACCTGTGTCGAAGAGGGTATGAGCGGGCTTGCCGCTGACCATAACTATGTCTGGGGTTTATTTGAGTTAAAAGAGAGGTTATTATTATTATTATTATTATTATTTTTTATGGTTTTCAAGGTACTATTAAGGTTGAAAATTCTAAATTACAATAATTTAAGTACCTGTAATCACTTCTTCGGGGTTCCTTTGCTCTGTGAGGTCTAGTGCATACATCTGTTCCTGGCCACGTCCTCGACCATGATGTCCACGACCTCGGCCTCGACCTCAGCCTCGTCCTCGGCCCTAGTGTGCTGGAGGGGCCACTGGAGGTGGAGGAGGAAGAGGGTGGATCTGATGTGGGCATTGCGACCTGATATGCCCAGGCTGGCCGCATCCAAAGCATATGATTTGTCTCTGGCCCCGCTTTTCCGGCCACCTGAGCCACCACCACCGCCGGCGATTGTCGCCACCACCTCCACTGAGGTGGCGGCTAGCGTTTCCCGGCGGTGAAGCCGCCGGAGTTGGCTCCTCCGGCGAACCCGAGCAAGAAGAAAAGCTCGGAAAATTCACACTTTTCTCCCATGACATCGGGCATTGAGCCCGATATCTCCTCTAGTTGATCTAGAAAGCTAGTACGGGTATAGGTGAGGTGAAACGAACCTGGAGAGCGGCTTGGCGGCGAGGGTGGCGGCGGGTGGCCATTTCCGACCTTGCTCCGGCGGCTACTTCCCAAATCCTCGATTCTCCACTAATTCCTCTGCTCCAACACACGTTCTCCACTCCTCTCGACGTTCTGAAGCTACTGGTGGGCTCAGATCTGGCTAATATGGGCTATAAGGGGAGATACGACCGAGGTAAGCTCGGTTTGGAGCATAGGAAGCTTCACCCCTTTGCTGCCGTGGCCATTTATAGCCAACCCCATCTAATAAGCAATAGGAGACCGGCCAGCAAGCTTTGTGGTTTAGGGAAGGAGCCATGTGGCCACCATTTCCATCCTTGCCCTTTCTCTCTCCTACTTTGGGTGAATTCTCAAAAATACTCCCATGCATGTGTTCTCTCTCTACAACCAGAGGGGTAGGGGTGGACTTTGACCACTTGGGCTGGTCTTGGGTCAGGTTGGGTGAGCCTAACCCAAAAGAAATGGCTTGGTCTTCATTTTCCTCCTTTAGGTCAAATAGTTGACTTGTTGACTTTGGGAGTTGACTTGGTCAACATGGTGAGTGGGCTGACCTTACTTGATGGTCATGAGTCTAATGACACCACCCAACTTGGGTTGGGTCAATGTGGTGCCCTACTTAGGCTAATTGGGCCTATAGGTATAGGTTTGACCAACTTAGGAATAAGGTTGACTTGGGTCAGCTAGGGTCAGAGGGTTGACCTAGTGACATGCCCTAGGGTTCACTTTGATTGTTCTTAGGGTTATGGCAATATGGTGGGGTCATGGTGTGGCTAGGGTCCCCATTTAGGCTAGTTTGACCTAGTTGACCTCAGTCCTATAGTGGGCCCCACATGGCTACAACCCACTACCTAGAGTCAAACCTAGCTAATTTCCTAACACCCACCCCATGTCTTACCCAATCTAAGTTAAGGGGTCTAGGAGTAATATGAGATGTTACAACGATGCTCCAGGTGCTTCTGGCTCGAAGACGGCTGTTTCTGGTTCAGGAAGCAAGGGGAGCGTTGCTCTAAATGCTTCTTGTTCAGGTAGCAAGGGGAGCGATGTTCCAGACAGTTCTTGTTCAAGAGCGGAGGCTTCTGGTTCAGGTAACAGGGGGAGCGTTGCTCCAGGTGCTTCTGGTTCCAGTGCGGTGGCTTCTTGTTCAGGAAGCAAGGGGAGCATAATTTCGGGTTTTCCCGGGAACGGAGCTGGTTCAGAAGGAGTAGCGGAGGTGGTTAACCGTAATCAGGTTCTTCGGAGATCGAAGAGGATCACCAACCCACCAGCTCGATATTCCGGAGGAAATGCGGTGAGCTTGGTCTCATGTTTCTTTTCAGGCCCTCAGATCGAGCAAGTGTCTTCTAGCTGTGATGACACCACTGGAGTCAAGGAGGTGAATGACTCCAAGGTTGAGGAGGTGACTACTTTCAGAGGAAACGAGCCTTGGGGCCTTGTGCCCAAGATCATTGGCGATACTCCTGTGACGCACAAGCGGAGGTCGAAGCTGAAAAAGAAGGCAGATGGAAGCATGGCTCCTTTCGGGAGATGCTGGAGGGATCCCTCATGGTCCAGGATATGCGGGACGGGGACTATGTCTCGGACATCTTCTCGAAGGCGCTATCGGAGGGACCAAGTGCAAGGTTACGGGAACTGCTGGGGTTGCTCACCATTTTTCACTTCAAGTGGGAGTGTTGAAATAGTGAAGTGAAAGTGGGTGATTGGGCGACCTGAGCGATCTGTCTGTGCGGTCTATGCGGACAGGACTGGCGGTTAGCCAGGTCGGCAGAGCTGTTGCAGACGGTTTGTTCTTTGGCAGCGTGGGCTGTCTGTTCGCGCGGACTGTGCGGACAGAGGCGGCGGCCAGCCTGGCCGGCTTATGCTCAGCAGGCAGTTGGATCCCAGAAGATAACCGGGCGGATAACTTCTATATCCGCGGAGTCTGGCAAGACGCAGACTTGGCTGGAGCTCGACAGACTGGCATGGCAGATGCCTTGGTCTAGCTCTGGTGGTGCGGCTGGTGGAAGCCGCAGGATTCGCTTGTTAGAGCGGACAGGCGCTGGAGTTTGCCGGGATTGGCGGACTGATACCAGTGTCCGCTAGTAAGCGCGGACTGGCCCTTGTGGCCAGTGGTGTGGACTTGGTTGGTTTTGAACCAAGTCCAGGTTTGGCTCAGTCCGGCGAGATCGCGCAATTAAGCGCGGACTGCTTCTCAGTCCGCCAAGCTCGGCAGCAGTGTCGTGTGCCTTGGTTGCAAGCTTGGGGAATGCGGACTGCAGTTGAGTCCGTAAGGCGTGCGGGTTAATGCAGTGTCCGCCAAGTTGGGCAGCTTGGTTGTGCCTTGGTTGCTAACTTTGGTGTGCGGACTGGTGCTGTGTCCGCAAGGCGCGCGAACTGGAGCGGTGTCCGCTGATAGGAAGACAAGGTGTTACTGCGGTTTTCGGCTGGTGGCGGCGTCCTGGCTTGGCCTTTGTCGACAAGGCGGATAGAGGTTGTTATTCAGCCTTGGTGATGCTCTTGGCGGGCTGGCTATCCGACACAGGTCGCGGCGGACTGGCGGTGTATCCGCGGCTTGCGAATACACTTGGTTCTTGCCGCGGGATTGGGCGGTTATTCTATCGGCTAGGGCGGTGACCACACTCCTCACCGTGCCTATAAATAGGAACCCCTGTCACATCAATAAAAGTGAATGAACAGTAAGCGAACTCGCGGATAGTTGCTGCGGACTGGATTTTGTGTCCGCACGGTTTGAAGATTGACAGAGTTGTGTTATGCAGGTTGTGCGGATACCCTTGGAAGGGCAGAACTTGGTTCTGACTGCGGTCAGGGACAGTGCAGACTCTGCGGATAGCAGCCAGCGGTTAACAGCAGGTCGCGGGTTGCGGCTAGGCTGTCTCTCTTCTGCAACTAGTTTCCGGGTTCAATAAGCTGTCCGCTTCTAGCGGCCTGTTCAGTTCGGCAGCAGCAGATCGTGCGGCCAGGCGGCTAGGCGACTAGGCGACCTTGCGGTTAGGCGGCTTGATGATCGGCGAGTAGAGTTCCTTCTTGCATTGGAATAACGGGCAGTCCGCGCGGCTTGGTTTGTGGTCTGGCGACCTGGCGGTTTGGGTGGACTCCGTAGTGCAGCAGAAGAGCCGGCAGCTAACTCCTTGAGTCCACACGGTTAGGTTTTGCCTTGTAACTGTTACTGCCTTCCCTTTGGTTACTTTGGCGAATCATGTCTCGCCATGTATGTCTCGCCTTGTAAAGATTATTTAGTACAAGATTCTTGCTCTTCTGGTTTGCATTGGTTTATTTGGGCTCGGATAGGTTGAGTGTTACTGCGCCTGATTTCCCATTTTCCGCTATATCAAATTTTTAACAGTTATGACAGCACTGAAGTGGTGTGGGCTCTCCAAGCATACCACTGGGTCTATATTAAGGAAAGAGTTGAACAACAAAGACAAGTTCCTAGCAGATGTAGTGGGAAAAGCCCTGCTCTGCAAAACAGGTTCACATGACAAAATTTCTAAGAAAATGTCTGAACATTTGACCAGAATCATTCTATCAAAGAAAACAGACTAGGGTAGAGTGCTGTTTGATAGAATTGTAGAATGCATCCTAGAGCCCAATCTGGGCAGAATCCTGTCTCTATATTTACACACTACTGTCCCGAGAATCCTCAACATGAGGCTAGGAACTATGATCCATCATATGAGGAGGATGGACTCCAGAATATTTGACAGATGGGTGAGAGTTCTACAACCACACCTTAAGTATGTTGAGAAGAAAAAGAAGAAGCCAGTTCAAGATGTCAATACAGAGAGCAGTTCATCAGAGAATAGTGAAGAAGAGCCACATGACCCAAATCTGACTGAGTCTACTGAAGAAACAAGGAGAGACATGAGTGCTCAAGTCTCAATGTCTTCTGAACCTACTACAAGGGTCCAGTTGTCCAGATCATAGTTTGAAGAAAATCAACCAGAGACCATGATCACACTGGAAGGTGTACAAGTAGGAAATACCTGTGCTGATGTTCAAGGGGAGACATCTCAAATGAGTGTTGCAGTTCAGGAGGAGATTTACCAAATACCTGCTCAAACTGAGGGGGAGACCATCCAGTCTGTTCAAGAGGAGTTGAACACCTTCATTGAGAATCTGGAGAAGAGGATTGCTGAAACTTCAGAGGGCCCTGAAGTTGTGCTTTTCTGCACTCAAGCTGAGGAGGAGCAACTTCTTGAGAAAGTTATGGAAGATGTTCTTACTGAGGGGGAGAACAATCAGCTCATGAAGAAGAGTAACCAACTTCCTGCTGAGGAGGTTCAACCTGCTGAACCAATGGAGGAAGAACAGCTAATCAACACTGCTGAAGATCTGAATGTCCCTGTGGACATTGCAGAGGTTGGGGGGGAGATTCTCACTGAACTCCCTGCTCCAAGTACTGTAGTTGAGATAGACTCCTCTGAGTCTAACAAAGAAAATACAGCTACTGAGGCACCTGATGATGCACATTCCTCAGAGTATGAAATGCTTGATTCAGTTGTCAGAGAAGGAGAAAGACCAGTGCAACAAAATGTCTGTGATGAAGGTACATCACAACAAGCTGATCAGATGCCATCCACCTTCCTGACACAACTAAAGGGTCTGCTGGATGACCAAAGAAGGCAATTGGAACACTTTGTAGATGATTCCATAAAGGAAGGGACAAAAGACTTTTTTACTGAGATCAAATCTATAAGATTTGAGGTTAATCTGCTGAGAGCCAACACTGTATCATTCTTCAAGAGGGCTGCTCCTGCAGTCACTTTCATAGAAAGCAAACTGACAGAACTAGGTCATATTCAAAATGAAATTATAGAGAATCAGAATATTCTTTCTGGAAACATGCTGGCAATCCACAATGCACGGAAGGAATTGTTGGAAAAGCACAAGACTATTTTTGAAATAAGAATGGATGCATAAGCCCAAGTTCTATATGATCACTTGCTCAAGTTCAAGGGCCATGTCACCATTAGTTTTAACTATCAGGACTATCAGTTAACAAAGGCTAGCACCTCCCTGACTAAAGATGTCTCTGAAGAAGTCAAAAAGGGGCAGAAGGAAATGATAAGAGCCAATACTGAAAATGCAGTTTGGACTACAAATGTTATAAGAGGCTCAATGAGACTTGAGCAACTCACATATGACAACAAACCTGCTGTTCCTGAACATGTACAAGAAGCACTACATGATGGATTGCTGGGCCAATACAATGATTAGTATGCAGAGCAATATGAATCTCAGTAATATGATTCTCAGCAATATGATATTCAAGAAGGTACTCGGTGGGCTGAACCTTCAACTGATGATGAAATTCTCTCTTTCAGCCCTACTATTGAGCAGATTGTCAGGGACAAAGGAAAATCTATTGCTGAAGAAGAAGGGGTCAGGCTCAGCAAGAAGAGGTACAGAGAAGAAATGGAGTCCAGGCCAGACTTTGAGCAATGAAGTCCTCAATCTAGGACTATAATTTTGTTTGCCTGAGACCAAGTTAATTCCAAGAAAACTGAGAGGGGAAAGCTTTACAGCTCCCTAGAATAGGCAAAGCTAGAGAGGAATGAAGAAGCTAGGAGGTTACAGAAGGGACAAGAAGTCAGGTGTTCTCCCACCAGATGTATTAGAGTCAAGCAAATACTTCCCCAAGCCTTACAACTACTTTGAGAGGCAGAAGGAAAAGAGAGAAGATGAAGCAAAGTCTGCAAAGAAGCCCAACAGGGGGATAGTAATTAAGGAATTAGAAACATGTGATGTTTTGTATTTTCCTTAAGGGGTTTTTTGGAATGTGAATAATATTTTAAGCACACTGGTAAAATATAATTATTGTCTTTATGCATATTATTGTGTTTGTGTGCGTGCTTTAATTTCTGTTCTAAATATTTTGTGTATGCTTATCTTCTGTGTGTGTTAGTGTATATCATTGTCTAAGGTTTTGAATTCTTCAAATAGAGGGAGATTGTTGAGTCCATTGATCACAATGTCCCAGATTTGAAAAAGGCCTATAAGACAATGATATACACAGTATTGTATTTGATGCATGTTTTAAGTTCTATGTATGCAGGTTGCTCTTTGTTCACTGTTCAAACAGGTTGTCTAAGCACAAATGACAGGTGGACACAAGACAGGATGCTGATAGAGGAGAAATCTGCCTAAGTTCAGAAGCATTGAGTGAAGACAGTTCACTCAATGCCTAGAAGCCAGAAGCGTTGAGTAAAGCTCAAACAGTCAAAACCAGAAAAAAGCTGACAAGAATTCTGGCTAAGTCCAGAAACGTTGAGTGAAGGCAGTTCACTCAATGTCGTGAAGAGAAAGCGTTGACAGAACACAGTTCAGTCAGAGCCGCAATGTTGCTTGACTTGGAAATCTGTCTAAGGACAGATGCGTTGAGTGAAGAAAACTCACTCAACGCCTATTCAACAGGAAATCTGTCTAAAGACAGAAGTGTTGAATGAAGACAGTTCACTCAACTGCTATTCAATAAAACATGCAAAGGCAGAAAGCGTTGAGTGAAGACAACTCACTCAACGCCTTAATACAGAGGAAATCGACTAAGTCTAGATGCGTTGAATGATGAAGGCTCACTCAACGCCTAGCCAATTAGACTACAATTGTCGATAATCGTTGAGTGATGAATGATCACTCAACGCCTGGTGGTGCAGAATTCTGCCTAAGTGTTTTGACGTTGAATGACAAGTCTTCACTCAACGCCTATGCAGAATTGTCTAAATTTGGCTAAGTCCACATGTGCTGAGTCATGATGACATAAGCAGGAATTCAAATGTTGCGGGAACGGAATTGTAGGCGACAAATGGCGCCGCTTGCCTGTTGTACAACAATTAATGCTAAAGAAAAGTTGCAGCTACTATCTCCAGGTGGTCTCACTGCTCAAAGAGCCATTGGACGGCGGGATAGAAGAAGAAAAGATCAAGGAAGAAGAAATCAACTTTCGAGACAATTAACTTTTGAAATACAAAGCTTCATCTTCTTTCTCTCGACCTAGTTGCAGAGTTTAAAGATCTTGCTCCTTCTGGTGATCTAGAAGTTCAAGCAAGTTGGCTGTTGACATTTTCATCTTCAACAGCAAGTTCAGAGAGTAATCTCTCTGAGGTAGAAGAAGGGACAGAGCAAGCCCTAGCTGCAGTTACTTCACAACTCAAGCAGAACAGTCTTGAAGATCCATTCTTGGAACTGTGAAGAAGATATGGCTGAGTCATCTCAGTTCAGGAAGAGACAGACTCAGAGATATCTTCTCTGGAGTCATTCAACATTAACTACCAACCTTACTTTCTGTAGGATCTTAATTGATTTGAGTGCAAGCCTAAATTATGAAGGTTGAGGTAGGATCTTTCTGTAGATCTGAGCTGTAGGGTATTATTGCCTGAGTTGTAGGATCCTCCTGTGGATCTGAGGTAGGGCGTGTGTGCCCAAGCTGTAGGAGAGGTTCTCTCTGAGGTAGGATCCAGTGGTGGATCCGAGTGTAGGGCTAACCTCCTAGCCTGAGTGTAGGACTTTGAGTTAAAGTCTGAGGTAGAGCCTGTGTGCCTGAGTTGTAGGAGAATATTTCTCTGAGTGTAGGGCCTTGGGCCTGACTATAAGACTTGGAGGAGTCTGAGAAATCCTGAGGGATTTGTGTTGTAAGCTTTTGTAGCTGAGTTTAGAGAAGTCGACCTTGTCTAACAAACTGTTAGAAATGTGGGAGGGATAGTGGATGTACCCATACTTTGGGGATCCACTATAAACAACTTGTGTGCTGATTGTATGATCTTGAAAGCTAACATAAACTAAAACACAACTCACCAAATCAGAAGAAATTATCAAAAAGATAGAAAACCTATTCACCCCTCCTCTAGGTGTTTAGCTACTCTTGAAATTAAAGACTTTCAAGCCCCTCTCCCACTTATTCATTCATGACTCGGAGTAGTTGCCCACACAAAATCATCCCACCCTTCCATTCAATCGATTTGGACATGTGTTATTTTTTATATCAACAACACGAACACATGACCTTCAGATCTTGAGTTGTCGAAGAACAACGATTTGCAATGGACATGCAAGATCAAATGTAGAATTGTATTCAAAATTCAGACAACCATAACTTTTGATCAGACTGTCTGATTTTGGCATATAATACCTTTTCATAAACATCTCAGAAAAATGACCTTTTGGGCGAAAAATGACTTCGTGCACGAAAAATGACTTTGTGCGTGAAAAATGACCTCGTGCGTGAAAAATGACCTCGTGCATGAAAAATAGCTTCAATAAAATCACTCGCAACTAAGAGTTTTTATTGCAGGAAATCTGATTTCGCTGTCTGCGATAGCCCCTCTCCCACTTATTCATTATGACTCGGAGTAGTTTCCCACTCAACATCATCCCACCCTTCCATTCAATCGATTTGTACATGGTGTTATTTTTTATATCAACAACACAAACACATGACCTTCAGATCTTGAGTTGTCGAAGAACAACGATTTGCAATGGACATGCGAGATCAAATGTAGAATTGTATTCAAACTTTAGACAATCATAACTTTTAATCAGACTGCCTGATTTGGCATGTAATACCTTTTCATAAACGTCTCAGAAAAATGACCTCTTGCGCGAAAAATGACTTCGTGCACGAAAAATGACTTCGTGCACGAAAAATGACTTTGTGCGTGAAAAATGACCTCGTCCGTGAAAAATGACCTCGTGCGTGAAAAATGACCTCGTGCATGAAAAATAACTTTGTGCGCGAAAAAGACGTTTGTGCGCAAAAACGGTCTTCGTACATCCATATCTTTTCTGATCCGATCATCGAATTTTGGTCTTTAATACATTTTTGGAAACGTTCTAGAAAAGTGATTCAATGCGTGAAAAATGACTCCGTTTGTTAAAAATGACTTCGTGCGGGAAAAAGCACTTCGTGTGTGAAATATGACTTCGTATGGGAAAAATGTCTTCATGCTTGACAAATGACTTCATGCAAAAAAAGTGTTTGTGTACGAAAAAGAATATCGTGCGCGAAAATTGATATCATGCGCGAAAAATGATTTTAAACAACTGTAACTTTTGACCTGATAGTCAGATTTTGACTTGTAATATATTTTCAAAACATCTCAGAAAAATGATTTCATGCGGAAAAATGACTTCGTGTGGAAAAATGACTTCGTGCAAGAAAAAATGACATTGTGTGTGAAAAAATGACTTTGTGCGTGAAAAATAATTTTGGGCACAAAAAATGATTTCGTGCGTGAAAAAGGACTTCGTGCATAACAAATGACTTCGTGCATGAAAATGACATCGTGCAAGAAAATGACATCGTGCACGAAAAATGACATTGTGCATGAAAAATGATATTGTGCATGAAAAATGGCATTGTTCGCAAAAAATGACATCGTGCGCGAAACATGACTTCAAACAACCATAACTTTTGATTCGAAATTCATTTTGGCATGTGAAACTTTTTTTTAGCAAAGTATTCGAAAAATGACTTCTTGTGAGAAAAATGACATCGTGCACGAAAACATGACTTTGGGTGTGAAAAATAATTTTGTGTGAAAAAAATGATTTTTGTGCGCGAAAAAGGACTTCGTGCATGAAAAATGACCTTTTTCATGACAAATGACGACTTTGTGCACAAAGATGACTTGTGCACAAAAGATGGCTCTGTGCACAAAGATGACTCTGTGCACAAAGATGACTCTGTGCACAAAAGATGACTCTGTGCACAAAAGATGGCTCTGTTCACAAAAGATTACTTTGTGTGCGAAAAATAACATCTTGTAACATCCATAGATTTGACGCAAAATTTATTTAAATTGTAGGGTCGTGTCGCGATGAATTTTGATCGAGGCAGCGCGTCGTCGAGGTACGATATCAGTATGGTGAAAAGGTCGCATTCTTTTATTTGTGATTTATGTTAGTCATAATGATAGTGCAAAACATTTCATATTAGTAGCGATGCGCGACTTTATATTCAAAGGCGTTAGTTTAGAATGGGTTGCGTTTAGCCAAATTTGTCATTTTGAGTATATGGGGTACCAATAACAAGTCTCACCCCTCTCTATTATTTGCGGTTTTCATCAAAACTCCATACCCGATAGAATTAAAAACCCGCAACCCCCACTCCTCACGGAAGAAACCGCAACCCGCAGTCTTCACTGTTTCGTTCTCCCGCACGCCGAAAGCGCCGATCGCATCGCCTCCCGCTAGCGCCGAGCCCGACGTCTCCCGCTGCCAAGGCCGCCGGTTTCCCCCGCTCCAGAAGTGAAATCCGACTTCTCCTCCTTCCTCTACGGGCACCGGTGGGTGTTCCTTTTCCTTCTTTGGCCGTGGAAGAGCCGGTTTCAACCCTAACTGGTGAAAGTGAATCGTTTGGTTCCGGTAAGTGTTATTCCTCCCTTGTCGCTATTCCTTCATGGAAATCCTTCGATTTGGAAACTAATCTAAGCTAGGTTTTCATTCTGTTTGCCCAAATTAGGTTTTGGAGTACGGAATCTACCGCGATATTGGAGTTGGGCGCATTGGGAGCCTCAATCACTCCCCCGTAAAGGTAATACACTTGTGTTGGCCTTTTGATTTTAGTTACCCTAGTTTATTGGCATTTTTCCAACAAAACCCTAAAGGGAAAATATGTAAAGTAGGGTTGTATTGGATTGCAGGATTTTGGTGGCCTCGGGGCAAGGTTCTGAAAGTCCCCAGCAGTCGGATTTCCTTGGGAAAAGCAAATGGCGTTGCGCCGAGTGTACGAGCGCCGCAGCACCACGGTAAGGAAACCAAATTCCTGTTAGTTAGACATAACAAGAAATATATTTTTGTATACACATGTTTATGTTTTGTATAAATATCATGATCATACATAGAAAGGTGTGGTGGTAGGAAAACGGTCGCGGAAAATGTAGGATGACACCTTTATCCAAGACCAGAGTAGTCAGATCATGAACAGTAATGTTAGGTACGAAACCTTTACCCGTGTACGTAAGCTTGGAATTTGTCCAACCAAGAGCGTGAATGCCCCTTCTAGTTGACCACGAGAAAGTCAAGGGTCGCTCAGTAGTACACCAAAAGAGATGTCTCAAACATAGTAGCATCAGACCAAAAAGGTCAGTAAGCACACAAGTCTTTTCGTGCTAGGTAGATGCGTACTACCTTTCTCATAAGACATATAGTACCCTATGAGCAGTACAGTCTTGGGAGTTGACTTCCCTTTGAGATAGTTAGTAGATTCGAGACCGTGTTCGCGCGACACTAGAACAATTGAGTTCGTCAGATGGTCTCGGGTTGTCAGTTTCAGATGCGCATTAGGAGCTACTCTGCCTAGAGCCTTCTAAGTAGATGTGCAGGCTAGAAGCCACCTAGAACTCAAGTATAGACCTGACGTGAGACAGTACACTAGTTAGTGAACGCAAGAACTTGGGTTAGTGAATTGAAGGTCACGAACATAGAACAAGTAGATGTATTGGTCAGGAAGTATTATGAAGGTATGCATAACATATAACATAAATGTTTTTAATGCACAAAACTATTTTCTAAAGATATGCATTCATCATATGAGAAAATGTTTTTAGTGTCACTAGGAGGAGTTATTTTTCCTTACTCTGACCCCTCGTGGGCAATGTTTTTACAGGTGACCCAGGTGGGAAACTACGCCTAGGATGAGCGTTAAGTGGAGTCAGTTTGTAGTTGCTTCCACTTTCAGTTTTCTCTATTCAGCATACACTTGTAGTTGTGGACAATGTATCTTGTTAATATTTTATATGTCGTGTATCAGACTTATAATGTTATTTCAGATTTTCAGTCATTTCACTTCTATTCATGTTTAGTGGCTCTGTGAATCCAGATATGAGATATGTGGTTACCCTTAGTTTACTTTCTTAGCTTCCGTTGTAAGTTTTTAATTCTTAGTAGTTGTTTCTGTTTACCTGCTGCATACTAGTTTTAATACTGTTTCCTAGTTCTCTTTACATCGCTGACCCGGCCGGATGGCTGATTATTGTAAAACTGGGAAGGGGTGTTACAAATTGGTATCAGTGACAGGTTTAGGATCCCTGGACCCAAGAAAGATTCACAGAGTCATCGGAATGTGTAAGAGTAAACTCATGTTAGTAGAGTATTTTAAGTTGCATTTAAGCCCTAGTTTTCGCAAGAGTACGAAATAAAATTGCTAAGCCAGATTTCACAGATGCATGATAAATAATCAAATTTCTTTTATATGTTCTATCAGGCATCACGAGTTAGTGAACCGGGTGAATCTTCACGTCAGGACCCTGTTCCTAACGCGACTATGGGAGACGCTGTCGTGCCACAGGTACCACCAGTTCCAGCAGCTCCAGAGGGCACTGACATAGCGTCTCAGATTGCCAAGACGGTCACTGTTGCCTTGATGGAGTTTCAGAGAGGACTGACTGCAGGGTTTCTAGCTCCAGTACAAGTACCAGCCCCTGTACCAGCTCCTGCCCCAGCACCCGTGGAGGTGACCCTGGAATGCTATTTGAGGAACTTTAGAGAGCTTCAACCCTCGAACTACAGTGAGGATGAGACCCCGATGGATACAGACGATTGGATAACAAACACCAGAGACCTGTTGAACGTTTTGGAGTGCCTGGAGAACAAGAAATTTCCTCTGGCAGTTTTCCTCCTCCGAGGTGAGGCAAAGGTCTGGTGGGACAAGTACTGGCAAATGATCCTGCAGGTAAGGTGTTATGAAAATTTTCTCTATATTTTTGGAAATGATTTGTTCTTTTTAATAGTATGACCATATTTTTGGCCAGGACGTACGTCAGATGTTTACGTGGGGCGAATTTTCTAGAGCCCTTACGAGTTGGTTCATGCCTCCTTCCGCGCGACGAGGTCTCCAGGAGAGATATCTTAGGCTTTTCCAGGGGGCCAAGACTGTTACTGAGTACGAGCGAGAGCTTACCCATTTGGCTCGATATGCGGGCGTGATGCAGAGAGATCAGGCTAAGAAGTGCAGCCGCTTTGTGGTTGGCTTGCGTGACTCGCTGAGACAGGCGCTGATGACCATGGTCAACGCTGACTACAGGAGCTTAGTGGATACGGCTCGCAGGTTGGAGGCTGATCAGCAGAAGGTTCAGAAGCGAAGTAGTTTTCGTACGGAGCGATCTCAGGATTCACATCAGTCGCAGCAGAGCAGGAATGACCAAGGGAAAAACTGGAACAAGAAGCCGAAGCCTGATGCTAAGAAGAGTGGTCAGTCTGGAGACAGGAGCAAGGACTACCCCCCTTTCCCCAAGTGTCAGCGTCGCCATCCAGGGGAGTGTTTGGTCAGCGCAGACGTGTGTTACAAGTGCCGTCAACCTGGACACATAGCTCGCTACTGTCAGGATGTTGGTGCAAATCAGGTAAATAAAGCCTCGTTGTATTCATTACATTTATGTAATTACAGTAGATGTTAAATGTAATTTGTTCCTGCAGTCGAAGTACGAGGTTGGTGGCTCTAGCAGGGTAGATAAGGGCAAAACGTTGATGATCACTGATGTGAGACCACAGCAGGGTCGAGATTTTGTGCAGCCAGAGCGTATGGGCTTGGTCAGCAGGAGGCAAAGGATCAGGAGGATGTAGTGACTGGTAAGTGTTTATTTGCTTAACAAGTTTATTTAAATCCTCCGTAGTGACACTTTCTTCATCTTTTGAAAATCATTCATGTAGGCATCCTTATGATTCGTAATTTATCCTCCAAGATTATGTTTGATACGGGCGCCTCGCACTCGTTTATCGCGGAATCTCTAGTGCGCAAGCTGAATTTAGTAGTCATTCCAGAGACAGTATCGCTGGAAGTCATGATGCCGAATGGATCCCTTCTGCAGACCAGAGATAAGTGCAGTGTACCGGTACAATTTGGTGATACCGAGATTTTCGTGGAAGCTTTGCAGCTACCTATTGCAGGATTCGCCCTGATCTTTTAAATGGACTGGCTTTCGGCAGTCAACGCCAGGATTGACTGTAGGGCGAAGCAGATACAGTTTGAGGGCCCCAACCAGTCCGCGTTTTCTTTTCAGGGCTTGAAGGGAGTAGTGAAGATGATCATCTCTGCAGTCTAAGCGAGAAGGTGCATCAGTAAGGGTTGTGAAACCTTCGTAGTACTGATGAACGCGTAGTCTAAGGCTGATTTGGCAGAGGTACCAGTGGTGTAGGAGTTCCCCGATGTTTTCCCGGAAGAGCTCCCTGGTGCCCCTCCAGATAGAGAGATTGAGTTCCCGATAGACTTACAGCCTGGGGCTACACCGGTAGCCAAATCCCCCTACCGGATAGCTCCAAGTGAACTAGCGGAGTTGAAGAGTCAGTTGTAGGAGTTGCTTGACTTGGGTTTTATACGCCCCAGTACTTCACCTTGGAGTGCTCCAGTACTATTTGTGAAGAAGAAGGATGGTAGTCTGAGACTGTGCATAGACTACCGTGAATTAAACAAACTGACAGTAAAGAATAAGTACCTGATTCCCAGGATTGATGATTTGTTCGACCAGTTGGTGGGATCGAGTACCTTTTCTAAGTTAGATTTGAGGTCGGGCTATCATCAGTTAAAGATTCGAGACGTGGATATACAGAAGACGGCTTTCAGTACCAGGTATGGACACTTCGAGTTCGTGGTCATGTTGTTCGGGCTGACCAATGCCCCTTCAGTATTTATGGACCTGATGAACATGGTATTTCGGGAGTACTTGGACCGTTTTGTAATTGTCTTTATCGATGATATTCTGGTGTTCTCAAAGAGTGCAGAAGATCATGCCGCACACCTCAGGATTGTTTTGAGCACCCTCAGGAAGAACCAGCTGTATGCCAAGTTTTCAAAGTGTGAGTTTTGGCTTTCAGAGATTGCATTCTTAGGCTACGTCATCAGTCGGAAAGGGGTTAGTGTTGATCCGAAGAAGATAGAGGCCATTAAGAATTGGCCAAGACTGACAACAGTTTCAGAGATTCACAGCTTTTTGGTTCTAGCTGGTTACTACAGGAGATTCATCAAGGATTTCTCAAAGATAGCCTTACCACTGACTTCCCTCACCAGGAAGGGTAAGGGCTTGGTTTGGACAGTTGAATGCGAGTTGGATTTTGAGGACTTGAAGGATGGGTTGATGACCGCACCGATCTTGAGTTTACCTTCAGGGTCCGACCGGTTTCAGATTTATAGCGATGCGTCAGGTCAGGGTTTGGGCTGTGTTCTCATGCAGCATGGAAAGGTCATAACCTATGCCTCGAGACAGTTAAAGGTTCATGAGAGGAACTATCCTGTACATGACTTGGAGCTTGCAGCAGTCATACATGCTATGAAGATTTGGAGGCACTATCTCTATGGAGTGCGTTGCGAGATCTTCACTGATCATAAGAGCCTCAAGTATATATTTGATCAGCGGGAGCTTAATTTGAGGCAACACAGATGGTTCGCGTTTTTCCCTTCTCACTCAGCAGAAGGAGTTGGTGCGGAAACTGGAGAGACTGGACATCATCGTTGTGCCCTGTTGTAGTTTTGGTTCTGCAAGGTTGAGTTGGATGGAGATTACTTGCATCATTAAGGATAGAATCAGGTCAACTCTACCTTTGGATCCAAAGATGACAGAGATTTGGATCTCAGTACAGTCAGGTCAGAAAGAGAGATTCTCTATTCAGGATGATTTATTATTGCACGATGGCAGGGTGTGTATCCCCGATGTTAGTCACCTTCGCGAGGATATTCTATTTGAGGCACACAATTCCAGATATTCTATACATCCGGGTAGCACAAAGATGTATGCAAATCTCAAGAAGGCAGTCTGCTGGCCAGGCTTGAAGGGTGATGTTGCAGATTATGTAGGGAAGTGCGAGACATGCAAGTTAGTTAAGGCCGAGTGCCAAAGGCCTGGAGGCTTGTTGCAGCCACTTCCCATTCCTGAGTGGATATTTGAGGATATATTCATGGATTTCATCCATGGTCTGCCGAGATCGTAGAGTGGGAATTATTCCTTATGAGTTATAGTTGATCGGCTTTCTAAGGTCGCCCATTTCATTCCTATTAAGAAGACGGATCAAGGTCCGAAGCTGACACAGTTATATATAGACGAGATAGTTCGACTTCACGGTGTTCCCAAGACAATTGTTTCAGACCGAGATGACAGGTTTACCTCTAAGGAGTGGAGATACGTACAGGACGGCTGGGTACCAGATTACATTTCAGCACCGCATTCCATCCCCAGACCGATGGACAGACTGAGCGCATTAATAGGACTTTGGATGATCTGCTACGGATGTGCATTTTGGACTTTGGAGGAAAGTGAGAGAAGTATGTTACTCTTGTGGAGTTCTCCTACAACAACAGTTTTCAGACGAGTATTGGGATGACACCGTTCGAGGCCCTCTATGGTAGACGTTGTCGGACACCGTTGTGTTGGGCTGAAAGCGAAGAAAGGTCTACCATCAGGGAGTCATGGATTGATAAGACCACCGATAGGATCAAGCTTATTCAGGAGCGTATGAAGACAGTTCAGGATCGCCAGGCCAAGTATCATGAACAGAAGCACAGGTTAGTAGAGTTCAGTGTTGGCGACTACGTTAATCTGAAGGTCAGACCAGTCAGAGGAGTCTCTAAAACAAGGCGGATGAAGAAATTGAGCCCCAGATTCGTTGGTCCTTTTGAGGTACTGGAAAGAGTTGGCGAGGTTGCCTATAAGTTGGTCTTACCTGAGGAAATGAGTGGTGTACTTGATGTATTCCATGTCTCCTATTTGAGGAGAGCAGTCAGAGATTCTAGTCAGATCATCAGTACCGAGGAAGCACCAATCGAGACAGATCTTAGTATTTGGGTTCGACCAGTCAGAATCGTAGATTCAAGGATATAGAAGCTCAGGAATAGAGAGATTCGCATGGTCAAAGTCCTTTAGATGAACTGTGACCGTCTAGAGTATACTTGGGAACGAGAGGATGAGCTTAAGAGCAATGCAGACTATTCTTTTCTCTTCGATTCAGGTATGATTACAATTTTCGTGGACTAAAATTTTTATTAGGAGGGAAGATTTGTAACATCCATAGATTTGACGCAAAATTTATTTAAATTGTAGGGTCGAGTCGCGATGAATTTTGATCGAAACAACGCGTCGTCGAGGTACGATATCAGTATGGTCAAAAGTTCGAATTCTTTTATTTGTGATTTATGTTAGTCATAATGATAGTGTAAAACATTTCATATTAGTAGCGATGCGCGGCAAGAATCATTTATATTCAAAGGCGTTAGTTTAGAATGGGTTGCGTTTAGTCAAATTTGTCATTTTGAGTATATGGGGTACCAATAACAAGTCTCACCCCTCTCTATTATTTGTGATTTTCATCAAAACTCCATACCCGATAGAATTAAAAACCCGCAACCCCCCACTCCTCACGGAAGAAACCGCAACCCGCAGTCTTCACTGTTTTGTTCTCCCGCACGCCGAAAGCGCCGATTGCATCGCCTCCCGCTAGCGCCGAGCCCGACGTCTCCCGCTGCTAAGGCCGCCGGTTTCCCCCGCTCTAGAAGTGAAATCCGACTTCTCCTCCTTCCTCTACGGGCGCCGGTGGGTGTTCCTTTTCCTTCTTTGGCCGTGGAAGAGCCGGTTTCAACCCTAGCCGGTGGAAGTGAATCGTTTGGTTCTGGTAAGTGTTATTCCTCCCTTGTTGTTATTCCTTCATGGAAATCCTTCGATTTGAAAACTAATCTAAGCTAGGTTTTCATTCCGTTTGCCCAAATTAGGTTTTGGAGTACGGAATCTACCGCGATATTGGAGTTGGGCGCATTGGGAGCCTCAATCACTCCCTCGTAAAGGTAATACACTTGTGTTAGCCTTTTTATTTTAGTTACCCTAGTTTATTCAAATTTTTCCAACAAAACCCTAAAGGGAAAAAATGTAAAGTAGGGTTGTATTGGAATGCAGGATTATTGTGGCCTCGGGGTAAGGTTCTGAAAGTCCCCAACAGTCAGATTTTCTTGGGAAAAGCAAATGGCGCCGCACCGAGTGTACGAGCACCGCAGCACCACGGTAAGGAAACCTAATTCCTGTTAGTTAGACATAACAAGAAATATATTTTTGTATACGCATGTGTAGGTTTTGTATAAATATCATGACCATACATAGAAATGTGTGGTGGTAGGAAAACGGTCGCGGAAAATGTAGGATTACACCCTTATCCAAGACCAGAGTAGTCAGATCATGAACAGTAACGTTAGGTACCAAACCTTTACCCGTGTACGTAAGCTTGGAATTTGTCCAACCAAGGACGTGAATGCCCCTTCTAGTTGACCACGAGAAAGTCAATGGTCGCTACAATAGTACACCAAAAGAGATGTCTCACGCAGAGTAGCATCAGACCAAAAAGGTCAGTAAACACACAAGTCTTTTCGTGCTAGGGTAGAGGCGCACTACCTTTCTCACAAGGCATATGGTACCCTATGAGCAGTACAGTCTTGGGAGTTGACTTCCCTTTGAGATAGTTAGTAGATTCGAGACCGTGTCCGCGCAACACTAGAAAAATTGAGTTTGTCAGATGGTCTCGGGTCGTCAGTTTCAGATGCGCGTTAGGAGCTACTCTGCCTAGAGCCTTCCAAGTAGATGTGGAGGCTAGAAGCCACTTAGAACTCAAGTATAGGCCTGGCGTGAGACAGTACACTAGTTAGTGAATGCCGGGACTTGGGTTAGTGAATTGATGGTCATGAACATAGAACAAGTAGATGTATTGACCAGAAAGTATTGTGAAGGCATGCATAACATATAGTATAAATGTTTTTAATGCACAAAACTATTTTCTAAAGACATGCATTCATCATATGCGAAAATATTTTTAGTGTTACTATGAGGAGTTATTTTTCTTTACTCTGACCCCTCGTGGGCAATGTTTTTACAGGTGACCCAGGTGGGGAACTATGCCTAAGATGAGCGTTAAGTGGAGTCAGTTTGTAGTTGCTTCCACTTTCAGTTTTCTCTATTCAGCATACACTTGTAGTTGTGGACAATGCACCTTGTTAATATTTTATATGCCGTGTATCAGACTTATAATGTTATTTTAGATTTTTAGTCATTTCACTTCTATTCATGTTTAGTGGCTCTGTGAATCCAGATATGAGGTATGTGGGTACCCTTAGTTTACTTTCTTAGCTTCCGTTGTAAGTTTTAAATTCTTAGTAGTTGCTTCTGTTTACCTGCTGCATACTAGTTTTAATACTGTTTCCTAGTTCTCTTTACATCGCTGACCCGACCGGATGACTGATTATTGTAAAACTGGGAAGAGGTGTTACATATCTTGCGTGAAAATAACATCATGCTCAAAAAATGACACGTGCGCAAAAAATGACACGTGCGCAAAAATTGACTCCAAGCAACCAAACTGTTTTATCCAATCGTTGGATTTTGGTCATTAATACCTTTTCAAAAACATCTCAAAAAATGATTTCGTACATGAAAAATAACTTTGTACATGAAAAATAACTTTGTACACGAATAATAACTTTTTGTGCAAAAAATGACTTCAATAACCATTACTTTTCATATGATCGCCGGAATTTACCCTATAATAACGTTTTGAAACGTTTTAGAAAAATGACTTCATGCACAAAAAAATGACTTCGCGTACAAAAAATGACTTCGTGCGCAAAAAATGACTTTGTGTGCGGAAAATGACTTTGTGTGCGAAAAATGATTTCGTGCGCAAAAATGATTTTGTGCGCAAAAAATGATTTCTTGCTTGAAAAATGACTTCATGCGCGAGAATTGGCTTCATGCGCGAGAAATAACTTCTTGCGTGAAAAATGACTTCATACGCGAGAAAGGATTTTGTGCGCGAAAAATGGCTTTGCACGCGAAAAATGATATCTGCGTGAAAAATGATTTCATGAGTGAAAAATGAAATCTTACGTGAAAAATAACTTCAAGGTTCCATAACTTTTGATTCGACCGTCAAACATTGGAAGGGAATGATGCGACATGTGGAGTAATTTGTGGCAGCATCCAATGTTGTGAAGATCGAGGTCTTAACTAAGATCGGGAGGTATCCCTAAGATCGTAAAACGTAGGATCGACACTGATCGCAAGATCGTATTTTAATAAAAATTAAATCAAAAGCATGAGAAATATGTAACAATCTACATACCATCAAATAAAAATATAATATTCCATACCAAATTACCAATGATATCATCACATCAAAATATTAATATAAAAGACATAGATGCATAGTCACATACCATACAATCACATTAAAATATTACATTCCAAAAAGTCAATAGTGTTCAATCCTACTAAAAAACTCAGATCCTAACGATCTTACGATCTTGCACTACGATCCTAACGATCTTACGATCTTGCACTACGATCCTAACGATCTTACGATCCCGCACTACGATCCTAACGATCCTAACAGGACGACGATTTTCAGTAAACCGTGGATCGTTACCTTGTGCAAGATCGTAAGAATGTGCGATCTTACGATCTTGCATGCGATCTTACGATCTTGCACGCGATCTTAACAACATTGGCAGCATGCCTCGTCTGCCAGCGCTCAAAGTACGAGGCCGACTTTCCGGGAGGCTTCCTGCAACCTTTGCCCATTCCTGATCTCATATGGGAAGATGTGGTGATGGATTTCATTACGTGTGTTGGGAATATTGTCTCCAAAATTTCTGATTTGAATAAGGCCTCAAGATGACAATAAACATCTTATATATGATGAATTGTTTGAGTTTTGGTGTGACCGATTAAACTAAAGTGCATGGCTAATGTATTCTTAGGCTCATGGTCTCCCACACAGGGTTTTGCCCTTGTAATCTCTCAATGAGCAAAACTCATGTTGACCATTGTCATAATCATATATTAGACATGTTACTATCATGGGAAAGCCACTAAGGTTAAAAGAAATCAGAGGTAGAGATAAGAATTTGTCTAAGGAAAAGTTAGACTGGATCGACTTCATGTCTAAGGAAAAGTTCGACTGCATCAACTTCATGCCTTAGGAAAGGTTCGACTGAATCAGCTTCATGCCTAAGGAAAAGTTCGATTGTATTGACTTCATGGCTAAGGAAAAGTTTGACTGTATTGACTTCATGGTTAAGGAAAAGTTCGACTGCTTCTACTTCAAGCTCAAATATTTTATCGACTGCATCGACTGCATCGTTAAGAAGTTTATTAACTGTATCGACTGCATTGTTGAGAACTTTGCCGACTGCATTGACTGCACTGTAATAAAAAATTTTCTACAGATTTAAAACGATTAAGTGCCAGGAGTTTCCATATAAGTCCTTAGTGTGTTCTGACCTGAAGGCATACAAATCATTAGGGCTATAAGTCCTTGTCTATGACATCACTTCAAGGCTACTTAGAAAACTTCTCACCAGCCTGACACGTGGCACAACGACTATCTTCTTAAATCTAGTCGCAAATTGCGCAGAAGATTTGAATAAATTTGAAGGACGGGATTTGCTGCATAGTTCCGGGGATTGCCAGAGGGAAAAAATATTCTCATTCATTGGAGAATAATTCCTTATTTCAATTTCTTCCTTAGACTAAAATTGTTAGTCGTTTGGAGATTCCATATTTGGATTATTGCCTAAGAAGTTTGCTACCTGTTGAAGAATTCTATATCAGACTCAAAACTCTCTGCCGTCTAGGTCCACTATAAAATAAGGACTTAAAAGAATGAGAAAAATACACAGATATCTCACAGAGATCCTTCACGCAATTTCGACTTCAAGTTTTCTGTGAAAGTTTTTGAGCAGTGGTCAAACATTCAATGAGACTTCATTCTCCACTCATTGCAAACATCAGAAAGAGATTCTTCCAAGAACCTGCTATGCAATATTTTTTTGAAGAATATTCTGCCTGTCGAGGTTCCTGATCAAGACTTCAACACACTCAAGCCAACTTTTTCAAGTGTTGATCAAGGAAGAGAAGAAGAAAGAAGTCTGTCCAGTGCTTCTTACTGAAGACTCAATTCTTGTTTAATTAAGTCATATCTTTGCAAATCTTTTTTACTTGTAGGATCTTTTTAGATCTGAGTTGTAGGGCATGTGTTAAACCTGAGTTGTAGGGCTTGTGTGGAGCCTGAGTTGTAGGGCTTGTGTTGAGCCTGAGTTGTAGGATCTGTGATGGATCTGAGATGTAGGATCTTTTGATTGAAGATCTGAGTGATAGGACCTGTGTGAAGGTCTGAGGTAGGGAACTTGTGTTCCTAAGTTGTAAGATTTGAGGATTTGATAAAAAGTTTGGTGAAGTTTGACCTAAGCTAGCTCTCTGCTAGATAGGTGAAGAGGGAAAATGGATGTACTTATTCTTGGGGAACCATTATAAATCTTTGTGTGTTGTGGTTTGATTGCTTTGGTTTACTTTTTTACTCTGCTTTTAAAAGAAAACATCAAGAAAATTAAAATTAAGCATAACACCTATTCACCCCCCCTCTTGGTGAGTAACAACCCTTGACTTTCAACGTGCCACCCTCGGTTCTCGGGGAACGACTGCATCCTTGTGGTGGTAGACCGATTGTCCAAATACGATCATTTTATAACCTTACGCCACCCGTTTACAGCTCCAACGGTGGCCTGAGGCGTTCATTTCCGGCGTAGTCCGACTACATAGTTTTCCGTGTTCCATCATTAGCGATCGCGATCCGGCCTTCATGAGTTCCTTCTGGTGGGAGTTTTTCAAACTCGAAGGCACGCAGATTCAGATGAGTTCTGCCTACCACCCACAGACGAACAGGGTTATGAACCGCTGCTTGAGACCTACTTGTATTTTTTCATCACCGCCCGCCCCCGTGACTAGAGCAAATCGTTGGGTTGGCCGAGTTCTCTTACAACACCTCCTTCCATTATTCGACCAGCATGACCCCCTTCCAGGCCGTATACGACCGACCACCACACACCGTGATCCAAGACCTTCCGGGAGAATGTCTTGTTGGGGTAGTGTGCACCCATCTCTTGGACCGTGACAAAATTCTCAGGATCTTGAAGTGCTACCTCCACCACGCACAACCAAAGTTGATCCACCATGCAAACAAGCGTCAGAGGGATGTCCAGTTTTAAGTGGGGGATGCGGTATTCGTCAGGCTTTGACATTACCTCCAGACTTTAGTGGTGATCCCTCTCATCCCAAGCTATCTGCTCGCTTTTACGGCCCGTTTGAGGTGATCACCTGCATCGGCGAAGTGTCCTACCACATCTGCCTCCGCCTCCGCCTCCCCACTCATAGTCGCATCCATCCAGTCTTCCACATGTCTCAGCCCAAGCGGGTGGTGGGAGACCACTCGGTCGAGTAGACCCTCCCACCATACATTGCATCTGACGGTTCCACCATTTATCTTCCAGAGGCGATCTTGGACTGCAAACCTATCACTGTGGAGGGTCGAGTCTGAGAACTGGTTTTGGCTGCATGGCACTAACGCCCTCACTCCGATGCGACGTGGTTGGACCACGAAGACTTTCACAGCCAGTTTCCGGAATCTTGTCTTGAGGACAAAGAAAATCTTCCATATGAATTGTTATGGACATAGAGGAGGGTGTCTTGGAGGAAGGAGCATAGTCATCATGATGCGTACGCTCTTTTAGGAGTAGACCGGCGGAAAAGGCTATATCACGATGATATGGCGTGATCGTTTTTGAAATGTTTTATTTTAATTGTCGCGTTCTCTTTTTCGTTTCGCATTTGTCGGGAGAGGTTATATAACTCCCGGCTCCTTGTTTTGGATTATCTTGTATCTTGGATTTGGAAATCAATTGGAGCTTAGGGCTGGCCAAATGGGATCTTCCCCTTGGAGTTTGTTTTTCTCCCCATCCTGTAACAGATTGTTTCCTGGGGAGGGGTTGACTTGTGCTCAATTTAGTGATATTGTTTATGATGATGCGGGGGTTTGAAGAAGTGCAATGTCATTTTAAATTTCCAAGCATGAAAAAGTCAAAAGGAAATGGGCTTACATCCGATAGGGTTGATGATGAGAATTCTTAGGATGATATTCAAGACACATTAATATTTCATATTTTCAAGGACTACATATATATGAGGAAACTTGGTGTTATTTAAGTAAGTTGTGTTCGGTTAATTTCTTTCATCATCCTGATTTTAGGCAAATAGAATTTTTGTAGCAGATCTTTCTTAGCACTTACAATTTTGAAATAGACGTATGACTTTCTTGTGGATATTTGCATAACTTTTAAAATTTTCATTTAAATATGAATTTGCAAAGCTGTATCATGTATGATTGTATGAAAGTATGTGATTGTTTATTTGTTATCAAATATGTTAGGCATTTCTTATAAAATCATTCATTAAAACATAGTTGCTCTTGATCATTTGACATTTAGTTTTAACCTTATTAGACAAAATAATTACTATCTAATTAATAAATTAAAATATTTAATAATATGTTAACATTATGTGTATGTTTAGGTGGGTAATATTGAAATTCGACATTATAAAACGTCTGGCACCGATATATCGTTGCAATCTAATATACGACATTTCAAATCTAACCGAATGAACCTGACATCTGCAAAATTGTATACTATTAGTTTTAATGGTGTCTAAAAGTAATTTTCTGATTCTTAGGGATATATGTAAAGTTCTAAACCTGCAAATTAAAATACACTTAGGTGATTTGAATGAGCACGTATAACTAATGTTGGACATTAATAAGAATTAGGCATGTAGCCTTTATAGTATTTGGATATAGATTGTTCAAAATTATTTATGCAGAGTATATTTATGGAATGATAAAACAGTTCAAAAAAGCTGGGATAAGGCAGTTTTTAGTCACAGACTTGTCCCCTTGATCAAGTTACACTCAACCTTAGCTCCTCTTGCCACATTATGGCTAGCTAAGTACCCTTAACTCCCAACAAACTTGTGGTGGATAAATGTGGAGAAAGGACTAAAATAGTAGCACAATAGACTATAGAGTAAGAGAACTTAAGTTCTTCACTCAAAATTAGATGATTGTGAATGAAGGGGCCCTCCCATTATGTAGGCCTCGAAATATATCCCTCCAAAAAATTACATGATCTAGACTCCTATTTTCTAGAATATATCAAAATTTTCTATTATTTTCTAATTACATAATAATGCAGACTATTCTAGAACATTCCTTTGAGAATAGTCTACACTCTCCCGACTCTTCTACCCATTCGTAGACTCTTATTCATAATTCTTCATATGCAATTCTCTGAATGATTTCATCATAATCAAAATAGCTAAGTAAGATGGGCCTTGGGCTGGGTTTTAACCCCAGCCTATAACATATTGATGACAGATCCAAGAACTTTAAACAACAATGTATATTAAAGTGAGAAACCTTTGTAATTATATTTTTTCACAAATATGTTGCATCATTTATGTTATCCTACTCACATTACTTTTTTTAAAATGGTATTTTGTACGTATAATACACACGGATCCTTTATCTACATGACACACGATTCAAACCTTAAATAAACTCGCAGCTTCATAGTACTATAAGACTAGAAGCTTATGCAGGACTGTATCAAGACAACATGAGCTGAATTTCTATGTAGAAGGACCGGTTGTTGTTTTGAACCCAAGATGTAGTTCTGTATGATCTTGATGGTGCGCATAATGAGGTGGCACTTCCATCATGTTGACTTCATAGTAATTCCTCGCATCAAATTCTGGATGATTCTCATCATCAACCCCTGGTTGCATAATGATGGCCTGCTGCCCTCGCAAGTTTTCCTCTATCTGGACGTGGACATGCAAATATTTTATTTTATAAGGAACACTTAATGCATTTTATTTTGCTAGAGAGAAGGGATGTGATGTGAAAAAATTTATCACTTTAATAGATACTTCAAGAACATTTTTGTGGATATATTACCTTGGATCTCAGGTATGTGTTCTCATTCTGAAGCTCCAATCCCTGGATTTAGAAGAAAAAGGTTGCTCTCAAAGTCACAGTATACAAATATCCAGGATCTCATAATAAATGGTATAGGGTAAGAGATTACCCGTTTTTCTCTATACTCCATTTCTACGCAGATTAGCTCAGTCTGACAACAAGATAATGGACTATGATGAGCGTGTATTTAAGTCATCAAATATGAGGAAAGAACTTAAATGCTGAGCCATGGCTTGATCTTTAAAAAAAGTAGAACTGTGTCTAATTTTTGTTTCAGTGTTGCTTGTTTAATGAACGGCTTCTTTAAGGGTTGTTTGCTTTGTGACTACTTATAATACTTTTTTTGGGTGAAACAAATTGTCAGGTATTTAATATCAGAAACTAGTATAGTTTTGTGCACTTAAAGATGAATTTTGAGTCCTCCACTTACAATTTATGGCATAGGTTGTATGCTTATTAGTTATAATAGCATGGTATCAAAGCAGAACAAATCCAACAAGGCAGTGGCCTCTCTCGCGACATCTAATTAAAAACTTCATGACGCCAATGGCCCTAATGTTGGGGTTACTGAGAACATAGTTCCATATTAGAAAATTCATGTAGCCTTATGCACTAAACATAAATTTTTATGCCCTTCACTTATAATCAATTGAAAAGTGGAATGCTTAAATTCTAACATAAGTGTTTTGTGATTCCATTGTTTTGTAGTTTAGGGCTTTTTTTCATAATAAGTTTGTGGCAAATTGTCGAAGTTTTGCAGCAATTTTTTGCGTCATTGAACATTCCATCGTCTATAGTAAGTAGGTGATTTGCTTATAATGTATTACCTTCCTAGTTCTGACCTTTGTAAGGCCTTTTTCTATTTTTCCTTCAAGGAACTTGAGCTCTTTCAAAGAAAGAGTACTGAGTTCATTGCCCATTAAGTTCCTGGAACATCATGTTAAAACATTAGTAAAATACTGTGGATTTCAATATGTTAGTACCAGACCAGATGGTTTGTGTGTACGCCATGTTATTTGAATCCAAATATGTGGAAAAAAGGAATGTTACCTGTTGGAACTAGTCAATGTCTGAATCTGTTGGTGCATTCTTACAGTCTCTTGCTGATAGTATTGCTATTGTCAACAAGGTTAAGCATATGAGACATTGACAAATAACAAAATGCCAAGAAAATTTGCAATATATTTTAGAATCTTAAATACTCCTCTTTTTATTTGCTACTCAAGTATTTTCCCCCTTTTTTCATTCGCTTTATGGTAGATTTTTTCCCTTCTTTTCTTAAACTGGCCCTTAACATAACACATTGACAAAGGATCCATCCCATAGAATTAATTTGAACTTATTATTTAATATATAATAATTATTAACAACTAAAAATAAGTAATATCTTGGACAATTGCATATTATTGAAAATTAGGAAGAGTAGTCCACTTATTTTATGCAAGACTTGTTGCATTTCTAAAAGATAAAGTACAAAAAATAAAAAACTTGTGGAATTAGTTGTATTCTTTTATTACAAGGCAACACTCAGATCCTTGATTATTAAGGAAGGCAAAAATATATCTCTCATTGAATAATGAATATGATGTGAGGGTTCACTTATTTGTCAAAGATAGCTGGAGAGTGCAACTTATTGATTGTCCCTAACAACTGCTATGCCTGTAGAAGTTAGAAACTTCGTTAAGAAATGATGTGCAAAAAATAATTTATCTAAATATGACATTATACATTAGTTCAAAAACGTCACGATGAATTTGATGATTCGTTGATCAAAGGAACTAGCCTTGCCTAATCATTACACGGAAGGTACATTCCATAGAGCCAAGGTCTACATGTCATCTCAAATTACTTAATTATGCAAAAAAAGGATTGGATTGACAGCCTTGTTGGTATAAAGCGCACATTAAGATACGTTTTTAAATTTTCTTTTTAGTGTAAAATGGTAGGGGCTAGAGATCATGGACCTTGGCCATCACTACCCACTATCCTCCAATTTTATGCATAACAAAAGGGATAACATTCTCTACTATTATTGAATACAAATAGTTGTTTCATAGCTTTATCAAAGAATACTCCATGTAATATAACCAGATTGAGTGGCT
Source organism: Platanthera zijinensis (assembly GCA_039513925.1). Classification (NCBI taxonomy): domain Eukaryota; kingdom Viridiplantae; phylum Streptophyta; class Magnoliopsida; order Asparagales; family Orchidaceae; genus Platanthera; species Platanthera zijinensis. Next base: position 225,800,160 of record CM077081.1, read on the forward strand.
TTGAGATTTAGGCAGCAAAATAAATGGGTGGTGTGAGGTATACTTACTTGTGAATTGATGTCCACATAAGATCCAGATTTGGAGGTTTGAGCATGATATTTCTTGTATTTTTCGAGGATTTCCTTTATACTGAAGCAGACATTGAAACATGAGTCTAGGAAAATAGTATCACATGGAAAGACAAAAGTTAGGTATTCTTTTTGTAGTAATAAATGTACAAGCATCATTAAATTGAGAACATTAAGCATCAATGATTACAAATTTAAACAACAATCAATCAAATAACAAACTACTAAAAAAGTAGACAAAACTCACACATGATGAGAATCGAACCTATGACCTCCCTATCGTGGTGCATCAACTTACCCAATTGGGCCAAACCTCATTGGAAAAAGTTAGAAATTCTTTAAAATGCTTTTTAGAAGACAAATATATTGCACAAGAAAAGTATGAAGTTGTAGACAACTATATTTCCCCGCCTCTCTCTCTCTTATTAGTACCAGTTTGAGAGAGAGCGAGAGAGAAATTTCCTATGAAGATGTGATGCATTAATAATAAATAGTGGTTGGTCTATCTATTAGGTCAAGGGTAGAACTATACATAACTTTATATTTAAAAAATGAAAGGATATTGTGTTGACATTAATCTTGGTGTTATTCACGTTTGTAGTTTTTTAATGGTTGTGTGATTCACGTGTGTAGTTTTTTAACGATTGCGCAATTCACGTTTTTATTTTTTAATGGTTGTGTGATTCATGTTTTTATTTTTTAAGTGAGTTTTTGTGACTCACATGTGTGAAGAGTAGGACTGACCAATTTCATCTTTGCTACCTATGCATGAAGTTTGCTATATATATTGTTGTAATAGTATCTGTAAGCCAAGGAGAAATAAGATTCAACAAAGCCTAATTTTTCTCTCAAATGTGCTTCTCTCTTAACATTTGGTATCAGAGCCCGCTTTGATTCTACGGCGATGTCAGGATCAAAATCCTACACTAAGGTGCTAAGCGGTGACATCGACGACTCCTCAAACAGTGACAGATTCTATGCTAAGATGCTAAGCGGTGACTTCGACGAGAGTGGCAGACGGCCGCTGGCGGTGCATCAAGCAAGGGAGGCGGGGGTGACACTGCGTTACCTGTTGCTCACGCGTACAAACTATGCGTATTGGGCTCTTTTGATGAGAGTAACTTTGCAGGCTCAAGGAGTTTTGGAGGCGATCGAACCGGGTGATGCCGAGTACCGACTTGATAGGATGGCGTTGGCGGCCATCCTCCAAGCCGTACCATCGGAGATGCTATCCACGTTGGCGGTGAAGGACTCTGCCAAGCAGGCATGGGATACCGTGCAAACGATGCACAATGGTGTCGAGCGAGTCCGGGAGGCAAAGGCACAAACACTCCGCAACGAGTTTGAGGCGATCCACATGGAGGAACTTGAGTCCCTGGATGACTTTGCCATGCGGCTCAACAACATCGTCAATGGCATCCGCGCGCTTGAGGACACGATGGAAGATGAGATGGCAGTCAAAAAATTCCTTCGTTCCACCCAGGTACATGCAAATTGCCATCTCAATCGAGCAACTACTCGACATGAAGACCTTGTCCATCGAAGAGCTCACCGGCCGTTTAAAGGCTGTAGAGGAGCGTTATGAACTTGGAAACAATATTCGAGATGACCGTCGTTTGCTTCTCATGGAGGAAGAGTGGCTAGCATGCCACAAAAGGAGGGAGCCGGGAGAAGTTTCCTCAGGCAGTAACAAGACTGCTGATAATGGTACTAGAGGGAAGCAAAATCACGGTCAAGCCAAGCATAATGGACACGACAAAGGTGGCCGCGAAGGGAATGATATTGTTGTGGCGGAAAGTAGCCGTGGCAAGTCAAAGATAAAGTGCTTCAACCGCGGCATACTTGGGCACTATTCAAGTGAGTGCCGCAAGCCACGATGAGAACGCAAAGAGCAGGTGAATCTCACACTGTCCTAGGACGACGAGCCCGCACTACTAATGGCGCAAGCATGCACACTCACGGAGGCCACAAAAGACTCGACTAGTGATATCATGCTTAACGAGGTTCACACGCAAATGCACCTTGGTCGAGAGGAAGATCACCAAGACAAAGTTTGGTACTTAGACACCGGTGCAAGCAATCTTATGTCCGGGTGCAAGGAAAATTTTACTGATCTATACACCAGCATCAAGGGCTCGGTAAAGTTTGGGGATGACTCAGTCGTCGATATTTGTGGGCGTAGATTGGTTTTGTTCACTTATCACAATGGTGAGCATCGCACGCTGACGGATGTCTACTACATCCCACAGCTTTGCAGCAACATAGTGAGCCTCGGGAAGCTAGATGAACACGGCTGCCAAACGCTCATTGAGGAAGGAGTATTGTCGATCCGCTATCGGCAACAATAACTACTTGTCAAGGTAAGAAAAACCAAGAACCGCTTATATGTTCTTAACCTTGATATAACACAACCTGTGTGTGTGGCGGCAAAATGTGGCGAGCATGCATGGCGGTGGCATGCGCGTTATGGACACGTAAATTTCAAGGCACTCCGCAAATTGGTACAACACAATATGGTTCGCGGGCTATCACAGATTGATTAGGTGGATCAAATCTGTGACGGTTTCCTCATTGGCAAGCAACGGAGAGCCTCCTAGTACACAACGACATGTGCGGACCCATCACACCAGCCACCCCAGGAGGCAAGATGTACTTTTTTACTTTTGGTAGATATCTTAGTCGCTATATGTGGCTGTCTCTCTTGGATTCCAAAGACAAAGCAGCAGAAGCCATCAAACAAATCCAGGCAAGAGCTGAGGTGGAATCAGGCCGTAGACTGAGGGCCCTCCGCACTGATTAAGGCGGCGAGTTCATGTCCGCGGAGTTCGGGAAGCATTGTGCGGATCATGGCGTAAAGCGGTTCCTTACAGAGCCACACTCGCCACAACAAAATGGCGTCATTGAGCAGGGAAACCAGACGGTAGTGGCAATGGCCAGGAGTATGCTCAAGTCCAAGGGGATGCCAAGAAGATTTTGGGGTGAGCCCGTCACGATGGTAGTCTATATCCTCAATCGTGCTCCAACCAGCAGTGTCGACGACAAGACACCTTCTGAGGCATGGCACGGGAGACATCCGAACGTGTACCACTTCCACATGTTTAGGTGTCTAGGACACATCAAGGCCGTGAAGCCAAATATAAATAAATTGGATGATAGAAGCACTCTCATGGTTTTCATCGGCTACGAACCGGGTTCTAAGGCTTATCAGATATATGATCCGCTAGGTTGAAGAGTGCATGTGACCCGTGATGTTGTGTTCGACGAGGAGGCAAAATGGGAGTGGGGTACATCAGAAGGTGAGGAGGAGCTGACCACATATAGTGAGGTATTCACCATGGATTATTTTGCTAGCTCTATTGCAGAAGATGGTCATAACAACATGTCATCACATGAAAGTGATGAGGCGTCGATAACTTCCACGCCAAGTCACATCCCTGGCAGCAGACCAATGACACAGGCAACTTCTCCAGGTGTACCCACATAGGTGGCGACACCACCTACCCTCGACGGCGTGGAATTTGCAACCCCAACAAACTTTGCTTTGCCCACCTCTGTTGTAGTGCCGCGGTACCGCACGTTGACGAGCATCTACCATAACACATCTTAGCGTGAGCATGAGTACGACGAACTGTGTTTTTTGATCGATGAAGAACCTGTGTGCTTTGCAGAAGTCGAGAAACATGAGTGCTGACGGAAGGTGATGCGAGATGAGATGAAATTTATTAGAGATAATGAAACTTGATACTTCACCGATCTGCCGAGCGGGTGTCGACTCATAGGCTTGAAATGGGTGTACAAAGTCAAAAAGGGCTCGCATGGTGTTGTGGCAAAGTAAAAGGCACGGCTTGTCGCAAAGGGATATGTGCAACGATAAGGCGTGGATTTTGAGGAAGTATTTGCACCGGTCGCTCTTCTAGAGACGGTGTGGCTGATCATAGCATTGCCGGCGCACGAAGGTTGGGAGGTGAACCATATGGATGTCAAGTCAGCATTTCTCAATGACGATCTTAAAGAGGAGGTCTTCGTAGCCCAGCCGCCTGTTTTCATGGACGAGAACAATGGGCAAAAGGTATTAAAGCTCAGGAAAGCACTTTATGGCCTACGCCAAGCACCTAGAACTTGGAACTCAAAGTTGGACAACAGTCTCCTATCACTTGGGTTCGAGAGGATTTCATTGGAACATGCAGTGTATAAAAGAGGTATCAACACATCAACTTCACTTGTGGGTGTGTATGTCGATGATCTTATTATCACCGAATCACACCAATAAGAAATCATCAAGTTCAAAGAGGAGATGAAGAAATTGTTCAGCATGAGCGACCTGAGTTTGTTGAGCTACTACTTGGGTATAGAGGTGCACCAGACCAATGATGGTATTACTCTGAGTCAGTCGGCCTATGCACTAAAGATCTTGTAGAAGTGTGTTGGTATGGTTGGTTGTAACCCGTGCTAAGTCCTTATGGAAGCAAGGCTCAAGTTGAGCAAGGTGAGCACTAATCCTCCCACTGATGCCACATTCTTTAGAAGTATTGTGGGGAGCCTTAGATACCTGGTGCATACACGACCCGACATTGCTTACTCCGTAGGGTATGTAAGCCGCTTCATAGAGGCTCCAACCACTGAGCACTTAGTATCTATGAAACATATTTTGCGGTAAATTTGCGGTACTCGCAATATGGGCTGCCACTATAATAAGAGGAAAGGGGAAGATGAACATTTGATCGGGTACAACGACAGCGACATGGCAGGTGGTGTTGATAACCGAAATAGCACAATAGGTGTGTTGTATCTTCTTGGGAAAAGCCTAATTAGTTGGCAATCTCAGAAGCAGAAGGTGGTGGCACTATCGTCTTACGAGGCGGAATACATTGATGCTACCACAACAGCTTACCAAGGTATTTGGCTCGGGCGCCTACTCAGTGACTTGATGAAGAAGGATCCCTATTGTGTCACAATCAAAGTGGATAACAAATCAGCTATATCGCAGTAAACACATCGATACCCGCTATCATTTCATTAGGGAATGAGTTGAAGAAGGGAAGATAAATGTAGAGTATGTGCATACCGACGACCAGCTTGCCGATATTCTGACAAAGCCACCTGGTTGACTCAAGTTTTTGGAAATGCGCACTAAGATATATCTCCAAGCCGTAAAGATCAAAGACCAAGATTAAGGAGGTGAATGTTGACATTAATCTTGGTGTGATTCACGTTTGTAATTTTTTAATGGTTGTGTGATTCACGTTTGTAGTTTTTTAATGGTTGTGTGATTCACGTTTTTATTTTTTAATGATTGTGTGATTCATGTTTTTATTTTTTATGAGAGTTTTTGTGACTCACATGTGTGAAGAGTAGGAGTGACCAATTTCATCTATTCTACCTATGCATGAAGTTGGCTATATATATTATTGTAATCTAAGTATCTGAAGCCAAGGAGAAATAAGATTCAACAAAGCCTAATTTTTCTCTCAACTGTGTTTCTCTCTTAACATATTGCACCATTGTCTTAATCATTGTTATTTTTTTCATAAATCTGTAAATGTATATACATAGATTAAGGCTCCGTTTGGGGGACTTATTTTCACCGGTCTTAAATTACTCTCAAGCTAAAAAACTGTAAGTCGGTTGATTATATATATTAAACTAAATCATTTAGTATTGCTTTCTTATGTTGTGATCTAAGCATTCAAGACTATTATATTAGATTCTCAGTTAAGACTATTAGTTTTTCAGTACCAGTTTACCTTCAACATGTCCAGTTTCTCACTTGTTGGTTATACGACACTAAGCATGTATTATTATTATTATTCTTAATTTGGTGATGTGAGATTGGATTGTAGGGATAAATATTAATTTTCTATAATATAAGCTTCTAACCTTAATTTAATTATTCATAGGTTCAACTCTGTATCTAGTGTGCAGGATTGTATTAGTTTCCTAATATAAATTTATTCACATTTAATCTAAAATTGTGAAGATATCATTAATTGTCGAACCTATGAACTCAATTCGAATTTATTGTTCATAAGTGGATAAGCTCTGATCTATTTACATGTATGTTTAGCACAACATTGATCATGTAGAGTGTTTGGATCGAGCACGATTGAGAATGCTCTTGTTTGGCATGCAGAGCTAAACACTCGCGCATTTGATCACATTTTATATTGGAAATGCAACCCTGCTGTCCACCTTTATTCTGGCGATGCTCGTCTTCTTTGCCGTCTCTTTTTCCTGCATGTTTTAATTAACTAGTAATGTTTGCATTTAATGCTAATGGCCCGGTTATGGCTATATATGTATGTTTTCATTTCTCTCTTTGATTGTTATATTTACTTTAGTGGTATGAGAGCTTCCTGCTTGGATCATTCTTTTTGATGAAGGGACTTGTTCACTCTCATTTTGAAACCCCGCCATGAGCTCATCTTCTACCAACGATTCACAAGCTTACATGCACCTTGCCGTGGCCATCTTCAACGGGGACATGTACGACTTTTGGAGCATTAAGATGGAAACCATCTTCATCTCCTAGGATCTAGCTATGGGAAGTTGTAAAAATTGAGACATCTTCATCTACCAATGTTGAAGAAGGCTCGTCCTCATATCCACAAGTCATCAAAGAGAACCTGATGAAAGATGCTCAGGCTCTCATGTTAATCCAATAGGAGTCACCAATGCTATCATTACAACAATAAGGGGAACCAGGACCACTAAGGATGCTTGGGATACTCTGCAAGAAGAGTTCAAAGGCTCAAAAAGGTCATCTCTATCATGGTACAAACCCTTTGGAGAAATTTCGACTCCATTCGTATGCAAGAAAACAAACTATACAAGACTTTCTTGCCCACACCATCAACATAGTCAACTAAATTTGAAATTTTGGGACTATCATCAACGATAAACAGATTGTGCCAAAGATCCTAAGAAACCTTCACAGAAAGTTCAGCCATGTGGTTGCCACAATCGAAGAGTCAAAAGACATTGAGAACTTAAGTATCACTGAACTCATGGGCTCTATTCAGTCGCTTGAGGACAAGATACTCAGGTAAGAACAAGAATTGAAAACTCATCTTCACAATACGCTATTCATTTTCCAAACCAGTGAATCCCATATTCATGACCACTAACTCAAGTACACTCACTCACACAAACACTAGTAATCCTTTTCATATGACCATCAACTCTACTTTTCTAAAACTCACCCTGGAGTTAATGAAAAGGGCAAAGCCCCTCAATATCAAAATCCTGATCCCAACCAATCCCATCTCCAACAAAATTTCCCACGACCAAATCATCAATATCATTCACAGCAGTATCGCCCAACACACCCAAACCACCTTCCCACAAATTTTCCATACTACCCCAACCAACTTCCCCCAACTCCTCAGTATCAGCCAACCCAATCTTTGACAAGCCCCCCAACATTATCCAAATCAGCAATACACCTTCATTCCCGGAAAGCTAACTCTTCATTGCATTCTTTGCAAAACGAACAACCATGGGAACAAAGATTGCCTCTTCATGAAATGCAAAAGGTGCAGGCGCACCACACATACTAAAAAATATTGTTGGTCTAAACCTAGAGAAGAGGCCTTCTACTCAGAAGACAACAGACCCGAGTCCATGTTCTACACCTACAGTAAGAACTAAGAACAACAACAAAATCTATGACAAATGATACGTTGATTCTGGTTGCTTCAACCACATGACTCACAATAAAGCTACTTTTGTTACCCTTGATGAGGTCTACCAGTCAGAAGTTTTTCTTGGCAATGGAGAGTATCCCAGTATCAAAGGAAGAGGCACCATCTCAGTCAAAACAAAATATGGCGACACTAAACATATCCAAGGTGTTTATTATATTCCCAACCTTGCACAAAACCTCTTTAGTGTAGGACAACTCGCTCATAATGGCTACACTGTCATTTTTGAAAAAGATGACTGCCACATCATTCATACTTCCTCAGAAAGAAAATCCACCAAGGTAACAAATAACAAAGTGTACTCAATCACTCTCCCCACAAACACAAATCTACCACTTCCTGCATGTCATCTCACCATAAAGTATACTCCAATCAAACTTTGGCATGATCGCTTTGGTCATCTTAACTATCAATACTTATAGCTCATGTGCCAAAAAGGGCCAGTTAGTGGTCTTCCCAAAATCAAGTTTGACAAAGCATTTTGTGAAGGGTGCCATTCTGGAAAGGCTCATCGTCTTCCTTTCCCAAAAAAATGCCACTTGAAGAAGCAAAGAACCCCTTCATCTGCTTCATATTTCTCTATGGGTTCCTGCATCTACTCCAACTCTAAGCGGTTTTTCTTACTAATAGTTGATGATTACTCTTAATTCATGAGGATTTTCTTCTTAGAAAAGAAATCAAAAGCCTTCAAAGAAATCAAAAAATTCAAAAAACTTATTAAGAAACAGCTAAATAACAAATCAAGATGATAAGAGGTGATCGCGGCGGCGAGTTTCTCTCAACCAACTGATGCAACAGGAGTCTACAAGTGGCGGACGACCGATGTCCTCACCTTAAATGCAGTGCAAACGACTACACAACACATGTCAATGACATTATGACGGTGCAAACATGAAAAAAACAGTCCGGATCAAGATTCCCAAACAACAACAACACTCAAGCTTTTATCCCACTATAGTGGGGTCGGCTATATGGATCCTTTGTCACCATTGTGTCCTATCTTTTGTCATAATCTCACTAATGCCTAAGTACATCATGTCTTTCCTTATAGTTTCATTCCAAGTCTTTATTGGTCTACTCCTCCCCCGTTTAACATGTCTAGTGATTAGACTCTCACAACGTCTGATAAGTGCCTCTAATGGTCTCCTTTGTACGTGTCCAAACAATCTTAGTTAAGCTTCTCACATCTTCTCTGCATTGGTGCAACTCCTGTCAAGATTCCCAAACAAGTAATGAAATTTTGCAAAGCTCTAAACAATGATTTGCATGATTGAAAACAAGCAATGATGAAAAAAGAACAATTATAATTAACCAACGAAGTGCGGCGCAATTCCGTTCATCCGCGCTAAATGCGCTCTGCAAGTTACACCACGAAAAACGATAAAAAATATTTATGTAAATTAATGCTCAAAGAAAGAGTTTTTACCAAAGCAAACAATGAAAGAGATACAACATCCATACCTAGATTTACTTGTGTACATGGCAGCTTAATTAGGTATGGAGGATGACACCGGTGTAGTTGACCTTGGCACCCGATTGGATCCAAGATAGGGCTGAATGGAGGTGTAAGTTTGTAGATCTGTTGGCTTAGGGTTGGGACCAAGTAAATCTGGAAATGTTAAGAGGTTAGAGGGGGCTGCGGGTGAAGGAGGGTGGGTGAGAAAGGCTTACGAGTGATTGTTTGGGAGTCAGGTAGGATGGGGTTGCGGGAAGGCTTAGGCGGGGGTGGTCAGGACTGGGAAGAGAGCCTCTGATCTGCTGGAGGGGTATTGTGATCCTTTTGGTAATCTTCTTAGTGAAGGGGTATTCTTGTAATTAATCGGGTTACAAATCATATAAGTAGCCGGTTTAGTAGCGTTTGGGTTTTTTTTCATCGTGGAACTTCTGGGTTGTATGCGAGTAGGAGACTGAATCGGGATTCTCTTCCCCTCACCGTGAGAACACCTATCAGGGCGGTACTGCTCTCAGGTGGAATCATTCCTCTATCTTCTTGTAAATGATTGTTGTATGAAAGTGTGGTGTTGGTTGATGTTATTGTGTGTTCAAGGATTGTAAACAATCTGTGTTGTGTTGTTTGGAACCGGAAGTTTTTATATCATTATTATCCCCCTTGCTCTTAACAAGGTATCAGAGCCCTCATCCGGGAGTGGGATGGCGCCGGCCGACAGCACCCGCTCACACGAGCTCCATCTGGAAGTTGATGCCCTGCGCCAGGCACAAGAACAAATGCAAGGCACTCTCCAATCAGTTGAAGATCAGCAGAGCCGCACCTTGGAGGAGATATGAGAGTTGATTGCGACCATGCATCTGGATCGGAACTCGGCCATGGACAGCCGTGGCTCGCCTTCAGGACCTTCCCCAATTCCAACCATTTCCGCTGCCAAACATCACCAACTCGGAGGGCAATTTGATGGTGGAACCGCAAAGTATCTTGAAGCGCCGCATTGCACCGAATCGCGGCCGGGCGATGACTCAAGTTCTCGTGCAATGGTTGAATGGGACCAAGGAAGAAGCAACTTCGGTTTAGTAGGGTTTGGTTTTTTTTCATCGTGGAACTTCTAGGTTGTATGCGGGTAGGCGGCTAAATCGAGATTCTCTTCCCCTCACCGTGAGAACACCTCTCAGGGCGGTACTGCTCTCAGGTGGAATCATTCCTCTATCTTCTTGTAACTGATTGTTGTGTGAAAGTGTGGTGTCGGTTGATGTTATTGTGTGTTCAAGGATTGTAAACAATCTGTGCTGTGTTGTTTGGAACCGGAAGTTTTTTATATCATTATTATCCCCCTTGCTCTTAACAGAAGGTGGCGGGGTTGATAACCGGGGAGGGGAATTAGGTTTGCGGCGGGCTTCTAGGTAGCGGACGGGACAGGGAGAAGGCCTACTTGCAATAGATCGATGGAGGAAGGCTAGGAAGGGAAGGGGCAAGGTGGAGAGGAGGTTTGTCGGAGGCTTACCGGGGATGGGAAGGGAGGTCGACGGGCGGAAGAAGCCGTGCACATGGAGCCGCTCGAGATTCCACAGAGAAGACCGGTCGGTTACTAGCAAAGCAACTCTGATCCCCAATTTCAGCCGCATACATGAATATATATAGGGTGAGAGGGAAAATAACTAGAGCACCCCGATGGACGACTAATAATGTTCGGGCAGATCGGGGGCTAAAAACAACACAATAAATAAACTAATATATCAAACCGCCTCGAAACGATCATCTGGGCGCATCCGCGGACTCAGATCACTCAAAGGGGTCGCCGATCACCGCCTCCAGGAGAATAAACGCGTGTGGGCTGCCGATCGCCATCAACTCCCACCGACTTGAAAACACTCATCTTCGGTGAGTGAAGACGGTCATACTCTTGACGTAAGTCCGGGGAGAGTCTCTCGAGCTCCTCAACAGAAATCCAAGTATCGTCAGAAACCGGGCGGGCGAGCCAATGAGCCAAGTAACGTAGAACCATCCGACCGCTCATCGTAGTGAAGTCGTGATCAATGATCTGTAGTGCATCTCCGGTAGGCGTTGGCGACTGTCGAAACAATTTATCTCTGTTTGAAAGTGGTGCTGGTGGAACTGCCGACGGGGTGGTGTGGTCCTCCGAGCGATGCTCAACCTTCTGCGACTGTCTTGGTATGGTTGGCATAGAGGTGCTAGAGAGGGGCGGGGGAAGCTGTGCCTCAGGGGTCGATGAAGATAATTGGTCCACATACACTCGCTCCTCATAGTATGGAGTCAAATCCTCCACATTGAACACTCGGTGAATTCCCATTGCCGGTGGGATATCAACCTCATAAGCGTTCTCACCAATCCGTCGAGTAACTTTATGGGGGACCATTCGGCGGGCACTTAACTTCTTCGCTGCCCCCTGTGGGAGCCTCTCTAGTCGAAGGCGGATCATAACATATTCTCCCGCGTCAAAAACTTGCTCCCTCCTATGCAGATCTGTGTGAGCTTTATAAATTTTATTACTAACTGCGATCTTTCTCTGGACAGTCACATGAAGTGCATGCAAATGAAAAACAAACGACCCAGCAGACTGAAGTAAATGATGAACCCTAAGGATGGCATGATCGCATGAGAAACACGACAGATTCAATACACGGATATAAAATAAGCTCCATGTGGCGAAGGTTCTTTGAAATGGGTGGTTTATCTGGAGGTTCGTCGGAAGGAGTGTAGTAAAACTCAGTGAGTGTGCGATGAGTGTCAGAATGACCGTGTGAGACACCAACACTCCAATACAAATGCATAGGGTTCCTATTTTCTCTCAAGGAACGTGACGCGTCAGGCGGCTCACCAGGAGGTACGTGTGAAAATTCGTCGCGGAGGCGACGGGCACCCGAGTGAGCAGCAAAGAAATCAATAATAGGATGTGATACTCGAGTGAGGCAAGTGTCGCTAATAAGAAAGAACTCATTTGGTGGGGCGACAAGCGGTATGTCTAAGAACTCATCACGAGTGTGGTGGATCATATGCTCAATTCTCAGTACATTGGGAGGATGCTCAAGTATACCTAGGAAGATCCCTACATACTCAATGTCACACTCAAGACCCGCTCTCCAAAGCAAAATAAGGGACGGGAATTGAAGAGATGTCAATAAGTAAGCACTCACAGATGACTCACCCATCGGGTTGTCAAACTCACAGGGAAGTGGTGATTCGTCAGGAGGCTTGTTACATGGATCATTAAAGAACCCGTCAGTAGGGTCATGATCCTCAAAGCGAATACTACTAATGAGGGTAGTGTCCCGAAAAGCGGATGAGACACCGCCAAGATAGCGACACTAGGCTCGAGGTAATGACATGACTCGAAATAGGGCTAAGTAGAGAGTGAGATGAATACATTCTCAAGCGGGGGTTAGCCGGCGATGTGTCAAGAAATGGATCTATAAACATAGGGGTAACAAGGCCAACATAAGGTGTAGAAGATGTATAGACCATCATAGTGTCACTGGGTCGCTCGATCTCACTCTCATGATCAAACTCGCGAGACGTGCTAATGACACTCTCCAGATGTAATACAAGGACAAGAAAGTCAGACTCTGCCTCAAAATCACATGGGCATGGAGGCTCATCACGGGGAAGTGTACTAAAATCGGATGGCGAATTGCTCATATCTATGGGTGTGCTACACGCATCAGTGGTTTGACTTAAATCCTGATGTGTCACACTATAGGTTCCCCTAGGGCAGATTTCAAGTGATCCATTTGAGCATGTACGTAATCAAATTGATCAATAACCAATCACTGAAATTCGACTTCATGTATCTCTTTTGGTGGAACACTAGGGCGATCCACGCATGTGCATTTATTCACATATTTGTAACTTCTATAGGGATCCAGATAGTCATCAAAATGCTCATCCATAATAAACTCATAACGTGTCAGAGGGTAAATGTGATCCCTACGAGTGTGTGACGATGAGCGAGAGTGATCATTAGAATAGATAGAAGATCTCTCCAGAGGGGCTCTGCGAAGATACTCAACTCTATCAACATCAAGTCGTGTCGTGGTATAATGACGATAACGTGAAGTGCATGAATTGTAGTGATTCGTCTTTAGCAAATTGCGGCAAAGGGTCGAAACGATATCTAGAATGAGGAGAATGCGAATAAGGATGATCATCATAATAATATGTCATGAGATACTACCTATAGACTCCACTGCTGTGTATATCAATGTGCCTCTAACGAACCTAGCTCTGATACCAAATGATGCAGCACGAGTCTACACGTGGCGGACGATCGATGCCCAAACCATAAATGCAATGCAAGAGACTACACAACACATGTCAATGACGTTAGTCACGTTACAACGGTGCAAATCCGGATCAAGATTCCCAAACAACAACAACAACACTCAAGCCTTTATCCCACTATAGTGGGGGGTCGGCTATATGGATCCTTTGTCGCCATTGTGCCCTATCTTTTTTCATAATCTCACTAAGGCCTAAGTACATCATGTCTTTCCTTACAGTTTCATTCCAAGTCTTTATTGGTCTACCCCTCCCTCATTTAACATGCCTAGTGATTAGACTCTCACAACGCCTAACAGGTTCCTCTAATGGTCTCCTTTGTACGTTTCCAAACAATCTTAGTCGAGCTTCTCGCATTTTCTCTGCAATTGGTGCTACTCGTGTCTTATCCATGGTACTTTCATTCCTAATTTTATCCAATCTCGTGTGTCCACACATCCATCTAAGCATTCTCATCTCCGCAACTCCCATTTTTTTCTCATGTACACAATTTACCGCCCAACACTCAGAACCATAGAGCATCGCGGGTCTAATTACAGTACGGTAAAACTTGTCTTTAAGTTTTGGTGGTACTTTACGATCACATAAGATCCCTGACGCGCCTCTCCACTTCAACCAACCCCCTTGGATTCTATGTGTCACATCTTTATCAATACCTCTGTCTTTTTGAACTATTGATCCAAGATATTTAAAACACTCACTACGGGAAATATCTTGATCACCCAACTTAATAACGAAGTCATCTGTCCTTCTTGTACTGCTAAATTTAATCTCCATATACTCCGTCTTTGCCCTCCTCAACCTAAAACCCTTCTTTTCTAAAGTATCTCGCCAAGATCCAAGTTTTGCGTTTACACCCTCGCGCATCTCATCAACCAAAACTATATCATACGCAAACAATAAACACCAAGGTATTGCTTGTTGGATATGTATGGTGAGCTCATCTAAGATAAGGGTAAAGAGATAAGGGCTTAAAGCCGAACCCTGATGTAAGCTAACAGTGATAGGCAATTCCTGCGTTAATCCTCCAGATGTCCTCACCCTTGTCACTTAATTTGTATACATATCTTTGATTGTGTCAATATATGATATATTTACACCTTTCTTTTCTAAGACTCTCTCTAAGATCTCTCTTGGAACTCTATCATAAGCCTTCTCAAGATCAATAAACATCATATGCAAATCTTGTTTTCTTTCTTGATAGCTGTCAATGAGTCTCCTCAAGAGATGTATAGCTTCCATGGTCGACCTCCCTGGCATGAATCCAAATTGATTCCCCTAGATGTTAGTCTCTCGTCTTAACCTTCTTTCTATTACTCGTTCTCATAGTTTCATAGTATGCCTCATCAATTTAATTCATCTATAATTAATACAATTTTGTATATCCCCTTTATTCCCAAACAAGTAATAAAATTTAGCAAAGCTCTAAACAACGATTTGCACGATTGAAAACAGGCAATGATGAATGAAGAATAATTATAATTAACCAAAAAAGTGAGGCGTAATTCCGTTCAAGCGCACTTAATGCGCACCGCAAGTTATACGACGAATAACGATAACAAATACTTATGAAAATTAATGCCCAAAGCAAGAGTCTTTACCAAAGCAAACAATGAAAGAGATACAACATTCATACCTAGATTTACTCTTGTATGTGACGGCTTAATTAGGGATGGAGGACAGCGCCAGTGTAGTTGACCTTGGTACGCGATTGGCTCCACAATAGGGCTGAATGGAGGTGTAAGTTTGTAGACCGGGTGGCTTAGGGTTGGGACCAAGTAAATCTGGAAAGGTTAAGAGGTTAGAGGGTGCTGCAGGTGAAGGAGGTTGGGTGAGAAAGGCTTACGGGTGATTGTTTGGGAGTCAGGTAGGATTGGGTTGCGGGAAGGCTTAGGCAGGGGTGGTCGGGACTGGGAAGAGAGCCTCCGATCTGGTGGAGGGGAGGAAGGAGGCGGGGTTGATGACCGGGGATGTGAATTAGGTTTGCGGCAGGCTGCTAGGTCGCGGACGTGACATGGAGAAGTCCGGCTTGTAGTAGATCGATGGAGGAGGGCTAGGAGGGAAGGGGCAAGGCGGAGGGGATGTTTGTCGGAGGCGTACCGGGGATAGGAGGGGAGGTCGACGGGCGGAAGAAGCCGCGCACAGGGAGCCGCTCGGGATTCCACAGAGAAGACCGATCGGTTGCTAGCAAAGCAACTCGAATCCCCAATTTCAGCCACATACATGAATATATATAGGGTGAGAGGGAAAATAACAACTATGACACCCTGATGAACGACTAATAATGTTTGGGTTGATCCGAGGCTAAAAGAACACAAAATTAATAAACAAATATATCAAATAGTCTCAGAACGATCATCCGGATGCATCCGCGAACTCGGATCTCCCAAAGCTGGCGCCGATCACCGCCTCATATGGGAATAGACGTGTGTGGGACGTCGATCGCCATCACCAACATTATCCAATTTTGCTTAGATCCTGGAATTCCTTGAGAACTTACCACCCCATCACTCCAAAACAAAATGGGATCATAGAAAGACACAATCGAATTGTATTGAAAATGGCACGTTGCATGCTTCATTCA
Organism: Platanthera zijinensis; assembly: GCA_039513925.1. Classification (NCBI taxonomy): domain Eukaryota; kingdom Viridiplantae; phylum Streptophyta; class Magnoliopsida; order Asparagales; family Orchidaceae; genus Platanthera; species Platanthera zijinensis. Next base: position 225,816,258 of record CM077081.1, read on the forward strand.
AAAGGACTACCAAAAATCTTCTAGGCTGAAGCATATTTCATTGCCGTCTAACTCAACAGATCTGCAACTAAGGCTCTAAAGAACTCAACTCCCTTTGAAGTTATAGATAACAGAAAACCTTCAGTCCCTAAAGGTATTCGATTGTTGCTTATCAATACATTCCCTCAGAAAAAATGAGAGAAACTAGATAACAAAAGCCAAAAGTGCATTATGATTGGCTACAACAAACAATCCAAAGGCTACCGTCTCTATCATCCCCCAACAAATGTCTCATTATTTCTAGAGATGTCGTTTTCAATGAAGATGACTGTTGGTCTTGACAGTCAGAACCAGGGCTTGAACTTTCATGAGTGACGGTTACTTTAGCAACTGCTCAAGCTATCCATATCCCTCTCGCATGTGTTACTCCTATTGAGCCAACTAAACCACGAGATGATACCTCAACATCTTCTCATTCCTACATGGGCCTCTCATCATCATTGCCAATCTAAAAAAAATTAGATCTCTTTCAAAAAATTATGAAAACTGTAGCTTTGCTCAACAACCTATGTAGCCTTGCCCAATAACATACGAAGAAGTTGCACATCCCCAGCCAGAGTGGAAAGAAGTCATGGATGAAGAAATACATTTGATCGAGAAGAATCAGACCTGTGTCCTTGTCTAGAAATCAATTGATAGAAATTATAGGCTTAAAATGGGTCTCGAAGACTAAAGTTATTGAAAAAGGTAAACAAGTCAAATGTAAAACACAACTTGTTGCCAATGGACACTCACAAATTCCAGGACGAGATTATGATGAAACTTATTCTCCTATTGCCAAGATTGATACGATTCGTCATGTTATTGCATTTGTCGCCTAACACGCCCTATATATCTACCAGTTAGACGTTAAATTTGTTTTTCTTAATGACACAATTAATGAAGAAATATGTGACCCAGCCTCAGGGATATGAAATAGAGTAGAAAGGAAAGATATACAAACTCTCCAAAACCTTTATGACCTAAAACATTGATCAATACTTATGCAACTCTCAGTATTTCATAAATGCCCAAACGAAGCATCCCTCTATATCCAAAAGGAAGAAGGAAAGATCCCAATAGTTTGCATCTACGCTGACGATCTTATTGTCACTAATAACCACCTTGCAATTATTGAAGAATTCAAAGCCAACCTGAAAAACCACTATGAGATAACTGACCTCGACCGCCTAAACTTCTTCTTGGGTCATCAGTCAAACAAACTGTTGGGCAGATATTTATTTCTCAATAAAAATATGCAATTGATCTCCTGAAAAGATTCAGCATGGACAAATGCAATCCATCTCTAACCCCGATAAGCCTCTGATAATAAGTAGCAAGGAAGAATAAGACAACGTAAATTCAGAAAACTCCAGGAGCTTGGTTGGTTCATTCACCAACACAAGGCTTGACATCGAGTACGCCGTCAGACTTGTGCCTAGATTCGTGAGTTGCCCAAGATAAGTCATCTCTTGGCTTCCAAAAGGATTCTCGGATACATCCAAGGAACAAAAAAATTCAGATTAATGTACAAGATGGACGATGAAAACTCTATATATGGTTATAGTGACTCCGATTGGGGAGGATCCATAGTGCTAGAAATAACACGGGATGATACGTTTTCTACTCTGGAAGCAAACAAAAAATCGTGGCTCATGGTCCTCCAAGAAACAAAAAATCGTGGCTCTTTCTTCAAATGAAACCGAGTATATGACCTTGTGCTTTTCCTCATGTGAAGCCGCCCGGATACAAAAAGCAAGGAGGGACTTCGAAGAAGAAAAAAAAAACTACGCCTACCTTCTGTGACAACCAATCCGCCACTGCCATCTCAAAAAAAACTAGTTTTTCACATTAACAGTAAACATATCGAGCTAAAATATCATTACATTCGTGAAATGGTGGGGTAGAAGATGATCAAAGTTCACTTCTACCTCACTTGCTAGTCAGGTCGCTGACATTCTAACCAAAACTCTGGGACGATCGAGATTCTTAGCCTTAAGAGAAGCCCTCAATATCATGAGCGACACAATTTGAGGAGTATTGGAAATGCAATCCTGTCGCCCACTTTTATTCTGGCAATGCTTTGTCTTCTCTGCCCTCTCTTTTTCCTGCATGTTTTAATTGACTAATAATGTTTGCATTAAATGCTAATGGTCCGGTTATGGAAATATCTATATATGATGCATGAACCAAGGATTTAATCAATAAAAAATGTTATGTTTTCCTTCCTCTCTTTGATTGTTATATTTCCTTTATTTTAGTGCCAATTATCGAGCTACAAAAGTCAGTTCCATACTGATTTAAACCCTGCCTTTGTGCCAAACAATGTTCTGGTACAAAGCGCATGCTGAAACTCAGCAACAAATCCAAACTTTGAATATGGAAAATCATGCAATGACTTTTAGTCAAGTTTCTACTTCATGAACTCGAAACATTGCGCTTCTAAAGCTGTGCAAAATAACATAAATGACTTATTATATTGAAACCTATAGTTATGTCACAACTTCTAAGCACTTGGCTTGTATAATCCACGTAAAGTTAATTTATGATATTCCCATTACGATGCATTCGACTATACAACACAATTACAAGGAATTCTTAGTGTTGAACTTTCTCAAGTTGATCAACAAGGTAGCCCAAACACCAAATTAATATCTTCGGCACTACCCACATCACAACTTGAACCGCGGAAAGTAGGAAGCAACTTAGATAACCAAACACACAGACAGAAGCAAGCAGATCAAAATTTTATTCAACTTCTTTACAAGGCGAGGCATACGTGGCGAGACATGATTTCGCCAGTATGAAAAAGCAGAAAAACAAGCTGGGCGGATAGAACACTGAGACCGCCGAGTCCGCCGAGACCGCCGAGCTCGCCGAGTCCGCACACCGCCAAACTGCTGAAGCCGAACAACAACAAGGAGTCCGCGTAGACCGCGAGGTCGAGCGGACAACCCGTTATTCGCCCAACTGCTGCTGAACAGAGGAACAAGCCGCCTATCCGCCGAGACCGCGAGGTCGCGCGGACAGAAAAGAAACTTGAGATAAAACTGATGCTGGTAACCGCCAATGCAGCCCGCTAACTCCAGCGGTCAGAACCAAACTCCTGGTTTGACACTGCTAGCCGCGCCACCTCACACAGAAACCGGTTAAGCAAACAGCCCGCGCGGATACAAAAACCGAGTCCGCAGCCAACGCTCAAGCCCAACTTACTGTTCACTCTGCTACCAAATGAGGTGCCGGGGGGTCCTATTTATAGGCCGGGTGAGGAGTGTGGTCACCACCCTATGAGATAGAGACACCGCCCCTTGGTCGCAACTAACAATGCCATCTCGCCGAGTCCGCCCGCTAAAGGTCAACCAACCCGCCAAGTCCAGGCGAGAAGCGACCTGCTCATGGCAGTCCGCTTAGTCTGCAGAAGCAACACAGGACTAGCCGAGACGCAAGAGCCACAAGCCAAGAACAAGGCCAGTCCGCCGTAAGCAAGACAACCCGCCAGACCGCAAGCACCAGCCCGCATCCACAGGCAACCCACCTGGATACTGCGGACACTACGGAAACCAATTCCATCTCGCGCAGCCCGCGACTACTGGCACAAGCCCCGTCACAGCGGAAACTGCGGAAACCAACTCCACAAGCGCAAGACAAAAGAAAGCGTGAGCTCGGCGGACACAAAGTCCAGTCCGCCAGCTCCAAGCCCAGACCGCGGCTACCACAACTTCAAAGAAGAAGTGCGGACTCCAAGCCCAGTCCGCACAAGCCGCGCACACTACCTTGCAGAGCTCTAACCCACTGCCGGACACGACCAGTCCGCGCAGTCCGCAAAGCCAGCCCGCAGCTTGCTACCCAGGTCGTCACCCAACTACCCGCCGGACAAGAGCCAGTCCGCGCGGTCAGTCCGCCCAGGTCGCCCGGACTGCCGATCACCCCCACTTTCACTTCACCAAATTCAACACTCCCCCTTGAAGTGAGAAGTGGTGATCAAGCCAAGCAGACCTCGTAGCCGCTGAAAAGCCCCCTTCGACAGCGACTTGGTGAAGATGTCAGCAAGGTTATCTTCACTCCGAACATGACCAACCACAAGAGATCCTTCCAACACCTTCTCCCTTATGAAGTGGTGATCGATCTCAATATGTTTAGTCCTGGCATGACAAACTGGATTATTCACCAGCTTGAGAGCACTCTCATTATCCCCTCAGAGCAAAGTAGGGCCTTGCACTTCCTCATGGACATCATCTACTAGCCTCCTTAGTCAAATGGCTTCCCGAGCTGCCAAGGCAGATGCCTTGTACTCAGCTTCCGTAGTAGAGACGGATGCCGAGTCCTGCTTCTTGCTGCACCACGAAATGCCCGCTGATCCACAAGTGAACACATAACCAGAAGTTGACCTTCGGTCATCCGAATCACCACCATAGTCAGCATCTGTGTAACCTAGCAGAGAGAAACTCGCATCCCTTCTGTAAAGAAGTCCCATGTCAGAAGTTGCCTTGACATACTTCAGGATGTTCTTTGCCGCTACAAGATGAGACTTCCTTGGCTCTGCCATGAACCGACTTACTCGACCAACATCATAAGCTATATCAGGTCTCGTAATCGTCAGGTAGATCAAGCTCCCAACAAGAGCTCTGAACACCAAAGGATCAGGAAGAACTCTTCCTTCATCTCGTCGAAGCTTCAGCCCTTGATCCATAGGAGTAGAGCAAGTCTTCCCTTCAATCAAGCCAAACCGGTTCACAATGCGCTCAGCATATCCCTTCTGGCAGATAAGGATCCCGCTCTCCTTCCTCTCCACTTCGAGACCAAGAAAGTGATGAAGCTCTCCCAGGTCTTTCATCTCGAAGTGAATGGCTAGCTCAGCTCTGAGCCTAGCAACCTCCTCTTCAGAATTCCCAGTGATGATCATATCATCAACATACAGCAGGACCAAGACAGAAAGCTCCCCCTTCTTCTTGATGAACAAGCTAGAGTCCGAGTTTGAAGCAAGGTATCCACAGAATTACAGATATTCTGCTATCTTCTCATACCAAGCTCTAGGAGCTTGCTTCAACCCGTAGAGAGCCTTCCTGAGCTTGCAGACATAGTCCGGATGAACTTCAGAAACGAAACCAAGTGGCTGATCCATGAAGATGTCCTTGTCAATCTCTCCGTAAAGAAATGCGTTCTTTACATCAAGCTGTCACATCCTCCATCCTTGGCAAGCAGCCAATGCAATCACCATTCGTACTGAAGTCATCTTTGCAACTGGACTGAAAGTCTCCTCATAGTCTTCTCCATACTGTTGAGAGAACCCCCGATCCACCAGGCGAGCCTTGAATCTCTCAATGCTCCCATCTGCCTTCTTCTTCAACTTAAACACCCACTTGCATGTCACCGGAGTAATGCCATCAACTTTGGGCACAAGATCCCAAGTTTCATTCTTCTTGAGAGCATCCATCTCCTCTCTCATGGCATCTTCCCACTCCTTGACACCAGTGGCCTCATTGAAGCTAGCAGGATCTCCCTCATCCAGAGGACCTGCAAAGAAGCATGAGACATAGCTCACAGTGTTTCCTTCGCAGTAGCGAGCTGGAGGCTTGATCACCCTCTTTGATCTCCGAAGAGGCTGCTCCTTGCTAATCACCTCCGCTGCTTCTTCTGGTTCACCTCTGCTCTCCGGCAAGCTTGGAGCAATGCTCCCCCTGCTTCCTGACCCAGAAGCTTCTCCTCCAGAACTTGAAGCAACTGGAGCTGCTGGTGACACAGCCAGCTCCACTTGATCAGCAACCTCAGCCACCTCCTGACCTTCATCAACCTTGCTCTCCGGCAGCTCAACCGAGCTTCCTCCATATGACGTCAGTTCGTCAAAGACAACGTCTCTTGACACCACGAACTTCTTCGTCACCGGATCCATGCATCTCCATCCCTTCTTCCGCTCATCATAGCCAACAAAGACAAGCTTCCTTGCCTTTGCATCAAGCTTAGTCCTTAGCGCATCAGGGATATGCACAAAACAAGTTGAACCAAACACCCGAAGGTGTTCCACACTTGGCTTCTCCTTCAGCAACATCTCGAAGGGAGACTTCATGTTGATCGGACTCAGAGGCATCCGATTGATGACATAGGCAGCACAAGACATTCCCTCCGCCCAGAAGGACCTTGAGATACTCTTGGCATGAAGCCAACATTTGCAAGTTTCCGTCAGATGACGGATCTTCCGCTCCGCTACTCCGTTTTGTTGTGGAGTATGAGCACAAGTGAGCTCCCTCTGGATTCCATGCTTCCTGCAAAAGTTAGAAAACTCGGAGGAGACAAACTCTCCACCGTTGTCAGTTCTAAGCTTTTTAATCCTCAGGTTAAGCCGGCCCTCCACTAGCTCCTTGAACTCCACAAACAACCAGAAGGCTTCAGACTTCTCCTTCAAGAAATACACCCAAGTGTATCTTGAGTAGTCATCAATCAAAACGAGCATATACCTGCTTCCACCAAGGCTAACAGTCGCGGTTGGTCTCATCAGATCACCATGGATAATCTCCAATGGTGCTTTGCTTCTTGTTTGTGACTTATCAAATGGAAGACGATGAGACTTCCCATACTGACATCCAGCACAAACATGACCCTCACCGAAAGATGATAGCTTAGGCAAGCCTCTCACCAGGCTCCTACTTGACATAGCCTTCAGCTTATCCATCCCGACATTCCCCAGCCTCTCATGCCACATAACAGCGCTATCATTGACCCTCATCCGATCAACATAGGAGCTTGTTGATAAAACAAACAAGTCCTTCACTCTCCTTCCTACATGAGCAACATCAGTCTTAACCGCTGATACGTTGCGAAGGAACTTCACTTCTGTTGGCCCAAACAGAACGTGATAACCAGCATCAACCGCATTGGTCACAGAGAAGAGGTTTTTCTTCATACCCGGTACGTGATAAACACTCCTTAACGTGAGTGGGCCCTTATCACTACCCACCGTTACTATACCCTCCTTCTCTACTGCATGAACAGTATTATCAGCAGTAATAATAGCTTCATTACCTGAGTATGCCTGCAGCGAAGAGAACTTTGCAATATCTCCGGTGAGGTGATGACCACACCCGGAGTCAACGATCCAGTCGTCCTCCATGTCACCAGTGGACAAAGTACGGACACAAGTGCCCGTCATGAATGCTCCACCCCAGCCAGCTTCCTCCTTGCTAGAGGAGGCTTCCTCCTTGCCTGCAGCATGCCCAGGCTGCAGCTTGACCTTGCAGTCTCGCTTGAAGTGGCCTGGTTGATGACACCTGAAGCATTTCAGGTTCTTCTTCCAATCCTTCTTAGGAGCAAGGCTCCCCTCCTGCTGTTTAGAAGATGAAGATTCATCTCCAGCCGCAGTTTGCTTCTTCTTCCTTTCCCATCTCTTCTTCTTCTTCTTCTCAGTGAAGAGAGCATCACTAGCTCCTTCAGAGACCGTCACCCCGGCCATCTGCCTTGTCAAGCTCTCCTGCGAGGCAAGCAGATTTTCCAGCTCCAGAAGAGAGGGCTGAGTAGCCCAGCCTTGAACAGAAGTAACGAAGGCCACATACTCCTTCCGCAGACCGCAGATTATGTGCCTCTTCAGCTTAGCTTCGGAGATCGGCTCATCAGGATCAAGAGCAGAGAGCTCAGCACACAAGCTCTTCATCTTCAAGAAGAATTTGGAGATAGAAAGATCTCCCTGAGTTGCCTTAGCCAACTCATTCTCCAAGAACTGTAGCCTTGCTACATTCTTCCTATTGAACAACCCATCAAGGGAAGTCCATATCTCAGCAGCAGACTCACATCCTAAGATGTGATCAAAGAGTTCAGGTGACACCGCCCGCTTGAGAGCAAACTCAGCCTTGACATTTGTCTTCCTCCACACTCTCACTTGCTCAGCTGTTCCAAACTCAGCAGTTATTTCTACTTGATCATCTCCACCGACGACCTCCCATAACTCCTCACCCAGAAGATAGCTCTTCATGCACGACTTCCACTTCTTGAAGTTAGTCCGCATCAGAAGCTCAATACCAAGACCTCTTGCAAAACCACCGTCCATGGCGCTAACTTGGTTATCCTTCAGAAGCACACAGAGCAACAACAAAGCTTGTTGATCACCGCTCAAGCAACTGAACCTTCCTCTGATACCATGTTGAACTTTCTCAAGTTGATCAACAAGGTAGCCCAAACACCAAATTAATATCTTCGGCACTACCCAGATCATAACTTGAACCGCGGAAAGTAGGAAGCAACTTAGATAACCAAACACACAGACAGAAGCAAGCAGATCAAAATTTTATTCAACTTCTTTACAAGGCGAGGCATACGTGGCGAGACATGATTTCGCCAGTATGAAAAAGCAGAAAAACAAGCTGGGCGGATAGAACACTGAGACCGCCGAGTCCGCCGAGACCGCCGAGCTCGCCGAGTCCGCACACCGCCAAACTGCTGAAGCCGAACAACAACAAGGAGTCCGCGTAGACCGCGAGGTCGAGCGGACAACCCGTTATTCTTCCAACTGCTGTTGAACAGAGGAACAGGCCGCCTATCCGTCGAGACCGCGAGGTCGCGCGGACAAAAAAGAAACTTGAGATAAAACTGATGCTGGTAACCGCCAATGCAGCCCGCTAACTCCAGCGGTCAGAACCAAACTCCTGGTTTGACACTGCTAGCCGCGCCACCTGCACACAGAAACCGGTTAAGCAAACAGCCCGCGCGGATACAAAAACCGAGTCTGCAGCCAACACTCAAGCCCAACTTACTGTTCACTCTGCTACCAAATGAGGTGCCGGGGGGGGGGGGGTCCTATTTATAGGCCGGGTGAGGAGTGTGGTCACCACCCTATGAGATAGAGACACCGCCCCTTGGCCGCAACTAACAATGCCATCTCGCCGAGTCCGCCCGCTAAAGGTCAACCAACCCGCCAAGTCCAGGCGAGAAGCGACCTGCTCATGGCAGTCCGCCTAGTCTGCAGAAGCAACACAGGACTAGCCGAGACGCAAGAGCCACAAGCCAAGAACAAGGCCAGTCCGCCGTAAGCAAGACAACCCGCCAGACCGCAAGCACCAACCCGCATCCACAGGCAATCCGCCTGGATACTGCGGACACTGCGGAAACCAATTCCATCTCGCGCAGCCCGCGACTACTGGCACAAGCCCCGTCACAGCGGAAACTGCGGAAACCAACTCCACAAGCGCAAGACAAAAGAAAGCGTGAGCTCGGCGGACACAAAGTCCAGTCCGCCAGCTCCAAGCCCAGACCGCGGCTACCACAACTTCAAAGAAGAAGTGCGGACTCCAAGCCCAGTCCGCACAAGCCGCGCACACTACCTTGCAGAGCTCTAACCCACTGCCGGACACGACCAGTCCGCGCAGTCCGCAAAGCCAGCCCGCAGCTTGCTACCCAGGTCGCCACCCAACTACCCGCCGGACAAGAGCCAGTCCGCGCGGTCAGTCCGCCCAGGTCGCCCGGACTGCCGATCTCCCCCACTTTCACTTCACCAAATTCAACACTTAGTGTATTTTCATTCACTTTAGAAAGGACAGTTATAACATCCTGAATTGGATACGGGAGGTCTGATGAGGGTGGGAAGTGCTTGTGGGCAGTGAAGCACAGAAAAGGAGAATCCTAATGTGCTTTTAGGTAAAATGAGATACAAGAATAAATCTAATCACACATCAAAATTGGAGGAAAAGTTGCAAAGCTTATGTAATAATTTTGATCTTTAAATATTAGAGGCGCATTTTCAGAGCAAGTGGTGGAGTTATGTTAGAAACTTCATAGTTCAACAAGCTTCGGTGGGAGTAGTCTTTTGGTGGGTGACTTCTGGGTAGTACTTGTAGTCGGCCTATTGAAAAGGGTAAAGCGTACGATTTAGCTCATAATGAGCTTGGTTGTACCAAAGTGGATAATACTTTTGATCTATAAGGGCTGGGTTGTTGCAATAAAACAACAACACTCAAGCCTTTATCCCACTATAGTGGGGTCGGCTATATGGATCATTTGTCGTCATTGTGCCCTATCTTTTGTTCACCTCTCAATTCGCTTCCAAATAGAATAAACAAAATAGTCTTCCGCTAACCGCAGACCCAAGACATATAATCCAGAATTTCGGCATGACAACCCTTGTCTCGACGAATCGTAAAGTATCCAGGGCATATACGACGAATCGTCGAGTATCATCTTATACTCGATGAATCGTCGAGTATCTAATGAGTACAATTATGATAGACTTTTTACTATCATAATTGTAGTCATGTCAACTATTTTCCACCACCCTATGTATTAATTTCTCAAAAATAGTTAAGAATTCTCTTTATTATGAATAGAAGAGCACAGTTAGGAGTTTCTATTATTTCATGAATTGAGCTATGAATTCATTCCTTCATTTTTCTAATGCAGGTATGGCTAACCAGTGGAACTAAAAGTCTTGGAGCAAACAGAGGAGTTCACAGATTTAACATGGCTGATGACAGGACACAAATTTGTCGAATAAAGTAGGCACACTCCCGTGTCCCTACCCGTGTCCTATTCGGGATGGAGCTGAAGATCTGGAAGAAAAGGACAAAAAACCACATGGGTGGGAACACACCGGTGTGCCCACCCTTGTCCTTTTCTAGAGAATTTGACGTCTCATGGCAACCAACTCATGTGAGAAGAACACAGTACGCAAGATGTCCGTGTCAGTACCCGTGTCAAATGATACGGCCAACGACTAGACATGCCTATTCATGTGGAACCGTGCTAGAACCGTAAACATGGCATGTGACACGGCCGTGTTGGAACTTGTGTCCGACCCTGTTTGCAAGGAGATAATAAAAACCTGTGTAAAAATTTTATTAAGGCCTTTTGGATCATTTTCATTGGGAAAACTTCTTGAGGACGATAGTAGAGCACCCAAGAGAAGGATGAATTGAAGGAGATTTTTGTATGCGTTTAATATTTCATGTATCTCTCTTAATCTTTCCTTTCTCTTGGTGATCTAACTTTATTAATCTTTTATTTCGCTTGAACATTATATTTGAACAATTTGGTAATCATGTATCTTCTTGTTTTCATCAAATTTGTGGTATTTTATTCATATGTAGGCTTGCAAACAAAGAGATTTGTCCTAGTTATGAATTTAGCTTTTGTTTTACATTAATTCCAAACGTCTAGATTGAGAAAGTGGATGTTTGTAATGATGGTTAAATGTTCATATTTAGGTGTTATTGCTCTTTGTATTTCAAATTTCATGATCGAGAGATATGCTGTTTGGATAATTAAAATACAGATAAATGGATTCATGATATTTTAGAGATAGGATTTCAGGAATTTATGTAGTAGATAAGATATTTATTCTAATGCGAATTTGAGTGTTGTAAATTGTTCGAGAGAAAATTTACTCAACTTAATTTTAGATTTTGAATTGCTCGAGAGAGATTTTGATAGATCTTTATCCCTTACAATACTACGATTTTGATAATCTTGTTATTTCATGATTATATAGCATTGAATTAATGAATGATTTTTTATATATGAATGCTCTAAACTTTCGGCTTTTTATCATCTTTAATTTTATGATAATAGAGTAAGGGTGAGTACGAGTATTTGAAAAAGCCCTGTGGAATATGACATGAGCTGTAGATTTCTCCTATACTATGATTGATAGTTGTACTTGCCTGAAAGATAATTCAATCTAGCTTATTCCCATCTACATAGTTTATTCTAAAGTGTTGAATGAATCCGCATCAAGTTAAACATACTCAGTAAAAATATCATCAAATTTTTGGTGCCGTTGTCGGGGACTCATTTTTTTAATATTTTGAAAGCTTAAAATCTATTAATCTACCATTTTTGCTTACTAAAAAATAATTGTAAATTAGTTTATAGTATAATTATATTGCTTAATCTTTGTTTTGTAGTCTGTTAGTCTATTTCTAGGGGAAGAAATTCTTAGCTAGCACCATTTCATCCTAACCCAGAACGAATTATTCATAACACTAACCAAAGTGACGTGAGAACTAATACCACCGATATTTCAAACGGACTGTTAGAAGTGGAAATAGTAAACCAAGGAGAACATCATCCAGAGAATTTAGATACCATGGAGAACCAGAACGAGCAAACCATGTCTTACTTTGCTAGGCCCAATCTCCAACGTACTGGGTCGAGCATCATTAGACCACCAATTCCAACAAATAATTTCAAATTGAAGACAAGTATTATACATATGGTTCAACAGTATGTCCAATATGATGGCCTGTAAGATGATGATCCCAATACACACTTAGCCGGATTCTTAGAGATATGCAGGAATGTATGAAGTGGATGCGATTACTGCCTTAGCCATTCAAGTGGAGAAGCTTCACCAAAAGATGGATAACCTTTCTTTAGCATCACCCTCCATGGTACCTCAACAATGGGACCCTTCACTTGTGGAATGCCTAGTGGTGAACCTCAAGTGCAAGAACATGTTGACTATAAGGGTAACACTACTAGACCACCTTTCAACCTCGCAAATAAGCCATATAGTATTTTATAGAATCCGAGATGGAGGAACCACCCCAATTTTTCTTGGGGAGGGCAAGCTAATCAAGGCAAGCAACCCATGTTTGGAAAACAATAACAACCGGAGCAGAGGAAGCCAACATTGGAAGATGTGCTTACCAAGTTCATGCAAACTACTGATGTAGCCTTCCGGAATCAAGAGGGCTCAACTCAAAATTTGGAGAACAAGATTGGTCAGCTCGCGAGGATGGTATCTGAAAGGAAACAAGGAACACTTCCAGGTAATACTGAGACAAACTCGAAGGAGCATGCAAGAGCAATTCAGTTGAGGAGCAGAAAGGAGTTACAAGACCCAAGGCTTGTAAATGAAGCACCCCAAGAGGAGTCAAGCGGCGAAGCACCGAATGACATGAACGTGAAGCCAATTGAGTATCAACCAACAATACCATATCCAGCACAGTTTAACAAGGAGCGCATGGATGAGCAATATGGTAAATTTAAAATCTATGTTTAAACAAATGCACGTTAATTTACCTTTTTCTGAAATCATTCAAATACCTAAGTATGAAATTTTTTTGAAGGATTTAATTTCCAATAAAAAGAAAATAGACGAATTATCTTTAGTAACACTTAGTGAAGAATGTTCTGCTATTTTACAAAACAAATTACCACAAAAACTTAAGGATCCTGGTTCATTTTCAATTCCATGTTTAATCAGTGATTTACAAGTAAATTAAGCTTTAGCGGACATAGGAGCTAGTATTAACTGAATGCCTTATAAACTATATTTTAAACTAGGTCTAGGATAACTTAGCCTGACTAGAATGAGTATTCAAGTAGCAGATCGGTCAGTTAAGTATCCTAGAGGCATAGTAGAGGATGTATTGGTTAAGGTAGATAAGTTTATATTTCCTGTTGATTTTGTTATTCTAAATATGGATGAAAATATTGAAGTGCCACTCATACTAGGTCGTCCATTCTTGGCCACATCTAGAGCTCTTATTGATGTTTTTGATGGTAAATTAGTTTGCGAGTAGGGGAAGATGAAGTCATTTTTCAAATTGACAATACTATTAAACAATCTTTAGATAAAGATAAAAATCAAGACATTGTTGAACATTTATTTTTTCTAGATAATTCCGTTTCAATGAATAGAATGACTGAGTATACTTTAATTACAGAAGGGGATCATGAAGTTCAGAAGAATAATACTGAGGATCCACCAGTAGTAGAGCTTAAAAAAATTACCAGATCATCTTGAGTATGCATTCTTAGGAACTAATTCTTCGTATCCAGTAATTATTTCTTCTAATCTTTTTAATACTGAAAAGGCTAAATTATTAACTCTATTGAAGAAATGTAAAGGTGCAATAGCATGGAAAATATCTGATATAAAAGGTATTCATCCAAGTTTTTGCACTCATAAAATCCTTTTGGAAGAAAACTATAAAACTTCTATTCAACCGCAATGTAGGCTTAACACAAATATGAAAGAGGTAGTTAAGGCTGAAATTGTTAAGTTGTTAGATTCTTATATGATATACTCTCTTTCGGATAGTTCATGGGTAAGTCCTGTATAAGTCATTCGTAAGAAGGGTTGTCTAACTGTGGTAGCAAACGACAAGAATGAGTTAATTCCAATGCGAACCGTAACGGATTGGAGTGTCTGTATTGACTATAGGAAATTAAACGATGCCACTAGGAAAGACCATTTCCCTCTACCTTTTATTGACCAAATATTAGAACGATTATCAGGATATTCTTACTATTTTTTTCTAGATGGACTTTCTGGGTATTTCCAAATCCCTATAGCCCTAGAGGACTAGGAGAAAACAACATTCACTTGTCCATTCGGTACATTTGCCTATAAGCATGTGTCATTCGGTCTATGTAATGCCCCCGCCATTTTCTAGAGATGCATGTTAGCCATCTTTAACGAGTATGTTGAAGATATCATGGAAGTGTTTATGGATGATTTCTCTGTGTTTGGAGACTCGTTTGATTTGTGTTTAAATAATTTAGAGAAAGTTCTGAGGAGGTGTGAGGAAACAAACCTAGTACTTAGTTGGGATAAGTGTCATTTCATGGTAAAAGAAGGGTTAGTACTTGGCCATAAAATATCAAGCCAAGGAATCCAAGTAGATAGAGCGAAAAAAGAAACCATAGAAAATTTACCACCACCAACCTCCATTAAGGTAGTGAGAAGCTTCTTAGGACACAATGGATTCTACCGACAGTTCATTAAAGACTTCTCTAAAATCGCTAAATCATATACTAGGCTTTTAGAAAAAGACACACCTTTTATTTTAAATCAAGAGTGTATGCATGCCTTTGAGTTCTTAAAAGAAAGACTATTTAATTCTCCTATTATGATCGCACCATATTTTACTCAGCCGTTCGAGATTATGTGTGATGCTAGCAGTTTTGCGGTAGGAGCTGTTTTAGGACAACGCCGAGACAAACACTTTCACCCAATATTTTATGCAAGCAAAATACTTAATAATGCACAGGAGAATAATACTACTACATAAAAAGAACTCCTAGTAGTGGTATTTGCCTTTGATAAATTTAGATCTTATCTCACATTGTCTAAGGTGGTGTATACACAGATCACTCTGCTATTAGATATTTGCAAGCCAAGTCGGAAGCATAGCCTTGTTTAATCTGTTGGGTTATTTTATTACAAGAATTTGATTTGGAAATTAGGGATAAATGAGGAGCAGAAAACTTAGCGACAGACCATTTCTCACATTTAGAAAATCCACTATGAGCAATGTTAGATGAATTTGAGATTTCTAATACATTCCCTGAGGAATCATTATTTTCCTTATCTACAAATATAAATCCTGATTATCCATGGTTTGCCTTTTATGCAAACTATCTCATGTCTAAGGTCCTTCTAAGGGATTTTTCATATTAGCAGAAAAAGAAATTTTTCTCTGATGTTAAATATTACTTCTGGGAGGACCCTTTTCTTTTTCAAATATGTGCAGATTCCGTTATTCGAAGGTGTTTATCAGCGGAGGAGGGTTGGAGAATCCTAGAGCAGTGACATTCAGGCCCTACTGGTGGTCACTATAGAGCAAATCGCTCTGCAAAAAAGGTTTTTGACTCTGTTTTTTATTGGCACCTTCTATTCAGGGATGCCCAAAGGTATGTGATTTCATGTAATTCTTCTCAGAAATCAGGTAATATTTCCAAATTACATGAAATGTCGCAAAATTATATTCTTTAATGTGAAGTATTCGATGTTTGGGGAATTGATTTTATGGGACCATTTCCAGTTTCATATGGGAATAAATATATTTTGGTAGTCGTAGATTATGTATCAAAGTGTGATTAAGCGCAAGCTTCACCTACTAATGATAGTAGAGTAGTAATTCAATTTTTGAAATCGTTATTCGCACGATTTGGGACACCACTTGCACTTATTAGCGATAGGGGTTCACACTTTTGTAATCTACAGCTAGACAAAGTATTACAAAAATATGGAGTTGCACATAGGATAACCACACTTTATCATCCCCAACTATTGGTCAAGTTGAAGTATCAAATAGAGAACTTAAGAGAATCCTAGAAAAATCTATAGAATTGAATAGGAAGCAATGGTCTAGGAAACTAAACGATTGTTTGTGGGAATATAGGATCGCCTTCAAAATACCTATAGGGACCACCCCCTTTAAATTAGTCTATGGTAAATCATGTCACTTAACTATAGAATTAGAACACAAGTGGTATTTGACAATACGCTCTTTAAATTTTGATACTAGTTCTATAGGGGAGAAACGTAAACTTCAGCTTAACGAATTAGATGAGTTGAGAACCATGGCCTATGAGAACTCCCAGATTTAGAAGGGGAATACTAAACTATTCCATGAGTGTCACCTTCGCAAACCCAAGACAATCCAAAGGGGTGACCAAGTCCTCCTTTTTAATTCCAGACTGCATTTATTCCCAGGGAAGTTAAGGCCTAAGTGGTCCGGACCCTTCCAAGTCAAAGAAATCTTTCCCTACGACACCGTCGAGCTAACTCACCCTGATAAGGGAGATTTTAAAGTCAATTGGCACTGATTAAAACTTCACTATGGTGCGCTTCCTAAGGACTTTGCTCGTCAAGAAACCTGCCTCCGTTTAGACTAGGAATACATATAGTGTCGTAACTTTTTCTATAGTTCATAAAAATTTTAGTTAAATGTTAACCCAAAAATTCATAATAAAAATCCATATTAAACATTAAGCCTCTCAATTCGCTTCCAATCAAAATAGAACTGTGTCGATGAGTAATTGAATATATCTATTAATTGAAGTTGGGTAAAATATGCCCTCTATTTGTAAATTCCATATTAAACATTAAGCCCATGAGCAAGAGCCGACAACCAGATATTTTTATATAAACATGTATTTTCCCTTACGGCTAGACTGCCCTATGCTCTTGGGTGCATTAAATATGAGATCGGCAAAATTGGCTAGCCAAGTGTGTGGTTCATGTTAATTTTCTTTGCCACTCGTTAAGTGACATACATCATAATCAAAAGTTGCGAGATCTCCACTCATCCACAACAATTATGAGCTCCATTGTGAAGAATAAGGCTCTGTTTGGGAGGACTTATTTTCACCGGTCAAGCGGTTATGACCGCACGAATCAGACCTTAATTAAGATTCGATTCATGCGGTTGTAACTGCTTGACCGGTGAAATTAAGTCTCCCCAAACGAAGCCTAAATTAGACACCACAATAAGTAGATATAACAAACCTCTATTAGTGTAGCACAATGGATACATAATAAATACACACAATAATCAAACTAATGCACATTGACGTGGCAGCATACCCCACCAATCACAAAGTTCATCATTGATAGAGAAAGGTTGCATCATTAATTTAATATTGTCGTTTTAATTAATATTGTAGTTCAATAATTTGTAAGGGAAGTTGATTTTAATTATGAATATTGTTAAAATAGCCCATGTAAAGGGCCCATTATTGGGCCCATTTATTGTTTTTATCTTCTCTCCTCCTTTAGTCCCACATCTTGTATAGGATTTTCTCCTCTCTTCTTCTCCCTATATATTTGTATTCTCTCCTTGTATTTACATATTGAAGTAATACATACAAGTTTTTGAGCTCTTCCAACATGGTATCAGAGGCAGGTTCGTCTCCTGTGCGGTCTCACCTTTTTTAACCGCCCAGGCCGCCCAGCCCGCCTCGCTGTGACCTCCTCACCGCTTCTCCTGCGGATTGTGCGCCTATCCGCTGCGGGCTCCTATCCGCGGGCTTCTACCCGCAGGTTCTGTGGTTTGCTCGTTGCCTTCCTCTTCTCCTCTCCCTCTCCGTGGTTCCACCCCCTTCAGGCCTTTTATAGCCACCTCTCTCTCTAGTTCGTGGGACCCACCTCTTCTCTATCCGCTGCAGTTTTTGGTCTATCCGCCGCGATCTCCTCTCTTCCGCGGCGAGCTCCTCTCTATCCGCTTCTCTCAGCTTCCGTCTTCTCGCTTGCGACCTCGCGGTTTCCTTTCGCGAGCTGACCGCTGCTGGCTTCACCTTGACCGGGGCGGTATCTCTTCTGTTTCTGCCCTCTGGTCGCGAACTGCCTACTCGCTGGTGTCCGGCTTGACCGTGCGGACTGCTTCCTATCCGTATTCTGGTCGTGGTCTTCCTCAGTCCTTCTCACGGCGGCCTCCGTTTCTTCTCGCAGGCGGTTTGTCCTCTTCTCGCCGTTGACTCTTCCCTTGCGGGCTGCTCCTATCCGCTGCGGTCTGCTCCGTCTTGTCGCTTGTGTGGTAACTCGCAACCTCCTTCCCGCCTCTTCTCTATCCGCGGCCTTGTCCACCTGACCGTGCGGACTTCCCTTTCCGCATCTTGGTCGTGATCTGCTAGATCGCTGGTGTGACCGCGCGGCCTGATTCTCTTCTCGCAGCGGCCTGCTTCTTCTCGCGCTGCGACCTGCCTCTTGCTGTCGCATCTTCTCGCCGCGACCTCTTTTTCTCTCCTCGCAGCGGCCTCCTGCCCTTCTCGCAGCGTCCTCGCCCGTCTGTCCGCATGGGCTCTTCCGGTAACTCCTCTGGCTCGACGGCCAGCCCGCCTGCTGACCGCCCGGCTTGTCCGACTGACCGCCCGGCTGCCACTTCAGAAGTCCGTGATGAGCTGCGCATCACTACCATATCTCTCTCTGGAAAGAAGAACTTCGTCCCTTGGGTGCATTCCGTTAGACGGGTTCTTCAGGCCAAGGGCCTTCTTCCTCACCTTACTCAGGCTCCTCCTACTCCTCCTACCGATGACTGGCTCCGCAATGATGGCCGCGTTCAGACCTGGATCTTGAACTCTTTAAATGGTGAGCCGTATCAAATGGCGATGTATCATGAGACTGCCAAAGATATGTGGACTGAGCTACACTCCTTATATTCTGGACGGGACAGCCTCCAACATCTCTACGACATCCTCACTGACCTTTTCTCTCTTGACACTGGAGGGGCTTCGGATATGACATCCTTTGTTGCTCGTGCGAAGACTCTTGCCGAAGCATGGATCCAGCATCAGCCGTTCACCAATGATGCTGCTGCTCAGCGTGCTCAGAAGGAAGCTGCTTGTACTGCCATCCTTATGGCCCGTCTTCCTCCTCACCTTTAGAGTGTTCGTGCTCAGGTCCTAGCTTCCTCTATCACACCATCATTCTCTGATGTGTGTGCCATGCTTCTCCGTGTTCCTCCTCCTCCAGATACTACGGCCCCTCCGGCCCTTCTTCAACAGGCTCCTCCACTTCTACCTTCCCCTCCTCCTTCTACTCGGGGGGGGGGGGGGGGGCGTTCTGGTTCTCGCGGCCGTGGTCGCGGTGGCCGGGGTCGGCCGAAGTGTTCCTTCTGCGGGAAAGATGGTCATCTCGAGGCCACTTGCTATAAGAAAGTTGGTTATCCTCCGCGCCCGACGGCCTCTGTTGCTACTGATGCTGGTCATCCTGATCTTGAAAGTGTCCGCCTTCAGCTCCAGCACCTCCAGGGATTGCTCAACCCACCATCTGCCTCCATTGCCTCCGTCTCTAACACAGGTACCGCTTGTCTCTCCACTGGCTTGGGTTGGATTGTGGACTCTGGCGCTACTCATCACATTACTCCACATCAACCTGCCCAGTACCTGAATTCTTCGTATCCACAGTCCATTACTGTGGCTAATGGGGCCACTGTCCCCGTCTCCGGCTCGGCAGATCTTCCTCTCACCTCCTCCATCTCCCTCCGCTCGGCTTTTCACGTTCCGAGTTCTCCGTTCAATTTACTCTCTGTTGGACGTCTTACTAATGATCTGGACTGTACTGTTATATTCACTTCCTCTTCTTTTGTTATACAGGATCGGCGGACGCAGACTACCATTGGTAAAGGCCGGCTGCAGAATGGGCTCTACCTTCTCGACGATTCTCCCACCATCCTCTCCTCCGTATCTTCCACTGATTGGCATCGTCGACTTGGGCATGCTCCTCTACCAATCCTCCAGCGGGCTCTCCCAGATGTTTCTTTTACCTCCTTCCAGTGTGACTCATGTATCCTCGGAAAGCAAACTCGTTCATCGTTTTCTTCCCATTGTACTCGGAGCGCTGCTCCTTTTGATTTAGTGCATTCAGATATTTGGGGACCATTTAAAATTACTAGTATTTCTGGTTTCCGATATTTTATAACATTTATTGATGATCACTCTCGCACTACCTGGCTATACTTGCTTCGTGACCGCTCCGAGCTTCCCCGTGTCTTCCGGGCATTTGTCCTCGAAACTCGTACACAATTCCACAAGACCATAAAAGCTCTACGAACTGACAATGCCCGTGAGTACACTAGTCACGAATTTACTGGTTTATGTTCTGAGTTTGGCATTCTTCATCAAACTTCCTGCGCTTACACACCACAACAAAACGGTGTTGCCGAACGCAAGAATCGCCACTTACTCGACGTTGCCCGTTCCCTCATGCTTCAAATGCATGTCCCTAAACCATATTGGAATTTTGCGGTCTCGACCGCCTGCTTTCTCATTAACCGTCTCCCCTCCTCTATTCTCAACTATGCTACTCCGTTTAGCATACTCTTTCCCTCAACCCCGGCATTTCCTCTCCCACCTCGTGTTTTTGGTACCCTATGCTACGTCCACCGTTTGGGGCCTTCCTCGGATAAGCTGGATCCTCGTGCGGCCAAGCATATCTTTGTTGGTTATTCACGCACCCAAAAGGGGTATGTATGTTATTCTCCTACTACCCGCAAAATCTCCGTTTCTGCTGATATCACTTTCCGCGAAGATCAACCATTCTTTCCTGCTCCTTCAATCGACCATCTCCCACCAACACCTTCTCCTTCATCCATCCCACGCCCCGTCATTCCCGTCACTCCTCCTCCGACTGTCGTCCCCTCTGAACCGACTGTCGTTCCCTCCAAACCACCAGTTATCCGCGTCTACACTCGTCGCTCTACCACTTCCGTTGCCCCTCTGCCGTCGGTCTCTACTATGGATACTCCGTGTCCAACTGATCAGGTATTGCCTTCCACTGCTCATCCAATGGCGAACTACGTATCTCTCCATCGCCTCTCTCCCTATTTACACAATTTGGCTACTTCTCTCTCTTCGGTTGCTATTCCTAATTCTGTGCAGGAGGCGCTTCAACATCCAGGATGGCGAGCGGCCATGGAGGAAGAAATGTCTGCTCTCTGGTCTAACCAGACTTGGTCGGTTGTTCCCCTTCCCCCGGGCCAGAAACCAGTTGGGTGCAAGTGGGTGTTTGTCATCAAACATGCTGCGGACGGGACAATTGACCGCCTAAAAGCCCGTCTTGTGGCTAGAGGTTTCACTCAACAGGAGGGGCTAGATTATGCCGAAACGTTCTCTCCGGTCGCGAAACTTAATAGTGTTCGCGTCCTTATCTCTGTTGCTGTTCATCGCCGGTGGCCTCTCTTTCAGCTGGATATCAAGAATGCGTTTTTGAACGGGGATCTCCAGGAAACTGTCTACATGCAACAACCACCCGGGTTTGAGACCACGGGGGAGTCTCAGGTCTGCCATCTTAAAAAGGCTCTATATGGTCTCAAACAATCTCCACGGGCATGGTTTGAAAAATTCAGTAAGGTCCTCCGTGAAATTGGCTTCAATCGGAGCTCGGCCGATTTTTCGCTCTTTACTCGTCACCGACCAACAGGAACGGTTATCCTGTTAGTTTATGTCGACGATATTATCATTACTGGAGATGACTCCCAAGGGATACAGGCCGTCAAAATCCATCTAAACTCAGTTTTTCAGACAAAGGATTTGGGATCTCTTCGTTATTTTTTGGGTCTTGAAATTGCCAGAAGGCCGGATGGGCTCACACTCTCTCAACGGAAATACTGTCTTGACCTTCTTCATGATGCGGGTCAATCCGGATGCAAGCCAAGTGATACTCCTATGGATGTGAACCACAAACTGTGTGCCCAGGCTTCTGACTCCGATCACCTCCTCCAGAACCCTGAATACTATCGACGCCTTGTTGGAAAACTGATATATCTCACAGTTACCAGACCTGATATCTCTTTTGCTGTCGGCCTTGTCAGCAGATACATGCACTCTCCTCGAAAATCTCATCTTCAAGCAGTAGAACGAATTCTCAGGTATCTGAAAAACGCTCCTGGCCAGGGACTTGTCTACAGGACCTCCTCTTCTGCTCCAACACTGGTGGCATATTCTGATGCTGATTACGCTGGCTCTCTTGATGACCGGCGATCTATGAGTGGTTTTTGCACTTACCTTGGAGGACATCTTGTTACTTGGCGTAGTAAGAAACAAGCGGTCGTTGCTCGATCTTCAGCTGAGGCAGAGTACCGGGCAATGACATTTGTTGTATCAGAATTGACATGGCTCGAAAGTCTTCTAACTGATCTGGGTGTAAAATTACCTTCACCGGCTCGTCTCCTTTGTGACAGTCAAGCAGCCATACACATCGCAAAGAACCCGGTCTTTCACGAAAGAATGAAGCATATTGAGGTCGATTGTCACTTCATCCGGGAAAAGGTTCAAATGAAGAAGATTGACCTAAGCCATGTCCCAGGATCAGAACAAGTTGCCGATGTCTTCACGAAGGCTCTCTCCAAGACGCTCTTCTATCAATGCTTGTCCAAGCTTGGCGCATACGATTTGTACGCTCCAGCTTGCGGGGGAGTGTTAAAATAGCCCATATAAAGGGCCCATTATTGGGCCCATTTATTGTTTTTATCTTCTCTCCTCCTTTAGTCCCACATCTTGTATAGGATTTTCTCCTCTCTTCTTCTCCCTATATATTGTATTCTCTCCTTGTATTTACATATTGAAGTAATACATACAAGCTTTTGAGCTCTTCCAACAAATATAATATTCCTTTTTATAGTATGTGTGTGTCTATCTCTCCTTGGCCCTTCTTCCTCCCAGGCCCTTGCCCTTCTCAGAAAAAACCCTAGCAATTGTTACTTAGCCCTAGCAGTTAGCTTCCATGGGACTTTCATGTTCTATATTCTTGTCTTTGAGCACGTGAAGTCTACAAGAGGTTTATAATTAACATAGAACTGTAAGCAAGATCGAGATCATCTTAGTTAACTCCTTGAAACTCTAGAAAGGCTGAAGATTTTGATCTTAAATGTTTGTATGGCTCTTATTAAGGTCCGGTTCATGCGGTCGTAACCGCTTGACCGGTGAAAATAAGCCCCCCCCCCCAAACGGAGCCTTAATCTAATGGATAGAGCATTGATAGAAAACCGAGTCTTCTAATTTCATTTCCTTTCTTTTCAAATTCTCTCCAAGTAATCACCACAATAGTTACATGCCCATAGAATATTTGAAGTGAAGTTCACATTTTCTATAAGGATCTTCTTTAATTTTATTTAGGTGGTTAATTTATGCATGTATTCTTTTTGCTATACACGAGATCAACTAAGTTGAAGAGTTACTGTAGATTGATTCATTACATGAAAGAATAAGAATTCATAAGAGGCAACATCATCCAGTCTTCATTTCATACCATACTACTACAATATATATACAATTATACATATAGATATAGATTTTCTTATAATACATTTCTAAAACTAATTTCTCAATACAAAACAACATAATTAAATATTACTGAACAAAATGGGCCTATGGTACTGCTCTCTCGACTCCCATCTAATCTATTGACCAATCGGTGAGACCCAGAACTAACTTTATGAAGTCGATCGAACAACTTATTGGTTATGTGCTAAATATCACAGTGAGAATAAATATGTTAGAATTCATGGTATATAATAAATAGCTCATCCATAACAAATGGATACATCAATACTTGCATGGCAATAGCATAGCAATGACCTAAGAGTTTAAATTTTTTTTAATTTTGTAGGTAATCACCAATTACAAATAATTCCAAATCATTTGTACTCACCAAATTTTTTTCATACATTAACAAAATATCAAATAAATGATCGAGGAAGAATAATTGAATCCAAGGAAACATGATGATGATGGATTTGGACATTCCAAGTATACAAGTCTCTTAAAGACGAGTCATTCTTGCTCTCCATAGAGATTATACTTGTTGAAATATATATTTCAAAAATACTTAAAAGCCATGTGAGAATAAAAAATTATGCCTTTGACAACTACCAGTGTGTCATCCTTAGTAATTTAGCCTCAAAATTTATTCAAGATTTTGGATACAACACTCAACACTCAAGCCTTTATCCCACTATAGTTGGGTCGGCTATATGGATCTTTTGTCGCCATTGTGCCCTATCTTTTGTCATAATCTCACTAATGCCTAAGTACATCATGTCTTTCTTTATAGTTTCATTCCAAGTCTTTATTGGTCTACCCCTCCCTCGTCTAACATGCCTAGTGACTAGACTCTCACAAAACCTAACAGGTGCCTATAATGGTCTCCTTTGTATGTGTCCAAACCATCTCAGACGAGCTTCTCACATCTTCTCTGAAATTGTAGCTACTCTTGTCTTATCCCTGATACTTTCATTCCTAATTTTATCCAATCTCGTGTGTCCACACATCCACCTAAGCATTTTCATCTCCGCAACTCTCATTTTTTTTTGCTGATGTACACAATTCACTGTCCAACACTCTGAACCATAGAGCATCGCAGCTCGTGATTCTGCTGCTTTTGATGACTGGGATGTCAGTGATGCTTTGGTTAGAACGTGACTTGCAAATAGTCTCTCTAATGAGTGCTTACCAGTTATTCGGCATGATGAGACTGTTAAGGATGTTTGGAATCATCTTGCTGCTTTGTATTCCGGAGGTGCTCAGACCTCTCGCATCTATACGGTATATGCTGACTTGTTTGCTCGCCCTACTTTGACCATTGCTGCTTCTTATCACGAAGTGCAAGGGCTTGACGCTGAGATTCTTCAACATCGTCTGTTCTCTGCTGATCTAGCTGAGCAGCACAAACACTTCCATGAGCTTCTGGTTGTATGTTACCTTCTTCATCTTCCAGAGTCTTATGACATGATATGGCAACAGATTATTGGCGAATCTGATTCACCCACACATGATGCCATTGTTGCCCGCATTGTAGCAGTTACCACTCTTCTTCAGCGCCCTCTACTTACCTCACCATCTTCTAATGACATGTTCGCTCATCAGGCTCACTCTGGTAGTTTTGGTAGTCGTGGAGGTCGTACTGGTGGGCGTGGTATGTCTCGCCATGTCTGCTCTCATTGTGGCAAGACAGACCATCTTGTTGATCATTGTTGGGCTAAGCATCCTCATCTTCGTCCGTCTGCGGGCAAAAATACTAAGAAGTCCACGTCTCTTGCTTCCACGTCTTCTACTTGTGCTAATGTTGTTACTCAGGGTAAGTGGCTGATTGATTCTGGTGATACTAATCACAAGATTGGAGATTCTGGTTTGTTCTCTTGCTTGAACAAACATAACCGATCTCCTTCGATTTTTGTTGTGAATTATACTCTGTCTCCTGTCTGCGGGACTGATATAGTCTGTGTTACTCCAACCTTGTAGCTTAAGGATATGCTTTATGTCCCGTCTTTTTCGTGCAATTTGATTTCTATTCCTGCTCTTTGTAAACAGTTGAACTGTACAGTTACATTTACCTATACTACTTGTTCTTTTCAGGATCTGCACTCCAAGGAGAAGATTGCTACTGCGACTAAAAGCAATGGGCTCTTCTTCCTCGATAATGTCACTGCTTACTCTGCTTCTCTTATACAGTGACATCTTCGCCTTGGTCATCTTCCTCCTCGTCTCATCTACCAACTCCTGTCATATTTACCCAGAGTGGACTCCTCCCTCAACTGTGAGGCCTGCCAACTTAGCAAGCATTATCGTTCTTCTTTTTTAGCAAGACGAGGACGTATCTCTTCTCGTCCGTTTGAACTTGTTCATTCTGATGTTTGGGGTCCTGCCCCTATTCGAACTTTTGGTAGAGGAAGTTTATATTTTATTAAATTTGTTGATGATTTTTCTCGTTGCACTTGGTTGCATCTTTTACGAGAACGTTCTGATCTTTATGCTGTGTTCGTGCAATTTTATAATTTGGTACAAACTCAGTTTGATGTTTCTCTTAAAATCCTTCGCACTAATAATATTCGCGAATATCGTAGTTACCAATTCTCCGATTTTTGTCTGCACTGCGATATAGTTCATCAAACGAGTTGTCCTTACACGTCATAGTAAAATGGGGTTACTGAACGCAAAAATCGACATCTTCTAGATGTTACTCGCACCCTTCTCACATAGATAAATGTTCCTCGTTCATACTTGGGGCATGATGCGTTTCATTCTTGCTATCTTATCAACCGTATTCCCTCCTCGGTTCTTCAAGGTCACACCCCTTCTTTGTTTTACATCAAGATGCTCCACCTTTTTCTTTACCTCTCTGTGTTTTTGGCTGCACAACGTTTGCGCATTCTCTATCTCCTGGTCGTGACAAGATTTCCACTCGCTCGGTCAAGTGTGTTTTTCTGGGATATTGTCCAACATAAAAGGGATATATGTGCTTTGATTCCCGGTTATAAAAATAGTTTGTTTCTGCCGATGTTACGTTCTTTGAAGGTATGCCTTATTTCTCTCAAGCTTCTACTCTCTCCTCGTCTGAATCTTCATCGTTCATTCCTCTTCCTTCCGTACCTATGTCTGTGTCTGTTTCATCACCTATGCCATTGTCTTCACCTCTATCTACTGATTCCCCCTTGCCTTTAGAGTCGTTGCTAACAGTTCCCGGGCCAATAATCTCTCTGACAGATGGATCTCCTATCAAAGACAAGTCAGATCTTGATCTTCCTATTCCTCTATGAAAGGGGGTTCAAACGTGCACTAAACATTCCATTCAAGATGTTGTGTCATATGCTCATTTGTCCCCAACTGGGCAAAGGTTTGCTCTTGCTCTTTTAGCTAATACTGTCCTGGTTAACTATCAAGAGGCTATTGATATTCCGCATTGAAAGACAGCAATAGATGGGGAAATGCAAACTGTAACAGAACGGGGTACTTGAACTCTTGTTTCTCCTCCTCTTGGTGTGGATGTGGTTGGTTGTCGGTGAGTTTTTGTCACCAAGTTTCATCTATATGGTACTATTGATCGTTATAAGGCTCAGTTAGTGGACAAAGGCTTTACTCAGACATATGGTGTGGATTTTTTTGATACATTCTCCCTAGTTGCTCGTATCAACACGATCCGAGTTATTTTCTCTGTTACTGTGAATAAGGTTTGGGAGATGTGTTAGTTAGATGTCAAAAATGTCTTCTTGTACGGTGATCTACAAGAGGTGGTTTATATGGAGCAACCTCCTAGGTATGTTGCTCAGGAGGATTCTCAGGAATGCAGGTTACGGATGGCTATTTATGGTCTAAAGCAAAGTCCCCAGGCCTGGTTCGAAAAGTTTAGCAAGGTTGTCTCTCTTATCGGCTTCACTCGTACCTCTGCTAATCATTCTCTTTTTATTCGCAAGACCACTAAGGGGCTTGTGGTTCTTGCTATCTATGTGGATGTTATTCTCTTTACCGGTGACGATAAGGAAGGAATTGATCTAGTAAAGAAGTATCTTCGACAATATTTTGTTATAAAGGATATGAGCTCTCCTAAGTACTTTCTTGGGATAGAAATCTTGCTAAAACACAACTCTTTGATTCTCTCACAATGAAAGTATACGTTAGATCCGTTGAAAGAGACTGGTCTTCTTTGGGCAAAACCAGTTCGCTGTCCTATGGTCGTTGGTGATGACAAAGATTGGACAGAAGATTCAACTCTTCTTTCTGATAGTACTATGTACAGACGACTTGTGGAAAAACTCATCTATCTGTATATAACCCGTAATTCGTCGAGATCAGAAGTAACCAAGCATATGGTTATTCACAGACCATTGAGTGAGCAGAGGCGAGCTTGGGCGAAGAGAGACGAGCTTGGACGAGTAGAGGCGAGCTTGGGAGAGCAGAGACGGGCTTGGGAGAGCAGATGTGAGCTTGGGCGAGCAGATGTGAGCTTGGGCGAGCAGATGTGAGCTTGGGCAAGTATGGGCGAGTACCTCGCAAGTTTGAGCGATTAGACCCTAGAAAATCGCTGGCAGAAGCTGGATACTCGCCTATACCCCATAGATCTCTATAAATAGCCCCTCAGGGGTACTAGAAGTGACACTTTTGGTAAAGGTTGAGATCCCTCCATGTGGATACTCGTCAAGTCCATGTCTGCCTAGTACCTCGCCCACCCTTTTGGTTGCAGAGGGGAAGTTTCTCCCAAACTTTCGGGTACGTAGTGGGACCTCCCAACTAGAGCACTTGGGGTGTGATTTTAGATAGTTTTCTCTCTCCCATGATCATCATTTAAATTGTGGCGTCGGACCGCAGAAACAGTAACCTTAGGTTGTCTTGATCCGAATTTTGGAGTAGGGATTTTCCCGGCTTCAAAACTTTGGTGCGGTGAGCGTGGATCGTAGTTGAGGAAGAAATTTTTGCGAGAAGACTTCATAGATTAAGATGGCGAGCTGGAGACCAAAGACAGCAACTCGCAAGCATTCGACAAAGTGGGTTAGTTCTCGGCAAGGTGGGCGAGTTTTCTGGTTACTCGCCCATAGGCGACTTCACGATGACGACTTTCAAGCTCGGCGACTTCGTGAGGCGAGCCTCCATATTACTCGCTCAGAAGCGAGTTCCAGATTGCGACCTTCTTAGGCGGGCTCCAGATGATGATTTCAGTTGGCCAGTATATGCAGGGGAGTTCATAGAGGTTGGCGAGTTCCTTTGTTGCTCGCCCATAGTCGAGTTCCATATGGAGACAACCTTATGCGAGAATATGCAGAAAAGTTCATGGAGGCGAGTTGCAGTTGTATAACCCGTAATTCGTTGAGATCAGAAGTACCCAAGAAGATGGCTATTCGCAGATCATTGAGCGAGCAGAGGCAAGCTTGGGCGAGCAGAGGAGAGCTTGGGCGAGCAGAGACGAGCAGAGGCGAGCAGAGACGAGCAGAGACGAGCAGAGGCGAGCTTGGGCGAGCAGAGGCAAGATTGGGCGAGCAGAGGCGAGCTTGGTTGAATATAGGCGAGTGCGTTGCGAGTTTGGGCGAGTACGTTGCGAGTTTGGGCGAGTAGACCCTAGGAACTCACTGGCAGAAGCTGGATACTCGCCTATACCCCCTAGGATTTCTCTATAAATAGCCCTCCAGGGGTAAAAGAAGTACACTTTTGGAAGAGGTTTAGGTCCCCCTAAGTGGATACTCGCCAAGTCCAAGCCTACCTAGTACCTCGTCTAGCCTTTTGGTTACGGAGGGGAAGTTTCTCCCAAACTTCTGGGTATATGGTGGGACCTCCCTGATGGAGCACTTGGGGTGTGCTTTTAGATAGTTTTTTCTCTCCCGCAATCGCCATTTGAATTGTGGTGTCGGACCGCAGAATCAGTAACCTTAGGCTGCCTTGATTCAAATTTTGAAGTAGGGATTTTCCCGGCTTCAACACTTTTTGGTTGTGGAGGGGAAGTTTCTCCCAATCTTCCGGGTACGCGGTGGGACCTCCCTGCTGGAGCACTTGGGGTGTGCTTTTAGATAGTTTTCTCTCTCCCGCGATCACCATTTGAATTGTGGCGTCAGACCGCAGAATCAGTAACCTTAAGCTGCCTTGATCCGAATTTTAGAGTAGGGATTTTCCTAGCTTCAACACTTTGGTGCGGTGAGCGTGGATCGTAGTCGAGGAATTTAATTTTGCAAGAAAACTTCATAGCTTAAGATGGCGAGCTGGAGACCAAAGGCAGCAACTCGCGATCATTCAGGAAAGTGTGCGAGTTCTCGGCAAGGTGGGCGAATTTTCTGGTTACTCACTCATAGGTCACTTCACGATGGTGACTTTCAAGCTCGGCGACTTCGTGAGGCGAGCCTCCCTGTTACTCGCTCAAAAGCGAGTTCCAGATTGCGACCTCGTTAGGCGGCCTCCAGATGACAACTTCAGTTGGCCTGTATATGCAGACGAGTTCATAGAGGTTGGCGAGTTCCCTTGTTGCTCGCCCATAGGCGAGTTCCATATGGCGACAACCCTATGCGAGAATATGCAGAAGAGTTCATGGAGGCGAGTTGCAGATGACGATAGACTGGCGTGTATATGCAGGATTGGATTTGCCTATAGGAGAGCTTGGGCGAGCAGAGGCGAGCTTGGGCGAGTATGAGCGAGTATGGGCGAGTACCTCGCGAGTTTAGGCGAGTAGACCCTAGGAACTCGCTGCCAAAAGCTTGATACTCACCTATACCCCATCCCCCCAGTATTTCTCTATAAATAGCCCCTCAGAGGTACTAGAAATGACATTTTTGGAAGGGGTTGAGGTCCCCCAAGTGGATACTCGCCAAGTCCATGCCTGCCTACTACCTCGCCCAGTCTTTTGGTGTCGGAGGGGAAGTTTCTCCCAAACTTTCGGGTAAGTGGTGGGACCTCCCTGCTGGAGCACTTGGGGTGTGTTTTTAGATAGTTTTCTCTCTCCCGCGATCGCCATTTGAATTGTGGCGTCGGACCGCAGAATAAGTAACCTTAAGAGGCCTTGATCCGAATTTTGAACTAGGGATTTTCCCGACTTCAAGAATCTGACTGTTACCAGACCAGATATTTGTTATGTTGTAGGGAAGGTCAGTCAGTTTATGCAAACCCCCAGAGAGTGTCATCTTCGTTCTGCTTTAAAGATTCTGGAGTATGTAAAAAGGTCTCCAGGAAAGGAATTATTGTTTCAAAAAAATAGTCATCTGAAGATTGAAGTCCATTTTGATGCTAGTTATACAGACAATAAAAAAGATAGGAAGTCGACTTCTGATTTTTGAACCTTTGTGAGAGGGAACTTTGTCAGCTGAAAGAGGAAGAAACAGTCTGTTGTGTCACGATCAAGTGCTGAAGCTGAGTACCGGAGCATGACATCGACTGCTTGTGAGCTGAAATGGTTGCGTGCCTTGATGCTTGACCTGGGAGAAGTGTATGATCATCCTTTAACTATGTTCTGTGACAACCCTGCTATACATATATAAAAAAACCCTGTTTTTCATGAAAGGACAAAACACATAGAAGTTGACTGTCACTTTGTCAGAGAAGAAATTTTGAAGAATTAAATCTGTACTTAGTTTATCACTTCAGACAAAGAGATTGCAGACGTTTTTACCAAATCAGTGTCCGCTTCTCTTTCAAATTTCTGTGACAAGCTGGGCATTGTTGATATATATGCTCCAGCTTAAGGGGGAGTGTTAGTTTTCATAGAGCTTTGGTGAACTGTTAATTTGGTCAAGCGGCCTGGTGTTTTGGCGGTTTGCCGGTGGTCTGGCGGTTAGTCTCTTGCGGTCTGTTCAGGAGGCTAGCAGGCTAGTACAATAATATTGATTTTGGTATTCTCAATGCCAATTCTTGAATATCAATGTCGTCGAAATGAACTGGCTCTTATAATACTTTATCCAAATGTATTCATTATAGGGATTTGAGACTCCGAGGTAATATATATAAAACCAATTTTATAAATAATTATATACACACACACGTGTGTGTGTGTGTGAATATTTTAATTTGTTTTTATCATTTTCGTCAATGCATTGTAATCTTCTTGGTGTGCTCTGAAACTAATCTGCCTACAAAGTCTCCAATCTTGTGAGTAAATGCAAGAGCAGTCATCAATCAATTCCCTCTTGGAAATCAATGAGTGTATTTTTGAGTAGCACAAGCTGTTGAAATATGTTGTAGATCTAAGTTTCGTTTGGGAGGACTTATTTTCACTGATCAGTAGTGTTTGAATGTCAACTCTGTTGCTGCTCCATAATGGTGTTACTTACTGTGCGTGAGTGTGAGAGGGAGATTTCCCAGTACCCAATCCGATAAGGACATACGTTTTTTTAAAAGAAATATATATAAATAAATCAAACTAAATCGTATATTTTTAAAAATTTTGAAATAAAGAATGGTCAAATTAGAATGATGAATATTTAACTAAAAGATATTTTTTCCTTATATAATAATAATATTTTACAAAAAATGTTTGTTTGTGCAAAACAAACAAACAAAATAACAATATATATGCTTGAATGTTGTTTTTGTTTGTTTGTGCAAGATACACTGAGTACACAGATACAAGATACTCTGAGTACATAGAATGTGCAATGACAACAATATATAATAGACAGATAAATGAGAATTGAGCTTGTAGATGACTATGGCTCTGTTTGGGACAACTTATGATGATGAATAAGCCGCTAATTGAAAATTGATGTGTGCATAGAGATTTTATAAAATCAATGATGAATAAGCAGTCGACTGTTTGGATAGTTTGGTCATAAGTGCTTATCAAAATTTCTCATTTATTCATAAGGTTCTGTTTGTTTGGGCGTGTTTTTTTCGTCCGTGCACGATTTTTTTGTCTGGGGGAGGTTTTTCGCTCGGGCGTGTTTTTTCGCCCGTCACGATTTTTTTCGTCCGGTCAAGATTTTTTTCGCCCAAACTCGATTTTTTTCACCAAGACGTGATTTTTTTGGCCCGGGCGCGATTTGATCGCTCGGGGGTGATTTATTTGCCAGGTCGTGTTTTTCGCTCGATCACGTTTTTTTCGCCCGCCTGATTTTTTTCAACCGGGCGCATTTTTTTTCACGCGGGCGCGATTTTTTTCCCGGACGTGTTTTTTTCACTCGAGAGCGTTTTTTTCGCTCGAGCGCATTTTTTTCCGCCCGATCGCAGTTTTTTCGCTCGATCGCGATTTTTTTCGCCGGGGCACGTTTTTTTTGCTCGGGCGCGATTTTTTCGACCGGGCGAGTTTTTGTCCCGGGCGCAATTTTTTCTCACAGGCGCGATTTTTTCCCCAACACAATTTTTTCACCCTGATGCAATTTTTTCGCCTGGACAAAAAAGAAAAAAACTCCAGGATGAAAAAATCATGTCCGGGCGAAAAAAAACACGCCCGGGCAAAAAAATACGCGTCCGAGCGAAAAAATCATTTCTCGCAGCGCCTGAGTGAAAAAATCGCTTCCGGTCAAAAAAAACGCTTCCGGGCGAAAAAAGCGCTTCAGGGCGAAAAAATCGCGCCCGGGCAAAAAAATCGCGTCCGGGCGAAAAAAATGCGCCCGGGCGAAAAAAACGCGTCCGGGCGAAAAAACGTGTCAGGGCGAAAAAATCGCGCCCGGGCGAAAAAAATCGCTTCCGGGCGAAAAAATCGCTTCAGGGCGAAAAATCGCTTCCGGGCGAAAAAATCGTGCCCGGGCAAAAAAAACGCGCCCGGGTGAAAAAAACGCGTCCGGGCGAAAAAACGTGCCAGGGTGAAAAAATCGCGCCCGGGCGAAAAAAATCGCTTCCGGGCGAAAAAATCGCTTCCGGGCGAAAAAATTGCTTCCGGGCGAAAAAATCGTGCCCGGGCAAAAAAAACGCGCCCGGGCGAAAAAATCCCGCACGGGTGAATATCGCGTTCTGGCGAAAAATATTGTGCATGGGTGAAAAAAACTCTTCTGGTTAAAAAAACGTGTCATAGCAAAAAAATTGCGTCAGGAAGAAAAGATCGTGTCCAAGCGAAAAGATCGCGCCCGGGCGAAAAAATCGCGTCCGGGCGAAAAGATCGCGCCCGGGGCGAAAAGTTCCCGCCCGGGCGAAAAAATCGCGCCTTGGTGAAAAAATCGCGTCGGAACGAAAAATCATATCTGGACAAAAAATCACTCATATGGCTTTTTTAAGAGATAAGCGCTTATGAGAAGCTATAAGCTTGATGGGCTCCACCTTAATTTATAAGAAAAAGGAGACCCCCATGATCCCCATGAATGGAGATCATGGGCGGGCCCCCCTAACCGCCATGATCTCTCATGGAGATCATGGGAGTGGGCCCCCTCACTCCCCACCATTAGGGGAGGGAACCGCCCCCGGCGGTTCCCCTCCGGCCATGGCCGGCCGGCGACGACCATGGCCGGCCGCGGCCATGGCCGGCCGCGGCCATGGCCGGCCGCGGCCATGGCCATGGCCCGGCCATGGCCGGCCGCGGCCATGGCCGGCCTGGGCCATGGCAGGCCTCGGCCATGGCCATGGCCCGGCCATGGCCGGCCTCGGCCATGGCCGTCCTCGGCCATGGCCGGCCTCAGCCATGGCCATGGCCCGGCCATGGCCCGGCCATGGCCGGCCTCGGCATGGCCCGGCCATGGCCGGCCTCGGCCATGGCCGTCCTCGGCCATGGCCGTCCTCGGCCATGGCCGGCCTCGGCCATGGCCGGCCTCGGCCATGGCCGGCCATGGTCGGCCCCGACCATGGCCCCGACCATGGCCGGCCGCCGCCGTGGCCATGGCCGCCCGGCCGTGGCCGGCCATGGCCATGGCCGCCCCGGCCATGGCCGCCCGGCCATGGCCGGCCGTGGCCATGGCCGCCCCGGCCAGGGCCGCCCCGGCCATGGCCACCCGGCCATGGCCGGCCGGGGCCATGGCCGCCCCGGCCATGGCCGGCCGTGACCTTGGCCGCCGCCGGCCTCCCTCGCCGGCTGCCGCCGCCGTCATGACGGCCCGCCATCGTGGGAAGCCCTCCCCGCCGTCCGATCGAGAGAGAGGCCCCACCGGCCGTCCGATCGGGACAAAACCACCCACTAACCCACTAGGTTAGTGGGGGGGCCCGCCATAACTTCCCCCTGGAGCCTATAAAAGGACCCCAGGGGCTCCTCATTTCCTAACTTTCTCCTCCTACGCCTCTTCTTCTTCTTCTTCCTCAGGTGGGAGCTTTCCCGTTCTTCTCTGCCGGCGGCCACCCCTCGTCGCCAACCACCAGCGGTCGCCTCTCGCCGCCAACCACCGGCCGCCGCCCGAGGCCTCCAGCGGCCCCCAGTGGCTATCAGCTCCTGCCAACAGCTACCAGAACCTATCATCGGCTATTTGCATCCCACCAGAGCTCAGTTACCAAGGAAACACTCCAAGGACCGAGAAAGACGCACAAAGGAAGCAGTGACAACCTCTGGACACGCGTCGCCTCTGAGCGCACGCAACTGAAGCATCCAGCGCATTCCACCATCCAAGTCCCGTTGGCGAGGCAGTCTGTTGCCCACCGACGAGCGCATATACTCTCTCTCTCCTCAAGGTTGTAACGGGAGCGGCCTGTCGCCCCGATTTCCCCCGTCAAATTGTAACCTCCAGCAATCTAGTGGATTTTTATCGGCACCGACCCGGTCACGTGGTTTTTCACCCGGTTGGAGGGTTTTCCACGTTAAAACCTCCTGTGTCCGTCCCCCATTTTTCAATTGACTGTGTGCGCGCTCGACCGCTCCGCGAGCTAAGGCGGTCCAAGAATATCCGGTCCGACCGGAGCATCGAGTTAGTCCGCAACAGTTTGGCGCCGTCTGTGGGAAACATTCCCAATATCCTTCGCAGAGCAAGTTCATCACAATGGCAAAGAGGAGTACCCGCGCTGCAGAAGGATCCGTACTTGGCGGACACACTGAGCCTGCACGATCTCACTCTCCGGTAGACGCACCGCTAGCCACGGGAGCAGCCCTGGCTCCCGCGCCAGCCCTGGAAGGACGTGTCCGCCAGATGGAAGAACTGCAAACCGAAATGATCACTTTACTTCGAAATTTGGGAGCACCAGTCATTCTCTCACTCCTGAACCCGGCACCAGAATCCCAGCAAAGAAAAGAGCAAACTAATACAGGACAAGAAGAGTGGAGTCAGCTTGCCCCTCAAAGGCAAGACCCCTCAGGAACTGGGGGGGCAGCATCTACCTCACGGATACTCCCCTCCCAGCGCCATCCACGTCGATGCAACCCATGCGGCACAGAACAAGCCGACATTCTACCACCTAAAGACGCCTCAGCCTTTTGAACAGGTTGTCTTACTGCCGCCAGAAGAACCCCCTGCCCCTACCAGGCCGGGCCTACACAGAGAATACGACATAGAAAAGGAATTCTCAAGCACAAATAGCTCTCCCGTGCCTACAACATCACTCCAGGAGATGTATGGTCACTACCTCGCACGTCCTCGTCATGAAGAAAGCGCTGGAAACACAATGGCCCCTGACACTTCTGCCACAAAGCAAGAACCAGATGAATACCTACCTAACAATAACTCATCTAGTTCCTGCACAGCCGCGGGCACGGAGATCCGTAGTTTCAATGGGACGGGCAACCCACTCGCACACCTGAAGCATTTCGAAGCCATCATGCACGCCCGCAATGCCTCAGATCAACTCATGGTCCGAGTATTTTCAACAACATTAATAGGAGAAGCTCGGACTTGGCTTCAATCCCTACAAAGAGGAGATATTGATAAGCTACATCGAGCTTGCCGCCCTCTTTATCAAAAGGTTCATGACGATCGAAAAGCCCTCACCAGAAAATCTGAGGTCAGACAGAAGACAGAAGAGGAAGAAAGAAAGTGAACCAACCCATACAATGCGAAAAGAACGACGCCAGAAGCGGAGTCGCCCCAATGGTAGTCAGCACAGCCCCCCGAGAAAGGGGGGGGGGCAACATTCACTCCAGGAATACGTCCCTCCGAATACTACCTGCACTAATGTGATGTATGCAATCCAGAATAATTCATCATTTCAACGACCAAGAGCGCCGCGGCCGAACCCCAAGGCAGACCAGGCAAGATACTGCGAATATCACCGAAGTCACGGCCACAACACGAACGAATGCAATGGACTAAAAGAAGAAGTCCAATGACTGACCAACTTAGGAGCAGTTGATCAATTCATATCAAGAAGAAGACCACCTAACAACCAGAACATAAGATGCACGACGGTCGAGATTGGCGAACCGCCTATCAAACTGAATCAGGTTCTAATAGACAAGGAAGTCACCGCCAATATACTGTTTTTACCAACTCTGCTTCAGCTCAAGCTCACCGCCGGATATCTCAAACTAACATCTGCAAGCGCTCGTGTTCTCGGGGATCACCCGGTACCAATCATCGGCACCGTCACTCTGCCAGTCACTCTCAAAGATGCACACCGACAGACATCCTACGACGTACAGTTCGTCGTCATCCAAGCTGATTCCGACTACACAGCAATACTCCAGCAGTCACTCTGGGATGTCTTCCAATCCTGCTCACGCCACATCCAATCTTAAGTCGTTTCATTTGAATTACCACGTTTATTCTGAATTACAAGAACTTGCCCACCAAGGCTAGTAGGAACTACCCAAATGACCTACATCTCGCTTTAAACTATGTAAATTGCAGGGTCAACCTCGGGCATGTTATCGCCACTCTTTAATTACTTCATTTTATGTTATTCTTTTCTTCACAGCACAAGAATCGAGAAAATGTCTTGCCCGGATGGAAGTTACACAATCAAATGAAACATATGGCGCTAATCAGAGCAACACCGTGGGGGCCTGCCCCCCTCACGAAGAAGCCGCGGGCCTGTCTCGCGCGAAAAGCCGTGGGCCTGTCCCACGCAACACCGTGGGGGCCTGCCCCCCTCACGAAGAAGCCGCGGGCCTGTCTCGCGCGAAAAGCCGTGGGCCTGTCCCACGCAACACCGTGGGGGCCTGCCCCCCTCACGAAGAAGCCGCGGGCCTGTCTCGCGCGAAAAGCCGTGAGCCTGTCCCACGCGACACCGTGGGGGCCTGCCCCCCTCACGAAGAAGCCGCGGGCCTGTCTCGCGCGAAAAGCCGTGGGCCTGTCCCACGCAACACCGTGGGGGCCTGCCCCCCTCACGAAGAAGCCGCGGGCCTGTCTCGCGCGAAAAGCCGTGGGCCTGTCCCACGCAACACCGTGGGGGCCTGCCCCCCTCACGAAGAAGCCGCGGGCCTGTCTCACGCGAAAAGCCGTGAGCCTGTCCCGCGCAACACCGTGGGGGCCTGCCCCCCTCACGAAGAAGCCGCGGGCCTGTCTCGCGCGAAAAGCCGTGGGCCTGTCCCACGCGACACCGTGGGGGCCTGCCCCCCTCACGAAGAAGCCACGAGCCTGTCTCGCGTGAAAAGCCGTGGGCCTGTTCCACGCAACACCGTGGGGGCCTGCCCCCCTCACGAAGAAGCCGCGGGCCTGTCTCGCGCGAAAAGCCGTGGGCCTGTCCCACGCAACACCGTGGGGGCCTGCCCCCCTCACGAAGAAGTCGCGGGCCTGTCTCGCGCGAAAAGCCGTGGGCCTGTCCCACGCAACACCGTGGGGGCCTGCCCCCCTCACGAAGAAGCCGCGGGCCTGTCTCGCGCGAAAAGCCGTGGGCCTGTCCCACGCGACACCGTGGGGGCCTACCCCCCTCACGAAGAAGCCACGAGCCTGTCTCGCGCGAAAAGCCGTGGGCCTGTCCCACGCGACACCGTGGGGGCCTGCCCCCCTCACGAAGAAGCCGCGAGCCTGTCTCGCGCGAAAAGCCGTGGGCCTGTCCCACGCGACACCGTGGGGGCCTGCCCCCCTCACGAAGAAGCCACGAGCCTGTCTCGCGCGAAAAGCCGTGGGCCTGTTCCACGCAACACCGTGGGGGCCTGCCCCCCTCACGAAGAAGCCGCGAGCCTGTCTCGCGTGAAAGGCCATGGACCTGTTCCACGCAACACCGTGAGGACTTGACCCCCTCACAAAGAAGCCCACATACAAACTAGGCCGCGAGCCAGGCCCACACACTATCTCACGTCAAAATACAAATACACCATGACAAAGATCAACTCCCACAAACAACCATCTCGTGGCAAAATACATCTATGCAAAACGCAGGGCAACGACATACAAGTAAGGCTATCATAACAAACAACGAATGGGAGCTCTAACAGCGACAATCTCAAAAGCTATGATAGAAACAAATGACTACAAATAAACAACGAGGCAGACAAAAGCAGATAAACACTACAACTACTCATCATCAGCATCTGAGCTAAAACGCTCATCATCCGAAACGTCCGCGAAGCTGAAACTGGAAGTATCACACCCAAGATGCTTCCCTATGAAGCGAAAAGCCTTCGAAACACCACGACGAAGCGCTAACTGGCGCATGTCATCCATCTGAGGCTCTACTTCCTTGGACCAAATGTCATCACGAACCTCCTCCGCGATCAGGCTACGATCCCGCATATAGTCCAAGGACTCCAGGTACTCCGCGAGGCCTGCGGCCTTCAATTCTGATGTACGGTCATCCGAAGATAACATCTCTACCTGCTCCCTCGTCGCACAAAGCTGGGTCTCAAGGCCTGCAACCTCATCTCGCGCCGCATGCAATTGAGTCTCCAAGCCAGATATTTCCTCCCTCGCATGTTTCAACATCTGGGCAGTCCTCTCCACCACGGCTTTCTCCACGTCCAAGGAATCACGCACGTCTTCTAGCTCAGACTTCAGCTCTGACCTAACTCGATGATACTGTGCGATGTCCCGGTCATGTTCTTCCTTGAGAGAAGAAAGTGAACCCATCGACAGTCGAAGCTTCTCCTGCAAAGCAAGATAGCCATCCTTCAGTCTCACGTAATGATCATTCCAGGTGACCGCTATCTGCGCCTGAGTCTCGATCTGCAGAAGGAAAACACGCAATTAGCCGCCTTCAAACAAAAAATAGAAGGAGGAAGAAACAATAAGGCACCAACGTACCGCATCACTCATCGCCTTCAAAGAGGAAGACATCCGAGGAACCGCTGCGCTAGCAAGCGCCCGTGGAGTCGGGGAAATAGGTAACTGCGTCTCTGGGACTGAATTATCAGAGGCTACCACCACAACATCAACATCACTATCGGGGGCCATGACCGCTTTTCTCTTGCGGCCTCCTCCCTGAGAAGACAACACCGCCCGTCCTGTGCCAACAGAAATACCACATCCTAACAATCGCTTCTCTTCGACAAACGCATATATGTTGAAGAGACGGTTAGCCAATTCACGAGGCTCGGAAAATCCCAATTCTGGAGAGAAGTCTCGCTCCCTCCCTTTCACACGGCGACAACGGTCGGGAAGTGCATTCCACACCTCAGGAAGACCCCAAGAGTTCTTCACATATCCGAACAAAGTGTTACCGTGACGACGATCTTTGCGAGACTCAAACTCCAGCCAAACCTTGTTGCTGCGCACCTCGATCCGCTCACCACCATCAAAGCGCACGTCGCACCAATCACGGAACTGGTCTAAAGAGAGGGAGCCCCCATGCTCACGAAAAAAGCAATCAAGCCCATGATACGAGTAACCCCGGTAGGGGCAAACTGGGAAATAGGAACTCCGCAAAACTTCAGAATC
This sequence comes from Platanthera zijinensis, assembly GCA_039513925.1. Taxonomy (NCBI): domain Eukaryota; kingdom Viridiplantae; phylum Streptophyta; class Magnoliopsida; order Asparagales; family Orchidaceae; genus Platanthera; species Platanthera zijinensis. Next base: position 225,856,322 of record CM077081.1, read on the forward strand.
TCCACCACCTCGTCGCAGGGAGGAAGACGGAAACCAGATCTGAGCGACACTTCGCAGACAGTCAGCCAACCACGGGGAGGATTTTGAACCCGCTCCTCGGGACGCGGGATCCTCACCTCCAAGTCTGAAGGAAGCCCGAACTTTGTTCTCCAAATAGCAACACCGTCTTCAGTCAAGGAGGAGCGTAGACGCATTGGTCCAGCAGAGCGCTTCGGTACCTGCACACCGCAAAAAATTAGTCATGTCAAAATAGTAAAAATCACGCGCACAACCCTCTCCATGGCCGCGCACGGCCTGCAAGCACGCGGCCATGGCGTACACGCAGCCTCGCCAAGTCCGGCCAGCAAGCACGCGGCCTGTGCGCGCACGCGGCATGCGCGCGCGCGGCCTGCGCGCGCGACCTGCGCGCGCGCGGCCTGCGCGCGAGGCCTACGCGCGCAGCCTGCGCGCGGCATGCGCGCGCGCGGCATGCGCGCGCGGCCTGCGCGCGAGGCCTGCGCGCGCGGCCTGCGCGCGCGGCCTGCGCACGTGCGGCCCGCGCGCAAGGCCCGCGCGCGCGCGGCCCGCGCGCAAGGTCCACCTACGCGCGCGTACGCAGCCTGCGCGCGCGCGGCCTGCGCGCGCGCGGCCTGCGCGCGCACGGTTTGCGCGCGCGCGGCCAGGCCGCGCGCGCGCGGCCCGCGCACGCGCGGCCTGCGCGCGCGCGGCCTGCGCGCAAGGCCAGCGCGCGCGGCCAGCGCGCGCGGCCTGCGCGCGCGGCCTGCGCGCGCGGCCTGCGCGCGGCCTGCGCGCGCGCGGCCTGCGCGCAAGGCCCGCGCGCGCGCAAGGCCTGCGCGCCAGGTCCGCCTGCGCGCGCGCACGCGGCCTGCGCGCGCGCGGCCTGCGCGCGCGCGGCCTGCGCGCGCGCGGCCTGCGCGCAAGACAAGCGCGCAAGGCCCGCGCGCGCGGCCTGCGTGCGCAGCCTGCGCGCACGCGGCCGGCGCGCGCGCGACCTGCGCCCGCGCGGCCTGCGCGCTCGGTCCCTCTCCCGCAACGGTGGCACACCCCCAACTCCTACGCCTTGCCGGCCCTCGCGCGAGCCCGTCTGGCGTCCGCTTTCCAAACTAACACGAACCGGCATACCTTGGAGCCGCTCACCATCGCCGCCATCCCGGATTCCACGCCGGCAATCACCACCGCAACCAGAGTTAAAAATCTCTCCCCGTGCTCGCTTCCCTCCCAACTGAAAGAGATTTGGGGGGCAATTGATGGGCTCCACCTTAATTTATAAGAAAAAGGAGACCCCCATGATCCCCATGAATGGAGATCATGGGCGGGCCCCCCTAACCCCCATGATCTCTCATGGAGATCATGGGAGTGGGCCCCCTCTCTCCCCACCATTAGGGGAGGGAACCGCCCCCGGCGGTTCCCCTCCGACCATGGCCGGCCGGCCGCGGCCATGGCCGGCCGCGGCCATGGCCGGCCGCGGCCATGGCCGGCCGCGGCCATGGCCATGGCCCGGCCATGGCCGGCCTCGGCCATGGCCGGCCTCGGCCATGGCCGGCCTCGGCCATGGCCGGCCTCGGCCATGGCCGGCCTCGGCCATGGCCGGCCCCGACCATGGCCCCGACCATGGCCGGCCGCCGCCGTGGCCATGGCCGCCCGGCCGTGGCCGGCCATGGCCATGGCCGCCCCGGCCATGGCCGCCCGGCCATGGCCGGCCGTGGCCATGGCCGCCCCAGCCATGGCCGCCCGGCCATGGCCGGCAGTGGCCATGGCCGCCCCGGCCAGGGCCGCCCCGGCCATGGCCGGCCGGGGCCATGGCCGGCCGGGGCCATGGCCGGCCGGGGCCATGGCCGCCCCGGCCATGGCCGCCCCGGCCATGGCCGCCCCGGCCATGGCCGCCCCGGCCATGGCCGGCCGTGACCTTGGCCGCCGCCGGCCTCCCTCGCCGGCCGCCCGGCTGCCGCCGCCGTCATGACGGCCCGCCATCGTGGGAAGCCCTCCCCGCCGTCCGATCGAGAGAGAGGCCCCACCGGCCGTCCGATCGGGACAAAACCACCCACTAACCCACTAGGTTAGTGGGGGGGCCCGCCATAACTTCCCCCTGGAGCCTATAAAAGGACCCCAGGGGCTCCTCATTTCCTAACTTTCTCCTCCTACGCCTCTTCTTCTTCTTCTTCCTCAGGTGGGAGCTTTCCCGTTCTTCTCCGCCGGCGGCCACCCCTCGTCGCCAACCACCAGCGGCCGCCTCTCGCCGCCAACCACCGGCCGCCGCCCGAGGCCTCCAGCTGCCCCCAGTGGCTATCAGCTCCTGCCAACAGCTACCAGAACCTATCATCGGCTATTTGCACCCCACCAGAGCTCAGTTACCAAGGAAACACTCCAAGGACCGAGAAAGACGCACAAAGGAAGCAGTGACAACCTCTGGACACGCGTCGCCTCTGAGCGCACGCAACTGAAGCATCTCGCGCATTCCACCATCCAAGTCCCGTTGGCGAGGCAGTCTGTTGCCCACCGACGAGCGCATATACTCTCTCTCTCCTCAAGGTTGTAACGGGAGCGGCCTGTCGCCCCGATTTCCCCCGTCAAATTGTAACCTCCAGCAATCTAGTGGATTTTGATCGGCACCGACCCGGTCACGTGGTTTTTCACCCGGTTGGAGGGTTTTCCACGTTAAAACCTCTTGTGTCCGTCCCCCATTTTTCAATTGACTGTGTGCGCGCTCGACCGCTCCGCGAGCTAAGGCGGTCCAAGAATATCCGGTCCGACCGGAGCATCGAGTTAGTCCGCAACAAAGCTGAACCCGAATACCTTATTAAAAATCAACTTATCATCAATTTTAAAATAAGTGATTTTATATAAGCTGCACAAACAAACAACTATAAAACCGTTTTTGCGTTTTAAATAGAGATTATTGATCAGCATAAGCTGTCCCAAACAGAGCCTATACTTGATAGTTCAAGTTGACATGTGCTCGTTCAATAACATGTTAGAGAAGTTTGAATTCATAATAATGTGGAGAAAGTTCTATATTTTTCTTTAGGAAAGTTTAAAAAGTTGTATGGTAGACAAACAAATAGTAACATTATGTATATGATATATAAAATTGGCCTTTAGTGATTAAAAATTAATATTTAGTGACCGAAATTAAAATGGTTACTAATTGTTCACATTTAGTGACGAAATGTATTATGGTTACTAAGAACATTCAATGATGGGGACTTTATGATGAAATAAATTGTCACTAAATGTCATCAGTGACAAAAAATCAACATTTAGTGACAACTTTTTGCCACTTTCTTGTAGTAAATGTTTTGGTATAAGGATGGTGGTTGTATGTTAGAACACATTAATGAGTTCTAAGGTCTATAACAGCCAATGATCATCATAGAGTTAAAAAAACGACCACCATAGAGTATTAATTTTCAGAATGAGATGCATGGTTTGTAGTTCCACGAATCTTTATCAAATACTTAATAGGCATTTAAAATACCTCCAAGTTTTCTGCTCTTGATGTGTCTGTGAACTTCAAATATTCTAAGAGTGGTGCATAAATGGGGAGAGAAGATCACATAGTACTTTTTTTTAATATTCTTATTACTCGTAATAGGATTGGAGGAAAAAGAGTGGAGGTTCAAATAATATAGACAGAGGTCGAAGCACTTACATGGCGCTACTTATGGGTGCCAAAATCGTGGGATAGAGGAACATCAAAAGGTGTTGTAGACATCTTGTGCAAGATGACTCAAAGGGGAAAGTGAAAGGTGAAATAAAGAATAATGGTGTGGGGGATCCAATGATGTTGTGATTGTTAGAAATATTAAATATATGTCCGCACGTGTCGGGGTCGACTCGGAGTGTGTTATTGGGTTCGTGCCATTCTAGGGCTAGGCTCTAGCTGGAGGTACTATATGTACCTATTCTCAACTTGATAGGTGTATGCAGAATACTTTGAGCAGAGCATCCCCAACAGTGATTGCCTATTGCACCTCCTTATACATTTACAATAATGTTGGTGATGTCAATCTTGCTTGCAAAGAGTGGAGTTGAGAGACTGTAATGGTTCACTTTTAGGAGAGCTTACTTCTCATTCTCCATATCTGGAAATTTCAGCAATGTGAATATGAGAAGTAATAGTGAATCCATATTTGTTAATTAGCAATAGCAAGATCTGCTTGGAGATTGAGAATGACATGTGTCTAGTTTTGAGACATGTGAAGCACATTTTAGACACCAAGTTGGCTACAATTTTGTCAAGGATAGTTGTGATGATGATTACAATATATAATTTTAGAAATGACTAGCAAAAACTCTCGCAAGAATCCAAGATAGTTATGCAAATAATGAAGTGTTCTTCTATTTTGATTATCTAGCTAAGAATCGCGAAGTGCATAGCATATGCCATTGAGATGGAATCTGGCGTTGAGTTGTTGGGCAAGGGAAACTTGACCACACGAGCGAAAAGAGGATGTTAGTGTTAATGCTATTGAAGAAGTTACTACTTGGTGCTCAAAACACTCGCTTAAAGAAGCATTTTCATTGCTTATGCACAAAAAACTATCTTTAAAAAGTCATTTCGATTGAATGTAGAAGTTGACTACAAATAATGAGTTTAGTGTTGTTGTCTACTTGAGTTGCAAGTTGAATTCACATGTATTATGATGATCCATATCATCAATGTTATGTACTCTCCAACAAATATTAAATTTCAGGTGGAGTAATCTAAGTACCAAATATTGACTTCGCTAAAACACCTTGGTGAAGTTACACAAATAATTATTAAATCAACCATCTAATTGTGAATTGATCGTCGAGTTCCCATTTGGTGATACTACTATCTTTTAGAACCTCACTCATTCAAACAAATATTTATTGACCATGTAACCTAAAAAAAGAAGTAAAACATGAGAAAGGAAGCAATATAGATAGATTTATTGGGAAAACTTAGGTTGAAGGAGGTTCTCCAATATATATTTGCATTCCTATTGCGTTATAATTTTTCTTTCAATGCCCCTTCATCCTGTTCCAAGAAGCTTAATCGTGGTGACGAACGATCAAAATATAGTGAATGGTGGTCTAAAGATTTCTTTGTGTTGTAGAAGTGTTTTCGTACCTCTAGTGCCCGTGAAAGATAATAGAAGACCAATGACTACTTTTGGGAGACATTGAACTGGTATTTTATTTTTCAATATATTTATGTTATCATATCTGCTTATTATTGTCATAGCCTCATGAATTTTCTGCTAACTCATGAACGTAGAATCATTACTTTGATTTCCATTACTATATCCTTTTGTTCCCCCTAAGGAACACGGCGTATGTTCTTAATGTGGTTTCTTGGCAAGGATCACTACATCTCTAGGACTTGGATGTAGTGTTATGCAAAAGTCATCATCGTATGGTCCGAATGCGACGTTTTGGCCAATGACCACTGCGCCTTTAAGAGAATTTGGGTGTAGTGTTAAATAGGCAAGAGCCCTCACTTATTAGACTCCCTAGGAAAGTGGATCATAAGATTTGTGATCGACTTTGGTTCGGAAATTGAAATATATGTACACTAATAGAAAAAGCGACTAAAGTAGTGGAAACAATGATAAAGAGAAGGATAAATATTTTATGCCTGCAAGAGACTAGATGGGTGGGTAAAAAAGTTAAATTTTCATATAATTTAGGTTTTAAATTATGTACAAAAAAATAAAACAAGTAATAAAGCAAATATTATTGTGGATACACCTTGGACAGATGAAAATGTTGCGATAAGTTTTAAAAAGTGATAAAAGTATAGCTCTTAAATTGGTCATAAGAAATGAAGCTATTAATGTGATCAGTGCTTATGCATCTCAAATAAGATTAAGTAACATTATTAAAGTGCAATTTTGGGAATACTTAGATTAATATGTAAGAGAAATTCCATAAAAAAAAATTCATAGGAGAAGACTTCAATGGACATATAGACAAGTAAAATATAGATTATCTTGTCGTTCATGGAGAATTTGGGTATGAAGGAAAAAGAATTATTTTAGACTTTTTCATAGCATATGAGCTAATTGTAACAAATACTTCTCTCATATAGAGTAAAGAATATTTAATTATGTTTAAAAGTGATCAAATAAGTCACAAATTGATTATTTTATGACTTGTAAAATTGATAAAATAATTTGTAAGAATTGCAAAGTCATATCTGGAGAAAGTTTAACAATAAAACATAGACTTTGAACGTACAAATTTAATATAATAATTTTAAGACAAGAATAAAATTTTTAGAAAAAATTGGGTGGTCGAATATGAATATGAGAAAACAAGTTGCTTTCAAGACAACAATTATGAAACAACTAATTTATGACTCTTATGTTGATCTTAGTGTCTTATGAGAAGTTATGTTTTCACATTTAAAGATAAGTGTAAAGAATGTACTTAGAAAGTCAAAATGCAATGCACCCCTTAAATGAAGAATATTGGTGGTGGAAAGAAAAGTGCAAGACAAAGTGATGGCAAAAAAGGCAACCTATAAACACTTTATACTTACAAAAATGACAAACTTGACAAAATATAAAATCATCAAAAAAGAAGCTAAACAAGCAGCACGTAAAGTAAGATGTCAAACTTATAAAGAATTTTATAAACGACTGTATGCCATAATAGAGAGTGTGATTGATATAAAATTTCTCAAGCTAGAAAGGAAGAAAAGGAATTTAAGTAAAGTTAAATGCATAAATGATGAAATAAGTTTGGTTTTAATGGATGATTTGGCTATTAAAGAGTGATAGCAAAAATATTCTTATAAACTATACAATGAAGCAAAAGGTAATGAAATGAGTTTGAAAGAGTTAAGTAAATAGGAGGAGTATATGAATATAATATTTTATTATAAAATTCAAGCATCATAGGTAAAAGATGCACTAAAAAATGAAAAAAATGAAAAGACGATTGGGTCAGACTATATATCAATTGAAAGAAAAAAATGTATGTTTTACATATTATTTTAAAAAGATACTGAAAAACAAAGAAGTTGTTGGACCAATGAAGAGAAAGTATCTTGGTACCTTTGTATAAGAACAAATAAAATATACAAAATTTTGTCAATTAAAGAGAAATTAAATTAATGACTCATACCATGAAACTATGTGAACGAGTAATAGAAAGAAGAGTTAGACGAGAGACTAGTATCTTTAAGAACCAATTTGGATTCATGCTAGGGAAGTCGACCATGGAAGTTATACATCTCTTGAGGAGACTCATTGATAACTATCAGGAAAGAAAACAAGATTTGCATATGTTGTTTATCGACCTTGAGAAGACTTATGATAGGGTTTTAAGAGATGTCTAATGGAGAGTTAGAAAAAAAATATAAATGCATCATACGCTGACAAAATTAAAGATATGTATACAAATTCAATGATGAGGGTGAGTACATCTAGAGGATTAGCACAAGAATTCCCTATCACTGCAGGCTTGTATCAAGGGTCAGCTTTAAGCCCCTATTTATTTACCTTTATCTTAAATAAGCTCACCAAACATATCCAACAAGCAATACATTAGTGTTTATTATTAGTAGATGATATCGTACTTTTGTTCAATGAGAGTCGAGAGGATGTAAACGCGAAATTTGAATCTTGGCAAAACACTTTAGAAAAGAAGGATTTTAGGTTGAACATGACAAAAGATGGTGTATATGGAACTTAAATTTAGCAATACAAGAAGGATAAATGACTCTGTTATTAAGTTGAGTGATCAAGGTATTTCACGCAGTGAGTGCTTTAAATATCTAGGATCAATAGTTCAAAAAGGAGGCGTAGATAGTAGTATGTGTTTATTGCTACATTGTAATGGGTACAATCAAGTATCTAGAGAGAAATGTCAATGTAAGATTGACATTATTCACATTTGTGTGACAAATAAAAAAATTGAAACTTTGAATCATGGTCAACTAATACAATGTCTTGTCCTCATCAAGTTTAAGAATTAATTACTTACAAATATTATTAGTATTTTTTCCAACTACAGTTGAATTAACTATCGAATTGAATGAGCATCCCAAGGGATTGGTCTCCTTATGGATTCTAAAGTTTACAACACATTTATTGGAAAGATAACTCATTTTTTGCTGCTCTAGTTAAATGGATTGCCAAATACAAGACTGGCTGTTGTTTTAATCATATTATGGATCACGTCGGCGATGCGTCTTCGATCACTCCTCCTCCAGATGGACCCATCAACGTTTCCTACCGCGTGTAGACCCGCTACATCTCGTTGGCGTGTACATGTCCTGTCGACATGCACAACCATAACAATGTCACCCATCTAGAAAGTATGTCTTGTCCCCAAGGCAGTAGTCGGAGTGATGGTGGCAAAAAGGATCCTAGGATAGCCCAGTGTCTACGAACTCCAGATGGTAAGACCCAGCAATAGGGGCCTCCTGCGAGCCAGAGTCCCCCTGAAGTTTTTAGTGGTGACCAAGTAGCTTGGCTAAGTAGTTCAGCACCAATTATCATCTTTCTTTCAGACCAGAGAAAGCTGGGCAGGTAACAATCTTGCCAGAGACTGGATGATGTGGGAGAGCACTCTAGAAAGCTCTTAGTAATATGTCGGTAAAGGAAAATGCACAATGGACGTGCCCGAAAGGGCCTATAGCCCTACAGGGAGGCGGACGATTTTGGTCTGGTGGATCATACAGAGCGAGATCGGAGAGCGTAAGAGGGCGGATTCCCCATCTATGCGATATGTATGTGTAACATCCCGACTTTTATTGGGTCACCGGAACTCTAATGGGCCCAATAAAAGTGACTCGAACCTCCACCCGTGACCTGGTATGAGGCAATCCTAGACAGGGTATAGAGCTAGAGAACTCCAATTTGAGTTATGTCAGTTCTCATGGCCTTGTATAGTCAATACGAGTGCATCGAAACTCGTTCCGTTGAATTCCGAGGTCATATGATGGATATGACCGTTCCTCGTAGAACGTCACGAAAACGAGATTTTTGAATATTGACATAGAGAACTCCGATCTGAGTTCTATCAGTTCCTATGATTTCGTATAGTAGATACAAATACATCAGAGCTCGTTGCGTCGAGATTCAAAGTCTAACGATGAGAATGAGCATTTTGACCGTTTTAGCGCACCGCGACGCGCAGATTTTGAATATTTACCAAACGTACTCCGAATTGACTTCTGTTTGTTGCATTGGACTCGTATAGTCTGTACGAGTGCACCGGAACTCATTTCGTTATAATCCAATGTCGTTTAGTGGAAATGATCTTTTGAGTAGTTTACGCGTCGCAATAATGCCGCGTTAAAAATATTGAGCATATGTGCTCTGAATTGACGTTCGTCAGATGCATTGAGCTCGTATATTCAATACGAGTGCACCAGATCTCGTTTCGTCTTGATCTAAGGTCGTTTGGTGAAAGCGACTATTTTGGGTGATGTTGTGCGCCGCTAGAATGCCTTTTTAAAATATTAAGCAAGCGAGCTCTGAATTGACTCATGTCAGTCTTATTAGACTCGTACAGTTAGTACGAGTGCAACAAGACTCATTTCATTGAATTCTGATATCGTTTGATCGGTTAAAGAAAAATAAAGCTCGTAAAATTATTCGACAGCTCGAGATAAGTAACGCTTGATTTCAACTCCAACGCGTCGACATCAACTCGACACTCCACGACACAAACCTATGTGGACTTTGACATACATGGGGAAAACCCATTTCGGATTGACTTGGCAAACCATCTCCAAAATAAGATTTTCCTATTTATAAACCCCTCAACCTCACTCCTCCAAAAGCCCAACTCAGGTGATGATGTGGAGTTGATTCTAAGGGCTGGAATTCAGCAAGCTCAAGCTAGTCTAAACGAAACCCACACTCCCACTCTTATTGATGGGTACCCCCTAATTTATGGAAGATTATGTTAAACTACCACGCACCGGATCGCAACTCACGTGCATCGGATCGCAACTACCGCGCATCGGATCGCAACTCCCGCGCATCGGATCGTGTAACCACTGCGCGTCGGATCCCGCAACCGTCGCACGCCAAATCGCAACCGCCGCCGCCATTACGGGCGGCCGGCGGCCGGCCACTCATGGCCGGCCGCCACTCCCCTTGCGGCAGGCGGCCGCGGCCGGCCGCCCCCCTTTGCGGCCGACGGCCCTGGCCGGCGGCGCCCTTGCGACCGGCGACCGGCGTCTGCCCGGGGCCGACCGCCCCCTTGCGACCGGCGGCCGCGGCCGGCCGCCCCCTTTGCGGCCGGCGGCCCCGTCCGACCCCCTCTGTGTGGCCGGCGGTCGCGGCCGGCCGCCTCCTCGCGGCCGGCGGCCACGGTCGACCGCACCCCCTCCGGTCGGGCGGCCTTGGCCGGCCGCCCGTGGCCGGCCGCCCGCGACCGGCCGCCCCCTCCCTCGGGCGGCCCCCGGCCGGCGTGCCTCCCCAGACCACCATCGTGGGCCGGCCTTCTCTCCACCGTCCGATCATGGCGGGCCATTACGGTCCTCCGATCGCCACAAGCGATCACGGCCCTCCGATCTGCGATTAACCACCGTAACCACCATAACCACCCTAACCACCTCGGGAACCTTATATAAGCACCCCTGATAGTTCATTTCAGGGGAACCGGCTTCATTCTCTCCTTCGCTTTTTATCTCTTCATTCCTACTTCTCCCCAGAGCTTCTCTCTCTACGCTCCTCCTCTCCTCCCCTTTCACTCACTAACTTGGCAGACTCTCCTCTAAGCGCCGCCCAAAGAAGAAAGAGTGAAGTGTCGACTAAGGCAACCCTCCTCAGCCTGAGGGATAAAGTGCAGGAATCCTGCGGAGCGCAAGCCAGAAGAGCAAGCACTCAAGAAAGATGCACGTCAAAGTGCACGAACTCCTAAGCGGCGGCTTGTTGCCCGAGGAGAGCTCTCTCAACCCCCTAGTATTTGTAACGAGGCGCGGCCTATCGCCCTCGCATTCTCTTTACAAGAACACTGTAACAGAGGCAAATAGTGGATCTTGGCTGGCACAGACCCGACCACGTGGTTTTTCCCCTTTCCGGGGTTTTCCACGCTAAAGTTGTGTGTGTACAATCTCTCTTTTTCTACTTTGACTGTGTGCGTACTCGATCGCCCGGGGCTAAGACGGACCGATCCGGAACCGGTCTACCGAGGGCATTGAGCGAACCGCGCGCGGGTTCAGCCCCGCGCGCGGGTTCAGCCCCTCGCGCGGGTTCAGCCCCGCGCGCGGGTTCAGCCCCGCGCGCGGGTTCAGCCCCGTGCGCGGGTTCAGCCCCGCGCACGGGTTCAGCCCCGTGCGCGCCCCGCGAGCGCCCCGCGCGCAGGTTCAGCCCCGTGCGCGCCCCGCGAGTGTCCCGCGCGCGGGTTCAGCCCCGCGTGCAACCCGCGCCCGCACGCACCCCGCGCCCGCACGCACCTCCTACGTGCGTGTGGTGCGAGAGGCCTCTTCCCCTCCGGCGTCGTCCGGTGCCCGGACCTTTCCCTTGGTCAGAGACTCACCTTAGAACTATCGTCGTTGCTGTCCATCTCGGTGTTAGCACCCGTTCCGGCCATCGCCGCCAAGCCCCGGCGCAAAGAAGAAAATTCTCGCGCTTTCCGTTCGCTCCAAGACGATGGAATTTTGGGGGGAAAATGATGGGTAACCCCTAATTTATGGAAGATTATGTTAACTACCACGCACCAGATCGCAACTCCCTCACACCGGATCGCAACTACCGCGCACCGGATCGCAACTCCCGTGCACTAGATCGCGTAATCACCGCGCGCCGGATCCCGCAACCGCTGCACGCCAAATTGCAACCGTCGCCGTCGTTACGGCTGGCCGGCGCCCGGCCACTCATGGCCGACCGCCTGTAACACCCACATCCGTCGTATGGCATATAACAGAAGGTCCAGCTGGAACCCGACGACATATAGCACGGACAGTCGGAAGGGTTACATAAGAATATCAAAAACTCAACTACTCGCCCTAACACAGAGCATTCTAGCGGAAGCTTTTAAACAGTTTAAGAGAACCCAAAATTTGCACAACAATGACATGAATGTCCACTATACACCACAGGAATGAAATACAACAAATACACAAAAGAGTACTTGGCCTTATGGCCTTACAAATATTCGCTTGACAATATAATGTTTTACATACATCAGCTCACAGGCCGGCCACACATGACAAAAGTAAAACAACAGTTCGCTTTGGCCTTTGAGGGCCAGCTCAGCAACTTGGGCTTCAGCCCGCTATTTGGCGCTTGGTTCCGCAGCACCTGCAAGCAACATTCCACCGCACGGTGGCAAACAAAGCAATGGTCAGCTAAGGATGACCAAAATATAACGACCCTATCCCTTACTCGGGACGGCGGTGCTTCTTCCCTGCATTTCATTAGCCCAGCTAAACACTTAAGTGCATAAGTATAATTCTCCACAGGTGATGGCTCGCTCGGCCAAACACCCCGTGCGCTCAGGGCACATTCTCGGTGAATCCAGTCAATTCTGTGGCTTCACCACCATCCTCGGGACGACAAACATTGTGAGCTTTTTTGAGTCTTTCCGATCGCAGTCCAAGACTCCTGACTATGCCAACGACCAGTTCCACTTTAGGGCCTCTAGCACCGAACCACAAAGCCCAGGTTTGTTTCCACCCGCCCGTTGCTCACTCCTCCTAGTCACTTTAAGATGTACGCGCGGGCCAAGCTTCACCCGGATCCTAACTCATTCCTAAACAACACATAACCCAGTTATGTTCAAGGCTGGCTCCCCGGCCGCCAAGTTAGTAGAATTACGTTTCCGCCAAGTTTTCTGGGTGCGCCTTGGAGTTAATCCCTAAGGATCCCTGCTGCAATCTACCGCGTAGAAACCCGAAAACAATCAAAGGCACGGAGTCTTCTCCGGCTACTCATGCAATGCAACATCACCGATCAAGACAAACACGTCCGGGTAGGCTTCACACACAATGTCTATGTCCGTACTATGATTTCGGACTCTAAACAAGGGGGACTTTACATATCTACCCCAAGGAACACCACAAACTCACCGCACACTAGCGTGAGAGGGTTTTCCTATGCAAAGGAAGAAGAGCTTCACATGCTCAAGTTGAGAATCGTTACCCTTGAAGTCTGCTTTGGCGCCATGAAGAACTAGCCGGATGAAAGGCTTCGCAAGGTAATTCCCTCCACGGATCTTGTCTCGGTTCTCAATTTCATGCTCCGATGCTCCGCCGGCGGCCGGATTCCTCCCCTTCCCTCTTCCTTGCTCTCTCCTCCCTCTAACTCCTTAGAAAGAGAAAACTTATGAGGAAATGAGGAATTAATCCTCTATTCCCGGATTTAAGAAAGCAGAAACTCATCTGGGCCGTCAGATCTTGTTTAAAGAAAACGAACGGCTAAGATTTGCCTAAAATCTCTAAATCCTGGGCCAAACACGGCTTTGCACACGACCGTGTCCCAGGCCGTGTGCCTCGATCCAGACACGATTGTCGAGTACAGAAAAGCACACGGGTTAGGACACGCCCGTGTCCCAACCTGACACGCCTGTGTCGAGTCATCGACACGCCCGTGACCAGTGGCGTGTCACGAATAACCGCCACGCCAACCACCACGACCCTTGGTGGACACGGGTGGCTACACGCCCGTGTCGGATCTGACATGCCCGTGTCATACAGTACACGCCCGTGCTCTGGGCCGTGTCCCTAGTCGACACAGGACCAAACTTCCAGAGGAGTACACGGCCATGTGACACGCCCGTGTCACATGCCGTGTGCCTGACATGCCCTGGGACACGTCCGTGTCCCAAGCCGTGTTCGAGCACTCAACGCTCGTCGACCTCAACTCGACGACCCGAGCATGACACGGCCATGTGACACGCCCGTATCACAGGCCGTGTTCACCCTACCAAGACCCGAACTTTGTTCGAACACCGCCCGTTTCACTTTTAAGTTTTGGGGCGTTACAGCGCCACTCCCCTTGCGGCCGGCGGCTGTGGCCGGCCTCCCGCGGCCGACCGCCCCCTTGCGACCGGCGGCCGCGGCCGGCCGTCCCCTTTGCGGCTGGCGGTCTCGTCCGGCCCCCTCTGTGTGGCCGGCAGGCCCGGCCGGCCGCCTCCTCGCGGTCGGCGGCCACGGTCGACTGCCCCCCTCCGGTCGGGCGGCCTTAACCGGCCGCCCCCTCCCTCGGGCGGCCCCCGGCCGGCGTGCCTCCCCCGACCACCATCATGGGTCGGCCTTCTCTCCACCGTCCGATCGTGGCGGGCCATTACGTCCCTCTGATCTCCACAAGCGATCACGGCCCTCCGATCTGCGATTAACCACCGTCACCACCCTAACCACCTCGGAAATCCTATATAAGTACCCCTGATAGTTCATTTCAGAGGATCCGGCTTCATTCTCTCCTTCGCTTTCTCTCTCTTCATTCCTACTTCTCCCCAGAGCTTCTCTCTCTACGCTTCTCCTCTCCTCCCCTTTCACTCATTAACTTGGTAGACTCTCCTCTAAGCGCCACCCAAAGAAGAATGAGTGAAGTGCCGACTAAGGCAACCCTCCTCAGCCTGAGGGATAAAGTGTAAGCATCCTGCGGAGCGCAAGCTAGAATAGCAAGCACTCAAGAAAGACGCACATCAAAGTGCACGAACTCCTAAGCGACAGCCTGTCGCCCGATGAGAGCTCTCTCAACCCCCCAGTATTTGTAACGAGACGCGGCCTGTCGCCCTCGCATTCTCTTTACAAGAACACTGTAATAGAGACAAATAGTGGATCTTGGCTGACATAGACCCGACCACGTGGTTTTTTCCCCTTTTCGGGGTTTTTCACGCTAAAATTGTGTGTGCACAATCTCGCTTTTTCTACTTTGACTGTGTGCGTACTCGATCGCCCGGGGCTAAGATGGACTGATCCGGAACCGGTTTACCGAGGGCATTGAGCGAACCGCAACACTTATCACTTGGCTCAAGCTTACCCGTTGGATCCCTTTTCCCCAATTCAACAAAACCAAAATCTGTGTGTTGAATTCTGATTGGCCAGCCAAGTATACTCCCCAATCAAATGCATGCTACCAGATGCCCAGATCAATTCTAGTTGGCTGAACCTCAACTTCAGTAAGAGAGAGAGAGAGAGAGAGAGAGAGAGAGGGAGAGAAGGAAGGGAAGGAGGTGCTGACGACTTGGCTATAAAAACCTCCCAAAGCTTCAGTGAGAGAGGACCTCCAGAACTTCAATCCTCTCCCCAGACTCAAAACGACCCCAGCCACCATCTCGCCGGAGCTCTGCATCGCCGAAAAACATCCCACCCGAGCTCCACCACCTTCCACCACCACTAATGGCGGATCTCGCCGGAGGCCACCGGAGACCCAAACAAGGTGGAAAGCTTTTCCTCTCCTTTCTCCCTATCTTTTCGATGCGTTGCATGTGATTCCCGGCGGCCGGAGCGCCTCCGCGGCGCCACCACCCCTCTAACGGAGGTGCTCTGTTTTGTTTTGCCCGTCGGTGGATGGCAGCGGCAGGCCGCCGGACCACCGTCGGAAGGAGCTACCTCCACTGCAGAGTTGATCTGTGGCGGAGTCACGGCCGACCGGTGGCGTGGAAGGCCCGCAACCTCCTCTGTTTCGGTACAGGGCGTGGGGGAAGATTATAAAATTTATGATTTTATAATTTCTTTATAAATTTTATAATATTATAATCGAAAGGGGATATTTAATTTTCTGGGGCTAAACTGGGGGCCAGGTGAAAAAGTTCTGAATATTAAAATTGTTCCCCTTGATGAGGGAAATTATCATAAAAAATTTGAGAATTTTTGAAGTTAATTTGATTTTTTAAATGCCTAAATAAGAATTATTTGGCCAATTTAGAGACCTAAAATTGCTCGGAAAATTTTGAAAAAATTAGTAGGCTCTTTTTAGGCTCTTTTAAAGGTTGTATTAAAATTTGAGAACCTAGGGATAAAAATTGAATATTTTCCAATTTTTTGGACCCTAGAGTCGCGCTCTGAAATTTACGCGCTCGAATTCTTCGAAAATGAAAATCAAAGCGCGCGACCACCATATATATTGAATATTAAAGTTCAATTGAGCAATCGACGAGAGTTATCGAGGCAAGATTTTCAACCCCGAGTATTTCAGGATTTTGCAAAACTACTGAGCGCCTCTTTTTCAAATAACTCTCGAGCATTTTGGGTAGACTTGGAAGATGAAAGTACGAGTTTCGAGAAAAATAATTCTCAACCTCGTTCTTGGTGAAGAATTTCTCTCATGTGTTAAAATAATTTTCGAGGTTGAAATTCGAGGAAGAATGTGCCCTCTAACGAGATTTTCGTATTCGATCCAACGCAAGAAATCGAATTGATATTTATTCTTGAATAAATAATAAAATATAACTCATAATAAGCTTCCTCGATCCAATTAAGCCGTGATTAAAAAGTACGCAACTGAATTGTTATCGGATCTTAATAATGGGTGAAACCCAAAGAAACCTCCTTAGAACGGAGATGGAACTGAACTAAACCTCCTGAAAATGAAGATAAAACTTAACTAAGCCTCCTGAGAATGGAGATGGAACTGAACTAAACTTCCTAAGAATGGAGATGGAACTGAACTAAGCCTCCTGAGAACGGAGATGGAATTGAAGCCTCCTGAATGGAGTGATTGGACTACTAATCATTTTCTTTATGTTTTATTTCAGTCTCGTACTGGTCCAGTTCATTTATTCATTTCAGCTTAGTACTTTCAATTCAGTTCTACTCTAGTCTCGTACTGGTCAAGCTTAAATTCATTACTTTCAATTCAGTTCTACTCTAGTCCCGTACTGGTCAAGTACTTTCAATTCAGTTCTACTCCAGTCCCGTACTGGTCAAGTACTTTTAATTCAGTTCTACTCCAGTCTCATACTGGTCAAGTACTTTCAATTCAGTTCTACTCCAGTCTCGTACTAGTCAAGTACTTTCAATTCAGTTCTACTTCAGTCTCGTACTGGTCAAGTTTAAATTCAGTACTTTCAATTCAGTACTACTCCAGTTTCGTGCTCATCACATTTCATTGCAACACTCTAATTATGCAGCTTATATTGTCAGCAGCTTTAATTACCGCATTTCTATTACTACAATTTATTATAATCAGCACGGGTCCTGCTGTAACGAGCAGTTGTCTATTAAGGTCGAGCCTTAGTTAGGGATAACCAGAGTTGAGGTGTTCCTCCAAGTTTATCCCCAAATAAAGTGCTCCCACGCTCCTTGTAGAAAGTTGAGCTAAGCGCCATCGCCCGAAGTTTGAAGCATAGTAGGGCATGCCGCCACAGACCCGGTGCATGCTAGCAAAATTGACTGTTTGATTGCTTGTAAATTGATTGCGGTAAATTGTGGCGGGTCAATCCCTTTCGCAGACTGTTCGTATCGATGCGGGAAGGTCGACGACTCAAGGAGACAGGGAGATGGGTACTACGGGTGATCGGCCGTCATATTTTTAATCCCTGTTGGGTTTTCCTCTGCTGGTCGTCCAAAATGTTGTATCACCGGATGTCGCTCACATCCAAAAGTACACGAGGTTGTACGTTTGGGCCTGGGTCTGTGCAGTACAACCACCCCCAGAAATGGCAGGACTGGCCACTATCACCGACTGCCATATCGGTGAGGCCCGCGAGGCTCGCTACCCTGCTGGAACAGAAGTGGTCCATACTATGTCGACATAGGGTATGTGCGCGGCTGTGAATGCGTGTGGTGTATACGCGGCTGTGAATGACTGCGCTGTATACGCGGCTGTGAATGCCTGGGGTGTGTATGCGGTTGTGAATGCCTGCAATGTGTACGTGGCTGTGAATGCCTGCGATGTCTACGTGGTTGTGAATGTCTGCGATGTTTTGATTACCTACTGCACTACTATGCTAAAGGAGCCTAAAATATAACTGACGTATATTGTTGTTGCTAGTCCAGTTATACTATGTTGCACCTCTTTTGGTTATTCCTAGCTTATTCATAAAATATTGTACTAACTCTCTCTTGCTTCGGCTATCTACTTTTATTGGGTGCATGAGCTCGTCCCCAGGATATGTATTCGGGGAGGAGATTTGTTTCCACTTAGCTCTGTGACTAACGGTTATTTTAATAATCATTCACAGGAGATGGAGCACCGTAATAGCCAACTGTCGCAGGACGATACACCAGCTGATGGGACTACCTGAGGAGAGGTACCCCCATCGTCTCCAGAGTTTCGAGACGCAAGTATTAGCGAGCAGAATTGAGAGAGAAGAGTTGCTAGTTATAGTACTATTATAGCCTACGGGCTTCATGTATAAACAGTGGCTACGGCCTTTTGCATTTTCTTTTAAATATATATTGTTATATATATTTGCTGTGGCTTTTTTATTAATGCTTCCGCTAAACTCTATGATGTGATGTGAATGTTATGGTTCAAGCCGAGCAAGGCGGGAAACCAGTGCTTAGTTGAGTGGGTCGTTACCCCTTAAGGAGCACTGGGTAGATGTCTTGGGCAGTAAGATCCCCTCCAGCCTGACCCGGGCGATGGGTTTGGAGGGGGTCTTACAGTCTATACTTTATGTAGGAACTGTATGGATATGGCCTCCCAATTGATGCATACATCATCGAGCGTGCGAAGCCAAGTCACTCTTAGAATGGCATCAAGACCGCCTAAGACGAATGTGTAGAAGTTTGCGGTCATATAATAAGACCCCATAAAGAGAGAGAGAGAGAGAGAGAGACAGTAGTGCAACGACTCTGAGTCGGTCGGTGGCGTCCATTGCCCATACAGACTACAACATCTGGAGAGGGAACCGATAGAAGACGGAGTTGCAGCATCAAGTGCTCAGAGATGAGGTTGTTACTTGCATCGCTATCCACCATGATGATGATCGGTCAATCCCACAGTGTACCTGAGATATGCATGGTCTGCATATCAGAGATCTCGTCCGTCTATGAATGGAATAACTCCAAGCGGTAGAACGTAGCTGTGACGGGGTTAAGAGGTGTATCCTCCACCGAGAGTTCTAGGGCCTCAAAGTCGGCCAGGGTTACCTCAGGGTTGACGTCATCGATGATGGTGTGGAACTCCTTCACGTCGCACTCATCATTGGGGAAGTTGGGCTGGCGGCACCAAAAACAGAGACCCTTGCTGTAAAGCTCATTATAATCCCTATTTGAAATGTGTCGAGAGGCCGGTGGACAACCCACTATTTTTTCCAAGGCGATGGCCTTGGTGGAGCAGCTGTAGCTGATGGAGCAGCTGTAGCTGATGGAGCAGCTGTAGTTGGTGGTCGCTAAGGAGGATGAGGCTAGTGTTGGTCGACCGAAGGAGTAGGTGGTCGTGAGGAGAGGTCGGCCTCCACAAGTCGCTCTAATTCCATGGCATCCAAGACTGTGTGAGGATGGTGTGTGCCAAGACGAGAACAAATATGTTTAAGTAGACCCTGCATGAAGAAGCCAAGATAATGATTGGGCGTTAGCCCAGGGTGTGAGAGATCGGGGCGACAAACTCATCCACATAGTCTCCCAAGTCAGCAGTCTAGCGAACACCGATAAGACGCTCGATAGCAGAGGAGCTGGAGTAGCGGGTGTCATATCGTCATATTATCTCCAACTTGAGCTCGGGCAAGGAGAGTCACGAGTTTGATTGGTGGAGCCACCGGCCCAACGGAGGGCCGAACCGTATAGGCCAACCACAACCATAGACACATTATCCTACTCTAGTGTGTATTTGAGGTCAAAATATTGCTCCGCTTTGGCGATCCAACCCATTGGGTTGACGCCAAAAAAAGTGGGAAAGCCGAAGGAGAAAGCAAACCATCCCCGAATGGGTGGAGGAGTTGTTGTAACACCCTTATCCGTCACGTGGCATATAGCAGTAGGTCCGGCCGGGGCCCGACGCCATATACTATGGACAGACCGGTTGGTTACTTATTGAAACCATTCAACAAATCACAACGTCCTACACAGAGCATCTAGCAGAAGAAGATTATTAAGTTGCAAGATAAAAGAACCCAGCCACAGCATGAATGTCCACTACAAAAGTCCCATAGGAATGTACGATACACAGAAAAATAATGGCCTTAAGGCTTTACAACAGTTTGCTTAAATAGAAGTGTTTTCCAAACCTCGGCACGCAGGCCGGTCACACATGAGTAAATAAGAAAACACTCAAAAGTTTAGGCCTTCGAGGGCCGGCGCAGCAACTTGGGCTTTAGCCCGCTATTTACCGCTCTGCTCCGCAGCACCTGTAAGCACAATCCACCGCACGGTGGTAAACAAAGGCAACGGTCAGCTATGCTGACCAAATTATAACGACCCCGCCCCCAATACGGGGCGGCGATGCTCTTTCCCTGCACTTTATTAGTATAACCAAACAGTATAGTGTAAACACACTTCATCACAGGCGTAGGCACACACAGCCACACACCCCGTGCACTCAGGGCACATTCACGGCGAGCCGGCCAACGTCACGTCAATTTAAGCCATAGACGTTCCCGTCCCGCCACCGCCCCTTGGACGGCCAACCTTATGATCATTTTGTCTTCCTGGCATTGGTCACGTCAATTTAAGCCATAGACCGCCGAAGACCCTCATCTATGCCAACGGTTCCACCGAACGACATAGATCGGGTACGGTTCCGCCTGACCCGTGCTCATACCGCAACGACAATTTAAGCTATATGCGCAGGTCAAGACTCTCCGAGTCCCGTTTCCACCACAAAATTCACATAACCCGGTTATGTTCACGTTGGCTCCCCGACCAACATGTTGGCAACATCCCGCATTTGCCCAGTTTTCCGGGTGCACCTTGGAGTTAGTCTCCAAGGCTCCCTGTTGCATCTACCTCGTAGAAACCCGAAAAAAACCAATTACACGGAGTCTTCTCCGGTTATTATGCAATGCAACATCACCGATCCAGACCAACATGTCCGGATAGGCTTCACACATGATGCCTATGTCCGTTCTCGCCTACAGAATCTAAACAAGGGGGACTTTACATATCTACCCCAAGGAACGCCTCAACTCATCGCACACTCGCGTGAGAGGGCTTCCTATGCAAAGGAAAAAGAGGACTTCACATGTCCTAGGATGAGAATCGTTACCCTTGCGTTTCTCCTCGGCGCCATGACAATCTAGCCAGATGGAAAGCACCGCAATCTCCTTGCCTCCGCGGATCCGAAGTTGGCTCGCGATTTGTAGCTCCGAAGCTCCGTCAGTGACCGGATCTTGGTCTCCTCCTTCCTCCTTGCTCTCCCTTCTCTCTAGACTTTTAGAAAGAGAATAGCCAAGTGAAATGAGGGCTTCTAAACCCTATTTCCGGGTTTAAACCCTCATACCCAGCCCCCAGCCGTTGGATCCCATAGCAAAGAAACGAATGGCCATGATCGGGGCCTAAAATACAAAATCTGGGCCGAACACGGCCTGCGACACGCCCGTGTCCAGGGTCGTGTCGCCCATTCGCCGTCTCGCACGGCACCTCGACCAGTACACGGCCTGTGACACGGCCTCCGACACGCCCGTGTCACATGTGACACGACCGTGTCAAGACCCGTGTCACGCCCCGTGTGCAACTCCCAGGATTTTCCCGAGAAAGACACGGCCTGCGACACGGCACCAGACACGCCCGTATCACATGTGACACGCCCGTGTCTGTGCCCGTATCATGGCCCGTGTGCATCACTCAGAAATTTCCCGAGCGTGACACGCCCTGGGACACGCCCGTGTCCCAGGCTGTGTGCCTACTCTCGACGATCGCCGATCGCCACAACGTCGACCACGCGACCCGTGGCCGAACTCGCCCGTGACACGCCCGTGTCACGCCCGTGACACGCCCGTGTCACCTGCTCCAAGTCCCAGACTCGGCTTAAAAACGTCAGCCGTCCCTCTTTTGAGTTTCGGGGTGTACAGTTGTCCCATATGGAATGGGCGACGACCCAGTGCTGAGGAGAGAGTAGTAGGTCACGGGTGAGTCGGAGTCGGACACGAAGGAGATGATGACGGTCAACACCAAGAGAGGGTCAATCTTGGAGTGGAGGGCAAGGAGGGATGTGTGCATGGAGGCGACAAGTTATTCTTGAGCTTCCACACGACGAGTAAGAGCTTCGAGGTGGAATCTGGAGTGGGGTCGTCAGAGGAGTGAGTGGTGGGAGCCATGGGGCTGGAGACATCAGATGGTGGCTGGTCGTTGGTGTATCCGGTGAAGATCGGCTGAAATAGGGGGCCTGGGAGTTTCTGCATCAGAACAAGCTCAGAATCCCCGGATCGGCGGATGGCTTGCCGTAGGGAGAAGGGAATGCTCTGACACTAGCGGAAGGGGTTTATCAGGGGGCTCGATGTCGGAAGGGGCGGTGTGAAGCTTTGAACACGGAGACGTCAGAATCGTGCGATTCAGCAAGAGACATGTGCGAAAATGGCAGAAGATGGGCGTGGAAATACGCGATTCAGCGGAATGCTCGATTTGGCAGAATCAGAAGTCGCGTTTTGGCATGGTTCGACGGACGAAAAGTTGTGCGGATCACTATGGTAACACAATCAGAACACCGACGGCAAAATGGCGTGCGGCGCGACAGGTCAAGCCAAATTGGTACGATCTAGAAGAGGAACCCGACGAGTGGGAGGGCTGACAAAGGTGAGGGAGAAGAAAGGGGATTTGGGTTGAGAGGAAAACCTTAGCTAGAGAGCAACCATAATTTTCATTCATCCAAAAAAATATCAAAACGAGTACAACACAACCCCTTATAATGGAGGGGGTGCGGATAACAGAAAAATAATGGGAATAATAAAAATGCGTACACGTAATTAAAATAATATAATAATTGCAAATGAAATAATCATAACGTCAATGCGTCTTTGATCTCTCCTCCTCTAGACAGACCCATCATCGTCTCACACTGCATGCGGGTCCGCCACGACATTTTGTCGGAGCATGTGTGCCCCGTCATCATGCACAACCGTAACAATGACATGCCAGTATAATTGTCTTACTTTTATTCAATGATGCTCCTTTGTGATTTTAGCACATTTTTTCTTGTTATAATGATGGCTAAATATACGTTTTAGTCCCTAACTTTTACATGTCTTTTGTATTCAGTCCCTGAATTATTTTTTTTAAGGTTTTAGTCCCCAATCTTTACTACATTTAAGTTTTAGTCCTTAAAGTGACAGAAGTCCTGAGCTCCTGTTTTTAAAAGTAACTGAAGTTACTTTCCATCTTTTCCGTCAGACTTCAACTCCCCCCATCTCCCAGAAAACAGCAATGGGGTAGGGTTTTCTTGTTTCCACGGGGGTTGCGACGACAATAGCGAAGTTCCCTTCTCCCACGACAACGGCGACGGCGACGGAGTAGGGTTTCACGCCATTCCCTGATATCTTTGTGGGCATTTTCAGGCGGTGGAGTAGAGCTTCCATCTTCATCGAGTCACTCATCTTCTTGATCATTGTTTTGCATCGAGTACTAGGATCTGTAAGCATTTTTTGGTGATATATCCAGCACTATAAGTTTAGGATTGCATTTTATTCAGTCCGTAAGCATTGCATTTTTATATTTAGTACTTCGCCTTATTCAGAAATCTATTTTTTTGGTTTAGAATTAAAATGGACGAATATGATTTTGTGGATAATTGTGGATCAGATAGTAGTGATAGTGCCTTGGGCATAACATTTGAGGGTGAAGATATTTTCAATGATGATCATGATGAATGCTCAGATACCCCACCTCTAACAAAGAAGATAGATGCAAATTTGAGAACAAGGATTACAATGAGGATAAGTATTCATCAGATTCTCTTCGATCATTTAGTAGTGGTAGTGAAGATGAGCTGAGTACAGGCAAAAAATAGACTCAACTAATTTTTACAATGTTAAAGGATATGAAAGATATGCAATGGCAACCGGGATTAATATTTAAGTCAAAAGATCAATTTAAAGATGCTGTCAGGACATATGCAATTCATATGGGAGTAGGGTTAAAGTGCTGAAGAATGATAATAACAGAATAAGGTTAAAGTTCGAACCTGGATGTGAGTGGGAAATATATGCTACCCCCATGAAAAATAAGGATACATGGGAAGTGAGGACTATCATTGATAAGCACCAGTGCAATAGAGAATTTAATAATAAGTTATTGAGTGCTAAGTGGTTAAGCACTTAGATAGAATCTAAAGTTCATGATAATCCAAATATTCAAATCAGCAAAATTGTTGACAAGGTAAAAGCTAAATGGGTTGCAGGCATATCTAGGAATAAAGAGGTTAGGGCAAAGGCCAAGGCAACTGCATTACTTGAAGGTCATGGTGGAGATTAATATAATAATTTGAATCATTATTGTGCAGAGTTATTAAGATCGAATAGAGGAAGTCCAATTTTCATGAAATTTACATGGCCAACCGAGCATTTTTATGACACACCAACTACATCACGCACTATATTTCCTCATTTTCAAAGGTTGTATATATGTCTTTCTAGATGCCAAGAGTCTTTTAAATGTTGTTGACCGTTTGTGAGATTTGATGGATGTTTCTTGAAGGGAGCTTATGGAGGACATTTACTGACAGCTATTGATAGAGATCTGAATGATCAAATGCTTCCTATTGCTTACGTTGTGGTAGAAGTTGAAAACAAAGACTCTTGGACTTGATTTTTATCTAATTTAGTAAGAGATATTGAGAATGTTGGTATTACCTTTATTTCAGATCAACAAAAGGTTATGATCTATTTTGTGTTCTCTGAAATTTTAATTTTTTTAATATTCAATTACATAACTTTATATTTTATATTGTAGGGCTTGGTTCAAACATTCAAGGAGTTGTTGCCATCTGTTGATCATTATTTTTGTGTGTCACCTCTACAATAACTTTAGGAAGAAATATCCTAGCAAGAATTAAAAAAGCTTGTTATGGAGAGCCTCAAATTCAATACATGAAGAGGAATGGGTTAGAGCAATGCAGGAAATCAATTCAATTTCACACAATGCTTATGATCATTTAATTAAAATAGATAAAACACTATGGTGTAAGCATGCCTTTAGTTGTCTTCCACGTTGTGATGTGGTGGTAAACAACATGTCTGAGACTTTTAGTCGCGTGATATTAGATATGAGAGATAAGCCCATAGTGACCATGTGTGAGGATATTCGGTTATACCTGATGCGCCGTTGGGTGGATATTAGGGAGTGGGTGAACAAACAATCTATTGACGTTAATCCTAAGATATGCAAAAAAATCGAGGAAGAGGCAAAGAAGAGTGAAGGATGGATAATTGGTTGAGGTGGTACGACTTCCTGAAAAATTTGTAGTTGACTTAGATAATTGGTATTGTTCTTGTGGAAAATGGCGGGTTAGTGGTATTCCGTGTTGCCACTCAATAAGTTGCATGCATTACTTGAACATAGATACAATTCTCTTTGTGCCTGATTGTTTCAAAAAATTGGCTTACGCTGAATGTTACAAACATAGTGTTTGGCCTACCAATGGAATAAATTTATGGGAGAATAGAGGAGATACTCAGATTCTTCCACCCAGGGGCGGACCCACATGTGGGCACGTCGGGCACGTGCCCGACCGATTATTTCGCGTAATAACCCTAGGTATTCCGCTATTCCTCTTCCTCCAGTCCGCCTTATTGGCGAATCGGGTAGAAAAATCTCCTCTGACAGCGCGTGACGGCGATTCTTCTTCTTCTCTGACGACATCTCTTCTCCGCCGGTCCCCTATTTGCACGACGACATCTCTTCTCCGATGGCATGACTTCTTCTTCTCAGCTCTTAGGCTACGACATCTCTTCTCTTCTCCTGTTCTCCAGACGGTGGCAGCCACAGGTATCTCTTCTCTTCTCCCGTTCTCCGGATGGTGGCAGCCACAGGTATCCCTCAGGCTACGACTCTTTTTTTTTTTTTTTTACTAATTTATCATTTTTAGTTTACACCATATGTTGTTATCATTGCAACATATATCTTTTTTATGACTGAATGCAAAGTTTGTCCATTTCATGTATGTTGTTATCATTGACCATTTAATTGATGTTATCCCCCCAAAAAATCTTGATTATTGTATGTCAAAGTTCGTTCTTATAATTGCAACATATATCATACTGAATGCAAAATTTGTCTTTGAACGTTTTGAGGGGCCCAAGGATTACTCTTAGGACTGTTTACAGATGTAGAGAAAATTAATCTTTTGAAACATCTGGTTGCCTATTTCATTGATGTTATCCCAAAAAAATATTGGTTGTTGTATGTCAAAGTTCATTCATATAATACTAACTATTGAATTATGTGTTCTTCAATTATTACAAGAGATTATTTAGAGCTAATCCTTCTCTGATTTCAATTTGGGGCCTGAATTTTTTTTTTCAAAACTCTAAAGGGCTAATACTGATATTGATCATGGTATTTTTTTCATTTCATGTGATCATAGGCTTTTTCATTTCTTGTCATAGGCTAATACTGAAATTGATCATGGTATGTTGAAATTTTTTGTGCCCGTGCGACTTCAAAATCCTAGTTCCGCCACTTCTTCCAGCATTTCGTCGACGAGCTCCGGGTCGACCAAATAAGAAAAGATGCATGGAAATTGACGAGGAGAAGAGTCAAACTCAAATATCTTGCAAATTTAGCAAAGTTAAATGCTTAAAATGTGGTATCAATGGACATAATAAGAAAAGTTGCAAGTTAGTATATTTTTCTTCACTTGGAATCATTTTTGTGTCTCATTTGCTATATCATGTCTAATTTAAGTTTTTTTTCTTGAAAATAGAAATTAAGGAGCAAGAAAGAGAGCTATATAATGTCAAATTTGGCCCGCTCTAGCAATTGATTTTGTGGCAGTACTGAACCTAATGTCATTGACAGAGGATTTTTGTAGTTGAACTGAATGTTTTTGGCAATTGTTCTATAGCTAAGTCCATTAATATAACTGTATTTCATTGGTTATTATTTGTCAAAGTTTAATAACTTATATCTAATGTTATGCTCCTAAAATATGAATCAAAGGTGAGCAGCTTGAGAAAATGTCATTGGTTACTAACATATCACTGCAAGAACAATCAAAAGGAGAAATAGCAGGGAAAGTTAACTTCCGTTAGAATTAGGACTAAAATTTAAAGGCAAAAAAAGTTTGGGACTTAAACCTTCAAGATAAAACTTTAGGGACATAAAGAACAGTCAAAAAAATGCATGTGTTGACCCTAAATATAAATATCATATTCCTATAAAAAATGCTAGTATTGATCTATTGATAAAACTAACACAGTAAAAGTTTATCAACTAAGGCATTCATGCACAAGAGAAATTATAAATGTAAAAGAAAAGAGTGTAAATATTTTTATTTGTATCTATCAACAAATTTATTATAAAATAAAAAATTATTATATATTTTATTTATAATTTTCTGAAACCCATAATTATATTTACCATCTCTCATAATATAAATACCAAAGAAAAACCTCACATAATTATTTCATATCTACATATAATTGTTTGATTTTCATCAAATATTTGACTTTTAAATATTTATAATAAGGATTAATTTTATTAACTTTGATTTTTTTTAAAACAATGTTTGCTATGAAATTCAAAAAAGTTCAATGCTTGATGAAATATGTTGAAAGGATAAATGATGAATGATATAATTTCCTTATATTGTCTTTTTAATTTGTTTTTGTAATCATATGGAAAGAAATTATTGTGTACAATTTTTTTTAAAAAATTGAATTATTATGTTATGTTTGATTGATGATCAAATTAAATATCTTCAATTTGAATTGTATTTGATGAACAATTTAGCTGAATAATTTGGATTTATTAATTAAAATTTGGGTTTATTATTTGAAAAAATAAATAAAATTAATATATTGACAAAATATTGATAACCCCATTTAAAGGTATATATGTCTCTAAGAGTTATATGTCTCTAATGAAAATTTACAGTTGGCTCTGCATGTGTTGACTACTGTAATTATTTGCATTTGAAAATAGCATAGTGTCACCGTCATGTAACCTATGTATATATATATTAGAAATATTATAACGGTTTGTTCGGTTTGTTCGGCCCCTTGTAAATGGAATTGGGAATTGGAGTTGGGGCAACAAAATTTCAATTTCAGTATTCGGATGTTAGGAATTCCCTCGAAATTGAAATTAGTCCAATTTCATGGAATACAATTTTGTACTATGACCAATTCTTATGGGTAAAGACAGATATTTCATGGAATTCAGTTTTTTACTATGACCGTCATTGCCCGATCTCATCGTCGTCTCCCGATCTCGCCGCCGCTGGCCGATCTCGCCGTCGCCGCCCGATCACGCCGCCACCGCCCGATCTCGCCGCCGCCGCCGCCCGATCTCCCTGTCGCCGCCCTATCTCACTGCGGTCGCCCGATACCACCTCCACCACCCGATCTCACCGCCGACGACCGATCTCACCGCCTCCCCCTGATCTCGCCGCCGCCGCCCGATCTCGCCGCCGCCGCCCGATCTCGCCGCCGCCGCCCGATCTCGCCGCCGCCGCCCGATCTCGCCGCCGCCGCCCGATCTCGCCGCCGCCGTCGCCCGATCTCGCCGCCGCCGCCGCCCGATCTCGCCGCCGCCGCCGCCCGATCTCGCCGCCGCCGCCCGATCTCGCCGCCGCCCGATCTCGCCGCCGCCGCCGCCCGATCTCGCCGCCGCCGCCGCCCGATCTCGCCGCCGCCGCCCGATCTCGCCGCCGCCGCCGCCACCCGATCTCGCCGCCGCCACCCGATCTCGCCACAGCCACCCGATCTCGCCGCCGCCCGATCTCGCCGCCTCCCAATCTCGGCGCCGCTGCCACCTGATCTCGCCTCCGCCACCCGATCTCGCCACAACCACCCGATCTCGCTGCCACCACCCGATCTCGCTACAGCCGCCCAATCTCGTCGCCGCCACTGCCCGATCTCGTCGTCGTTGCCTGATCATGCCCCCGATCTCGTCGTCGTCGCCCGATCTCGCCATCGTTGATCGATCTTATCGCCGTCGCCCGATCTCGTCATCACCGCCCGATCTCGTCATCACCGTCCTATCTCGCCGTCGTTGCCCGATCATAATTATTTTTTGGTACACTACTTGAAGTTGATTTCTCTGCTGTTGTGTTCCTTTTTTGCCAACTTCTATATTTTCTTAGAGAATGTAAAGAAATAATTCTCTCAACCACTTGGTTTTGTTGCAATAACTTCGTCCCGAGTGACACAAGACTCCAACTTCAAATTATCATGTTGTCTGATCCTGCAGGCATGAGAAAAACTGAAATTCTAAACCAATTCTCATTGTAGAAATCCATCTTGCAGTCGAACAACTGCATTGGAATTCAGACCAATTCCAATTCTCACAGGAATTGAAATTCAGACCTGTGAGAATTGGAATTCAGACCAATTCCAATTCTCACAGGAATTGGAATTAGATGAATTCCAATTCTGCAATTCGAATACCAGGGGCCGAACAGACCGTAATAGCTTGTAATTATTAAATACATAGGTTTCATTTCATGAGCCTGAAAAGGTCTTGAGCAACTCGAGCTCGAAATCAATACATTGGCCACGAGCTCTAGCCATGAAAAATAAGCTCGAGCTTGAACTTGAGAATTTTGCCAAACTCGGCTCGAGATCGACTCGCTTACACCCCTAAATTCCGTAGAAATCGAGATCTGCACCAGGAGCAATGGTATGGAGCCAGGCAAAATAAGCTCGCCGAGCTCGAAATCTTTAGCTCGAGCTCAAAAAATTAGCCAAGTTCGACTCAAGATCCACTCCTTTGCACCCCTAAATTCTGTGGAAGTCAGAGAGGAATAGGGGTGTCCAAAAAAACCGGGCTCACCGGCCCGGCCCGGCCCGGCCCGGTGAAAAGCCCGGTAGGCCCGGTCCCGGGCCAAGCCCGGTTCGGGCCCAGGCCGGGCCATGGGGCCCTTGCGGGCCCCAGTCTAAAGCCACTGCCCGGCCCGGTGCCCGGCCCGGGCCGGGCCGGGCAAAGCCCGGTCACCGGGCTTAGCCCGGGCCGGGAAAAGCCCGGGCAAAGCCCGGGCTGCTGGAACCAACGGCTCTAAGAGCCGTTGGTTCCAACCAACGGCTCTTAGAGCCGTTGGTTGCCAGCCAGCAACCAACGGCTCTAAGAGCCGTTGGCTGCTGCCAAGCAGCCACTTGGGCTGCTATTTGCAGCCCAAGTGGCTGCTTTTTTTTAAATAATTTTTAAATTTTTTTTTTTTTTAAAAAAAAAACTATAAATTCCCCCCCCCCTCCCCCCTCCTTTCTTCCTTTCACCCTCCCACCCTCTCTCTCTCTCTCTCAACTCTATTTATTTTTTCTCGCGAGCATGTCGTCAACGCAGGCGTCGTCTTCCTCATCCGTCGCTCACGAAGTGGTGGAGCACAAGCGTACGGCGGCAGTTTGGGAATATTTCGACTTAGTACAAGTCGGCGCGGAGCAAAAGGCGAGGTGCAAACAGTGCTCGAAATTACTTTCGACCGCTGGCAACTCGACACTCGCAAGACACGTTAAGTCTTGCGCAGCCAAACAAGCTCCTCCCGAGTCGACCCAGACGCAATTATCGGCATCCGGACAAATCTGGACATACGATCAAGGTCGGCAGCGAGAGCTGCAGGTGAAGAATATCATCAGACGCGGGTTGGCGTTCAACCACTACGACAATGAAGAAGAGACCGAGTACATTCACCAAGGGCTACAACCCAAATATCACCAAGTAAGTCGATCTTCTATTAGACGCGACGCGCTTAAATATTACTTAGATGCAAAACAAATTTTAATAAATTTTTTTGAAAAATTTGAGGGTCGAGTGAGTTTAACGAGCGACGTTTGGACAAGTAGTATAAAATTAGGATTATCATATATGTCTATAACGTGTCACTGGGTCGATCCCGTTTCCTGGGATCTAAATAAACGAATAATTTGTTTTGAAAGTTTCGAAGTCCCGCACACCGGTTAGAAACGAACTAAAAACAAGCCGAAACGGGTATAACTGAAATTTTATTATCAGAAAAAGGTGTCTATTACAAAGGTATGCCCTCCCTTATATAGAATGGAGGAGAGAAGAAAGAATACAAATAAGAGATGTGGGACTAAACCCAACCACAGGACCGCGGGGATATTCCGCCACAGGGGGCCCACCGGGGTCAACACCCAGACCAGGAACGCGATGGGGAAAGCCACGGGGTCGGTCCCACACACACGTGTCCTGCTGGCAAATTACTCCAACATGCGCGAATTTAAAATAAAAGATAAAATTATGAGTATTTCTTTCGATAACGCCACAAATAATACCATTTCAATTGAGTGGTTAAAACGTGATTTGAAACCTATGTTAAACGGCGCCTTTTTTCATACTCGTTGCGCGTGTCACGTTTTAAATTTAGTAGTGCAGGATAGTTTGTCCTATATGGAACCATACATTAATAAAATACGTTTAATGTTACAATTTATTTATAGTTCTAAACAACGACGTCAAGATTTTAAAAAATTCGTAACCGGTCAAGGTCACAAATTTTTAAAACCTCTATTTGACATGTCAATTAGATGGAACTCTACATATATAATGTTAAAACGAGCGATTCGCCAAAAAACACTATTAATGGAATTTTATACTTTGTTAGGTCAACACGAATTAACCGAGTCCGATTGTGCAATTTTAGAAAATTACATGGATTTGTTAGAAGTTTTTTATACTGCGACAAATAGTTTATCGGGCGTATATTATCCTACTAGCCCGCTAGTTATTGAAAATATTGTTAATATTTCACAAAAATTAAATTATTTTAAACAACACGCCGGATGGATCGAATTAATAAAAATAATGGAAATAAAATTTTTAAAATATTATAGAGAAATCCCAGTTATGTTTTCATGCGCCGCCGCTTTGAATCCTCTTTTCGGCGTAGACGGCGTAGAAAATTTTATTGAAGAAATAAATAACAATATAGGCGTAGATCTAAATAATTCAGATTTAGATAATCTGAGTATTTTAAATTTTAACACTATTTTTACTCAATGTTATAATTATTACGATAATTTATATGGATCGCGGCCCCGAGAGGATGTGTCGCAACCCAAAACATCTAGTAGTTTTAAAAATAAAATGTTAGAGTTAGCTTCTAGGAAAAAAGCGCGCACAACATCTAGTAGTTTAAATGAATTAGGATTGTACACAAAAACACAATTTCGCGATTTTATGTCCTAGGACGAATTAGAAAATTTCGATATTTTAAAATGGTGGAAAGGTAAAGTAAATACATATCATATTATGGCCTATATGGCCCGAGATTTACTAACGATCCAAGCTAGCACGTTAGCTTCGGAGTCTGCTTTTTCTCTTAGTGGCAGAGTTTTAAACGAGCGGAGAAGTCGGCTAAGCGAAGAATCGCTCGAGATCTGCATATGCTACAAGGACCACCTGGACGCGATGAAGAGAAAGCAGCATATTTCAGCGATCGAGGATAGCTCGTCGGACATGGAAGACGAGATGGACGCGATCAATTTAAACTAGGGCCACTAGGCAACTTTTTGTATTTTTTTGATTTGTAATTTTCTAATTTTTAATAATTTAGAATATTTGTCATTTGACATTTGTAATTTTTAAAAATTTAGAATTTCATAATTTTTGTATATTTACAGTGTAAATTTTACACATTCCTAAATTTGTATAATTTCATTACATTAATTATTAATAAATTTTTTTTTTTAATATTATGTTGTTCAGTTGTTGTGTTTTTTATTTTTTATTTAGGGTAATTTATTAATTTGTAATTGTATATATATTTTTTAAATTTTTATATAAAATTAAATAGTATATAAATTTTTATATAAAAAAAAAATTAAAATAATAACCGGGCCCGGGCTAAGCCCGGGCCCGGCCCGGGCCGGCCTAGGGGGCCTTACCAGGCCCCCCCAGGGGGCATTGCCCGGCCCGGCCCGGCCCGGTTGCTTCTTAGGCCCGGCCCGGGCCCGATTGGGAAAAGCCCGGGCCCTGCAGGCCCGGGCCAAGCCCGGGCCCGCCGGGCTTTATGCGCACCACTAGAGAGGAACGATCTGCAAAACAACTCATGACAGATTTATATTTTGACGTGATTTTATATATTTTTGAAGTCATTTTAGCTTTCATTGTGACCCAATCTTCATCATTCGCTGCCGTCATCATCCATGTTGCACAGAAGCTCATACACACGCAGAGAGAGAGAGACTATGAATGAGAGAGAGAGAGAGAGTATGAATGGGAGAGAGAGAGAGAGTATGAATGGGATAGAGAGAGAGAGAGAGACTATGAATGGGAGAGAGAGAGACTATGAATGAGAGAGAGTGAGAGTGAGAGAGAGAGGAGAGATTAGGGTTTTCTCTTCTTGCACTACAATAGAAAATGGGAGCAGGGAAGGCGACAGTTTCCTAGTTTGCACAAGGGTTTCAAAAGCATGTGAGAGCTTGGTTTCTAAAAGGAAAAGTCTTACTTAAAAGGTAGAAAGCGACTTTGAATTCCCTTGCTTCTATTGTAATGTGAACAATAATAATAATATGTAAGAAAGAGAGCATGCAGGAATTAATTGATCTTTATCGTGGTTAATTATTACGCGGTGCTTAGAAATCCAGTTTTATAAGTTTATGATTGGTAGGTGGGGCAGGAGTTATGTCAATAATGAGAGTGATTTTGACGTATTTTATTAGTTTTTAATGCGTGTTATGTCCATAATGAAATTACATACTGTCAAGGTATATTGATATAATAGATTAACGGGTTACTTAATGGGTTACTTAACGGATTACTTAACGGTTCGGTAGGAATCCAATGATCCATCAGGGGGTTTAGGGCCGGGTTACGCCCAGGGACGGATCTAGAGGGGGGACCAGAAGGACACTGACCCTCCATTATTTTTTAAAATTGTTAGTGTATTTGGATTTCTCTCGCCAAGACAATAAATTTTGACTACTTATACGTCAGAAACGGTGTCCAAATGAGAGAGAAACAACTTCGATAAGATGAAAACATTCTATTTTTTTTCATAGGAAGTTGATGTCTTGCCCCCATGTTAAAATTTTAAGAACTCAATGATGCATTCAAAATAAATTTTGTACACTCTCATTATCAATTTGTGGACCCCATTATTAATTTTCTTGATCCGCCATCGATTATGCCTATAAAAGTCTCTGATGAGAGCAACGTGAAAGTCGTTTCAAACTTGACGGACACACGAAATGCTTCTAACACTCTAACAATTACAACATGTAACCTACATTCTATATTGTTTTAAAAACTCACTGAATAGAACATGTGTGTCTGGTAGCTCAATATGGAGCCAGCTAATACATATACTTGTAATTAAGAAAGGGCAGAGAATTAAATGGCCACTTCACATACGATCACAGTTGCTAAAACTAGCACTGAAGTTAGAGAATTAATTCAACACCCTAAAGATAAGAAGGATTTATGAAATTAAGTTGAAAGGAAAAAACTGAGGAACAGGGAGGGAGAGAGAGAGAGAGAGAGAGAGAGAGAGAGAGAGAGAGAGAGAGAGAGAGAGAGAGAGAGAGAGAGAGAGAGAGAGAGAGAGAGAGAGAGAGAGAGAGAGAGAGAGAGAATAGGGCCTTATTATTAGCACGAAAGAAGAGAAGGCAAGAGGAAAAAAATAGCATATAGAGCCTTATGATTTGATGCATAAACTGCAAATAGCTAACTTGATAATGCTTCTTTTTTGTACCATTTGGAAGAAAAAAAAGTAGGGTAGACATGACACACAAAGAAAAAAATGGAATATGTCATTAAGAATATAGTGAATATGTATGAAAATCTATGTAATGTCTCTCCCTTAATGTATGCATGACATAAAATAATATATAAATAGACATATGTTGGCCATTATACATGGTTTAACTTCCATTATTATTGATTAAATATCCATTTTTGCTAATGACTTTTCCCTCTCACAAGAGGTTTCTATTTTAGGTTTAGGATCAATTTCAATGCTTGATCATTTTTAAAAACCCTAAACCTCTTCAATTGTTAGGTGAAATCATTAAAGAGAAATTTTCTAGAAAAGATGCTAGAAATCAACAAATTAAGCTGAAAAAAAGAATAAAAGGAGAAGTTTTTGTAACAACTTTGGGGCGTTTAAGTATAGTAAGAATGGATAATATATAACTGCATGAACTGCTTTTTCTTGTTCTTATAACTTAGAAAGAATTAACCATTGAATTGATTAACAGTGGTGTAGTTCTATGAAGATTACTTGTCATTGCTATACTGGTATACCCGACCACGGGTGGAGAAGACGATAACCGCTACTTCGGCGTCGCAGAGTATTGCAAGCTCATACGCTTTCTTCAGTAGTCCATTCCTTCGCTTACAGAAGGTGACCTGCCTACTCGTTGTATTTTCTATCCTCTTTATTTCGATTTTCCCTCTCCCCATGATCTCTTTCTCAAATCCTGCAAAATAAATTGTAGTTTACATGAAAAGTTAGCTATGTTTAAACCTCTATTTCTCTTTGGAATTTCTCTAACCGTTCAAGATTTATCAGAAAATGTAGCTGTTTTTAAAACAAATTTGGTTTTTTTTCATAACTATTTCTCATGTTCGTGTAGTGAAACAGAACACTAAGCCTTGAAACCCTAGCATTTTTTTTTGTTTACAACAACAACAACATTCAAGCCTTTATACCACTATAGTGTGGTCGGCTATATGGATCCTTTGTCTCCATTATGCCCGATCTTTTGTCATAATCTCACTAATGCCTAAGTACATCATATATTTCCGTATAGTTTCATTCCAAGTCTTTATCGGTCTACCCCTCCCTAGTGACTAGACTCTCACAACGATCTCAGTCGAGCTTCTCCTTTGCACATGTCCAAACCATCTCAGTCGAGCTTCTCTCATCTTCTCTACAATCGATGCTACTCATGTCTTAAAACTCATACATTCATATAAAAACTGCATTTTTTTTGTTTGAGGACTAAAAATTAATATCATTTATCAACCACCCTAAATAAAAAAACAATCCTAACATTAGCAAATAATATAAAAACTGCATTTTTCTTGAAAAATGATAGATCTAAACTTCCTCTAATATTGCACAAAAGCAAAAAATGGCGGATCTGAACATCCTCTAAAAGCCTCAACAAGCAAGAGCAAGACAGAAAATGGGAGTAATTAAAGAAAACAAAAATGAACTGAACACATAAATCAAGCATATTCATTCTCAGCTTAGATTCAACTCTGTCGAACTCCATTTGAAACTTTCTACTCACAATTTTATAAACAATAGCATATATAGAGAGAGATCAAAGAGCTCTGAATGACTTACTGAAACAAGCGTAAATGTTGCTCTCTTCTCTCTCTTTCTCTTCTAACTTCTTTTAATTTCTTCTTACTTTTTCTCGACGCATGGCCGGGAGAGATTATATTGATGAGAGTCCGAGCGCCAGAAAAAGGAGGGCTCAAAAGGAGATTGGCTAATCCTGAGGAACCGTCGTTAGCCGGTATAGCAGCAGAAGCATCCGGTTCTTTTTCACAGAATTGATGGCTGCTTATTGGCTAAGTTGTTTTGCAGGTATATTTCACGCAGAGGAGGGGACCGGCAATACTACTGCATGCTGATGACATTGGTGCTTTGGTGAAAAGAGAAGGTACAACAACAACACTCAAGCTTTTCTCACTATAGTGGGGTGGGGTCGGCTATATGGATCCTTTGTGGCCTTTATCCCACTTGAAAAAAGAAGGTGATTTGGAAAAAAAAATTTGTCCTCTCATCATATAGCCGTGTGATTACAGATCAGATAGCCAGAAAAATTCAAGATTTTTAAAAAGAATAAGAAAAAGAGGAAAATGATATCCATCCAGATTTTAAAATGCACATCCGATTTTTTTAAAAAATTATTTTTTATAGAAAAATAAGATCTTAAAATGACGAGAGAAAATTCTTAAGTAACATTTTGTAATTTATTTTTCTAAAAATGTTTTTTCAATAGCTTAAAATCATTTTTTTGGAAGGGTTCAGTGTTAGGATTCACAGTGGAGAGACTGTTTATTGAAAAAACAGAAAAAACAGAGAGTTTTTTTAGCATAGGAAGAAGATGATATTTTTTTTATGTCTGCCTCCATATATCGGTAGGCTGAGACTTATTAACAACACAGTCTATTTACTCATATACCCTTACAAACTATTACAATTTACGCTAACATTTATTAACTCTTTAACTCATCTTCTTCTATCTTTCGTCGGGTCTTCTACAGATTAGGTCAATCCTCACATACTTCCCCTTAACCTGGAGAAGGCCGGACGCCGATTTCTGCTCTCAGACGCAGAAATGTGTCTCTCGGAAGTGCCTTCGTCATGATATCTGCTAGCTGCTCTTCTTATTTACAATAATTAAGGCTGATCTTCTCGAGGTCGACCTGTTCTCGAATGAAATGATGTCAAAGTTCGATATGCTTACTTCTGTTATGAAAAACAAGATTTTTTGCTAATGCAATAGCTGATGTATTATCGCATCGCAATTGAATCTTGGGGGCTTTGTCGTTCTGTCCTTCATTTTGATTTTTTTTTCTTTGTGTTCTAACCAGCATTATAACTGTTGTAACCACAACACTACTCATGGCAATATATTCAGCCTCCGTAGTGGATAGAGCAGTAGTTGTTGCTTACGTGCACTCCAAGAGATGATATTGGTTCCCTGGAAGAATACATAGCCGGTTGTGTTTTTTCAATCTTCTTGATCCCCTGCCCAATCTGCATCTACATAGCCATATTACCCCATGTCTTCATGTTTTTTAAACAACAACCCATATGTTGAAATCGAAAATCGGTCTCTGTGGAGTTTGACCCTTGGTGAATGGGCGATCACACACATACTTCTCTCTCACAAGCCAAAAAACCAAAGCCTTAACACAAGGAACAGACCCAAGGCTCCAACATGGAGGTCTCACCACACACCCGGAAGATCTTAGAATGTTTCCTCTCTTTAGCCAAGTGCTGAGCTAAGGATATCTCAGAAAGAGCAAGAAGAGCAGGACACAAGTAAACATGCCTTATAAGGTACCCCATTGAGTTTATTTATAGAATCCAGAGATTCGGTCTTCCAACAGCGTACCTCCGCTATTCAAAAAGGCTATATGCATCTCAAAGTAGTGTGCCAATAGCCAAACTCCGCTGTTCTGAGGAGCTAAATGCAGACCTCCAAGGACAACCAAATAATTTTATCTCTGGACCCCTAAAGGGGCGAGTGCTGGGGAGGTCGGGCACTCTCCTAAAGCGGCGAGTGCTGGGGAGGTCGGGCACTCGCCTAAAGGGGCGAGTGCTGGGGAGGCCAAGCACTCGCCTAAAGGAGCGAGTGTTGGGGAGGCCAGGTACTCGCCTTAAGGGGCGAGTGATTGGGGAGGCCAGACACTTGCCTCCGCGACACCCGCCTGCAGATGATTCTAGAGAGATCTCGCACTATACAATGGCATGGAACAGAAGATGTCGAATGCACTTGTCTCCACTCAACGCTAAAGAGCAGAAGGCATTGAGTTCACTCGGCTCCACTCAATGCCAAGGAGAAGAAGGCGTTGAGTTTCCTTAGCGTTGAGTGCACTCGGCTCCACTCAACGCCAAGGAGAAAAAGGCATTGAGTTCACTCAGCTCCACTCAACACCAAGGAGAAGAATGCGTTGAGTGCACTCTTCTCCACTTAACGCCCAGGAGAAGAAGGCGTTGAGTTCACTCGTCTCCACTCAACGCCAAGGAGAGGAAGGCGTTGAGTGCACTCGGCTCCACTCAATGCCAAGGAGAATAAGGCGTTGAGTTCACTCAGCTCCACTCAATGCCAAAGAGAAGAAGGTGTTGAGTGCACTCGGCTCAACTCAACGCCAAGGAGAAGAAGGCGTTGAGTTCACTCGGCTCTACTCAATGCGGAGGAGAAGAAGGCACTGAGTGCACTCAGCTCCACTCAACGCAAAGGAAAAGAAGCGTTTAGTGCACTCGGCTTCACTCAACACCAAGGAGAAGAAGCTTTGAGTTCACTCGGAAAGGTCTCGCTCCTGGGGATCTCGCGAAACGAAGGTCCTCTAAGGGGGGGACCTACTCATCGAATACGGGGTTTTACACAATCCCCGCTCTTTGCGGGCTTCAACGAAGGTGGGAAAGAATCATCCAACCCCCATGTTTTTTATGAGTACCTGCTGACCTAGAAGGGAATCTTTTGTGGGTCCCCCATGGTTCTATGTATAGTCTCTATGGGGGTCAGGGTTTCCTTGCCCTTCTTGACTTTCTCGGTTCTCGCCTCGCTGGAGATGTCGCTTTCGAAGGAAGCTACAGATCACCTTAACGCTATCCACACCAAGGATAAGACCTCGACGAGTCCTCGGGTCCTTCCCATAGATGAAAAAAAGTAAAGGTGGTTAGAAGCGATCCGACAAGAAACGAGTCGATCTCGCAGGAGCCTTCCAACTTCGGGATCCCTCTGGTACATTCACTTGCCTTCTACTGCTGTCTTGGGTAGAGAAGGATACTGACGCTCTGACCGCATGTCTCGCCGAAGGAAGGAGAAGCTGGGGAGGCGAGTGCCGAACCGCACTCGCATATGGCGGGGAATGATGGGGCGGCCTGCGAGATCACCTCTCCACTATAATCATTGAAACGAGATGCTCTCCTACGAGAGAAATGTAAGCCTTCTTTTGTCTTCTGGTCTTTCATCATATGGCTCACTTGCCTCTTCTTCGTAGCTCCCCCTTCGGGAAATGCGGGGTTGAAAGTTCCCACGTCGAGATCCCTACCCACCAAAGGCCTGTGGATCCCGCCTTAAGTCTTCCACCTCCAGCGGATACTGTGCCCATCCTTCCTCCGCAGGTCAACGCTTCTGTTGTTGAACCAACAAGTTTTCCCCGGGCTTGGGAAAGGTAACATAACATTCAACACTCCCTTTGAAGGACGACCTGACACTTCTCGCCAACCTTTCGACAAGGACGCGTGCACCAGACCAGGTAACAAACCTTACTCATTTTTTCACAAGATGCGAGGACCAGGAGTACCTCAAATCACTTCGCGTAGGGTATCGCGAGATCTCGTCCACTGATGTTGACATTGATGAGGAGGAGATCTCATCTCTCCCTTCCCTGGGTTCAATTGCCGAATACTTAGGAGACCCGAAGGATGCCGAAGGAATGAAGCGGCAGCTAGTGGAGGTACTCCGGAAGCAATATTTGCTGCTGCGCGGGATGGCCAACCAAATATAGGAGAACCAAGAGTCTGCCGAGAAGCGACTCCCTAGCTTAGAGAACAGTTATACGCACTTGATCGCCACCCTGGGAGGAGAAGCAGGAAGCGGGTCGGACTACCCCGGCCTTCATCTCGTGAGAGATGAAGATCAACTACACCTCGTTCAACGAGTGCTTCAAACCATGTGCTCTCTTTATTATACTCGCCCGATGCCTGGGGCGGGAAGGAGAGGTCGGGGATGGCAGTAATGGCCCCTGGTGGGCCTACCGACACTCGACTTCCCGCTCTAGTTTTATTTTATCAGGGATGTGTAATAATGACTGTTGACCCTTATGCCGAGTGTGGACAATTAGTTGTGGATGTATATTCTTTAATATTGCTTTATTTTTAGCTACTTATTCTTCATGTTGTCGCGTGTCTCTGCT
The DNA here is from genome assembly GCA_039513925.1 of Platanthera zijinensis. Taxonomy (NCBI): domain Eukaryota; kingdom Viridiplantae; phylum Streptophyta; class Magnoliopsida; order Asparagales; family Orchidaceae; genus Platanthera; species Platanthera zijinensis. The sequence continues at coordinate 225,896,862 of CM077081.1, forward strand.
TTTGTTCTATACTTAGATCTATGACGCAAATGAGGGGGTGCGAGATCTCGCCATGACCTAAGACGGGATCAAAGGCGAGATCTCGAAAATAGGCTATCCGCATCTTTTCGTGCCTGGGTCCTTTCCCTCCCAAAATCTCTTATAAATTTAATGCTTACCTACCACATTAATCATCGCCTTCAATAGCTCTTACTTTCTCTTGCGATTTTTCCTTCTCTTGCTCTCGCTTCTTTCCTCTCTTTCTCCTTCTTAGAGAGATGACCGGGGAAGCTGAGGGACGAACCAAGTGCGCAACTGTATTGACCGATGATCCTTTCGTGAACTGCAGCCTGTCTAGAGAAGAGTACCAATCGCTGGTGAATCATTACATCCCGCCAGACTTCATCACACGATATCCGGGAAAAGGCGAGGCGATCAACCTCTTTCTCGCCTTGTGAGCTCGCCATCCCTATCGAACATTTTGAAGTAGGGTAGCAACTCCCCATTTGGTCTGAGATACGCAGAGCCCTCCGCTACTTTGGTGTGGTTCCCACGCAACTCAACCCTAACTCCATAGTACTACTGGTCTTATTCGCCTGCCACCTGCGGTCAGAGCGAATGGAGTTCAGCCTCCCCATCTTCCGCAAGTTATTTAACTTCCGCGCCAAGCGGGACGGGGTCGCCTTCTTCTCCGGCAATAATCTTTAGGCAAGAGGTCTCGCCAAAAAAACCATAACTAGGTCAGAAAATTCATTTTCGTTTCTGAAGATTTCGACAACCTCCCGCTCTCGCCGATCATATAGGAGGAATCTACATACCACCCTCCCAATCTCGGCAGGAATGAGGCCAAGCTCCACCAATACCTCCTCGGGAAGGATTTTGACGTTCCTTACCTGAGGAGGAACGTCGACACCCTGCTGCCAGTTCTCGCTGGGGAAGGTAGTTCTCGCATTCGCCTTTATTTAAGGAATGCATGCTTTCAGAATTTTTCTAACTCATGATACTTGTTCAGGGGTGCGGGATATCCACTTCAACACTCCCTTTGCTGCACTTTTTTCGTAGATGGCACATGCTGAGGCCGCCTCTGCGGCTTTCAGAAGCCCGACAAAATCGCTGCCGAGATCAAGCAGCCAGAAGAGAAAGCCCGACTCCTCCCATACTCCAGCTCCTAAGAAGGAACAAATAAATGTTCTTGCTAAGGGCAAGGAGATTGTCTTTGATCTACCAGCGAGTGCTACTGGTGAGACTTTTGAGGAGGAAGTGGAGGTGATTGGAAGGACCTCGACAACAAAAAAGGGACCCATGCCAAAGGACCACAGGAACTTCGGCCTGGGCGAGAAGGTGCGGGATGAAGTCGGCGAGCCTTTGGTGATATGGGAACGGGAAGTCAACAGGACTTCCGTCTCCACCGTACTCCCCTCCTAGCAAGAGGGCGAGATGGTCTCAGGCCTGGCCAATGCTTTTTTATTTCGCTTGTGAAAGAATTGATTTAAAGAACCACTAAACGCCTAGAGGGGGGGGGGGTGAATAGGTTCAATTCAATAAACTTAGGCAGTTAAAACTTTAACAAAGTATTGCTAATTATACTACAGCAATCTCAACACAGATAATCAGCAAACACAATACAGTACACACAAATTTATAGTAGTCCCCCAATTTACGGGTACATCCACTTTCCCCCTTCACCTATCTAGCGGTATACTAGATTCGGCCCAACTTCCTTCCTCTTTTTCAGATCTTCAGATCTTACAACTCAGAACTTCAAATGGTTCCACAACTCAGAATTCTACAAGTCCTACAACTCAGATCCACTTTCCCCCTTTGTCTATCTAGCGGTTCTCGTCTCCCTGGAGATGTTGCTTTCAAAGGAAAATATGGATCACCTTAACGCTGTCCGCACCAAGGATAAGACCTCGACGAGTCCTCGGGTCCTTCCCAGAGATGAAAAAAGTAAAGGTGGTCAGACGCAATCCGACCAAAAATGAGTCGATCTTGATGGAGCCTTCCAACTCCGGGATCCCTCTGGTACATTCACTTGCCTTCTACTGCTGGCTTGGGTAGAGAAGGATACTGACGCTTTGAAAGCAGGTCCTGCCGAAGGAAGGAGAAGCTGGGGAGGCGAGTGCCGAACCGCACTCGCATATGGAGGGGAATGATGGGGCGGCCCCCGAGATAACCTCTCCACTACAATCATTGAAACGGGATGCTCCCCTACGAGAGAAATGTAAGCCTTCTTTTGTCTTCTGGTCTTTCATCATATGGCTCACTTGCCTCTTCTTCGTAGCTCCCCCTTCGGGAAATACGGGGTTGAAAGTTCCCACGTCGAGATCCCTACCCGCCAAAGGCCTGTGGATCCCACCTTAAGCCTTCCACCTCCAGCGGATACTGTGCCCATCCTTCCTCCGCAGGTCAACGCTTCTGCTGTTGAACCAACAAGTTTTCCCTCGGGCTTGGGAAAGGTAACATAACATTCAACACTCCCTTCGAAGGACGAAGCGACACTTCTCACCAACCTTTCGACAAGGATGCGTGCACCAGACCAGGTAACAAACCTTAATCGTTTTTTCACAAGACGCGAGGACTAGGCGTACCTAAAATCACTTCGCGTGGGGTATCGCGAGATCTCGTCCACTGATGTTGACATTGACGAGGAGGAGATCTCACCTCTCCCTTCCCTGGGTTCAATTGCCGAATACTTAGGCGACCTGAAGGATGCCGAAGGAATGAAGCGGCAGCTGGTGGAGGTACTCCGGAAGTAATATTTACTATTGCGCGAGATGGCAAACCAAATACAGGAGAACAAAGAGTCTGCCGAGAAGCGACTGCCTAGCTTAGAGAACAGCTATACGCACTTGATCGCCACCCTGGGAGGAGAAGCAGGCTGCGGGTCAGACTACCCCAGCCTTCATCTCGTTAGAGCTGAAGATCAACTACACCTCGTTCAACGAGAGCTTCAAACCATGTGTTCTCTTTATTATACTCGCGCGATGCCTGGGGCAGGAAGGAGAGGTCGGGGAAGGTAGTAATGGCCCCTGGTGGGCCAACCGGCACTCGCCTTCCCGCTCTAGTTTTATTTTATCAGGGATGTGTAATAATGACGGTCAGCCCTTATGCCGAGTGTGGACAATTAGCTGTGGATGTATATTTTTTAATCTTGCTTTATTTTTAGCTACTTATTCTTCATGTTGCCGCGTGTCTCTGCTTTTGTTCTGTACTTAGATCTATGACGCAAATGAGGGGGCGCGAGATCTCGCCATGGCCTAGGACGGGATCAAAGGCGAGATCTCGAAAATAGGCTATCCACATCTTTTCGTGCCTGGGTCCTTTCCCTCCCAAAATCTCTTATAAATCTAATGCTTACCTACCACATTAATCATCTCCTTTAATAGATCTTAATTTCTATTGCGATTTTTCCTACCCTTGCACTCACCTCTTTCCTCTCTTTCTCCTTCTTAGAGAGATGACCAGGGAAGCTGAGGGACGGACCAAGTGCACGGCTGCATTCATCGATTATCCTTTCGTGAACTGTAGCCTGTCCAGAGAAGAGTACCAATCGCTGGTGAATCTTTACATCCCGCCAGACTTCATCACACGATATCCGAGAAAAGGCAAGGCGATCAACCGCTTCTCTCCTTGTGAGCTCGCCATCCCTGTCGAACATTTTGAAGTAGGGTTGCAGCTCCCTATTTTGTCCAAGATACGCCAAGCCCTCCACTACTTCAGCGTGGTTCCCGCGCAACTCAACCCTAACTCAATAGCACTGCTGGTCTTATTCACCTGCTACCTGCGGTCAGAGCGAATGGAGTTCAGCCTCCCCGTCTTCCGCAAACTGTTTAACTTTCGCGCCAAGTGGGATGGGGTCGCCATCTTCTCCGGCAAAAATCTTAAGGCAAGACGTCTCGCCAAAAAAACCATAACTGCGTCAGAAAATTTGTTTTCGTTTCTGGAGATTTCGACAACCTCCCGCTCTCGCCGATCCAATAGGAGGAATCTACATATCACCCTCCCAATCTCGGAAGGCATGAGGCCAAGCTCCACCAATACCTACTCGGGAAGGATTTCGACGTTCCTTACCTGAGGAGGAACGTCGACACCCTGCTGCTAGTTCTCGCCGGGGAAGGTAGTTCTCACATTCGCCTTTATTTAAGGAATGCATGCTTTCAGAATTTTTCTAACTCATGATACTTATTCAGGGGTGCGGGATATCCCCTTCAACCGTCCCTTTGCTGCACTTTTTTCGTAGATGGCACGTGCCGAGGCCGCCTCTGCGGCTTTAAAAGCTCGGCGAAATCGCTGCCGGGATCAAGCAGCCAGAAGCGAAAGCCTAACTCCTCCCATACTCCAGCTCCTAAGAAGGAACAAACAACTGTTCTCGCCAAGGGAAAGGATATCGCCTTAGATCTACCAGCGAGTGCTGCTGGAGAGACTGTGGAGGAGGAAGTGGAGGTGATTGGAAGGACCTCGATAGTGAAAATGGGACCCATGCCCAAGGACCACAGGAACTTCGGCCTGGGCGAGAAGGTGCTGGATGAAGCCGGCGAGCCTTTGCTGAAATGGGACCGGGAAGCCAATAGGACTTCCGTCTCAACCGTACTCCCCTCCTAGCAAGAGGGAAAGATGGTCTCAGGCCAAACCTATGCTCTCGCATTTGGCTTGTGAAAGAATTGATTTCAAGAACCACTAAACACCTAGAGGGGGGGTGAATAGGTTCAATTCAATAAACTTAGACAGTTAAAACTTTAGCACATTATTGCTAATTATACTACAATAATCTCAGCATAGATAATTAGCAAACACAGCAAAAACACAGCACATTACACACAAATTTATAGTAGTCCCACAATTTATGGGTACATCCACTTTCTCCCTTCGCCTATCTAGCGTTATACTAGATTCGGCCCAACTTCCTTCCTCTTTTTCAGATCTTCAGATCTTACCACTTAGAACCCCAAATGGTTCCTACAACTCATACTTCTGCAAGTCCTACAACTCAGATCCTCAAGATCTTACAGCTCAGATTCTTCCCAAGAACCCTACCTCAGAGTGAGTCCACACTCCTACCACTCAGGCAATCAAGCCCTACCTCAGCCCTTATAACCAGGCCTATAACTCTGAGAATTAATCTCCTACCTCAAGCACATAGCCCTACCTCAGCCTTTATAATTGCAGGCCTACAACTCAGAGAAATTATTCTCCTACACTCATATCTATGAATAGATCTTACATAAAATTGATAAGGTATTTTACAATATCTTCATCCAGATAGAGAGAGAGAGAGAGGTGAAGGCTTCCTGACAGATCTTAAATGATCTGTCTTCTTATGATCCTTACTGCAAAGGATCTGATCCAACCTCACTTAGCTTATTCAAAGCTTCTTGAAAATAGAAAATTAAGGTTGATATTCTTGAGAAATTGGAGTCAATCCACGATCCAACTTCTTTCTCCTTACAGATTTGAATCTGTAATCTTTGACAGATCTGATGAGATATTGTCTACTTTAGAAGTTCTTCTTCTTCTAACTCTTCTGGTTGTTGATCAGATTCTGAAAGCTTAGCTTTCCTTCTCTAGACTTGTTTTTTTTCATCTCCCCTTCTTTTTTTGATAGAACAACTTCTTATATAGATTACATCAGAGCTTACCTGCTTATCCGGTTGATAACTGACATCTGACAGTTCTGACAGCTTTGACAGCTTTGACAGTTATAACAGCAGTCAAGTCCCCAATCTTGAGATCTGTTACTTCGAGTAATTAACTCAGCTGATAGTATCGAGACACAAGTATAGTATGTGTCAACACTAATGAAGTATGTGTCGACACAATTTCCAGGGTGTCGACACAACTCCTTTGATGTTGTCGACATACTTTAGAAACTGTCGACACAGCTCTTTATTCAGTCTCGACATAACTTTTGTAGTATGTGTCGACACAAGTCCCGTGTGTCGACACAGCTTATCTATTTATAACTGATGTCGACCCAAGTCCTGGGTGTCGATATAGTTGCTTCTGCTAATGTCAGCACTTCAAATCTAAGTGTGTCAACACTAGTCCTGAGTGTCGACACAGCCACGTATCTAATGATGCTATATCAGGATTAGAAACTAGAGGCACATAGCTTAGTGTGGGTCTAGGCACACGATCAAAACGACTTTTTGAACCAAGGTGTTCATCCTTACAATGCTCATAAAGACTTATCAGGAGGAATGAGTAGTGCTTGGGGGATCCTTGAACAGAAAGTGAATAGCTAGCATAGAGTTTTGAGCTTATTTGCTTAGAGCTATCACGTTGATAATTTTTGAATTTCAAGGGACCCCAAGCCAATCGAAATCTATCCACCTAGATAAATGCACTTTAACGTGTATGCTTAAGACCTTAGCACTAGAGACGTTTGCCCAAAGTTTTAATCTTTATACAATCACATACATGTCGTGATAGTGATTATTCAAAGTATTTCTAAAGTGTTAGGATACAACGTCAAGAGGTATAACATGTAAGTCTTGCATTTGTATAAGAGTGCTTCAACTAGAGATGTTTGCAGTGTGATTGGTCATTCCCTTATCTAAATCCTCATACATACCTAGAGGCATAGGAAACATACACTCACAAGTATTTGCGCACTCAATAGCTAAGCACTTAGAGATTTAACTCACTATCACCGGAGGACAATGTTTGAAAAAGATTAATCGAGTAAACTCAAACACTGTGCATACAAGTTATGGTCTAAGATGTAGTCACGTGATCCCTAATCATGCGTTGTATTTCCTTCAGTAGTTTTTTTTTGTTTTACAAAAACACGGTTCAAACAAAATGTACAGATGCAACATGCACATACACATAACAAAAAATGCAAACACAAGTAAAAAGATGCGAGCAAAGTCAAATAAAACACGGTGAACACATATAAAGGTCGACAAAAAAATCAAGGAGAAATGAGGATAGCGCGATATCATGTCATGCATGTGACTATGAGGTATGAAGACATCATTCGTGCTATGAATACAGTTGTCATGAGAATATTTACAACATACTTGATCAAAATACTATGTCATCACCCTAGCCCCATACTGAGTGACGGATGGGCATGAGGAGTTGTATAAATGTCGTAGGGTGGGGTGTGAATCTCTTGTTCCTGCATAAGAAATCGCTCAATCTAACACTCTTTCCCCCAGTGTCATATAAGGACCTATTGAAACCCTCCCCGGTTAAGTACAAGACGTGGATTACAAGTTAGAGTCCCTAATGATGACACACCTACGCCCCTGCTATTGTGAGACATAGTGAAAGGAGTCAAGCTGATGTTTCTATTAATGTCGTGGTGGCATGATTTTGGCAGATAGACACAAAAAAACATTATCGCCGGCACTATAGGTACCACCCCGCGGTAGCTTTGGAATATTTAAGCCTCAAGTCAATTCCAGATCCGCACATTCCCTCATTTTTCTCACAGCATCTGACCATCACCTCCTTTGCAGGTTTTCTTCCTTCCCTCAAGGTAACCATTTTTCCTCTCTCTCTCAGATTTCTCATATTTTAGAATACGGATCAAAGGGTTTTGAAACCTCACATTTTTTAGTGTAATCGACAACGAGTTTTGGGCACAAAGTCCCCCTTTTTTGATGTTTATATCAGTTGATCATAGGATTTTTAGGTGTAAAAATTATGTTTTGGGACCGATCCGACGGAAGTGGACGAAGTACAGTTTGTCACGCTACCGCCGGCGATAACACATTATCGCCCGCGGTAGGTTTTAGAGATCAGTGCAGCCTATTGATTTTCCCATTTTTTTGTATCCGTTGCTGAGACGGTTTTATGTTTGGTTTACTTGCAGGAAATGGCTTCATCAAGCACTCAATCTGCGCGCCGCAGTTTCTCAAAGAGATCACGGGTGCCGGTCTCTACCCACCCATCCATAGATGACGCCACTGTGAGCATACCCATGATCATAGAAATTGATGAACGCTATACTCATATCTATGAGTATCTGGAGGAGTCTGGTGTGCTTGCAGTCATATCATCCGGTTCTCCCTTCTCTTCTATCCTCACCCGGGAATTCTACAATAATCTTAGGGATCCTGATGAGATGCGTCTAGGTGGGGGTGTTCAATCTTGCATCGGCACCGAGATAGTAACTATCACTCACGCTGATCTCGACACCAGATATGTTTGGCCTCCCAACTACCCATTCCTTGATATCGTGGAGTCCTTTAGGACTACAAGGGACTAGAGGGAGATGAACGAGCTTCTTAATGGCGTGGAGGGGCGTTCAGATCTATTTACCTCGGTGGACACCCTCACACCCAATGCTCGCATTATCCAGGATATCCTACGTCACTCACTCATGTTCAAGGCTGGGGACACCCGGAAGGTCACGACTTAGCTATCTATGGTGACGTACTACATCCTAGCCCAGAAGCCCTTCAGCATATCAGACCTCATTCTCTTCATGATGCGATATACATTCCGCCTGAAGTCTCCTAATCGCCGGCGGGTGAACACCTTGCCTTTGGGTGGTGTGATCCAGAGGATACTGACAGACTAGTACCCGACCATTGACTAGACCGCCTATCCCATAGATAGTTTCCCGCAGTCCTATCAGGTGGGTTAGATTCCTGCGTCCTCACGAGTGCGGACACGGATACCTCCGTCGCAGCCACCGATGCCCCGCACAGGGTCCCTCAGGGAGGCCAGTCGAGACATCCACAGTCTGGTGGAGGAGCAAGGTCGAGAGATCAAGGGAGTGAAGAAGATGCTGTGGAAAATCATGACTAAGCTTAACATCTCACCCCCATCTTCTGAAGACTAGTTTTATTTTGTTCTGTAATAATACAAGTGCACTCCAAAACAATGATCGTAGTACTTTAATATGTGATGTGATTTATGCACCCATGTACTTGTTATGATCTTTTGTTGCTTTACTAGTGTCTATAACATGTTGGCTTAAGAAAAAAATACAAAAGCAGAAATAAACAAATGAAAAAACGAAACAAAAAAAATTATGCATATCGTGAAGTAGATTATTGAGTACTTTTGGTTCGAATAGTTTCTACTTCACGTAGGTAGTGGATATTAATAGATAAGAGATTCAGGTGTCCAAAAGGAGCCAGGAGTGACGGTTCCTTTGGGTACCCAAATATAGCGTGATACACCTTGCGGAGATGGTGGTGCATGAGCCCTTTTGAGTGGAATGGGTGCGCTATTTTGAATGATGGGCCTCCATTAATACTTTGGTTTAATGTTATTTTTATGGTGCAAGTTTCCTTCTAAAATTCTATGAGTCTTTATATGATGATCTTTAATTGAATAATATTGTGTTGGAGGATTGACTATCTTGAAAGTGTTCTTTAAGTCAAGATTATTTCGCTTAACATTAGGACTCATAGTATAATCATTCAAAAAATTTTGATTTGAGAGTAATTCGTTTTTCAAAGTGAGAGTTATTTCTATAGTTATGAGTTTCACTCGCACATGCTTGTGATTTTCTACTTCCTTTGATTAACTCAGCATGTAGATGGTGGTTCGTATTCATCATGCTTTTGGGTCTTACAAGCAGCTTAGGAGTTGGGCTTTGTGAGTTTTTAAGTAGTATTTCCTTAAGCATATTGATTTTTATAGTTAGCTCTTTGTTCTTCAGTTTAAGGTTATGTCTAGCTTCATTGTAAGCGATTTTGCTGTTTTTGAGAGTGGTGACAATAGATTCGATATGAGCTTTATACTTACTCCTAAATTCATCGAATGTCTCGTTCATCTCTTCGATTTCAACTTTATAATTTTGCATTCAACACAGTCACTTTTTAATGATGAGTTTTCTAAACATAATTTATCGTTTTGTTCTTTTGCAAAGCAAAGCTCTTGTTCAAGAACCTTATATTTTTCTTTTAATACATTATAATCTATACAAGGTGTAGAAATGTTGTCTAAAGAGTATGCAAGAGAACTGGGCACGACAACGGTGGATTCTACGTTGACTGCTCTTAAAAGTTTATTTTCTAAATGTAGTTTTAGATTAATATTTTTCAGTTTCTTAATTCTACGTTTAGCCGCATCTAGCATGTTCAAAGTAAAAATAGAAATACGTGCAGAGAAAGGGTTCGACTTTCTTATAATGCTTTTGGATGTGGCAAGATTTGAACACAAGGTTCCTTTGTCATCTTCATCTTGGCTTGATGTGTTTGATGTGTCCGTCTCCAGGCATAAGTCTTCGTTCGACCCTTCACTTGGATCCATAAGGCACTGCTCTATTTCATGATCTGTAGAGGGAGAACTATACGTTAATTCAAGAAATTTCCATATATCGTATGCAGTTGGAAGCGTATAGATAAGTTTGAAGATGTCCCGTCCAAGCCCACAAAATAGACTATTCATTGCTTTGGCATTCAAATAACATTTGTGCTTATTTAAATTATTCGGGGGCTTGACACACGTTATGTTCCAAACTTCTACATATAGTATTGTAAGGAATTTCTTCATCAGTGTTCTCCATTTAATATAATTCAATCCTACGAATAAAGGTGGTGCAGAACTATTTTCAGTGTATAATTTTTCATCCCCACTCATCAATTCAAGGTCAAGGGTAGCCTTTATTCCCAATGGTGAGACTAATTTGAAATAACCTCTCTCTGATATCACTTGTTGGATCTAGTGGCCAACCTTAGAGGGGGGGGGGATGAATAAGGTTTTATAACGTTGAATAAAATTTTACTAAATTTCACGCACTAACAATAATCACAGAGGAATGTAATCTCATTGCATTAAAACTATAATGAAATATAGTTCATAAATAGTTTACATCAACACTTATCTTAATGGCGTCGAAGATCAGAGACGATGAAAAACAAAAGCTCTTGGGTTTTGTATACCGACCCACTACCCAGACCGGTTGGCTCTCTCACTTTCCTTCCGAGAAAGGACTTCGAGCCGCTCTTCACCTCCACACAAGGAAGGGTCTCAGAGCCCACTCTTCACCTCCACACAAGGAAGGTTCTTAGAGCCCACTCTTCACCTCCACACAAGGAAGGGTCTTAGAGCCCGACTAGATCCTCCGATCTAGACGTCCCATATCCCGGGACGATTTATCGCGGAATCCTACCAGGATTCTGACGACCCTCACCGGTCGATTTTCCTCACCAAAAACTAAACAGAAATAGAAAAAGAGTAAAAAGATTAAAAGTAAAGACGATAAGAAAATGAAGTTCTCCCTCTTGACGACTTCTCCGGTGTGCGATCTACGGCCGATGCTTGAGATCTTCGTTGGCGAGCAACCGGTCGGTTCTCAGTGGTCGATGAAGATTCTAGATCGCCGGAGTTTTTCGTTCATAAATGGGAGGGAGAAAGCTTCCTTCAACTTTGACGAAGACAAGTGGAGACAGTCGCAAGGAGGCGGCCAAAATCTAGAGTTCTGAAACCCTTCGTCAAAATTCGTCTAGGAGTTGCACTAACAACAGGAAATGCAGCGGATTTTATACGTCTTCATGAAAATATGCTACTGCCAGCGGTAAGACTAGCGTCTGCGGTATTTTCGCGCGCTTGTTGTGCCAGCTGTCCTCCAAATCTGGAAAATAATCTTTCGAAACTACCTTTTGCCTTTTCATTTAAACTAGCGTCGTGTGGTAACATAGGATGCGACGTTCCTAAAAAGGCAACAGCCATTTGACAAGGCTAGCGCCGCGCGGTAGGTGCTACTGCCGAAATCTTCCAGAGCGCTAGGACAAAATAAATCGTTTAGTTACCGCCTGCGGTAATATAGTTGCGTGGCGGTAGTGCTGAGCTCGACATTTCTGCCTTCGTAACTCGTTGAAGGCCTAGCGCGATGCGGTAGAGCTAGCGTCGAAACCATCCAGAGCGCTAGGTCCAAATAAATCATCTCGATAGCGCTTGCAGTAGTACTAACGCCGGGCGGTAGCCTTCACTTAAAGCTATCGTCACGATGTACTGTTGAGGTTGCTAGCGCGGTGGAGTAAGTACTAAGGCTGGGCGGTAGCTTTCATATATGCCTTTTTCTTTGCTTGCACCTGTCAACCTGCACACTCTATCAATATATAATATGATCAAATACAACCTGGGAGTTGATATTCTCAAACACAAGGAATGTGAAACCACGGTTCCAACACTAATCTCCTATGCCAAAGATCACTATTATTACTAGTTTGGTTTCAAAGGCATATTTCAGATTTAGCTGATTTAAAATTAACTACATAGATATTTTGTACTATAGTACCAGTTAATATGACTAGATTATCTATAGAAGTAATAATACAAGAAGTTTTGTTAAATGATACCTAAAACCTTTCATCACATAACTGAATTATGGATATAAGGTTGCGCTTCAGTCCACTTACATAACCAACCTTCCTGAATGTGACTGCTCCAATATTAACCTTTCCATATCCTTCAGTCTGGCCACAATTGGAATCACTAAATATTACTTTGGGTCCTAGCTTTGACTTATAGTTAATTAAGTTGTCCTTATTTCCAGTCATATGATTTGAACAACCACTATCCAAATACCACTGTTGCTCTGTGGTGGGATGGTCTTTCACATGCAATAAAATAGATTAGCTATTCTTGACCCAGGTTATCTTGGGTCCTTGTTTATTTACATAATTAAAGCTGGAAATATAAGAGTATTCTGGTTGATTTTTATAACCTAAGGGGTGAAATCTTCTAGGTGGAATTATCCACTGGGTGAATGGATTAACATATTATCCTGGTTGATTAAATATTCTATAAGAATTAAAGTTTTTGTTATAATGAATTGGGTTCGACGAATTCTGGTAAGTTCGTCGATCTGAGTTCGACGAATGGGGATGATTTCATCGAAATCCACTCAGAGAATGAAAGTATTCATTTTCTGGGCCCCAATATCATCGATATCGGGTCGATGAACCATACTTGTTCCGTCGATCACAGTTCAAAGAATAATTATAACAAAAGTTTGCGTTCTGAGTTCGTCGACTTGAGTTCGACGAACTGTACACATTTCGTCGATCTAAGTTTGACGAAATCTGCTGAACATTGTTATAGTTAAGATTTTTCTTATTATTTCTCTTTTTCTTATTCTTTTGTTTTAATTTTGTTTGTTTAACATTATTATCATCTATCTTTTCCTTGCCCTTTTCTGAAACAAATTTTATTGGAGTTGATAAAATATTCTTCTGAATCAGTGGGGGTTGGCTTGATAAAGCACCTAAGCCCAGCTTGACATTAAGCCTGGCATTCACTGTGCTTTTGATGTCCATCAACTTGATACTTCTCCCATTTAGGGATTCTTCAAGTTGCCTAGCCTCAGTTAATTCAGTTTTTAATATGATGATCTGTTCATTAGCTAAAGTTAATTCATCTTTTAATTTAATATTTTCAGAAAACAAGTTTTCTTGTTTAGTTAGTCTATCTCTAAGTTGTTTAATTTCTTTTTCAGAGTTAATTAAATCAATACATAGGGATTTAAACTCAGTTCTAAAATTATCAGAATTAAAATCAAAGGAAGACTGTACCTGATCCTCTTCTGATAGAGATTCTTCACTGTCTGATTGCTCAGCTTCAGATAGGCTGCTTGATGCATCAATGACCATCAAGCAAATCTCCTTGGCCTTGGCTTCTTATTCATATTCACTGGAGCTAGAGGATGAAGATTCATCTTCAGTTTAACTCCAAGTTTCAGCCACAAACCCTTTCTCCTTTCATTTATGCTTGCTGGAGGAGGGCTTGCTATAGTGCTGCTTCCTGGGTTATTTTTCTCTTCTTCTTTCCTTCTTTTGGTTCTCTGGGCACTCTGAGATAAAGTGTTTAGGCTTCCTGTAACCAAAGCAAACAACTTCTTTAGTTAGAGTTTTGTCATATCTTGACTTGTCATCTTGCCTTGATGACTTTCTTCTGAAATCTTTCTTTGCCATTTTATAGATTCTGTTGGCTAAGAGACTCAGCAGTTCTTCATTAGCTGTTGGAGCTTCTGATTCTTCAGATGCTTTGAATGCAGTGTTCTACTCCTTTCTGGCTGATAAGGGAGTCTTCTGCTCTACAGCTTCTCTTGCCTTTATTAACTGCTTATAGGACTTGAGCTTTCCAAGAAAAGATTCAGTGGAAATCTCATTTAGACTTCTGGCTTCCTTGATTGGCTAGATTTTGGCTTCCTTAATTGGCCAGATTCTGGAATCCCATGAGCCGGGGAGCACATGGGGATTTTGTCATTAACTTCTATGAGGCTTATGTCCTTGTCCAGAGTCTTCAGCTCATTGATGATTGAGCTCAGTCTATTGTACATGTCACTTACAGACTCTGACTCATCTTTCTTGAAGTTTTCATATTGAGAGATGGGATTGGATCTCCTGTCCTTTCTCTCATCTGCTAATCCAGCAACCATCTGGTTCAGGGAATCCCAGATAGCCTTTGCTGATGTGCACTGTGCCACCTTTTGGAAAATGTCATCAGACATTGTCTGAGCCAGAATATTCATGGCCTTGGCATCAACTATTTTGGCCTTCTTTTGAGCATCTGTCCACTTAGGTGGTGGAACAACATAAGTGCTAAAAGTTGAGGTGGATGCAGCTTCTTGAGTTGGTGGTCCTGTCAAAATGTAATTAAAAATATCCTCATCAATAGAGTTCATATATAACTTGATTCTTGTCTTCCAGATAGCAAACTTATTCAAGTTGCAAACTAGAGGTCTGGTGCTTGCATAATCTTTATTCTGTGCCATGATATGAAGCAGAAAAACTAGGGAAAAGAAATCAGATCTAACAAGGATCTTATGGTTCAAGTGTTAACTTGTAAAACCAAAGGAACACCCCTCTGATACCAATTGAAAGATAGGAGATAAACCTGATTTACTCTAGAGGGGGGGGGGGTGAATAGAGTAATTAAAACTTTTGCTGTTTTTAAATTTATCAGAGTAAAATAGGTGATACCAATAGTAGTAACAGGAAACAAAAACAGTCTAAGCTAATCTATCACAGCACAACAAGAACAAAAGAGAAAATGATCACAAACAGACAACACAAGAATTTTATAGTGGTTCCCCAAACTGGGTACATCCACTCTTCTACCACCATGGTAGGAATCCACTATCAGGTTTTTGATCAGGTGACTGCCACTACAAGATCTATTTATAGGGAGATCTCACAACACTTTAGGCTTTTGATCAGGTGCCTAAAAACTAAGAATAAACTTTTGAAGGGAGTTAATAAACCCTTTTTATAGGAGGTGAGAGAGGCGATGATGTCTTCTCCTTTCTCTAAGCAACAGAAAAGACTTGTGGATGCTGTTGTCAAGACTCCTT
This sequence comes from Platanthera zijinensis, assembly GCA_039513925.1. Lineage (NCBI taxonomy): Eukaryota > Viridiplantae > Streptophyta > Magnoliopsida > Asparagales > Orchidaceae > Platanthera > Platanthera zijinensis. Next base: position 225,912,109 of record CM077081.1, read on the forward strand.
CTAGAATGTAGAGATGTTCAGAAAACTTGGATCCTTGCTCAGGGTGTAGGTCTTCAACCTTATCTTTGAGAGATATCCAGGAACTTTCTGACTGATTCAAAGTTGTTGTCCTTGAATATTCTTGGAGTAGAAGTAGAAGAAGATTCTTGATATTTGATGGTTGTTCTTCTTCAGTCTTCAGTAAGAACAAGGGATAAAACAGAATGTTTTCTGTGCACAGAGAAAGATTTGTGTATGTTGTTGTTCTTTCTCTTCTCTGTATTGCTGTATTTTATATTATCACTGGTTGTCTAGTGTCTAGTTCCGTCCAAAGAGAAAAAAACTCTTTTATATTCTATTGCTAAAATTCTCCTTTGAAATTTGAATTCCCAGCATTAATTACTGACTGATCTAGAGAATGAAACGGCTGGAATATCTTCTTAATGAGTTTCCCCAACTGTTTCATTTAAATAGGCAAGTAATTAACCATGATGAAATCCATAATTAATTCTGCCAATAACGACTATATTCTGAAGAATATGCGCATTAATTACTCAGAGAATTACTGCTAAATAATATAATAAATAAGGACAAAAATAAGGAAAACTTCTCATTCTGGCTCGAGAAACAAAATTCGTCAACCTCTGGGCAGAATTCGTCGACTGGTGTTCCAAGTTTGTCGAGCTGAGAATTCCTGTTCGTCGACCTGAGCTCAGCGAACAGTATTCTGGAAATAACTTGCCAATTCTGCGCTCTAAGTTCGTCGAGCTTAGAATTTATCTGAATGAAGAGATCGTCAACCTGAGCTCGAATATCGTCGAGCTCAACTCATAGAAATAACTCTGAGTTTGTCAATCTGAGATCGACGATCGTCAAGCTGAGTTCGAAGAATTTTGAACTGATAATTTTGAACTCTGAATTCTTCTAAGTTTGAGTCTACTGAAGTCCTCTATTGGCTGGTCCATGAAGGTTGAACCTAATGACTAGCCTAAACTCTAGGACTCATAGACTTGACCTTGGCTATACAATATGGGTCATACTCATCTTAATTAGTGAACCTAAGCCCAAATCCAAACTAGGGATCCAACATAGTGAGATTTGTAGTCTCACTGTCCAAGGCTGCTTCATTGATATCTCCCCCTGGGATTGATACCTCTTCGTTGTCTATCACTTGGACAGTCTCCCCCTAAATCTGAACTTCAGTACCAGGTGTGGGGATAGGAGACTTCCTTGGTTGTTCAGTGACTTCTTCATCAAAACTGAACTCTACCCTTTCCTCTGAATCATTGGAGGATTCAACATCCTTGGTTGCAGATTTCTTTTTCTTCACCTCCTTCAGCTGTTGCTTTGGTGCAGGAGCATCTTTGGACAACACCCTGTTCCACCTAGACAATATCCTGATGTCCATTCTCCTCATATGATTTATCTTAGAGCTAGCACTTTGGTCTAGTATTTATGGTATACTTGAAACCAGATACAGACTGAGAATTCTTCCCAAATTAGGCATCTTAATTCCTTCCTTTATCTTCTCAAATACAACCACTATCCAGTCTGTCTTCACCTTGAAAATTATCCTTGTCATAAGGCTGAACATGTAGGAAGAGATCCTATCATGTCCCCCTGTCTTGCAAAGAATGACTTTTCCTAACATTTCAGAGAGGAACTTTCCCTGGGAATTCATTCCCTTTTTGTTCATTGATGATCCAATCTTGGTAGATGATGTCAGCCCACACCACTTTAGTGCTTCAGCATTCATGGATGAATCAATGTCATCTTCTTGTTCGATCCTGGGAAGATGGAGGAGCTTGCTCAGACTTTTGAGCGAGATTTTAACCTTTGATCCTAGAATAGTAGACTTGATTTTTTCTCCCTTTGAATCCAGGGAAGCATTTGAGTAGAATTTGAGTACTTCTCTCTTATAGATCCTTGTAGGCTCAAAAATAAGAAATTCCAGACCAGCTTCGTGGATTAGGTCAACTACATCCTTGATTTCTTGTGCAGCGCCGTCGAACGCTTGTAGAACAAGCTCATACCCGTCGTTAATGATATCGTCCATCTTTTGTTCCATTGGAGGTGAAATAATACCACTTGAAAGAGCTGAAGGTTGAAGAGTGACGACTGGAGATACCTTTGTCTCGACACTAAGGGTTCAATCTCTTGAAAGTTCTGAGTCACGTGGTCAACTAGTTCTTGTTGCCTCCTATTTATAGTATTCTATAAGGAAGGCCAAAAGGCGCGCTTATATTAGAATATTGCGTGTCGACACATGGTTACTTGTGTTGACGCCGGCTACTACAGTCTCTGTATAGAATCTTAAGTATTCACAATTCTATGTGTCGACACCAACTTCTATGTGTCGACACTAAAATCTAAGGTCTCGACAGCTTTATGTCGACATTTAATCTGTTTACTTTGTTAAATGTTGAGTGAAAGCATTGAATTTTCTTGTATACCCCTTAGCTGACTTTATTCTATATTTAACATTACTAATTCAATTTAAAGCAATTGAATTTACTTTCTTCAAGAGATTTAGTTAAGATATCAACTACTTGTTTTTCAGTAGAGACAAACTCTAAGCTAATGTCTCTTTCTCAACATGTTCTCTAAGAAAATGATACCTAATTTCTATGTGCTTAGTTTTGCTATGTTAAACAAAATTTCTAGCAATAGAAATAACACTAGTAGAATCACAAAATAAAGGAGTTCTACTTATCTTGATGTCATAGTCTTCAAGCTGATGCTGAATCCACAACAATTGAGCACAGCAGCTGCCTGCAGCGATGTATTCTGACTCTGCAGTGGAGATAGAAACACTAGCCTACTTCTTGCGGCTCTATGACACTAATCTACCACCTAGGAATTGATATATACTAGTGTTACTTTTCCTGTCTTCCTTGCAGCCTGCAAAATCTGCATCTGAAAATCCAGTTAGTAGAAAATCTCTATTCCTAGGGTACCATAGACCAAGATCTGGTGTGCCCTTGAGATATCTTAAAATTCTCTTTGCAGCAGAATAATGAGATTCTTTAGGGCATGCCCGATATCTAGCACAGACACATGTAACATACATGATGTCAGACCTACTTGTAGTTAAATATAGAAGAGAGCCAATTATCCCTCTATACAAAGACTCATCAACAGGTTTCCCTGCCTTATCTTTGCATATAGGCATACTTGACCCATTGGAGTTCTCATGGTGGAGGTAGTCTTCATACCATATTTCTTAATCAACTCCCTAATAAACTTAGACTGGGATATGGACAAGCCATCATTAGTCTGTCTTACTTGGAGTCCCAAGAAGAACTTTAGCTCACCCATACTGCTCATCTCAAACTTCCCTTGTATGAGTTTGGCAAACTTCATGCAAAGGTTGTTCTCAGTAGATCCAAAGATAATGTCATCAACATATATAGGGACTAGGATGATCTTGCCCTTGGATTCTCTTAGAAATAGGGTCTTGTCTATTTTCCCCCTTGAGAATTTGTTCTCAAAGAGGAATGTAGACAATATCTCATACCAAGCTCTAGGGGCTTGTTTTAACCCATACAGAGCTTTCTTAAGCCTATAAACATAATCAAGAAAGTGAGGATCTACAAAACCTGATGGCTGATCCATATATACTTCCACTTTTAAATCTCCATTTAGGAATGCTGACTTGATATCTATCTGAAAGACCTTAAATCCTTGATAGGCTGCATAGGCAAGGAATAGTCTTATTGCTTCCAGCCTTGCTACTGGGGCATAGGTATGGTCAAAATCTATCACTTCTTCCTGCCTGTAGCCTTTATCCACCAATCTGGCCTTGTTTTTGACAATAATGCCATTCTAATCTAACTTATTCCTGTAGATCCACTTAGTCTCTATGACATTATATCCCTTGGGTTTGCGAACCAGATTCTAGAATTTATATCTTTTGAACTAGTTCAACTCTTCCTGCATGGCACTAATCTAGTATGAGTTTTGGATAGCCTCTTCAAACTTCTTTGGTTCCAATTGTGACAGGAAGCTTGAAAATAGAGCTGAGTTCAAACTCTTGCTTCTGGTCATTACACTATGTCTTACATCACCAATAATTTGATGAGCTGGATGGTCTCTTATATGTCTCATAGCTAAAGGCAATCTTTCTTTAGCTTGCTGTTCTTCATTTCCTGCAGCTTACTATTCTTCAATGTCTTCAGATGGATGTTCTTCATCCACAGCTTATGAGTCTTGAGATCCCCCTGGATAACATCTATAATCGTTTATATCCTGTCCTGCTGGAATATCTTCCCTGATGGTCAGCTTGTCCATCTTATCCTTTAAACCCCTTTTTCTGAGCCACCAAAGATAACTTTGGGTCCATTCTAAATTGGAGTGTACTCCTTTAGCATACTCCTTATTCCAGTCATGTGACTAGAACATCCACTGTCCAAGTACCATGTAGGGGTTTGGCCACTTGGACTCACCTACATCAAATAAATTATCTAACCTTAGGACCCCTACTTTTATTGGGTCCTAGGTGCAGGTCAGACTGAAACTGAACATGCCTACCTGTAGTTTTTCTGACAGGTAAGCTAACATTATTTCTCTAGACACTCTCATTGTGCTAGCAATTTATGGCATAGTAGCCCACTTTGAAACAACACTAGCACTCATGCACATTGTACCTTCTTTTAAGGACTGGCATACCAGCATTTCTGTTAGCAGCTCTTAAACTAGCTGGTACAATAGCCTTTTTCTTTAGTCTTCTAGCTACAGCTTGCTTAGGGATTTATCTGGCAGCTGAGGTACTTGGGATATTCTCAACCCTATCAGTAGCTGTCTTCTTTTCAGAGTGCAAGCTTCTGATTACTTCAAATATAACCAAGTCAAGTCTCTGACATACTTTCCTTTATTCTGATAGTGGACTGGCAGGCTTTGTGAATGATCAACTGCCTTTTGCTTGATTGTTGGGGCTAGTACACAAAACACAGATGGTCCATAGATGCTTTCATGGTCATACCTGTTAAATGGTTGAACCACTTTTCTAAAAGGAATTGGAGGCTAGTGGCTGAACTGGAGCTTTGCCTTTCTTTTTGGAATTGACAGCTATTGTTCTTTCCTTGAAGCCTAATCCCTTCATACCCTTTTGGGAAGTGAAAGAATATATCAAGGGTAGCACAGAACTAGGCTTTTAGAACTTTGCTACTAGCTCCCTCTCCTTTTGGAGTCTACCTTCATGATTCCTAATATGGTTATTCTTGAATGTAATTGTGCCCATCTGAATAACAGTTATGTTTTTCTGTTTACTAATCTATCTCAATTTCAGATCCAACACTTTTGCTGAGTCTGATGCAGCCAACTTCAGAGAGGCAATTTCCTTTGCCTACTGTTTGGCTAGGAGCCTGCTCCTTTTTAGTGCTTGTAGGAGCTCACAATAATCATCAATCAGTTGATTGATGTCTCCTTCTAATTCAGAGCCATCTTCATCTCTTGATGTAGATGCTTCTAATTCTGGACTAGTAACATAATCAAACACTGAAGATGAATAGTGTACCTTACTAGGACCAGACTGCTCCTAGCTATGTCCTTCCACAGCTATAGCCATCAACCCTATGCATTGGCTGTCTTCTACTCCATTGATAGCATCTAGCATCTACAAGAATTCTGTCTCTTCAGAATATTCTTCAGTTGAAAACATCCCAATGTAGGCTTCAACTTCATCTTCTTTTTCTGACTCTGATGAAGAAGAGTCAGTCTAGCTCTTTTGCTTTTTGGCAACAAAGGATTTCTCCTTCTTGCCCTTTTGCTGGTGTTTCATCTTTTCACCAGTTTCCTTCCTTTTGACAGGATAGTCTGCTATAATATGTCCTGGCTTACTGCAACAATAATAAACCACTTTAGAAGAAGTTTGTTTACCAGGTTTAGAACCATACCTTTCCTCTTTAGAGGAATTCTTCTTGCACTTGTAGTAGTCATACATGGAGTAAGAAGAAGTAGATGGACTACTTATCCAATTCTTTTTCTTCAAGAATCTCTGGAATTGCCTAGAAAAGGCAGCAAAATCTTCATTAGAGTTGTGACAGTCTGATGTGCTGGAGTCTGAACTTTCTGAGTCAATTCTAGCAACTTTCTTGGGAGGATAAGGAGTCTTTCTCCTGCCCTTCCTTGTGGATTCAGCTTTGAAGGCCATTGATTTATCTTTGACTAAAGACCTACTGCTTTTATCCTCTTCCTTTTTGTCTGTTAGCTGCATTTCATAAGACAACAATTTTCCAAACAAGGTTGGTGGAGGAGTATCTGCAAGTCTGGCTACTTCTCTAATGACACAGATTTTGGTATCCCAGTCTTTAGTTAATGATCTGATAAACTTGTCATTCAGTTCATATACGTTGAAGACTCTGCCATAGGTCATCAACTCATTGACAATTCTGAAGAACTGGTTATAGCACTCAGCTATGCTATCTATCTTGGCTTGCCTGAAACTCTCATACTCTTGATTGAGTATAGATTTTCTATCCTCCCTTACTTCTTCTGTCCCCTCCATATAGACAATCAATGCATCCCACATCTCCTTAGATGTTTTGTAGTGGACTAAATTTTGAAAGGTAGAATCATTTATGACGCTAATAATTATGTTCTGTGCCCTCTTGTCCAAAGTGGCTAAGATGATCTCATCTTTGGTCATCTCAGAATAACTCCTTGGAGTTTTCAGATTTGCATCAAGAATCGATGTCTTCATAGGTATTAAAGGCCCTTCTTGAACTGTGATGTAAATTCTAGGATCAGATGCTTCCATGAATAATCTGATCCTCTTTTTCCATATGCCAAAAGTTTCTTTTCTACAAATAGGAAGCTTCATGGATCCACGTTCTTTGTGATTTTCTCCTGAACCCATCTTGGCTATCTAATAATTGCCTTGGAGATCATCTCAGATTGTTAAGTCTCTTTTTGAGCAACCTCCCTTTGATACCACTTGAAAGAATTGATTTCAAGAACCAATAAACACCTAGAGGGGGGGGGGTGAATAGGTTCAATTCAATAAACTTAGACAGTTAAAACTTTAACACAATACTGCTAATTATACTATATCAATCTCAGCACAGATAATCAGCAAACACAGCAATCACAACATACACAGCACAATACACACAGATTTATAGTGGTTCCCTAATTTATGGGTACATCCACTTTCCCCTTTCACCTATCTAGCAATATACTAGGTTCGGCCCAACTTCCTTCCTCTTTTTCAGATCCTCAGATCTTACAACTCAGAACCCCAAATGGTTCCTACAACTCAGACTTCTGCAAGTCCTACAACTCATATCCTCAAGATCTTACATCTCAGATTCTTCCCAAGAACCCTACCTCAGAGTGAGTCCACACTCCTACCACTCAGGAAATCAAGCCCTACCTCAGCCCTTATAACCAGGACTACAAATCTGAGAAATTAATCTCCTACCTTAAGCACACAGCCCTACCTCAGCTTTTATAATTGCAGGCCTACAACTCAGAGAAATTACTCTTCTACACTCATATCAATGAATAGATCTTACATAAAATTGATAAGGTATTTTGTAATATCTTCACCCAGATAGAGAGAGAGAGAGGTGAAGGCTTCCTGACAGATCTTGAATGATCTGTCTTCTTATGATCCTTGCTGCAAAGGATCTGGTCCAATCTCACTTAGCTTATTCAAAGCTTCTTAAAAATAGAAAATTAAGGTTGATCTTCTTGAGAAATTGTAGTCGATCCACGATCCAGCTTCTTTCTCCTTACAGATTTGAATCTGTAATCTGTGAAAGATCTGATGAGATACTGCCTACTTTAGAAGTTCTTCTTCTTCTAACTCTTTTGATTGTTGATTAGATTCTGAAAGCTTAGCTTTCCTTCTCTATACTTGTTTTTTTTCATCTCCCCTTCTTTTTTTGATAGAACAACTTCTTATATAAATCACATAAGAGGTTACCGGCTGATCTGGTTAATAACTGACATCTGACAGTTCTGACAGCTTTGACAGTTCTGAGACCTTTCAAGTCCCCGATCTTGAGATCTGTTACTTAGAGTAATTAACTCAACTGATAGTGTCGAGACACTAGTATAGTATGTGTTGATACGATGAAGTATGTGTCGACACAATTTCTAGGGTGTCGACACAACTCCTCTTATGTTGTCGACATACTTCAGAAACTGTCGACACAACTCTTTATTCAGTCTCGACACAGCTTTTGTAGAATGTATCGACACAAGTCCTGTGTGTCGACACAGCTTCTCCATTTATAACTGATGTCGACCCAAGTCCTGGGTGTCAACATAGGTTCTTCTGCTAATGTCAGCACTTCAAGTCTAAGTGTGTCGACACCAGTCCTTAGTGTCAACACAGTTGATGCCATCTCAAATTCAGTGTGTCGACACAAGTCCCGTATGTCTACACAGCCTTGTTTCTAGTCTTGACACAACTCCTTCAAAGGTATCGACACATTATATGTGTCTCGACACTTTTGTACTTTGAATATTCTCTGCATTCTTTAGCCTGTACAAGTAAACTCAATATACCATCAAATACAAACTAATGTATATAATTTAGTTAAGTGAGGCTTCTCCAAATCAGGTACACAATTCCCAATGTACCCAATAGCTTGTATGAGTGGGACAATGCCGCTTACTATGACAATGTGTAACACTTCTACCCGTCAAGAAGAATATAATAGAGGGTCCGGCCAGGGCCCCACACCATATTCCACAAACAGGCGGAGACGCTACTAAATAATATCATAAAACCCAACGAATCCTAACACAGAGCATTCTAGCGGAAGCTTCATGGTTGAATCCTTGAACTCAAGCAAAACAAGAACTGACCACTAACAAAATAGGAATGTATACAACTAAAGTATCTGGCCTTAAGGCCTTACAAATTTCTCTTAACAAAGGTGTGGTTTACAGACATCGGCATGCAGGCCGACCACACATGAACAAGAAGAAACAAAATAAAGCCTTCGAGGGCAGCAGCGCAGCTTGGGCTTCAGCCCGCTAAGTCTCGCTTGGACCAGCACCTCCTGCACCTGCAAGAACCAATCCACCAAGCGGTGGCAAATAGGAAAACGGTCAACATTCAGCTGACCAATTATAATGACCCTGCCCCTGGCACGGGGCAGCAGAATTCCATCCCTACATAGCATTTTTCCAACAGTATGTATAACAAACCACGCATGACGTGCACGACCACACAGTCAATACATATCACAAACGTCGGCACAACGGCCCGACGCTCCGTGCACTCAGGGCACATTCGGGTGTACTGGAAACACCGGATCCCACCAATGAGCATTTAGTCTGGCACGCAGGCCCAAGTCTCTCATTATGCTGCCGACGAAAGCCCAATGCCTTGGCGCTCTCATGTTAAGCCTACATAACGCAGGTACGGATCAGCCACCCCCCGTTGCTCAAACTGCCTTGACTTCTTGGAGCTACCCGATACGACGAACGGGCCATAGGTTTCGCACCTGGCACCAGCTCAATAGCGAAGTTGATTTCCCTTTGGGGAGGTAACCCCAGAAGGTTCTTTGGAAACACATCAACATACTCCGACACAATCGGCACTTCACTCACACTGGCCTCCGGCGTCACCGCCTCTACGAGTGTGAAGAAAAACTCCGCACCCTTCCGAACTGCCTTAACGACTTGGAGAGCAGATAACAGCATCCCACTCATCCCTTGTATACCAATTAACTTTGTCTCTTGTTCGGTATTCTGCCCGAGTGTGACCTCTTTTGAAGTGTAATCTATACAGGCACGCTGCTCTGAAAGCCAGTCCATACTAAAGATTATATCAAATTCCTTGATCGGCAATACTAATGTTTCCACCTTGAACTCCCGACTCCCAATCTTGACCTCAAGACCGCAAGATTTATCCGCGCACAACAAACATCCGTTAGGTAGAAGCACCTTTATTCTATCTGTCGTGGTCCGTATAGGCACCTCGATTCGTAAAACAAAATCCTCAGATAGAAACGAATGGGAAGCACCTGTATCAAACAGTGCTCGCGCCGGATACTCCCGTATAAGGACAAAAGCTATAACACCTCAATTAAACAAGCACATCACACAGTATAAAATAACATTAAAAATTGCGCGCACCTGTGACGACATCGACCTGCTTAATGGCCTCATGTTGTCCAAGGTTGAAGACCCTGGGCTGCGCATGCGAGGAAGAAGACTCCACCACAGTCTTCCCTTTCTCCGCATAAGACGCTCCCGTCTTCTTGTCACCCTTTGGAGGACCAACTCGGCAATCACGTGCAAAGTGTCCCAACTTCCCGCACATAAAACAAGTGCGAGATCCATACCCAGATGTCTCTGTCACAGTCATAGAAGGAGCTTGTCCAGTAGACTTGGACTTCTTTCCCCATCTCTTACGGTACAAAAACTTCTCCAGACGCGGCAGCTTGAACTCTGGCTTTATCACAGCCAAGGTCCCCTTTGCTTGCCCCCTTCTCATGTCCGTCTCCAAAGACCGAGCCGTGCAGACTAAGGCTTGAAATCCCTGACTCACAGAACTCGAGAGCAAATACCGCAGCTCATCTCGCAGTCCCGCATAAAACCTACTAGTCTTACGCTCCTCTTCGGTGAAGATTATACCCGCATATCTTCCCAAACATGTGAACTCATGCAGGTAATCATCCACACTACGATCTCCTTGAGTTAACCGTTGAAATTCCATTTCCATCGATATCCTTTGCTGCATTGGTAGATGTTGTGCCAAGAACAATCGAGAGAATTCGTCCATCGAGACCTATTCCAGTTGCCTGCCGGCCAAGTGATGCAGTTCAATCTCATCCAACCATAATCGAGTCTCTCCTTCCAGTAGGAAAGTGGCCAACATAACCTTCTGTCCCTCCTCAACCTTGATGGCTCTAATGATCCTCTTGATCCTTGCAAGCCAATCCTCTGCTTGGGCCGGTGAACCTGCCCCAGTAAATTACGGAGGATTGAAGCTCATGAATTGCTTCAATTGTTGATTTGCTGCCCGCGGATCAACTACAGCTTCTACCGGTTCTTGCCGTACCCCAGCATGCGTTGGCACCACTGCAGGACGTGCCTGCCCAGCCTGCTGAGCATTCATAACAGCAAGTACTATTTTCGTGATGAAATGTATCGTTTCAGCAAATAGAGGAGGTGTGGGCACCTCAGTTGGTGCCGCACTTTCTACAGAATGTTGAGGTTCGAATTGACCCGCAACACTTCTGGTCACCTATATGTGTAAAACACACAATTTAGCGACCAAGTAAAACGACAAACATACAAAAAAAATACACAGGTTCAACAAACAAGTGTATATGCATTCCTAAGTGGACATTCTTGAGTTCAAGTTAAGTGATATAACGGCAGCACTAACACGTGCCCGCCACCCCTCAAAAGAATTTGCCACAAATTCAGAAGAGAAAGACCAACAGTCTAATACAAAATTGTAACACCTCTACCCGTCAAGAAGAATATAATAGAGGGTCTGGCCGGGGCCCCACACTATATTCCACAAACAGGCGGAGACGCTACTAAATAATATCATAAAACCCAATGAATCCTAACACAGAGCATTCTAGCGGAAGATTCATGGTTGAATCCTTGAACTCAAGCAAAACAAGAACTGTCCACTAACAAAATAGGAATGTATACAACCAAAGTATCTGGCCTTAAGGCCTTACAAATTTCTCTTAATAAAGGTGTGGTTTACAGACATCGGCACACAGGCCGACCACACATGAACGAGAAGAAACAAAATAAAGCCTTCGAGGGCAGCAACAAAGCTTGGGCTTCAGCCCGCTAAGTCCCGCTTGGACCAACACCTCCTGCACCTGCAAGAACCAATCCACCAAGCGGTGGCAAAAAGGGAAATGGTCAGCATTCAGCTGACCAATTATAACGACCCTACCCCTGGCACGGGGCAGCGGAATTCCATCCCTACATAGCATTTTTCCAACAGTATGTATAACAAACAACGCAAGACATGCACGACCGCACAGTCAATACATATCACAAATGCCGGCACAACGGCCCGACGGTCCGTGCACTCAGGGCACATTCGGGTGTACCGGAAACACCGGATCCCACAAATGAGCATTTAGTCTGGCACGCAGACCCAAGACTCTTATTATGCCGCCGACAAAAGCCCAATGCCTTGGCACTCTCATGTCAAGACTACATAACGCAGGTACGGATCAACCACCCCCTGTTGCTCAAACCGCCTTGCCACTACCAAGCATCGTACTTGAGGCCACAAATAAAGGCGCGGGTCGGTTTCACCTTTCCTGTTCGACACGAAGCCCTTTTTATATAGTTGTAGCCCAACGGCTCAACACCACACAAAGTGACAACTCACGGCCACAAGAGTTGAACCCAACTCTCACAATTTCCTGGACTTCCTCCAATACTTCCCGCTGCACCAAGCGATAGGTAGGCACCACAGATTGCACACAAACAATCAAATACTCAGAGGCTCCTCTGAATGCAAACAAACATCACCAATCCAGACCAGCATGTCCAGATGGGCTTCACACAGTATGCCTAGATCCGTACTCCGATTCCGGACTCTAACAAAGGGGACTTCACATATCTACCCCAAGGTACACTGCAACCCACCGCACACTCGCGGGGAAGGGTTTTCCCTATGCAAATGCAGGAAAGTAGGACTTCACATATCCAAGAAGGAAATCTTTACCCTTGGAATTTGCTTCGGAGCCATGGAGAAAAAGCAAACAGATGAAAGTCTTCGCAGCAGCCTTGCCTTCGCAAATCCGAACTCGGCTCGTGATTTGGACCACCGTAGCACCACCGGTAGTCGGATTCCCCTTCTTATTCCTTCTCTTGCTCTCCTCTCTTAGCTTTTAGAAAGAGAAAACACAACTCAAATGAGCTTTCTCAACTCAAATCACGGCCTTATCAATCCAGGGAACAGCCTAGGCCATTGGATCTTGGTCAAAGGAAATGAAAGGCTCAGATTAGCCCTGAAATTGATTTTCCTTGGCCGAATACGGGTTGTGACACACCAGTGTCACAGGCCGTGTTCCTGCAGCGGTGCACAACCGACTGAAAATAAACCCGAACACGGGCATCGACACGCCCATGTCAAACCTGACATGCCCGTGTCACCCAGTACACGACCGTGTACCTGGCCATGTCACCCCTGGAACACGATCTCCAAAAATCACCCGAGAATAACACGGCTTAGGCACACGCCTGTGTCCCTAGCCGTATGCCAAACACGCCCCTGTGACACGCCCATGTCACAGGCCATGTCCCACACTCAACGCCACTCAACTCCATTCCTCTCAGCGCCACTCAATGCCACTCAATACTCTCCCAAGCAAGACATGCCCTGGGATATGCCCGTGTCCCAGGCCGTGTACACCTGACATGCCCTGAGACACGCCTGTGTCTCAGGCCGTGTCATCCAACCTGAATCCCAATTTTGGCTTTTGAGATTTCTGGGGTGTTACACAATGCACTGATGAAGTCACTCGCTTATGAAAGCTCGCACGCTCAATTCTGCGCCATCAAACTCGCCCACCTATCAGCCCGCTGCGACATACACCTCTCGCGACAGTTGGCGGATGTGAGCAAAGCGCGATCCAAACTGAGCAAGGAAGTAACAAACCTAACGCGAGACCTGGACACCGCCAAAAAGGATCTCGCCCTGCGAGAGGCAGGAGTAGTAAGCCTTTTATTTTTTTTGCTTTGGTTAATGACCATTGTTCTTGCATTAACCTTTTATCGTGCTACAGGATGCCACGACTGTCGATAAGAAGGACGTGCGCATCGCACAACTTGAGGAGGAGAATTTGAGAATAAGGACCCACAACCAACAATGAATCAACTTGCTGGTCCCTCCTCCCTCGGGAGAAAGCAAAAATGCTCTGTTGTATTTGCCATGTGAGATTGATCTAATGATTCAGGAGAATGCGGTTGTGGTGACGAAGCATTCACTCCAGGTGATGAAGCAGGTTGGATTATTGAATAGTGACGGTGAGAAGGTGACGCCTGAGATCCTATTATCGGAGCTCTTCCTTACTGTCCCCGATCCTGAAGACAGTGCTGCACACACCAGCAAGAGAGATCTCGGCGTCGTCGCCCTGAAGTTCTTTATATTACTCTTGTAATTTTCCTCTTTTTCGGGCACTGCCCTCAGCGACATGTAACTGTTTATTGATAATGTAAAAAAACAAAGTTTTGTTATAGAATGTCTCTTTACTTTTTTCCCTTTTATGCTTTGATTTTGCATGCTCTAACACGTGAAAATGTGTTTGTCTCACACTTCTTCTTAAGAGTTTGTGATCACGATTTCTCACGAGACCCTGTATTGACTTCTCGTTGCGCCAACCCGGTAAACCATTGAATTTAATAATTCGATGTATAGGGCTAGATCTCCCACCGTTCTCGCCCAATAGGTTCACGTGTGCTGATAATTTTCTACCTTAAACTTGCCGCTTATGATATATCTCGCAGTATTCCCGCCCCATAAGATTACGCGTGAATAGGATACCTCTTGCGAGAATCGGTCTTGGCGAGATCCCTGTTTGGCGAGATCTCATTGAAGCCTTGAACTTCTTCCCAGACTTCCCCAGATTTTAAGCCTCCCTGGCTGGCATGAGTAGCCCAGGACAAGGCTTCTAAGGTATTTTGTCTAGGGCAAGAACGATGTCCATCGAGGGTCCCGGCCATGCCAGCTAGATGAGAGCCTGGCAACGGGAGCATCTTAAGACGTAACTCAAGAGCAAGGAAGATTTCCATCGAATATTCTGGCCCTGCCAGCTAGATGAGAGCCTGGCAGCAGGAGCATCTTAAGACTTAACTCCAGGGTCATAACGATGTCCATCGAGGATCCCGACCTTGCCAGCTAGATGGAATCCTGACAACAGGAGCATCTCGAGACCTAACCCCAGAGCAAGAAAGATATCCATCGAGGACCCCAGCCCTGCCAGCTAGGTGTAAACCTTACAGTGTGAGCATCTCAAGACTTAACACTTGGGTCATAACGATGTCCATCGAGGATCCCGACCCTGCTAGTTAGATGGAAGCTTGACAGCGGGAGCATCTCGATACCTAACCCCAGAGCAAGAAATATGTCCATCGAGGACCCTAGCCCTGCCAGCTAGGTGGAAGCCTGATAGTGGGAGCATCTAGAGACTTTACTCCAAGGTCATAATGATGTCTATCGAGGATCCCGGCCCTGCTAGCTAGATGGAAGCCTGATAGCGAGAGCATCTCGAGACCTAAACCTAGAGCAAGAAAGATGTCCATCGAGGATCCCGACCCTGCCAACTAGGTGGAAGCCTGACAGCGGGAGCATCTCGAGACTTAATTCAAGGATTATAACGATGTCCATCGAGGATCCCGACCCTTCCAGCTAGATGGAAGACTGACTACAGGAGCATCTCAAGACCTAACCCCAGAGCAAAAAAGATGTCCATCGAGGATCCTGGCCCTGCCAACTAGGTGGAAGCCTTACAACGGGAGCATCTCGAAACTCCAGGGTCATAATGATGCCCATCGAGGATCCCAGCCCTGCCAACTAGATGGAGGCTTGACAGTGGGAGCATCTCGAGACCTAACCCCAGAGCAAGAAAGATGTCCATTGAGGATCCCGACCCCGTCAGCTAGGTGGAAGCCTGACAGCGGGAGCATCTCGATACTTAACTCCAGGGTCATAACGATGTCCATCAAGGATCTTGGCCCTACCAGCTAGATGAAAGCTGGACAACGGGAGCATTTTGAGACCAAACCCCAGAGAAAGAAAGATGTTCATTGAGGATCTCGGCCCTACCAGCTAGGTGGAAGCCTGACAGCAGGATATACTTGGGGTCTAAGGAAATCTAGGCCTGCCACAAACACCATTTCCAGAAAGAGTTGAAAGATTAAAGGATTTCGTATTTTAATAAAGGAAAGTACCTACATATCTCATAGATAGAAATGCTTCAAGTCATCACCATTTCAGGTATGACTTAGGGTCTCGCCCTCCACATCCCGGAGGCGATATCCTCCTGAACTTAATGCCTCATGTACAATATACGAGCCTTCCCAGTTGGGATTGAGCTTCCCGACTGCAGCCGATCTTCCGGCTGCATCCTCCTTTTTCAAGACCAAGTCCCCCTCCGTGAACTACTTGATTTGAACGTGCTTATCAAAATACTTGGCCATCCTCCGTTTGACCTCTTCCTGCCGGATAACTGACAGGTCACGTAGCTCCTCCACCATGTCAAGGGAGATCCGAAGCTCGTCCTCGTTCTCAGCCAGCCACTCTTCTCCTCCTTCCTCAGCTACCACCACACGCGTTGTCTGAACCTTGAAATGGGTCTCCCCTGTGGTTGTATTTGGGGTGGTTTTCAAGGCTCAGAGGACTGAAGGAAGCTGTTCTACCCAAATCCCCTTCAAGTTCTCTACTTTCTTCTTTAATAGGTTCACAATGATCTTGTTTGCTGCCTCCACCTACCCGTTGCTCTTAGGGTGGTGGACTGAGGCAAACCTGAGGTCGATCTAAAGTTGTCCGCAAAAGCTGATGAACTCCGCACTGACGAACTGAGGCGCATTGTCTGTGATAATATCCCGGGGTAACCCGTGGAGACAGATGATCTCCCCCCATACAAAGTTCCTGATTACTTGGGAGGTCACCTTTGCCAACACCTTCACCTCCAACCACATAGAGAAATAATCGATCATCACCAACAGGAACCTCCTCTGCCCGCTGGCCCGGGGGAAAGGTCCTACCAGATCCATTCCCCAGATGGCGAAGGGCTAGGATGTCGTGATGCTTCTGATATGCTGAGCTGGTAGGAGTTGGAGAGGGGTGAACAACTGACACTTATGATGCTTCTTTGCAAACTCGGCGGCATCACGACCAAGGTTCGGCAAGAAATACCCTTGCTATCCTCCCCTCTAGTTTCCGGATCCCGGAGTGAATCCCACACTCCCCGGACTGGATCTCTTCCAAGATCCTCGGGATCTCTCTCGGCCACGCAATGTGCCAACATCCTCGAGAGGGTCTTCCTATACAGCTGCCCGTCATGCATGAGATTGTATGCCGACTTATGCTTGAATCGCTTTTTGTCCATCCCCTCTAAGTATTCCGCTGCGGATAGGAAAGTTATGAAAGGATCCATCGACGAGGGGTGTTGATCCACCTTTATCATCCCCCCTCCTCGATGGATGGGCGGAGCAAGTCAGTGTTGGTGCCACCCATACGGGGCCCATGCTTGGCCAATTGATCCACCAGTTCATTTTCTTCCCTTGGAATGTGTTGGATAGAGAACGTCTGGAACATGCTGATTACCCCTTCACCTTTGCTAAGTACAACTCGAGAGTTGGATCCCTTGCCTTGAACTCCCCATTGATCTGGGAGGCTACCACTATGGAGTCGGTGAGGACTTCCACGTCATACACTCCCAGATCCTTGGCTAGGCGCAATCCTATTATCGCTGCCTCATACTCAGCTTGATTGTTGATGATGGGAAAATGCACTACTACTGTTTGCTAGATCCTTGCTCCCTAGGGGCATTCCAAGATTACCCCCACCCCCAAGGAATGCCTTCCTGAAGCGCCGTCCACCATCACCTTCCAATGGACTAGATGAGTGAGCTCCGCCTCTGCCACCTCGATCATAAAATCAGCAAGGAAGTCAGCTATCGCCTGAGCCTTGATCGAGAGGCGGGGAATGAAGGATATGTCAAACTCACTCAGCTCCACCGACCACTTTGCCAACCTCCCCGAATGCTCCACCCCCTCAAATATGTTGCAGAGGGGGTGATCAGTCACCACCCGAATGGAGTGCACATGGAAATAGGGTCGGAGTCTCCGGGATGAGATAACCAGAGCAAAAGCCAGTTTCTTTAAGATCGGATATCGGAGTTCTGCCTTCCTCAATACCCTACTAACATAGTAGATCGACAGCTGCTTCTTCCCTTCTTCTCAGACCATGACGGAGCTTAAGGACTCAGCCCCACCCCAAGATACAGGGACAAGTCATCCCCTTCCTTGGGCCCTTGGAGGAGCAGATCCTGGGTCAACTGCCTCTTCAATACTTGGAATGCCTTCTCGTACTTCTTGGACCACTCAAACTTCTGACCCCCCCTCAATGCTTTGAAGAAGGGAGAGCACTTCTCTCCTGCCCGAGAAAGGAACCAGCTCAGCCCGGCCAACTTCCCTATATGCCTCTTGACCTCCTTGGAATTCTGAGGTGACCCCAACTCCATGATCTCCCTCACCTTATCATGGTTGGGTTTTACACCTATAGGAGTAAGGAGATGGCCTAGAAAATTACCCCTACTTGCCCCAAAGACGTAATTCAAGGGGTTCAACCTCATTTTGTATCTCTGTAGGGTACCGAAGGTCTCCTACAGATCCTGGAGGTGAGAGTCCACCTCTCGACTCTTGATCATAAGATCATCTATGTACACCTCCAGGTTCCTACCATTTTGCTCTCGGAACACCTGGTACATCATCTTCTGGTACATCGCCCCCATATTTTTCAGCCCAAAGGACATCATCTTATAGCAGTAGAACCAATCCCCAGCGGTAAAGGAGATATCCTTTATGTCGGGTGGGTGCATACTAATTTGGTGATAACCTTAAAATGCATCCAAAAAAATCATCACAAAAAAACCGAGGGCTGAGTCAACCAGTGCGTCGATCCGAGGCAAGGGGTACCAATCCTTAGGATATGATTTATTTAATAAAGAAAAATCAACACACATACTCCACCGATCATCTCCTTTTTTAACAATTATAACATTGGAGATCCAGCCAGGGTATTGGATTTCGGATACAAACCCGGCCTTGAGGAGCTTGGCCACCTCCTCCCTGATGAGCTCGGCCAACTTATCCTCTGTGGACCTCTTCTTCTGCTAGATGGGGCGGGCTTATGGGTCCAGGTTAAGGTGGTGGCAGACAACGTCTGCATCGATCCCCGACATTTTTTTCACACACCACGCGAAGACATCCACGTTCTTCTGGAGGCACCTCAGCATCCTCCTCTGGTCCTCCGAGGTCAGCCCCCACTGATGCGCACCTTCTCGACCTGGTCCTCCCAGTTGTGAACCTCCATATCCACCACCTCTTCCACAGCCTCCAGTTGGGACTGCTCCCCCCACTCACCGGCATCCCCCTCATTTGGGACTTAACCTCCTCAGCTCTTTCCACGGCCATCATCTCGGTCGACTCTTCCAGAACTCCTTTCGCCACCTCCACCTGGGTGCAGAATTCTTCCTCCACTTCCATCTCTTCCACCTCTCCTTCGGTCTCCCGCC
Source organism: Platanthera zijinensis (assembly GCA_039513925.1). NCBI lineage: Eukaryota > Viridiplantae > Streptophyta > Magnoliopsida > Asparagales > Orchidaceae > Platanthera > Platanthera zijinensis. Next base: position 225,931,338 of record CM077081.1, read on the forward strand.
TAAACAGCTCCTCCATCCTCCTCTCCATCTCCTTGGCTCCTCCCTGCCAAGAGATGGAGTTCACAGCGGTGACATAACACTCCCTTGACACCTTGGGGTCTCCCCGGACCCTGACCTAGATGCTCTCAATGTTGAACTTCAAGCACTGATGGAAAGATAAGGGCACGCAGAGGAAGGCACTGATGAGGGGTCGTCCAAAGATAGCATTGTAACTGTTGGGCGCATCCACGATGACGAACCTGCAGTCTTTGGACTGCCCCCGCAAGATAACATGGAGTCATACTCCTCCTTCCACCTCCTTTCTCTCTCCTGAGAACCCAGAGAGAGGTCCATCCGAGGCCAGCACCCTCCGAGCCTCCACCTTCATCGCGGCGAATGCCTTCTCGAAGATGATGTTGACTGAGCTCCCATTATCGATGAGGATTTAGGAGACTGTAAAATTCTTGACCATGGTCCTGATGACTGTGTCGCTAAAAGGATCCTCATCATCCGACATGTCCTTCCTAGAGAAAGTGATCCTCTCCTCTGGGGGTGGGTCTAGAGATGTGGAGGAAATGCTCCGATGATACATAGAATGGAGGCTCGCCTTCCGGGCAGCCTCAACTACCACCCACCCGTAAATCACCCCGATCCCTCCTCGGTTGCCGACGTTGGCCCTATCCTCGCACCGGTCCTCCTCTCCCCTAGGTAGGACTTCTTTAATACTTACCTCCTAGCTGTCTTACTGCTGATGCTGCTGCTCCCTAGTTCTCCTCAACTCTAGGAACTCCGGGCACATGGTCGTTTCATGGCCCTCCTCCTGATGGAAGTCGCAATAGGGCAAATCCAACCTGATTCCTTATCTCCTCTTCCAGGCTCTCCTCCTCCTCAAGGCTATCATCATAGCCTGATGTTGATTGGGGATAGGAGGCCTTTTGTCTTCGTCCAACCTAGAGGGTGGAACTCACCCTTGCCCCCTGGAGGTTTTCTCCTCCATAAAAACCTCTCTGTTGGCCTTGATCCTGCCACGCTTGCTGCCTCAAGTCAAGCTGATTGTTTCAGCTCCTGGCGTCCCCACCTCACTTGTTGCTGCTGCTCCTATTCCCTCTATGGGGTTCAGCTCTCCTCACCTCCTGACACCTTCCAACTCCTGGCACCTTCTCCTCCTCCATGGCCCACCTGGCTAGCTTCCTCACAAACTCAAAGTTCGACGCCTCCCCGTCAACCTCCCTCGCTTCCCTCTTGATTATCTCCTCAAAGGAGAGAGGTGACACCCTCTTCAGCTCCATCCTGAAGAATCCCTATTGCAGCCCTAGGGTGATGGCCATCATCAGGTGAAAGACTTGATTTAAATAGCCTAGACACCTATAGGGGGGGTGAATAGGTTCTAATTTTCTTTAATAAATTTAGGCAATTAACTAGATCTATCACAACATAGAATATACAATCAACAACATAATATTCACAGCACAGCACAGTACACTAGATTTATAGTGGTTCCCCAAGTTATGGGTACATCCACTTTCCCCCTTCGCCTATCCAGTAGAGAACTGGATTCAGCCCAACTTCCTTCCACTAACTCAGATCCATAGATCTTACAACTAAGAACCTGATAGGTTCCTACAGCTCAGACTTATACAAGTCCTACCTCAGATTCTTCCCAAGAAACCTACCTCAGGCAATAACCCTACCTCAGCCTTTATCACCAGGCTTACAACTCAGACTTTCACAAGTCTTACACCTCAGGCTCTCATCCCTACCTCAGCCTTTATAAACACAGGCTTACAACTCAGATCTATAAAAGATCTTACAAGAAAAACAATATTTAATTGTACAGAAATTTCACCCAGATAGAACTCTCAATTGGTGTGAGCTTCTTGATCAGTTCTTGAATAAACTGTATACTTCAGATCCAACCTGACTTAGCTTTTTCAAAGCTTCTTGATTGAACAAAATGAGGTTGATCTTGACTTGGTGTAGAAGTTGATCTTCAAACAGCTCCCTCCTTAGATTCAGAATTAGATCTGAATCTTTCTTGCAGACTGTTCAGGATCTGCCTTCTGAAGGGTTCCCCCTTTCTTGTTGTTGAATTCTCTCTGGTTCTGTGTTGATCTGTTCCCCCTAAATAGCTTTTCTTGGTTGTCATGGATCAGTCCTTTATATAGAGTTTCTCAATGATTACCGGCTAATCCGATTTGTAATAACCTTCTGACAGTTCTGACAATGGTTTCAGACTTTTTGTTTATGACAGCTGTCAAGTCTTCAGCCGTGACAGCTGATTCTGCAATGACTTTATATCTCAGCAGGAAACAGTCAGCAAACTACTTCACATGTGTCTACACAAATAGACTAAGTGTCGACACAAGTCTTGATGATGTCGACACAACACTCAATGTGTCGACATAGTTATTCTTCTGCTTCTCGACACAGCTTCTGTTGTATGTGTCGACACAAGTCCTGTGTGTAGACACAATTGCTCCTGATCTCGACATAGCTGATTCTGACAGATGGAGTTGAGTGTATGTCCATACGTCGTTGAGTGTGTGTCGACACAAGTCCTGTGTGTCGACACAAGCCTTTCAGACTCAGTATAGCTGTTGTTGATAGATGGCGTTGAGTGTGTGTGTCGACATAAGTCCTGTGTGTCGACACAATTCTTCTTCAGGTGTCGACACAATTCTTGGGTGTTGACACATGCCTTTCTTCTGGTTTCGGTACAATTCCTGGGTGTCGACACAACTCCTGCTTCAGGTGTCGACACAATTCCTGGGTATCGACACAGCTCTTGCTTCAGGTGTCGACATAATTCCTTACAAGTGTCGACACTTGTACTTAGAAATTTTCCTGCATTTCTTAAACCTGCACACTGAAACCCAAACATACCATCAAATACAAATTGATGTATATCATTGAGTAAGGGGAGGCTTCTCCAAATCTGATACATAGTTTCCAGTGTACCCAACAATCTCCCCCTATTTGGAAAAGTTATAACCCTTAGTCAAAGATATACACCACACATAATAAATCAAAGAAAAATAGATGTTCATACATTTCACTGCAGGGTAACATATAAACATAGATAATAGCTAAACTAAATACTGAAAATGATGTCATTCATTAATCAGAAAAATTTTTAGGTTTACATGTTTCTTTAAAGAACAAAAATCAAAAGATTACATTGTTCTACATATTAGCCTATCTATCCTAAGATTGAATAGACTCCTTGATTATGATTCCTTTTCTAGATCTGATCTTAGCCTGCACATTAGGTTCAGTATCATCAGCTGGTTTCTTTCCTTTCATGTCTTTCTTCTTCAGTTATTCAACCTTGATCCTTTGCCTTTCAAAATAGTGAAAAGGCTTTGGGAAGTACTTGCTAGGCTCCAGAGCATTAGCAGATAACTTCCCAGCTTTAGCACTCCTCCTATACTGAAATATAGCCTCTTGCCTTGCCTGATACTTGTTCCACTCTTGCTCAGAGTACCATTTGCCTCTATCATGTGTCTTGTCCTTCACAGCTTTCCAGGCAGTTAAAATAATGTTCCTGGAGGTAGGACTCCACTATTCAAAATCAGGTTTCAGTTCTGCCTGTTCTCTAAACCTTTTCTTGGAAAGATGTGCCTCCCTATGAGCTTCCTGTGCAGCCTCTGACATTTCTACCTTCTCAATAATAATATTCTGTGCCTCCTGTGGAGGGCTATATATTTGCTGAACTTCTTGCTGGACTATGTCAAAATCAGTTGGAGGATAAATGACCTGTGCAACCTCTGGCTGATCCCCATTAATATAGGCAGGTTAAACACCAGACTCAACAGTATTATCATCATCACATAGGGGTTGAAATCCAAGTGTAGCTCTGATGGTATTAGAAACCCATTTAGCATGATCAGAGCTGGCTTTGACTAATATCCTCTCCCCCTTATGACTTCTCTGGCTATATGATCTCTCAGATCATTTTTTTGAAACCTTATTTGATCAACCAGATATTCTGTACCTTCTTTGTAGTAGGCTTTGAATTTAGTCAGGTGATCAGAAATAGTCTTTTAAGAAGCTTCAATGGCTGTTTGGACAGTAGCAAGATCTGCTTGTATTTGCTTGGATACTTCAGTTTTCAAATCAGTAGCAATAATTCCCAGTTTTTTGAGAATTTCATCATGTGAGTCCTTGAGATTTTCATTTTATCTGAATTGATTTTCTAAAATATATCCTTTCTTGACTGCAATGTCCTCAACTTCAGTCTTTATCAGCTGTTATTGCTCAGCCAAATATACTACAACATTACCTCCCTTATGGAAGCAATCTGTCATCTCTTATTCAAATTGACTTCAAATCTGATGGATTTAATGTCTTGAGCCATCTGGAACTACAGTTCTTTATCTCATCCACATATTTCTCCAAAGATTGTCTTTGCTCATCCAATTTTACTTGTAGTTTCACCATCAGGGAACTGAAGTCCATTTGCATGTTTGATGGTTGGGAGACTGTTTGTAAGGCTTTCTTATAGCCTGTACTCTTGTTCCTCAGAGCAACCAGTTTTCTCTTTTTAGCCATGGAGGCTTCTTCATCATCAGAAGATTGAGACGAGCTTTCTATATCTATAGTTGCTTTATTAATTAGGGCATCCTATAGCTCCTCCCCCTCAGTTCCTGGTAGTTCCTTTTCTACTTTTGCTGCTCCCCCTCAGTCCTTGCTGTAGATAAATCAGGGAACAGTTCCTCCAATGTTACCTCCTGCTGCATCTGAACAGGGGGAACAAGGTTGGCTTGTGAAGCAAAAGGTTCTCCCTGGACATCTAGATCTTTGTTCAGGGTCTTCTCAACACTAGAGCAGTGGACTTGCTCATCTTGAACTTGATCTGTCATTTGTACATCTTGTGCTTCATTCTCAGTATTGACCTGTGCTTCCTTGTTTATTTCTGATACAACATCCATGACAGTATCAACAACATACTTACTTTCTAGAGCAGCTTCAGCAATACCTCCCCCTTGGGCAGACAGCTGTGATTGTTCAGTGTTTTGGACATTTATTTTAGTATTCTCTCCCCCTAGAGTGGAGACTATCTGATTCTCTAGTAACTGACTTCTCTCTACTTGAGCTTGAGCTTCTTTTTCCTGTTGGTCTTCATCTGAGCTGAAGACCACTTCTTCTTAAGAATCACTGTAGGATTCTGCTTCTTGGACAATGGTTTTCTTCTTTCTATCCTTCTTTACCTATTTCCGTGGAGTAGAAAATTCCTTTATCAAGACTCTATCCCATCTGGATAGAATCCTCACATACATCCTTCTCATGTGATTGATCTTAGAACCTAGCAGTTGATTCATAACATCTGGGATAGTGGAAGATAAACACAAGCTTAGGATTCTACCCAGATTTGGCTTCTTAGTTCCTCCTTGGATCTTGTCAAACACTACTGATGATTAGTCTGTTTTTACATTGAATATGACTCTGGTCATTAGGTTGAACATATAGGTAGATATCCTATCATGTCCACCAGTCTTGCAGAGAATCACCTTGCATATGATTTCTGAAAGAAACTTACCTTGGGAATTCATCCCCTTCCTGGTAATTGACGATCCTACCTTGGTATTTGGATTCAATCCACACCAATTTTGTGCATCCTTTATCATAGATGGAAGTATGTCATCATCTTCTTTAACCCGAGGAAGTTGAAGCGACTTCCTGATCGTCTTAAGTGTGAGTTTCACTCTTGAATCCTGAACTAAGGCTTTCATCTTATTTCCTTCATAATCCACAGTTGCAGACAAATAGAATTCAAGCACTTCCTTCTTCCAAATTCTTGTAGGTTCAGAGACCAAAAACTCCAAGCCCTTTTCGGAAATTAGGGTAATCACACCCTTGATGTCCTGTGAAGCTGTCTCGAATCCCCCACGAACCAGCTCGTATCCTTCATTCACCTTGTCGTCCTGGTGTGGCGCCATTGACGAGAGAGAGAGAGAGAAAGAAGAGAAAAGAAGTGAATATATATGTCGACACAAGGTCTAGAGTCGAGAATTTTTAAGGCGTAGTCGACCAGATTTTGTCTCCCCCTATTTATAGTCTTCGTTTGAATGGTATGTCAAAGGATGCACCTTACTTAGTAATAATACTAGTCGACATAGTTTTACATGTGTCGACATAAAAGACTTAGATCTCGACAGAACTTATTTTTAGTCGACACATCTATGTGTCGACATACTTGTGTCAGTGTCGCCACGGGCTAGTCAAGTCTCGATAGAGTGTGTCGACACCAATTCTTGTGTCAACATAAATACTGTTTCTGTGTTGACACATCATACTGAGAGTGTCGAAACAATTTTCTTGTGTCGACACAAACTTCCTTACTCAAATTTCCTGAGAAATTTTGTGCTTACATATTCTACTTAGGAAAGCTTGTGCTGACCTATTCTAGGTTCAACATACCTAATTCAATTTTAAAATAATTGAATTTAATATCATCCAGAGGTTTTGTAAAAATATCAGCAATTTGATTATTTGTGTTCACAAATTCTAGACTAATATCTTCCTTCCCCACATGTTCTCTGATGAAATGAAACTTAATTTCTATATGCTTAGTTCTACTGTGTGAAACGGGGTTTTTAGCAATAGAAATAACACTAGTAGAATCACAAAATAGTGGAATTCTACTTACCTTGATGTCATAGTCTTCAAGTTGATGCTTTATCCACATCAACTATGCATAGCAGCTGCCTGCAGCTATATATTCTGACTCAGCAGTTGAGATAGCTACACTTGTTTGCTTCTTGCTGCTTCATGACACCAGCCTTCCACCTAGGAATTGACAAGTTCTTATGGTACTCTTCATGTCTGCTTTGCACCCTGCAAAGTCTGTATCTGAGAAGCCTATTAGTAAGAAATCTCTATTCTTAGGATACCAAAGACCTAGATTAGGTGTGTCCAAAAGATATCTCAAAATTCTCTTGATATCAGTGTAATGAGATTCCTTGGGGCATGCTTTGTACCTAGCACAAACACATGTAGCATACATGAGGTCAGGTCTACTTGCAATCAAGTAGAGTAGAGATCCAATTATCCCTCTATACAAAGACTCATCAACAGGTTTCCCTGCCTCATCTTTGCCTATAGACATACTTGTTCCCATTGGAGTTTTCATGGTGGAGGCCGAGTCCATTCCATATTTATTAATCAACACCTTGGTGAACTTAGACTAAGATATGAACAATCGATCATCAGTCTGTCTAACTTGAAGTCCCAAGAAGAACTTCAGCTTGGCAAACTTCCCTTGCATAAGTTTGGCAAACTTTCTATAAAGATTGTTTTCAGTAGATCCAAATATAATGTCATCAACATATATCTGGATTAGGATGATCTTGCCTTTAGATTCCCTAAAGAATAGAGTTTTGTCTATCTTTCCTCCAGAGAATTTATTCTCAATAAGAAAAGCAGACAAGGTTTCATACCAAGCCCTAGGAGCTTATTTCAAATCATATAGAGCTTTCCTAAGCCTATATACATAGTTAGGATAGTGAGTGTAACGTCCCGATTCGAGCAAGAAATGATCGAATCTGGGTTTTCAACTAAACACAAAAGTCATAGCCACTGAGATTAAATTTCCAATGGGTGGTTACACGCCTTTGAGTGAAGCCTGTAGCCACAGGAATGTCTGATCGAATTAAGGGCTGTAAACTAAGCGCACAGAATTTGTATTCTGTACGCTGTAGTCTTTGGAGCCGATTTCGTGTAGGTTAGAGCCTGATCTGGGTTGCAGGCTGAACACGAAAGTTGTAGCCTATGGAAATACCTTTCCATAGAGGGGTTGCTCGTACTCACCGGATTCCTGTAGCCACAGGAATCCTCGGTTGAAGTTGCTATCCAGATTTAATCCTGCACTTAAATTTTTGGGTGATTATAACATGAACTTGGATTTGGGGAAATTAATGTTGCAGTCTAATATGAGGTTCGGGTGAACTCTTTTATGACAATGAATATTGAAACTTGTTAATTTGAATTCGTAATATGGGTGGTGATGCAAGCGTAAATTGAACGAAATTTCTTGATATAAATTGCTAGATCATTTATGCACATTGTATAAATCCTATGTGGAATTCTTTTGGGGTGACATGTAGATGAATAAGCTATGGCCATATGTATGTTGAGTTGATAAAATTATGTCTAGTAGTCCAATGCTTAGAGTGCCGTCTTCCTACGGGTAGCATTGTGGAAGGTTGTAAGTGCGGCGTTGGCCGTCACTAGTCGGAATGGGTTGATATGAATAAAGTGGATGGTTGGGCTAGACCCTCGTGCTTTCTCCGAGGTTCCTTCCATATCACGGTGTTGTGGAATTGCATGTGGTGTGAGTCGACACGCGGTGTCGTAATCCTGGGTTAAGGATAGTGTTGCAGGTCTACGGGCTCGCCTATCATTCTACCGATGGGAGTTGACGGATAAACTTAGGGCGGTTGGGCTTGCCCCTCGTTCTTTCTACGAGGTCCCTTCCGTGCCAAGTGATTGGTTGGACTTGATCCTCGTGCTTTTCGGAGGATCCATCCGTCACACATGGCCAGTTCGGGGCTAGGATCTTGGTGCACATCTACCCAAGTGAACCCGCTGGGCCGTAGTACGCATGGGCTCCGCTGTTGTGTTCTTAGTGTTGAGGCGTACAGAGGCATAAGTGAAGTAGTGTGAATACCCACTTAGTAGTAGAAATGCCCGTTCTACTGTCATCGTCTGGCCACGACGGTTGGCGCCTGAGAGGTTAGCTACCTTCTCGAAAAGTGGGAACTACTAGTCTGTGTCGACATAGCAACTGCATGTGCGTGATCATGAGTGTGTCATTGCGTTGCATACATAACATTGCAACTCATTACATACACAAGACCTGAAAGACTTTATTTCAAGAGTATAAACACCTAGAGAGGGGGGGTGAATCGGTTCTAATCTTTTTGAGTCTTTTTAATTCTTTAGGCAAACAGTTATAAGACTTCTTTCTGTACAGATTAATCAATCTACAGAAAATAAACACATCACAACAAACACCAGACTTATAGTGGTTCTCCAAGATATGGGTACATCCACTTTCCCCCTTCGCCTATCCAGCAGATAACTGGATTCAGCCTAACTTTCTTCCACTGGCTCAGATCCTCAGATCTTACAATCTCAGAACCAAAGATGGTTCCTACACCCAGACTACACAAGTACTACCTCAAATTCTTCCCCAGAACCCTACCTCAGGCCTCAGCCCTACCTCAACCTTTATAATTAGGCTTACAACTCAGACTTTCCACAAGCCCTACCTCAGGCACACAACCCTACCTCAGCCTTTATAATTTTAGGCTTACAATCTAAGATCTAAAAGGTAGATCCTACAAGAATTTGTGAGTAAAGAGTAAATGAAAATTTCACCAGCTAGATTTCTCTATTGATGTTGTCTTCTTGATCAGTTCTTGTATAGACTGATCCTTCAGATCCAACCTAACTTAGCTTTTCAAAGATTCTTTATTAGAACAAAATAAGGTGGATCTTCTCTGTTGATGAAGATGATCTTCAATCAGCTTCTTCCTTAAATTCAGATTGAACTCTGAATCTTTCTTGCAGACAGCCCTTGATCTGTCAGAATTCTTCTTATTGATGTCTTGATTATTGTTGTTCATTTATCATTTCCGATCTGTCTCTTATATAGAGCTTGCTCCATGGTTACCGGCTGATCCACTTCATACCAAACTTCTGACAGTTCTAACAGTGGTGTCAGACCGGATAGTTATGACAGCTGTCAAGTCACTAGTCACGTCACCAGGTTCTTCAATGTCTTTTCAACTCAACACATAACACTCAGCAGACTGCTTCATATGTGTCGACATATATAGACTAAGTGTTGACACAAGTCTTCATGGTGTAGACACAATTACTCCAAGTGTTGACACAGTCATACTTCTGCTTCTCGACACTGCTTTTGTTGTATGTATCGACACAAGTCCTGTGTGTCGACACAACAACTTCTTGTCTTGATATTTCTATTGCAGACAGTTGGCGTTGAGTGTGTGTCGACACATATCCTGTGTGTTGACACAATTACTTTTGAACTCAACACAGCCTTTTGAGAGGTTGTGTGTCGACACAAATCCTGTGTGTCGACACAATTGCTTCAGGTGTTGACATATCTCCTGAGTGTCGACACAGCTTCAGTTTTAAGTGTCGACACAAGTCCTGCTTCAGATGTCGACACAGCTTTGAGTGTCGACAAAGCTTCTTCATAAGTGTCGACACAGCTTCTCGGTGTCGACACAACTTCTTTATAAGTGTCGACACAATTTGCCTGTGTGTCGACACAACCTACCTGAGTGTCGACATAAGTTCCCTGAGTGTCGACGCAGTTTCTTCACAAGTGTCGACACTTGTACTTAGAAAACTTTTCTTCAAATTCTTAAACCTGCACAATGAAACTCAAACTTCTATCAAATACAAATTGATGCATATCATTGACTAAGTTGTGGCTTCTCCAAATCTGGCACACATTTTCCAATATTCGCAACAATCTCCCCCTATTTGGAGAAGTCATAATCCTTAGTCAAAGATATACATCTCTTAAGATAAAACAAAATTATAATAGATGTAAAAATATTTCAGAACAGGTTACCACATAAGCATTGTAAACAACAAACAAATAATACTGAAACAGATTTCATTAATCAGTAAAAGTTTGGTTTACAAGAATTTCTAATAGAACAACATAAACAAATTAGTACATTGTTCAATTATATAAACCTAGCAATCCTATTACTGACTAGGCTTCTTAATAACTATTCCATTGCTAGACTTGATTTTAGCCTGCACAGAAGGTTCAGCAACCTCAGCTGGCTTTTTCCCTTTTAGAGCTTTCTTCATTAATTCTTCAGCATTGATCTTCTGTCTTTCAAAATAGTGGAAAGGTTTGGGGAAGTACTTGCTTGGCTCTTGAGCATTAGCAGGTAGCTTCCCAGCCTTAGTACTTCTTCTATATTGAAGAATTGCTTCTTGTCCTGCTTGATATTTATTCCACTCTTGTTCAGAATACCACTTACCCCTATCATGGGTTTTATCCTTTATAGCTTTCCAGGCAGTAAGTATGATATTTCTAGAAGTTGGGCTCCACTGCTCAAAATCTAGCTTCAGCTCAGCCTGCTCTCTGAATCTCTTCTTGGAAAGTTAAGCTTCCTTCTGAGCTTCTAATGCAGCTTCTGACATTTCAACCTTTTCCAAAATTACATTTTGTGCCTCTGGTGGAAGACTATACATTTTCAACACTTCTTCTTGAACCATCTAAAAATCAGCTGAGGGGTAGATCACCTGAGCAACTTCAGGCTGATCTCATTCAAAATATTTAGGTTGTATCCCAGACTCAGCTACATTATCATCATCACAAAGAGGAGGATATCCAAGAGTAGCTCTGATGCTATTGCAAGTCCATTTAGTATGGTCAGAGCTGGCTTTGACTAGTAATCTCTCCCCCTTTATGACTTCTCTTGCAACATGATCTCTTAAATCTTCTTTCTGGAATCTGACTTGATCAGCTATATATTCAGTTCCCTCTTTAAAATAAGCTCTGAATTTTGTCAGGAAAGTTTTAATCTTCTCCTGAGAATCTTGAAATGTGGCTTTGACAGTAGATATATCTTCCTGGATTTGTTTGGATATTTCAGCCTTTAAAGTAGTGTTAGAATCAGTGATCTTTGTCAATATTGCATGATGTGAATCCTTGAGATTTTCATTCATCCTTAACTGATTCTCCAGTACATATCCCTGCTTTACTTCAATTTCATCCACTTTAGCTTGGATATTTTGTTGTTTCTTGGCCAGGAATACCACAACATTACCTCCTTTATGGAAGCAATCTATCATCTCCTTCTTATTTTGATTCACTTCAAATCTAATGGATTTGATATCCTGGGCCAATTGAAATTATAACTCCTTATGAGTTTCATCCACATATTGCTCTATAGACTGTCTTTGATTATCCAGTTTTATTAACATCTGGACCAGTAAAGAACTTAAGTCCACACTTGATGTAGATGGTGCTGTTCCCATTTGCAAAGCCTTCTTGTATCCAGAACTCTTTTTCTTTAAAACAGTTATCATCCTTTTCTTAGCCAATGTGGCTTCTTCATCTTCAGAAGATTCAGTTGTACTATTAATATTAACAGTATTCTTTTCAGCTGGGGTATCCTCCTCAGTATCCTTTGATAACTCCCCCTCAGTCCTTGGAATATCTTTTACTTTTTCAATATGCTCCCCCTCAGTCCTATCTGGAGGAAGATCAGGAATTAATTCTTCCATTGTAAATTCCTGCTGTATCTGTATAGAAGGAATAAGATTAATTTTGTTTATCTGAACTAAAGACTTGAAAGACTTTATTTCTACACAAAGTTTCCCTCCAGAATAATTGTTGAGAAGAATTCCATCATATATCACTAGACTGTGGAGAAGATACTTACTGTCTCATTTTGAACATCTGTCTTATCAGTTTCTTTAGCTGTAGTGTTGATTTCAGATACTACATTCATGATTATATCTGCAGCTAAGTCACTGTCTAGAACAACATTATCAATACCTCCCCCTTGGGCAGGCAGCTCAGTTTCTTGTTCTAAGTGTTCTCCTCCTTGAGTGGAGTCAACTCTTTGCTCCTGGGTCTCACTGTCCTTTACTTGATCATGTGCATCTTGTTGGTGCTGGTCTTCATCTGAACTAAAGACCACTTCCTCTTCAGAATTACTGGAGGAATTAGCCTGTACAATCACTTTCTTTTTCTTCTTGTCTTTCTTAGTTTGCTCCTTGGGAGTATGGACTTTCTTGGTCAGAACTCTGTCCCATCTTGACAGTATCCTCAAATCCATTTTCCTCATGTGATTTATCTTATAGCTATTTGCTTGTTTCAGAACATCTGGAATTACTGATGTTAAGCATAAACTGAGGATCCTTCCCAAGTTAAGTTTCTTAATTACTTCTTGTATTTTATCAAACACTACTGCTGCCCAGTTAGTGTTTATCTTGAATATAATCCTCACCATAAGATTGAACATGTGGGAAGAAATCCTATCATGTCCACCAGTCTTGCAGATAATCACTTTGCCCACAACTTCAGAAAGAAATTTTCCTTGGGAATTCATCCCTTTTCTATTAATAGATGATCCAATCTTAATACCGGGACTCAGTCCACACCAGCATAAAGCATCAGTTATCTAGGAAGGAGTTATTTCGTCTGTATCCTTGATCAATGGTAGATGTAATGCTTTCCTGATAGATTTCAATGTGAGCTTCACCCGGGTATCTTGAATAGACATCTTGATTTTCTTTCCTTCTGAATCCACAGTAGAGGTTGAGTAGAACTCCATGACTTCCTTTTTCCATATTTTGGTCGGTTCAGAGACAAAAAATTCTAATACATTTTCAGAAATTAGGGTAATAACTCCCTGAATTTCATCAGAAGCAGTCGTGAATCCTTCGCGAACCAGTTCATAACCTTCATTAACCTTATCTTCTTGGTTTGGCGCCATTGACGTAAGTGCTAGAGGAGAAGAGAAGAGAAGGTCTATGTCGACAGAAGGTGTAGAGTCCAAAAATTCTGATAGCGTAGTCGACCAAATTTTGGCTTCACCTATTTATAGTACTTGAGTGAAGGGCAGTTCAAAAGTCGGGCTTAAGTCGACAAATCAGTTTTTGTGTCGACAAAGATGACCTAGGTCTTGACAGAACCTAAGTTAAGTCGACATGACCATGTGTCGACAAACTTGAGTCTAAGTCGACAAAATGTATTTTTAAGTTGACACATTCATGTGTCGACAAACTTGAGTTTGTGTCGACATACTTGTGTTTGTGTCGACACTGACCACTTAAGTCTCGACAGAGTTGTGTCGACACCAACTTTTTATGTCGACAAAAATATCCTCTCGACATATAGTCTCGACAAGGTTGTGTCGACACCTATTTTTTTGTCGACACAGATACTATTTCTGTGTCGACACATCCTTTTTCTGTGTCGACACAACACTCTGAGTGTGTCGACATAACTTGCTTGTGTCGACACAAACTTTGTACTTAGCCAAATTTCAATAGAAATTTGGTGCTTACATATGCTACTAATGGAAACTTGTGTTAACCTATTCTAGGTTCAACATACCTAATTCAAATTTGAATTTATTGAATTTAGTTTCATCCAGTGGTTTTGTACAAATATCAGCTATTTGATTATCAGTTTTTACAAACTCTAGATTAATATTTTCCTTCTCTATATGTTCTCTGATAAAATGAAACTTTATTTCTATATGCTTGATCCTACTGTGTGATACAGAATTCTTAGCAATAGAAATAGCACTTGTAAAATCACAAAATAGTGGAATTCTTCTTACCTGGATGTCATAATCTTCTAGTTGATGCTTTATCCACATCAATTGTGCACAACAGCTACTTGCAGCTATATACTCTGATTCAGCTATTGATATAGCTATACTAGTTTGCTTCTTGCTGCTCCATGACACCAGCCTCCCACCAAGGAATTGACAGGTTCCTGTGGTACTTTTTCTATCTTCTTTGCATCCAGCAAAATCTGCATCTGAGAAACCTGTTAATAGAAAATCTCTATTCTTAGGGTACCAAAGGCCTAGATTAGGTGTGCCCTTAAGATATCTCAAAATTCTTTTAACTGCAGTATAATGAGATTCTTTAGGGCATGCTTGATACCTAGCACAGACACATGTTGCATACATTATGTCAGGTGTACTAGCAGTCAATTATAGTAGGGAGCCAATTATCCCTTTATACAAAGACTCGTCAATAGGTTTCCCTGCTTCATCTTTGCATATATGCATACTTATTCCCATTAGAGTTTTCATAGTAGAAGCTGAGTCCAAACCATACTTCTTAATCAACTCCCTTGGTGAACTTAGACTTGGATATGGACAACCCACTCTCAGTTTGTCTAACTTGAAGTCCCAAGAAGAACTTCAGCTCACCCAAACTGCTCATCTCAAACTTCCCTTGCATAAGTTTGGTAAACTTCCTACAAAGGCTGTTTTCAGTAGAACCAAAGATAATGTTATCCACATATATCTGGACTAGTATTATCTTGCCTTTTGATTCCCTATAGAATAGAGTTTTGTCTATCTTTCCTCTAGAGAATTTATTCTCAATAAGAAAGACAGACAAGGTTTCATACCAAGCCCTTGGAGCTTGTTTCAAATTATATAGAGCTTTCCTAAGCCTATATACATAATCAGGAAAGTGAGAATCTACAAAACCTGAGGGTTGTTCTACATAGACTTCCTCTTTTAAATCACCATTCAGAAATGCTGATTTCACATCCATCTGATATACTTTGAACCCTTGAAAGGCAGCATAGGCCAAGAACAGTCTTATAGCCTCCAGCCTTGCCACTGGAGCAAAGGTTTGATCAAAATCAATACCTTCCTCTTGCCTATAGCCTTTTGCTACCAGTCTAGCCTTGTTCTTGACTATATTACCATTCTCATCAAGCTTGTTCCTGTAGATCCACTTAGTTCTTATTATGTTGTGATCCTTAGGTTTTGGCACCAGTTCCCAGTCCTTAGACCTTTTGAACTGACTAAGCTCTTCTTGCATTGCATCAATCCAGTTGGTGTCTTGCATTGCTTCTTCAATCTTCCTGGGTTCTATCTGAGACAGGAAGCTAGAACATAGAACTTTGTTCATGCTCCTGCTCCTTGTTAGAACACCCTGAATTGCATCACCAATGATCTGGTGAGCTGGATGATCCTTCAGGTGTCTCCTTGCTGGAGGAATTCTGTCAGCATTATGGCTATCTCCAGTTTCTTCATCTTGATGCTCCACATTTTCTTCTTCACCTAGAGGGACTTGGTCTCCCCCTAGATAGCTAGCATCTTTATCCTCATCTAGTTTAGCAGGAACATCTTCAATGATGGTCAGCTTGTCCAGCTTATCTGTTAGACCTGTAGAACTATCTGAAGAACTAGACAATTCGCTGTTAATAAACATTGACTCATCAAATACAACATGCACAGATTCTTCTACAACTTGAGTAGTCAAGTTGTAGATTCTATAGGCTCTACTTTGGTTGTTGTACCCAACAAATATCCCTTCTAGGGATTTGACAGAAAACTTAGTTTGATAGTGATAACCATTGACGATAACAAAACACTTACTACCAAAGATCCTTAAATAAGATATGTTTGGTTTTCTGCCTTTCAAAATCTGGTAGGGAGTCATCTTGTGTTTCTTATTGATGGAGGCCCTATTGAGCACATGACATGCAGTATTTACTGCCTCAGCCCAGAAGTATTCAAGGAGAGTAGTGTCATTCAGTAGAGTTCTACTGACCTCAATTAGAGTCCTATTCTTTCTTTCAGTAATACCATTTTGCTGAGGAGTTCTAGGTGAAGAGAATTCCTGATGAATCCCAAGTTCTTCACAGAACTTTGTCACACACTGAGACTGAAATTCAGTTTCATGGTCACTTCTGATTTTGACCACTGAACTGTTGTATTCATTCTGTATTTGTCTGATAAAAGTCTGGAAAATAGTTGGGGTTTCAGATTTCTGTCTCAAGAAGAAAACCCATGTAAATCTAGAATAGTCATCCACAACAACAAGTGTGTATGCTTTCCTACCAAGACTATGAACTGGAATAGGACCAAACAAATCCATATGCAAGAGATACAAACATCTCTTTGAATCTTTGATGTCCAGTGACTGAAAAGAGGGCTTAGTCTGCTTGCCTTTTTGGCAAGCTGAACACACACCCTCTTTTATGCACTTAACTTGAGGACCATTCCTCACTAAACCCATGCTGAACAGCAGTCCAATTGACTTATAGTTCAGATGAGCTATCCTCTTGTGCCATTTGACATATAGGGAAGCTTTCTCTCCAGCAACCAAACAAATAGGTGAGTTGTTAGACTCACAATCTAGGTTAAGGCAATACACATTTCCTTTCCTAGTGCCAGTCAAAATGATCTCTTGATCACTTGACCTTTTTACTAGGAACTCCCCTTTGAGGAAAGAAATATCATAACCTAGATCACTAAGTTGACTTATACATATCAGGTTATGTTTTAGACCCTTTACATAAGCCACTTTAGTGATTGTAATTGAATCACAAGTAATATTACCAAATCCTTTGATGATTCCCTTTTCTGATCCACCAAAGATAACTTTTGGTCCATTCTTTATGTGCACATAGTCCCTCAACATGCTCCTTGTTCCAGACATATGTCTGGAACAACCACTATCCAAGTACCATATAGGGGTATGGTCACTTGGATTCACCTGCAATAAATAAAGAATCACTTACCCTTAGAACCCAACTTGCTAGTGGGTCCAAGGTCCTTGTTAGTTTGAAATCTTGTGACTGATCTAACAGGAATCCTACTTTTGGATTTAACACTTAAGTTAATCCAGCAATCCATAAAAAAGTGTCCCACCTTACCACAACACCAACAATCAAACCTATTATACCTATTCTTAGGTACATGCCTTCTTACTTTGTTGCCAGTAGACTTATTAAGTGTTGGTGCTGGAACAGCATTCTTCAAGAACTCCTCTTGAATATGATGGGAATGCCTATAGATTGGTCTATTGGCATTGACACCCTTGCTCATGAAATTTTCATGCTCATAGTGACCATGTGTAATATCATGATCATACCTGTTAGTAGGATTCACTACCTTCTTATAGAAAATAGGGGAATTAACAGCTAGAGGCTGAACTGTGGCTTTACCTTTTCTATGAGAATTGGTAGCCCTAGTTCTTCTCTTAAAGCCTAGACCAGTCTTCCCTTTTTGTGAAACAAAATTATCTATCAAAGTTAAGACTGATTTTGGCTTGGAGAATTTAGCCACTAGCTCTCTCTCTTGCTGAAGTTTTCCCTCTAGATTCTTGATATGATTCTCTTTGAATGAGATTGTGCCCATATAAATAACTGTAATGTTTTTCAACATGACAACCTCATTCAGTTTTTGATCCAATAGTTTTTTTGAATCTGCTGCATCCAGCTTAAGAGACTCAATATCTTTGGTCTGCTCTTTAACAAGAAACTTGCTCTTCTTTAGAGCATGCAACAACCCACCATACGCATTAATGAGTTGGTGAACATACCCCTCAGACTCAGATCCATCCACTTCTTTTGAAGAAGATGCTTCTGATTCTGATCCAGTAAAGTAATCTGAGACTAGGTGAGAATTGTTTACCTCACTTGGTCCAGGCTGATCCTGGCACTTATCTTCTTCAGATTGAGCCATCAGCCCTTTACATCAATATTCTTCCACTCCATTTATGGATTCCAGCATCTGTAGGAATTCTAGTTCCCTAGAATCCTCTTCTGTGGAGAAGAGTCCAATATATGCTTCTGCCTATTCTTCTTCAGATTCTGAAGATGAAGAGTCTGTCCAACTCTTATCTTTCTGAGCCACTAGAGACTTCTCCTTCTTGCCTTTGACCAACTGCTTCTTCTTGTCCTTTGACTCCTTTATTTTGTCAGAATAGTCAGCTATGACATGCCCAGACCTATTATAGCAATAACACACAATCTTAGAATAAGATTGTTTACCAGGTTTAGAAGCATACCTGTCCTCCTTAGGTGTTTTCTTCTTCCTGTAGTATTCATCCTTGGAATAGGATGTTGATGAAGGCCTGGTTCTCCATTCCTTTTCTTCATGAACCTTTGGAATTGTCTTGTGAAGGCAGCAAAGTCTTCATCAGATGTGTGATTATCTGATGTACTTGTTTAAGGAACTCCTTCTTTTGCTTCAGTACTCCTTCTAGGTGGAGAAGGAGATTTTCTCTTACCCTTCCTTGAGCCCTCAGCCTTGAAGGCTACTGACTTTTCTTTATGTTCAGATCTGCTGCCCTTCTCTTCCTCTTTCCTAGCAGTAAGCTGCATTTCATATGAAAGAAGTTTTCCAAAAAGTGTAGGTGGAGGTGTGTCAATCAGTTTGGTCACTTCCCTAATGGCACATATCTTAGTGTCCCAATTCTTTGTTAGGGACCTAAGAAACTTGTCATTCCATTCATAAGTACTGAAGACTCTTCCATATGTCATCAGTTCATTAACTATTTTGAAGAACTTTTTATAGCATTCTGCTATGCTGTCAGTTTTAATTTGCCTAAAGCTCTCATACTACTGATTCAGCATAGACTTTCTGTCCTCTCTGACTTATTTTGTGCCTTCCATATAGACAATCAATGTATCCCACATTTCTTTGGAAGTTTTACAGTGCACAAGATTCTGGAATGTTGCATCATCTATGACACTTACAATTATATTCTGAGCTCTTTTATCTAATGTAGCGAAGACAATTTCATCCTTAGTCATCTCTAAATAACTCTTTGGAGTTTGAATGTTTGCATAAAGAACTAAAACCTTCATTGGGATGAAGGGGCCTTCCTGTACTGTGATATAAATTCTTGGATCAGATGCTTCCATAAACAGCCTGACCCTTTCTTTCCAAATGCAAAAAGATTCTTTCCTGCATATGGGCAATTTCATAGATCCAAATTCCTTTTGATTTTCACTTGAACCCATTCTTGTTATTTGTTATTTGCCTTGGAGAAATCCTCTGACTGTTAGGTAAAATTTTGAGAAACCTCCCTCTGATACCACTTGAAAGACTTTATTTCAAGAGCCTAAACACCTAGAGGGGGGGTGAATAGGTTCTAATCTTTTTGAGTCTTTTTTATTCTTTAGGCAAACAGTTATAAGACTTCTTTCAGCACAGATTAATCAATCTACAGAAAATAAACACATCACAGCAAACACCAGACTTATAGTGATTCCCCAAGATATGGGTACATCCACTTTCCCCCTTCGCCTATCCAGCAGATAACTGGATTTAGCCTAACTTTCTTCCATTGGCTTAGATCCTCAGATCTTATTTTCTCAGAACCAAAGATGGTTCCTACACCTCAGACTTAACACAAGTCCTACCTCAGATTCTTCCCCAGAACCCTACCTCAGGCCTCAGCCCTACCTCAGTCTTTATAATTAGGCTTACAACTCAGACTTTCCACAAGCTCTACCTCAGGCACACAGCCCTACCTCAGCCTTTATAATTTTAGGCTTACAATCTCAGATCTAATAGGAGATCCTACAAGAATTTGTGAGTAAAGAGAAAATGAAAACTTCACCAGCTAGATTTCTCTGTTGATATTGTCTTCTTGATTAGTTCTTGTATAGATTGATCCTTCAGATCCAACCTAACTTAGCTTTTCAAAGCTTCCTTACTAGAACAAAATAAGGTGGATCTTATCTATTGATGAAGATGATCTTCAATCAGCTTCTTCCTTAAATTCAGATTGAACTCTGAATCTTTCTTGCAGACAGCCCTTGATCTGTCAGAATTCTTCTTATTGATGTCTTTATTATTGTTGTTCATTTGTCATTTCCGATCTGTCTCTTATATGGAGCTTTCTCCATGGTTACCGGCTGATCCGGTTCATAACAAACTTCTGACAGTTCTGACAGTGGTGTCAGACTGGCTAGTTATGACAGCTGTCAAGTCACCAGTCACGTCACTAGGTTCTTCAATGTCTTTTCAACTCAGCACACAACACTCAGCAGACTGCTTCACATGTGTTGACACATATAGACTAAGTGTCGACACAAGTCTTCAAAGTGTCGACACAATTACTCCAAGTGTCGACACAGTCATACTTCTGCTTCTCGACACTGCTTTTGTTGTATGTGTCGACACAAGTCCTGTGCTTCGACACTACAACTTCTTATCTCGACATTTCTGTTGCAGACAGTTGGCGTTGAGTGTGTATCGACACATGTCCTGTGTGTCGACACAATTACTTCTGAACTCGACACAGCCTTTTGAGAGTTGGTGTGTCGACACAAGTCCTGTGTGTCGACACAATTGCTTCAGGTGTCGACATATCTCCTGAGTGTCGACACAGCTTCAGTTTTAAGTGTCGACACACGTCCTGCTTCAGATGTTGACACAGCTTTGAGTGTCGACACAGCTTCTTCATAAGTGTCTACACAGCTTCTCGGTGTCGACACGACTTCTTTATAAGTGTCGACACAATTTGCCTGTGTGTTGACACAACTTGCCTGAGTGTCGACACAAGTTCCCTGAGTGTCGACACAAGTTCCCTGAGTGTCGACACAGTTTCTTCACAAGTGTCGACACTTGTACTTAGAAAACTTTTCTTCAAATTCTTAAACCTGCACAATGAAACTCAAACTTCTATCAAATACAAATTGATACATATCTTTGACTAAGTTGTGGCTTCTCCAAATCTAGCACACATTTTCCAATGTTCCCAACAAGACCCTCATTATATAAGTTTGTATGGGCACTCCTATACGATGAGTTATTTATTGCTGAACGATCCTCAACTTATATGCTTGTATGGGCATCCATATAAGTTGAGTTACCTTTGTTGTAACTCTATATTCATATGCTGTGATAGATGGTAGAACTGATAGAATTTCTTATTACTCGTGTTGCCACTTGTTTGTTTATACTCCTATTTAATATATATATTGTACCTTGTCTATTTCTCTGCCCGGTGCTGAGGAGTCGCCGGGGGAGCAGATGTGAAGCCACTTAGTCTTTATGACTAACGGTTGCTACGTATTCCTTTTTAGGAGGAAACCCCGCAGGTGGAGCAGCAGTGATGGAGTCGGTCAGCCAGGCCAGGATGACAGGGCCTGAAGGGACGGTGTCATCGTTACTGTCTGTTACAGATGTGAGTAATGTGAGTTTTTGTTGTAGCCCTTCGGGGCAATTTTATTGTTATACTCTGATATTATAGAAGCATGTTTTAGTTTCTATTTTGCTATACATTTGGATATATAACTTGTGTGGATTGACTTCTCATATATTCTTCTGGTTGGGTTGGCATGTTGTGTTGATATTGGTTGTAGCCGGCAGAATAGGCAACTTGGGGTACAGACTAACCCGTGTGTTGGTGCTACCCAAAGGAGGCTGTTCTGGGCATAAGACCCCTCTCGTGTCGTGTTTTGTGTTCCGGGAGGGGGGTCTTACAAATGGAATCAGAGGGAGGTTTCGATCCTCCGACCCATGGGTTATGGGATTCACACTAAGTTTGTCCAACTCTGACCTTAAGATTAGCCAACCTGACTGTAAGTTTGCATTCTATGTATAGATTCCTGTGCATGTTGAGCCGTTGGGGGGCACTCCTACCCCTCCCATACCCAATTAGTTCCAAAAGTCTGAGGTTGGGCAGACGCTCCCTGCAATCTTTGATGCTTTCAGGGCACAGCAGCCTCCGGTACTACAACAGTCCCCGGGCTCTAACTCGCTAAGCGCCTTCCAGGCTCTCTCCCCTCCCACTTACCTTGGGACGAAGTCAGCCGTGCGCACGGAAGAATGGCTTGACATAGTACAAGAGCTATTGGCTGGTATCCGTTGTCCAACCAACATGGTTGTGTCACTGGCGGTGTCCACCTTGGAGCTACATGCTAAGAGGTGGTGGAAGTCACTCATGGGCTCCACCTTCCAAGGCCGAGTCTATACAGAGATAAGTTAGAGCGAATTCTCGGATGTTTTCTTGGAGCACTTCATTCCTTCATCCGCTCGAGATGAACTTAAGGAGAGGTTTCTTCTACTGAAACAAGGATCAAAGACGGTTACGGAATACCAGCGAGAGTTCCAACATCTCGTAAGGTTTGCGGACTCATACAAGTTAGATAATAGAGGTTATGCCAAGTGTTTCTACAAAGGGCTGCGAGATCCCCTAAGGCAGGCCCTTTTGTTTATAGTGGATGCTAGCTTGGCGGAGATCATCGATATGGCAAAAAGATTGGAGGCGGACCACTTGGGTAGTGGTAAGAGACCTGTAGAGGTCGTTATGGAAGCAGGCCCGAGCAATAGAAGGAGAAAGGACTTTAGAAGAAGAAGAGGAAATCAAGGAGATGGAGGGCGTGTCCACCGAAACTATAGGGTGGAGCATCCATTTCCGCAACTGCCCATGTTGCCTCCACTGCCACAGCCTCAGCAATTTCAGCAACTTGAGAGGCGTCCTGGGCGGGTGTGTTTTGAATGCAACCAACCGGGTCACATTCGATGTTTCTGCACGCAATTGTTTGGGAATGCCCCTCCCGCTCTCCCTCCGGTGGCCCATCGAGGGCGGGGTTACATGCGTGGTTGAGGACGAGGACCGCGAGGAGGTAATCCCGGCCCTACCCGGGATCAAGTGTATGTGCTAGACATAGCGCAAGAACGGAATCCTCAGAATGTTATTGCAGGTACGTGCAGTAACCTGTCATGTTTTCAATATTAAACTTAAGTTGCTTACGACATTCTAGGCTAGCAATACATTTTGATTATTGGCACTTAGGCACCGTGATGATTGGCGGAAAGATGGCTTATGCGCTGTTCGATACCGGTGCCTCACACTTCTTTGTGTCCGATGATTTCATTAAGGACATGGGGTTGTGCAGTACTTTGCTGGAATAGCCCGACTAGTGCGCCTTTCGGACGGTTCGAATATGGTTGCAACCGCTAAGTGCGAACTTGAGGTACTTATTGAGGGAAGGGCTTTCGATATGCCTGCCACTATCTTGAAAATGCTAGAGTTTGACATCATTCTAAGCATGACATGGTTGGACTGGCACTTTGCAAGGATCGACTGCGCGGAGAAGCAGATCTATTTGAGACATGGAGACTCCGATGTCATCTTCCAAGGTATTAACTTCGAACCTCGTCTGACGTTATCGTCCGTCCAAGTTGTTAAATCTCACATGAAGGGGGATGAAGTCTTTATGATTTGGTTTGAGTTGAAGGAGATAGCATTGGATGTAAAGACGTACGGGTAGTGCGGGACTTTCCCGAGGTTTTTCCTGAGAAGCTACCAGGATTACCCCCGCATAGAGAGGTTGACTTCCAAATCAATCTGGTACCGGGTGCCAAGCCTGTATCCAAGGCCCCCTACCGAATGCCCCCAAAGGAACTCGCGGAGTTTAGAGTTCAATTACAAGAACTGGTGGAGTCCGGATTTGTTCGCCCCAGTTCGTCACCATGGGGAGCCCCTGTATTGTTCGTGAAGAAGAAGGACGGAACCCTGCGTCTGTGCATAGATTAACGGGAACTCAATCGGTTGACGGTGCGGAACACTTACCTGCTACCTCAGATCGACGAGTTGTTCGATCAACTAGTAGGAGCGCATTGGTTTTCAAAGCTGGACTTACGCTCAGGGTATTTACCAATTGAGAATAGAAGAAGGGGACATCAATAAAACAGCCTTCAGTTCAAGATATGGGCTGTATGAGTTCACTGTGATGCCATTTGGGCTCACAAATTCCCCTTCGGCCTTCATGAGCCTGATGAACAAGGTGTTCGAGCCCTATTTGGACATCTTTGTCATTGTCTTCATCGATGACATCCTAGTCTACTCAAGGACGGAGGAGGAGCATGGCGAGCACCTGACCTTGGTGTTAGAGAAATTGAAGGAGCACGCCTTGTACGCCAAATTTAGCAAATGTGAATTCTGGCTTAAGGAGGTTGCCTTCTTGGGTTATGTAATTAGTGGGGCTGGGCTAGCGGTGGATCCGGCCAAAGTGCGTTCCGTAAAGGAGTGGTCGCCTTTGAAGTCAGCGGCCGATGTGCGGAGCTTCCTTGGACTTGCCGGATACTATCGCAAGTTCGTAAAAGGATTCTCCAAGATAGCCCTCCTGCTTACTTCTTTGACAAAGAAAGGAGTGTCATTTGAGTGGACACCCCAATGTGAAGCTGCGTTCCAAGAATTGAAGGATAGACTTACCTCTGCCCCTATCCTCGTCCTTCCGTCTGGGAAGGAAGGATTCCAAGTTTACACGGACGCATCGTATAAAGGGATGGGTGCGGTATTGATGCAGCGCGGGCACGTGATTGCTTATGCTTCAAGACAATTGAAGAAGCACGAAATCAATTACCCGGTTCATGATTTGGAGCTAGGAGCAGTGGTGTTCGCCTTGAAGGCTTGGAGGCATTATCTATATGGTGTCCACTGCGAGATTTTCTCAGACCATAAAAACTTGAAGTACGTTCATACTCAAAAGGAGTTGAACTTAAGACAATGGCGGTGGTTAGAGTTCCTATGCGACTATGAGTTCACCTTGAACTACCACCCCGGAAAAGTGAACTGAGTTGCTGATGCGTTGAGTAGAAAAATACAAGGCTCGAGCCCCGAGTCTCGGTTGATGAGTATGGAGCTGGCTCGGATGATTGAGGAGTTAGAGATTACTTTGATATTTACAGTCCCTTTGGAGGAATATACGGAGTACTTGGCCAGCATGAGCATATTTTGTGACATTCGGGACCGGATCCGTGTGGAGCAAGGAGTGGACGCAACTCTGGCCCCGACAATCAAATCAATCAAAGACGGGACTACCGATGAATACACTCTAAAAGACGGCCTCATCTATTTTCGCGGCCTGCTCTACATTCCCAAGAGCGGTAAAATCCGGGAGGATATCTTGAGAGAGGCACATTGCTCTCAGTATTCAGTGTACCCAGGAATTACAAAGATGTACGCCGGCCTACGGAAGACTATGTGTTGGCCGGAAATGAAGAAGGATGTCTGATACTTTGTTACACATTGTGAATCCTGTCAAAGACTGAAGGCAGAGTGCAGGAGTCTCGATGGCCTATTGTAGTCATTTCCCATCCCCGAATGGATGTTCGAGGATGTTTCAATGGACTTCGTACATGGATTACCTTGCTCCCGCTCGGGGAATTATTCAGTGTGGGTGATCGTCGATCGACTGACCAAAGTAGCCCGGTTTATCCCTCTGAAGAAGGAGGCTCACGTGGATGTCTTGGTACGCCTCTTTGTGGAGAAGTTTGTACGGTATCATGGCGTACCTAAGATGATAGTCTCGGACCGTAATGGTCGCTTTACCTCCAAGGAGTGGAAGGCAGTACATGCATATTTGGGCTCGCGCCTTACCTTCAGCACCGCGTTTCACCCTCAGACGGACGGGCAGTCTGAGCGGACCATCCGGACATTGGAGGATCTATTGAGATTATGTGTATTGGATAGGGGAGAGCCATGGGGAAGGATCTTGCCACTGGTGGAATTCTCCTACAACAATAGCCATCAAGCGAGCATCGGCATGACGCCCCATGAGGCCCTTTATGGAAGGTGTAGAACCCCCTTGTCTTGGGTGCAGGATGAAGACCCGAAGACTTTGGGAGTTGAATATATAGATGACACTAATGCGATGGTTAGACTGATACGGGATCGTATGTTGGAGGCTCAAAGTCAGCAGGAGAAGTATTATAACGCAAGGCACCGTATGGTGGAGTTTTAAGTGGGTGATAAGGTGTTTCTGAAAATCCGGCCGATGTATGGAGTGTCACGGGTGCGTGGAGTAAAGAAGCTCAGCCCAAGGTATGTTGGGCCCTATGTTATTTTGGAAAGGATTGTCCCTTTGGCCTATCGGTTGGAGTTACCGCCGGAGCTGGAGAATCTCCACGACGTGTTCCATGTGTCGTCGCTTCGGAAGGCGCTGTTGCGGCCCGATCAATACATCCCCACAAATGATGGTGCGGTGGCGTCTGATAGATCTGTGCGACTGGAGCCGGTGTGGATCTTAGACAATAAGATAAGAACCTTACGCCGCAAAAGTGTTCCCTTGGTGAAGGTGCTATGGTCTAACCATGGGAAGGAGGAATTCACATAGGAGCCAATGGATTTGATGCAAAGACGCTATCCGTAGTTGTTTACTCCAGGTAATTTCATTTAAAAGCATGTTTTAATTTCTATTTGCTTCACTCCCCATAGCCTTGGCCTGATTTCGGGGACGAAATCTTTTATTTTGTTTATAGGATTTGTAACGTCCCGATTCACGCTAGGCCCCTTGTGCGTGTTTTTGGTGTCAGGAGAGCTGGTGTAGGCTCAAGGGGGTGCAGGTGATCAGGTGCGCACTTGCGGGAAATAATAAAATAGGCTAGAAACTGGAGTTTAGCATGACACGGGTAGGGACTCGGGCGTGTCCGTACCCGTGTTCAGTGGCTTTGAGTGACTATGGTGCTGGGTGATTTCAGAATGGCTTTGAGTGAATTGTCCCGAGAAGGACACGGGTAGGGACACGGGCGTGTCCCTACCCGTGTTCCGTGGCTTTGAGTGAAACGGCGTTGAGTGGAGTGTCCTGAGAAGAACATGGGTAGGGACACGGGCGTGTCCCTACCCGTGTTCCGTGGCTTTGAGTGCCACGACGTTGAGTGGCGTGTCCCGAAAAGGACACGGGTAGGGACACGGGCGTGTCCCTACCCGTGTTTCGTGGCTTTGAGTGCCACGGTGTTGAGTGGTGTGTCCCAAGAAGGACACAGGTAGGGACACGGGCGTGTCCCTACCCGTGTTCAGTGGCTTTGAGTATGTCTAGAGAAGGACACGGGTGGGGATACGGGCGTGTCCCTACCTGTGTGCCCCAAGGCAAACAAGGTGAGAAGTGCCCCGATAAGGACACGGGTGTCGACACGGCCAGTACCACGACCGTGTCACTAGGACACGGGTACCGACACGGGCGTGTCAGTACCCGTGTAGAAGCACGAAATGACAATCAATCCGTTTCAGTAGAGCAGGACACGGGTAAGGACACGGCCGTGTCCCTACCCGTGTCACTTCTGTATAAAAGAGAAAAGTGAAACCCTAGCATCCTCATTCTTTTCCCAAGCCCTATTTTCTGGAGGGAGAAATTCTGAAGGGAGTTCTTGTTGGAGCTAGCTTTGGAGGAGGAGAAACGCCACTGCCGTCAAGGAGAAAGTGATGTCGCGGTTGAGGGTGACAAGATCCATGGTCGAGGATGGTGTTACCGCTGGAAATGAGGTGAGCTTCCTACCCCCTCCCTTGGTGTTAGATCTGTAGATATCTAGGTGAGATGTCGACTCAAGAGAGTCTAGATATGGGAGATGAAGATTTATTTAGGAAGGGCCTTGCTAGAACATGTGTTCTAAAGATTAGTCATCTTCAACCTCCCCTTACTTAAATGATAGTGGGGGTGGCTCCATGAAGAGGAATGGACTTGAGAGGGAGAATAAGGGTGGAGGAGTTTTTGGTGGCGATTTGGGGAAAATCGCTTGAGGAGGAAGATGAGCGGATGCCGTTCATCCCGCTTCAAGATGCGTAGAGAATCTGTGTTCTGCACGCAGCGACCTTCTTGGCAATTTTCGGTAAAGAAATGGTCGAATCTGGGTTTTCGACTAAACAAAAAAGTCGTAGCCACTGAGATTACCTTTCCAACGAGTAGTTACATGCCTTTGGGTGAAGCCTGTAGCCACGGGAATTTCTGATCGAATTAAGGGCTGTAAACTAAGCGCACAGAATTTGTATTCTGTACGCTGCAGTCTTTGGAGCCGATTTCGTGTAGGTTAGAGCCTGATCTGGGTTGCAGGCTGAACACAAAAGTTGTAGCCTATGGAAATACATTTCCATAGAGGGGTTGCTCGCACTAACCAGATTCCTGTAGCCACGGGAATCCTAGGTTGAAGTTGCTGTCCAGATTTAATCCTGCACTAAAATTTCTGGGTGATTATAACATGAACTTGGATTCGGGGAAATTAATGTTGCAGTCTAATGCGAGGTTCAGGTGAACTCTTTTATGATAACCACCGTAGATATATGAATATTTAAACTTGTTAATTTGAATTCGTAATATGGGTGGTGATGCAAGCGTAAATTGAACGAAATGTCTTGATATAAATTGCAAGATCTTTTGGGGTGACATGCAGATGAATAAGCTATGGCCATATGTATGTTGAGTTGATAAAATTATGCCTAGTAGTCCAATGCTTAGAGTGTCGTCTCCATACGGGTAGCATTGTGGAAGGTTGTAAGTGCGGCGTTGGCCATCACTAGTCGGAATGGGTTGAGATGAATAAAGTGGATGGTTGGACTTGAACCTCATGCTTTCTCCGAGGTTCCTTCCATGCCACGGTGTTGTGGAATTGCATGTGGTGTGAGTATACACGAGGTGTCGTAATCCTGGGTTAAGGATAGTATGGTAGGTCTACAGGATCGCCTATCATTCCACCAATGGGAGTTGACGGATAGACTTAGGCGGTTGGGCTTACCCCTCGTGCTTTCTCCGAGGTCCCTTCTGTGCCAAGTGATTGGTTGGACTTGATCCTCGTGCTTTTTTGAGGATCCATCCGTCATACATGGGCAGTTCGAGGTTAGGATCTTGGTGCACATCTACCCAAGTGAACCCGCTGGGCCGTAGTATGCATGGGCTTCGCTATTGTGTTCTTAGCATTAAGGCGTACAGAGGCCTAAGTGAAGTAGTGTGAATACCCACTTAGTAGTAGAAATGCCCGTTCTACTGTCACCGTCTGGCCACGATGGTTGGCGCCTGAGAGGTTAGCTACCTGCTCAAAAAGTTGGAACTACTAGTCTGTGTCGACATAGCAACTGCATGTGCGTGATCATGGGTGTGTCATTGCATTGCATACATAACATTGTAACTCATTACATACACAAGACCATCATCGTATAAGTTTGTATGGGCACTCCTATACGATGAGTTATTTATTACTGAACGATTCTCAACTTATATGCTTGTATGGGCATCCATATAAGTTGAGTTACCTTTGTTGTAACTCTATATTCATATATTGTGATAGATGGTAGAACTGATAGAATTTCTTATTACTCCTGTTTCCACTTGCTTGTTTATACTCCTGTATAATATATATATATTGTACCTTGCCTATTTATCCTCCCGGTGCCGAGGAGTCGTCGGGGGAGCGGATGTGAAGCCACTTAGTCTTTATGACTAACAGTTGCTACGTCTTCCTTTTTAGGAGGAAACCCCGCAGGTGGAGCAGCAGGTGATTGAGCCAGTCAGCCAGGCCAGTACGACAGGGCCTGAAGGGATGGTGCGATTGTTACCGTCTGTTATAGATGTGAGTGATGAGAGTTTTTGTTGTAGCCCTTCGGGACAATTTTATTGTTATACTCAGATATTATAGAAGCATGTTTTAGCTTTTATTTTGCTATACATTTGGATATATAACTTGTGTGGATTGACTTCTCATATATTCTTCTGGTTGGGTTTGCATGTTGTGTTGATATTAGTTGTAGCCGGCAGAATAGGTGACTTGGGGTACAGACTAACCCATGTGTTGGTACTACCGCAAGGCGGCTGTTCTGGGCATAAGACCCCTCTCGTGCCGTATTTTGTGTTCCGGGAGGGGGGTCTTACAGTGAGAGTCTACAAAACTTGAGGGTTGTTCAACATAGACTTTCTCTTTTAAGTCACCATTCAGAAATGCTGACTTTACATCCATCTAATATACCTTGAAACCTTGATAGGAATCATAGGCCAAGAACAACCTTATAGCTTCCAGCCTTGCCACTGGGGCAAAGGTTTAATCAAATTCAATCCCTTCTTCTTGCCTGTAGCCTTTTGCTACTAGCCTGGCCTTATTCTTGATTATGGTGCCATTCTCATCAAGTTTATTTCTGTAGATCCACTTGGTTCCTATAACATTGTGATCCTTTGGTTTAGGAACCAGTTCTCAGACTTTACATCTTCTGAATTGATTCGGCTCTTCTTGCATAACATCAATCCAGTTTGTGTCTAGAATGGCTTCTTTTAGCTTCTTGGGTTCTATCTGTGACAAGAAGCTTGAACATAGAACAGTGTTCATGCTCTTGCTCCTGGTTAGAACACCTTGAATTGCATCACCAATGATTTGGTGAGCTGGATGATCCTTCATGTATCTTCTTACTAGAGGAAATCTGCCAACCTCTTGGCCTTCTTCATTTTCCTCATCCCGATGCACTTCACTATTTTCTTCTTCATCTAGTGAATCTTGTTCTCCCCTGGACATCATGCTTCCTTTTCTTCATCCAGCCTAGCAGGTGCTTCTTCATTAATAGTCAGCTTGTCCAGCCTGTCCTTTAAACCTGTAGAACTACCTGAAGAGCTAGATAATTCACTGTTAATCAACTTAGACTCATCGAATACTACATGGACAGATTCTTCTACAACTTGGGTAGACAAGTTGTAGATTCTGTATGCTCTACTATTATTGTTGTACCCAATAAATATCCCTTCTAGGGATTTGTCAGCAAACTTAGTTTGGTAGTGCTTACCATTAACTAGAACATAACACTTGCTACCAAAGATTCTGAAGTAGGAAATGTTTGGTTTTTTGCCTTTCAAAATCTCATAGGGAGTCTTATTAGGTTTCTTATTGATGGAAGCTCTATTGAGTACATGACATGTAGTATTTACTGCCTCAGCCCATAAGTACTAAGGGAGAGTAGTGTCACTAAGTAGTGTTCTACTTTCCTCAGTTAGAGTCTTATCCTTTCTTTCAGCAACTCCATTTTGCTGGGAGTTCTAGGTAAGGAGAACTCCTGATGAATCCCAAGTTCTCCAAAGAACTTTGTCATACACTCAGACTGAAATTCAGTTCCATGGTCACTTCTGATTTTGACCACTGAAATGTTAAACTCATTCTGAATTTGTCTAACAAAAGTCTAGAAGACAGTAGGGGTTTCAGATTTCTGCCTCAAGAAGAAAACTCATGTGAATCTAGAATATTCATCCACAATAAATAATGTATATACTTTCCTACCTAGACTATGAACTGGCATAGGACCCAATAAATCCATATGCAAGAGATATAGACATCTCATTGAATCTTTGGGATCAAGTACTTGTAAAGAGGACTTAGTCTGTTTTCCCTTTTGGCAAGCTGAACAAACACCCTCTTTAATGCACTTGACTTGAGGACCATTCCTCACTAACTCCATAGTAAATAGCTGTCCTATTGACTTATAATTCAGATGAGCCAGCCTCTTGTGCCATTGGATACACTGTGATGCTTTCTCACCTACAACTAGAAAAATGGGTGAGATATTATACTCACACTCAAGGTTAAGACAATATACATTCCCTTTCCTAGTGCCAGTCAGAATGATCTCTTGACACTTGACCTCCTTATTTAGCACTCCCCTTTGAGGAAAGAGATGTCATAACCTAGATCACTAAGTTGACTTATGCTAATCAGGTTATCTTTCAGACCCTTCACATAAGCCACTTGAGTGATAGTAATAGAATTACTAGAAATGTTTCCAAATCCTTTGATGATTCATTTTTTAGATCCACTAAAGATTACTTTGGGTCCATTCTCTGTGGGTGCATAGTCCCTCAACATTCTTCTTATTCCAGTCATGTTCCTGGAACATCCACTATCCAAGTACCATATAGGAGTATGGCCACTTGGATTCACCTGCATCAAATAAAGATTTACCTATCCTCAGAACCCAAATTGTTATTGGGTCCTAGGTTCTTGTTAGTTTGAAATCTATCATGCTTACCTGCAGCTTTTCTGAGAGGTAAGCTGTTCTTATTTTTAACACTTGTGTTGAACCAATAATCCATGGAAAGGTGGCCCACCTTGCCACAACACCAACACTCAAATCTGTTGTACCTTCTCTTAGGTACAGACTTCACAACTTTGTTGCCAACAGTCCTTTTAAGTGTAGGTGCTGGAGCAGCAAACCCCAAGTATTCCTTAAGAACCTGATGAGTTTACTTATAGAGTGGCCTATTGGCATATACACCCTTGCCAATGGGATCTCCATACACACAATGACCAGAAGTAATATCATGATCATACTTATTTGTAGGTTGCATCACTTTTCTAAAAGAAATAGGGGGTTTCATAGCTAGTGGCTGAACTGGGCCTTTGCCTTTCCTTGAGAATTGGCTGCCCTTGTTCTTTCCTTGAAGCTTAGTCCTGTCTTTCCTTTCTGAGATATGAAGTTATCTATTAAATGCAAGATAGACTTTGGCTTTAAAAATTTAGCCACTAGATCCCTTTCTTTCTGGAGTCTTGCTTCTAGATTTTTGATGTGATTTTCTTTAAAGGAGATTGTGCCCATCTGAATAACAGTTATGTTTTTCAGTTTGGCAACCTCCTTCAATTTCAAATCTATCAGATTGGCTGAATCTATTATAGCCTGTTTGAGAGATTCAATTTCCTTGGCCTGATTCTTGACAAGGAATTTGCTCCTCTTAAGTGCTTGCAACAAACCACCATACTCATCAATTAATTGATGTACATCCCCATCAAATTCAGAACCATCCACTTCTCTTGAAGTTGATGCTACTGATTCTGATCTAGTAAAATAATCAGAAGCTAAGGGAGAACTATATACCTTACATGGACCAGGCTGATCCTGGCATAGATCATCTTCTGATAGAGCCATCAGCCCTTTATAGCAATAGTCTTCAACTTCATTTATGGAGTATAGAATTTTCAAGGATTCCCTAGAATCCTCTTCTGTAGAGAACAACCCAACATATGCTTCTGCATCATCTTCTTCTCCATATTATGAGGATGAAGAGTCTATCCAACTCTACTTCTTCTGAGCAACAAAGGATTTCTCCTTCTTACCTTTTACTTGATGCTTCTTCTTGTCCTTAGACTCCTTCCTCTTGTCAGGACAGTCAGCTATGATATGTCCAGACCTGTTGCAGTAATAACAAATAATCTTAGAATTAGTTTGTTTACTAGGATTTGAGGCATACCTGTCCTCCTTGGAAGTCTTCTTTCTCTTGTAATAATCATCCTTGGAAAAGGATGTTGAAGGCTTGGTTCTTCATTTCTTCTTTTTCATAAACCTCTGAAACTGCCTTGTAAAGGCAGCAAAGTCCTCATTAGAGGTGTGGCTATCTGATGTACTGATGTCAGGATTTTCTGCTTCTTCCTCAACACTTCTTCTGGGTGGAGAAGGAGACTTTCTCCTACCCTTTCTTGTGACTTCAGGCTTGAAGGCTACTGACTTATCTTTATACTCAGACCTGCTGCTTCTCTCTTCCTCCTTTCTGGCAGTGCACTGTATTTCATAAGACAACCACTTTCCAAACAATATGGGTGGAGGTGTATCAGTAAGTATGGTCACCTCTCTGATGGCACATATCTTTGTATCCCAGTCCTTGGTTAGTGACCTGAGAAACTTGTCATTCAATTTATATGTGCTGGAGACTCTTCCATAGGTCATCAGCTCATTTACTATTCTGAAGAACTTCTTGTAACATTCTACTATGCTGTCAGACTTGGCTTGTATAAAGCTTTCATATTCTTGATTCAGCATAGATTTCCTATCCTATCTAACTTCTTCAGTTCCCTCCATGTAGACAATCAAGGTATCCCACATCTCCTTAGAGGTTTTGTAATGTACCAAGTTCTGAAATATGGCATCATCTATAACACTCACAATAATGTTTTGTGCTCTCTTGTCTAATGTTGCAAGGATGATCTCATCCTTAGTCATTTCAGAAAAGCTCTTTGGGATTTTCAGATTTGCATCAAGAGCTGATATCTTCATTGGAATGAAAGGACCTTCTTGTACTGTGATGTAGATCCTTGGATCAGATGCTTCAATGAACAACCTGACCCTTTCCTTCCATATCCTAAAACTTTCTTTACTGCAGATAGACAGTTTCATAGATCCAAATTCCTTTTGATTCTCATTTGAACCCATTCTTGCTATCTATTAATTGTCTTGGAGATTCACTCAGACTGTTAGGTCTATCTTTGAGCAACCTCCCTCTGATGCCACTTGAAAAACTTTATTTCAAGAGCCTAGACACCTAGAAGGGGGGGGGGGTGAATAGGTTCTAATTTTCTTTAATAAATTTAGGCAATGAACTAGATCTATCAAAGTATAGAATATACAATCCACAAAAAAATATTCACAGCACAGCACAGTACACCAGATTTATAGTGGTTCTCCAAGTTATGCGTACATCCACTTTCTCCCTTCACCTATCCAGTAGAGAACTGGATTCAGCCCAACTTCCTTCCACTATCTTAGATCTACAAATCTTACAACTCAGAACCTGATAGATTCCTACAGCTCAGACTTATACAAGTCCTACCTCAGATTCTTCCCAAAAACCCTACCTCAGGCAACAACCCTACCTCAGCCTTTATCACTAGGCTTACAACTCAGACTTTCAAAAGTCCTACACCTCAGGCTCTCAGCTCTACCTCAGCCTTTATAAACATAGGCTTACAACTCAAATCTATAAAAGATCTTACAAGAAAAACAATATTTAATTGTACAGAAATTTCATCCAGATAGAACTCTCAATTGGTGTGAGCTTCTTGATCAGTTCTTGAATAAACTGTATACTTCAGATCCAACCTGACTTAGCATTTTCAAAGCTTCTTGATTGAACAAAATGAGGTTGATCTTGACTTGGTGTAGAAGTTGATCTTCAGACGGCTCCCTTCTTAGATTCAGAATTAGATTTGAATATTTCTTGCAGACTGTTCAGGATCTGCCTTCTTAAGGGTTCCCCCTTTCTTGTTGTTGAATTCTCTCTCTGGTTCTGTGTTGGTTTATTCCCCCTTAATTGCTTTTCTTAGTTGTCATGGATCAGTCCTTTATATAGAGTTTCTCAATGATTACCTGCTGATCCGGTTTGTAATAACCTTTTGACAGTTCTGACAAAGGTGTCAGACTTGCTGTTTATGATAGCTGTCAAGTCTTCAGCCGTGATAGCTGATTCTACAATGACTTTATATCTCAGCAGGAAACACTCAGCAAACTAGTTCACATATGTCTACACAAATAGACTAAGTGTCGACACAAGTATTGATGATGTCGACACATCACTCAATGTGTCGACACAGTCATTCTTCTGCTTCTCAACAAAGCTTCTGTTGTATGTGTCGACACAAGTCATGTGTATCGACACAACTGCTCCTGGTCTCGACATAGCTGATGCCGACAGATGGAGTTGGTGTATATCCAGACGTCATTGAGTGTGTGTTGACATAAGTCTTATGTGTCGACACAAGCCTTTCAGACTCAGTATAGCTATTGTTGATAGATGGCGTTGAGTGTGTGTCGACACAAGCCATCTTTAGGTGTCGACACAATTTTTGGGTGTCGACACATGCCTTTATTCTGGTGTCGACACAATTCCTGGGTGTCGACACAGCTCCTGTTTCAGGTGTCAACACAATTCCTGGGTGTCGACACAACTCTTGCTTCAGTTGTCGACACAATTCCTGGGTGTCAATACAGCTCCAGCTTCAGGTGTCGACACAATTCCTTACAAGTGTCGACACTTGTACTTAGAAATTTTTCCTGCATTTCTTAAACCTGCACACTGAAACCCAAACTTCCCATCAAATACAAATTGATGTATATCATTGAGTAAGGGGAGGTTTCTCCAAATCTTGTATATAGTTTCCAGTGTACCCAACATCAGGGTATGCCCTGACGTCTGCTAGACCTGGAGGACCTCCTCTTGGAACTGGTCCACGTAGCTCCCTAGGGTCTCATTCACCCAATGTTTGATGTGGAACATGGACTCAGACTTCCTCTTTTTGGAGGTGGTGAACATCAGCATGAACCCCCGACGCAGGTACTCGAAGCAGTAGATAGAGCTTGCCGATTATTGGTGGAACTAATCCCTCGCCTTCTCCTTAAGGGTAATGGAGAAAAGTCCGCACTTGAAGGCATCTGACATTTACCTGATGAAAACCACATCCTCAAACCACTGGATGTGCTGAACCGGTTCATCCTTCCCGATATAGTAGGACATCTCCGGCTCCCAAAACACCTCTGGAACTGGGGCGGAAGAAACCAGCTCACTAAAGGGGTTGCGTCCCCCTGTTGGGCGAGCCGAGGGATCTTGCACGCCCATCTCGCAGATCCAACCTCCACTTGCCGAGCCAGGGAACAACACTCTCCCGGGGAGATCTCGCCCACTCCCCTCCTCTACTACCTCCTTCCCACCTCGCCTAGTTTGTGCGTCCTTGCCTAGGGCTGGGTCAGCGGAGACTAGGACAGCCGACGTCGAGCACTCGGTGTGCGTGCCGAGTGTGAACTTGAAGAGGCTAAGCACCTCCTACCTGAACTCCTCGAATATCCCGATGGTGGCGAGAGGGGGAGGGGTGACGATTCGGTCCTACCCGAACCTCATCCTATACCTCCAATCATCAAGCTCGCAGAAGATTTTCGTTACTGACAATGCTCCACGCTCACCGTACCAAAAATGTTGAAAACGAAAATCATCCTCTATGGAGTTTGACCCTTAGGGAAGGGATGATCGCAAACTTACTTCTCTTTCACAAGCCAAACAACCAAAGTCTCAGCACAAGGAAAAGACCCAAGGCTCAAGCACGGAGGTCCCACCAAACTCCCGG
Source organism: Platanthera zijinensis (assembly GCA_039513925.1). NCBI lineage: Eukaryota > Viridiplantae > Streptophyta > Magnoliopsida > Asparagales > Orchidaceae > Platanthera > Platanthera zijinensis. The sequence continues at coordinate 225,968,453 of CM077081.1, forward strand.
AAGATCTTAGAGTGCTTCCTCTCCTTAGGCAAGTGTTGAGCTAAGGATACCTCATAAAGTGCAAGAAGACCTGGGAATAAAAAAGCATGCCTTCTGAGGTACCCCCTTGGGCCTATTTATAGAATCCAGAGATCCGGTCTGCCAACAACGTAGCTCTGTTGTTCCAAAAGGCTATATTCAACTCAAAGTGGTCTGCCAACAGCCAAACTTCATTGTTCTAAGGAGCTAAATACAGACCTCCAAGGGCAACTAGGTAATTTTACCTCTAGACCACTACTGGGCGAGTGCTGGGAAAGCCGGGCACTCGCCTAAAGGTGCGAGTGATGGGGAGGCCATGCACTCACCTAAAGGGGAGAGTGCTGGGGAGGCTAGGCACTCGCCTAAGGGGCGAGTGCTTGGGGAGGCCAGACACTCGCCTCCGCGGCACCCGCTTGCAGATGATTCTAGAGAGGTCTCGCACTGTACAATGCCATGGAACAGAAGACACCGAATGCACTCGGCTCCACTCAATGCCAAAGAGCAGAAGGAGTTGAGTTTGCTCAGCTCCACTCAATGTCAAGGAGAAGAAGGCGTTGAGTGCACTCGACTCCACTCAATGCCATGGAGAAGAAGACATTGAGTTCACTTGTCTCCACTCAATGCCAAGGAGAAGAAGGCGTTTAGTGCACTCGACTCCACTCAATGCCAAGGATAAGAAGGCGTTGAGTTCACTCAGCTCTACTCAATGCCAAGGAGAAAATGGCGTTAAGTGCACTCGACTCCACTCAACGCCAAGGAAAAGAAGGCGTTGAGTTCACTCGGCTCCACTCAATGCCAAGGAGAAGAAGGCATTTAGTGTACTCGAATCCACTCAACGCCAAGGAGAAGATGGCGTTGATTTCACTCGACTCCACTCAATGCCGAGGAGAAGAAGGCGTTGAGTGCACTCAGCTCCACTCAACACCAAAGAGAAGAAGGCGTTGAGTGCACTCGGCTCCACTCAATGCCAAGGATAAGAAGGCATTGAGTTCACTCGGATCCACTCAACGCGAAGGAGAAGAAGGCATTGAGTGCACTCAGCTCCACTCAATGCCAAGGAGAAGAAGTGTTGAGTGCACTCGGCTCCACTCAACGACAAGGAGAATAAGGGTTGAGTTCACTCGGAAAGGTCTCGCTCCTAGTGATCCCACGAAACGAAGGTTCCCTAAGGGGGGGGGGGGACCTACTCATCGAATTCGGGGTTATACACCATAGTGTTTTGTTCCTTATAAGTACTAGAGTATTATTTTGGTTATAGCATAATGATGGATGCTCGGATTAGAGACATATCGTGAAACCATATTGACTGCGTGCTCTATATCTAGTCTCGTATGTGTGACATACAACAGAGATTCAACTAGCGATCTGTATACTTCTTTATCAACACCTGCTTCATCATCTCTTTTCTTATGCATCTTTTCATGTGTTCCTTGTGGTGTGAGTGCAGGATTGCAACTTTCTAGTTAATGTTTTTTCAATAGCTCCATTATATATTTTTCTTGAGACACAAATATGGCTTCTTTCAGTTGTTTTACTTACATTCCCAAAAAGAAGTGAAGCAAACCAAGATCTTGCATTTCATACTTTTGGTTCATCAGATTTTTGAATTGCTGAATCTGGTCAGGTGAAGTTCGAGTTACAATTATGTCATCAACATATACATACACTATAAGAATGTGTACTTGATCACTTTTAGTATATAAAGACACTTCAACTGGGCAACATTGAAAACCTGTTGCAGTTAAATACTGATCCAGATTAGCTTTCCAGGCTCGTGGAGCTTAATGCAATCCATATAAAGCTTTATGTAATTTATATACGTGTTTCTCCTTGCTCGATACTTCAAATCCCTTTGGTTGATCAATATACACATCTTCCATTATTATTCCATTTAAGAATGATGCTTTGACCTCCATTTGATGCAAATATAACTTATGTATAGCTCCAAATGCAATAATGAAGCAGATTGTTTCAAACCTTGCCATAGGTGCAAAGGTTTCTAAGAAATCTCTTCTTGGCTGCTGTGTGTATCCTTTAGCGGCTAAATGGGCTTTATACTTGACCAATGCTCCTTGTTCATCTGTTTTTTTACTTTATATCCACTTTACCCTAATTACATCTTTCTCATGGGGCACTTTGTGGTTAATGACCAGATAACATTCTTTTCTATAGTTGCAAATTCTTCTTACATAGTTGTTCTCCATTGTTTTTGCTTGACAGCTTCTTCAGAAGTGGTGGGAGTATCAGTAAATAAAGTAATTTCACATTGTTGATATATATCTTCTAAACTTTGTTCTTTATGGGGAGATGATGAATCTGAGCTTTCTGTCTTGTCACCGAGCTCTGCTACATATTGTCTCTCATTAACTGGTTGGATGGATTGAAGGGGTTCTGGTACTTGATCAACCACATTTGCATGAGGAAACGTGATTTGCACTTGTTCATATTCCCATAACCAAGGTTGTTCTTCATCGAAGATCACATCTCGTGAAATAACCAATTGTTTTGTTTGGGGATTGAACAATCGATATGCTCTGGATGCATCATCATATCTGATAAATAATAGCTTCTCTATTTTATCTTCTAACTTCCCATATTTCTCCTTTAAAGCATATGATGTACAACCCATTACTCTGAAGTGCACAACAGAGGGATTTATATTAAATAACCTCTCATACGGAGTTGTTGAAGGATTTTCTTTAGTTGGGACGCGATTGAGTATGTATACTACTGTATTTGTTAGCTCACCCCAAAATTCTTTTGGTATCTTCATATTCAGCATCATTGCTCTGGACATTTCTAGGATTGTGCAGTTGCGCCTTTCTGCTACCCCATTTTGCTGGGGACATCTTGGGGCTGCAGCTCTCTTCTTATACCTGCTTCACGATAATATGCGACAAATTGGTGTGACATTAATTCTCCATCTCTATCCATGCGTAGGCAAGTGATATGATAATTTAACTGCTTTTCAATCATCAAATGAAAGGCTTTGAATGCTTCAAATGTTTGATCCTTTGTTGTTAGATGGATAATCCACATATATCGGGAATAGTCATCTACAATAGGAAATACTTTTTTCCTCCTAAGGAAGTTACCTGAGATGGCCCCCATAAATCACTATGAAGTAGTGAATTATGCCTTATACTTCTATAGGAGGCTCTCCGTAGAAATGGAAGTTTGTGTGCTTTGATCCTCGCACAACTATAACAGAATGTAGGTTGAACATTAAATTTAGGCAAACCTAGCATTAGTTAATTAGTGCTAATTGATTTTATGGTTGCCCAAAGAGTGTGCCATAGTCTCCTATGCCATAACATGGACTCATTCTCTCCCTTTGGCTGATGAATAAGTGTAGCTTGAGTAACTGTAAGACCCCCCTTCCGGAACACAAAACACAGCACGAGGGGAGTCTTATGCCCAGAACAGCCGCCTTTCAGTAGTGCTAGCACTCGGGCCAACATGTACTGTAAGACGCATATTCTGCCGGCTATTACCAATATCATCCAATGCCAACCCAACCAAAATAAAAATCAGAAGTCAATCCACACAAAGTAAATAGGTCCAAAAGTACAACAAATAAAAAAGCTACAACAAGCTTCTGACATATCGGAGTACGGACAAAACTTGCCCCAAGGGCTACATCAAGAGTCTCTCAAACTCACATCGATGACTGACGGTAGCGATGACACCGTCCCTTTAGGCCCTGTCGTCCAGGCCTGGCTGCCCTGCTGCAAAATCTACTGCTGCTCTAGCTGCGGGGTTTCCTCATAAAAAGGAAGACGTATAAATCGTTAGTTATAAAGACTAAGTGGCTTTCACATCCTCTCCCCCGACGACTCCTCAGTATCGGGCGGAGAAAGGAATAAGAGTACAATATATTTATATGTAGCACATAAGTACAAGCAGGTGGTGAATCTATATAATATCATCAATAGCAACAGAACTAGAGTATAACAATATTAACAACATTCTATTCTAGCAATTCTACCAAGCTATACCAATCTATCAGGCATATAAATCAACAATAGGAAAGTAACTTAACTTATAAGAATGACCATACAAACTTATAAGTTAAGGGTCGGCTTAACAGTAATATAACTCATCGTATAAGAGTGCCCATACAAACTTATACGATGAGGATCTTGTGAATATAATGTATGTAATGATATGAATGCAATGCAATGACTCACCCATGCTCACGCACATGCAATTGCTATGTCGACACGGACTTGAAGTTCCCACTTTTCGAGCAGGTAGCTAACCTCTCAGGCGTCAACCATCGTGGCCAGACGGTGACAGTGGAGCGGGCTTCTCCACTACTAAGCGGGCATCCACACTACCAGGGTCACAACCATATTGTTCGGACATCTAATTCCAGCCAGTAGTTCTTGCACGGTGTCAAGCCATTCCTCCGTACACACTGCCTACTCTGTCCCAAGGTAGGTAGGAGGGGAGAGAGCTCGGAAAGTTCTCACCCAACTGGAGCCCGGAGCTTGTTGTTGTATGGGGTCTTGTTGGGATCTGAAGGCATCCAGGATAGCTGTGAGCATCTGCCCTAGCTCCGATTGCCGAAACTGTGTGGGTACGGACGGGGTGGGGGTGACCCCCACTAGCTCAACATGCACTGGGATCTACACGTAGAATACAAACCTAAGGTCAGGTTGGCTAATCTTAAGGTCAAAGTTGGACATACTTAGTGTGAATTACATATGGGCACACCACTGCTTCCGCTAAGTCAGTTTGCCCCCAAACAGACTAATCGAGCGGGGGTGGCGCCATTGTTGAATGACTTCTTTAGTTCATGATCGTAACAAGCTGATACCATTTGTAAGACCCCCCTTTCGGAACACAAAACACGGTATGAGGGGAGTCTTATGCCCAGAACAGCCTCCTTGCAGTAGTGCTAGCACTCGGGCCAACCTGTACTACAAGACGCCTATTCTGCCGGCTATTACCAATATCATCCAATGCCAACCCAACCAGAATAAAAATCATAAGTTAATCCACACAAAGTATATAGGTCCAAAAGTATAACAAATAAAGAAGCTACAATAAGCTTCTAACATATCAGAGTACGAATAAAACATGCCCCAAGGGCTACATCAAGAGTCTATCAAACTCATATCGGTGACTGACGGTAGTGACGGCACCATCCCTTTAGGCCCTGTCATCCTGGCCTGGCGTGTTCCTACCCGTGTACATGTGTTCATTGACCATGTTGCCCGAGAAGGATACGGGTAGAGACACGGGAGTGTCCCTACCCGTGTGTATGTCTCCAGGCAGCAGACCGTTTTTCCTGAGCAGGACACGGGCAGAGACACGGGCGTGTCCCTACCCGTGTGTGTATGTCCAAGTGGTAGCCGAACCGTCGATAATGCTTCATCCGAGCAGGACACGGGTAGGGGACGGTCATGTCCCTACTCGTGTAGTTTCCAAATAAAAGGGGGGAAGAAACCCTAGCCATTTTTATTCCTCCTTCCAAGCCATTATTATAGGAAAAAACTGCTTGAGAGGAAGAAGAAGGTGCTGGAGCCAACCTTCATCCCGTGAAGAACCAACGCCACCGAGGAGAAGAAGATGCCGCCATGAAGGGTGACAAGATCTTCAGCCGAAAATGGTGGAAACGCCGGAAATGAGGTGAGCTTCCTCCCCTCTCCCTTGGTGCTAGATCTCTAGTTAATCCTAGGAGAGATATCGACTCAAGAGAGTCCTGATTTGTGAGAAGAAGTTTTCTAGGAAGAGGCCTTGCTAGGACTTGTGTCCCAGAGATTAGATGTCTTCAACCTCTCCCTCCTTCTATGTGATGACGGGGGATGGTTTCGTGAAGAGAAGTGGCCTTCTGAGGGTGATTAAGGGAGGAGTAATTCTGGATGTGATTTGGGAAGATCGGTTAGAGGAGAAAGACGAACCGATACCATTTGTTCCACCCTAAGATGCGTGCATAAATCTGTGTTCTGCACGCAGCGATCTTGGTGGCCATTTTCAGATATGATACGGCCAGATCTGAGCTTTTGACTAAACACAAAAGTCGTAGCCCTTAGAAATACCTTTCCAACGAGTGGTTACACGTCTTCATGCAAGGTCTGTAGCCAGAGGAAAGTCATATCGAACTTGATGACTGACGAGCTAACGTGCAAAAAACTATATTCTGCACGCAGCCGACTTTGAAGCCGATTTCAAGTGTGGTACGGCCAGATCTGGGCTTTTGACTAAACACGAAAGTCATATCCCTTGAAAATACCTTTCCAACGAGGGGTTAAGAATTTTCACTGGATTCCTGTAGCATCGAGAATCCCCGTGTGAAGTTTCTGTACATTATTCATTTCCCGCATGTTTTGTCCTCGGGTTTAACCTATGTGATCCAATAGGGATGCGCTTCATATTAACAATGTGTAATGAGTTTGGATGGTAAGAATGATTCAACTATGTGATCCGATAGGGATGCAGTTCATATTAACAATGTGTTGGATATCATTGAAAATGAATTGTAGGATGCTAATTTATAGCCATATGAATCGTTGTTTAACGGGATGTATTTAGTAGTCTGATGCTTAGAGTGTTGTCTCCCTACGGGTAGTATTGTGAAAGAATATAAGTATGGGGTTTGACCGCACAGGTATGCTAATAATGGGAAGAGACGTAAGTGGATGGTTGGGCTTTGTCCTCGGTGTTCATTCCCAAGGCTCCTTCCGTGCCACGATGATGTGATGTTGCATGCGGTGTGAGTCGACACAGGGTGTCGTAATCCCGGGTTAGGGATAGTGTGGCAGGTCTACGGTCTCGTAAGTCGCCACACCGAAGAGAGTTGACAGTTAGACTTTGGGCGGTTGGGCTTGGTCCTCGGTTCTCATTCCTGGAGCTCCTTCCATGCCAAGTGGACAGTTGGGCTTGGTCCTCATGCTTTTTCCGAGGCTCCTGAAAGTGAGGGTAAGATCTATCTTTACTCTAGAGGGGGTGAATAGAGTATTTTAAAATAATTTACAATTTAAAACTGTAAAGCAGTGGAAGTCTTAATTTAAGTATATGTGTAGAGTGCTTGCAAAAAGAAAAAACTAAGAAGCAGGAAACAAAATCACAGCACACAGCAAAACAAAAAGCATAACAAACCATATAACACAAGGAGCTATAGTGGTTCCCCAACAACCTGGGTACATTCACTCTTCTACCACCCTAGGTAGGAATCCACTGCAGGAATAGTTGATCAGGTGTCCTGGGTACCAATGAGCTTTTGATAAGGTGCTCAAAAACCAAATCAGATTTTTTGATCAGGTGTTTTGCCACCACTGAGTTTTGACAAGGTCTCAGAAACCAGCCACAAAACTTTTGAAGGGAGTTTTGAGAAACCCTTTTATAAGAGAGAAAGGAAAAAGAAAATGAGTTGAGTTGTTCTTCTCTGTCAACAATCTGAGAGAAGATAAGTGGAAGATGTTGTCAAAGCTCCCCATGAGATCTGTAAGGGTTCAGGAAGAGGAGCTTTGCTTAGGGTAATAGACCTTCAGTTGCTTCAGATCTCCAGCAAAAGATGATTTCAGCAGATGCTGAAATGTGTGATGTCTGGAATCCTTGATGATGAAGCTTTTGAACACTTGATGCTTGAAGGAGTAGAATAGCAGATGATCTCCTTCACAGTAATGTTCCTTGTGTTCTTAAGAATTATGACTCAGTAATTCTGTAAACTTTTGTCTACTGAGTCTATTCCAGAAGATGAATTCTTGATGAAAATTTTCTTGTTCTTTCTTCTATATTCTTTTTCAAATCTTGTCAGTTCTCTGTATTTGAAAATTATTCTCTAGGGAGTATATCAGATTCTGACTTTAGATGGTCGTTACTCAGTCATAAATGACTTCCTTAACTAATATCTGCCTCTTGAGGAAAGTCTTTAAGAAACATTCAAATTAGTCTTCCTTGAAACTTGCTCCAGTTTGGTTGAAACGGCTACAAAATCTTTTGTCATAAATGCTGAAAATAAGTCTGAATGTATTCCATAACTGTCCTGAATTTGAATCCTGAAATCATCGATCTCTCAGAAAATCGTCGATCTGAGCTCAACGATCGTCGAATCTGAGCTCAGAGATTGGATTTAAATTGGAAACAGAAATCGTCGAACTGAGCTCTACGATCGTCAACCTGAGCTCAGAGACTTGGAAAACAACTAGAGACAGAGCGTCGATCTGAGCTCGAAGATCGTCAAACGGAGTTTGACGACCCGTTGAACTGAGCTCATAGATCGTCGAATGGAGTTCGACAATTCGTCGACCTGAGCTCGACGAAAATTTTCCTAGTCTTCAGCACTTGAATCCTGATCTTTAGAAGGTCTTGAGGGCAGCTTTCAAACCTAAGTACTAACTCTAAGACTCATTCTAATTGACCTATCAGAGTATACAGCAAGGTCAAAGCAAATTCCTTAGCACATAGTGACCCTTACCCAACTAAGTAATAGGGTGTTCCAATAATCTCCTCCTATTTGGGTTAGGATTACTATTTACAAGAAGAAATATAAAATAATAAGTATACAAGAGAATTAAAAAAACATAAACAATAATGCAGATAACACATGTTGAGCTTTGCAGAATCACAGCAGGAATCACAGAATCAGTCAGAAATAGATATGAGTATCAGCTTACACAAATTACTCATTGCCCCTTTTTGAAAAGAATCTCTCTATTAGGATTAAGGGCTTCCTTTTTGGATCTCCTATCATCATCTGCACCTAAGGAGGTTTGAGCTTTTGGCCTTGGAACAACAGCCTCAGGATGCAGCTTCATATAACTTTCTGGATCAAAGAACTTTCTGGAAGCATATCTTTCTAATTCTTTCTTTCTCTGCTTTGATAAAGTTGTGATATTGGAAGTGTCTCTGCCTTGTTCTCTTGCTTTCTTAATCTGATCTAATGCAGACAATTCTTCCATTCTAGCAGTCCAGGAGAGTGGATTGTTTTCAGGGTCTTCAAAAGGCACTGAAGATTCATATTTGTTTATTATCACTGAATCATCTTGAGGAGTTCTTGTAGCAACAGTTTCTTTTAGCTTGTAAGGGAAAGGACCAGAGGTTGATTCAATAGGACCTTGTCCTTCCCTTTGGTATGGATGTTGCCTGGAGTAAACTCTGTAGTCTCTTTGACTTCCTCTATGCTGACCTCTTCTTGACTGATAACCTCTTTGATAATGTCCTCTTGGTTGATATCTCTGAGAAGATTGGGAGGAGCTATGTTTTCCAACAGATCCAGACTGAGAAGCATATCTTCCACCAGTACCTGCATCTGGAGGAGAAGGATAGAAGTGTGAAGATCCTTTATCATATTTGTCAAGCTTTCTCTTTTTCTTCATTACTTTGAGCTGGTTCTTAGAGTATTGCATCCATGGTTCAGAAATAGGGCAGTCATGAAGAATATAGTAGGGGATATCATTGTCATCTTTAACTTTCTCAGGAGGTACCCTCATCATTGCCTTGCTTCTAGCTTTCCTTTTCTTAGCAGTAGTGCCAGAAGAATCATCAGAGTCAGTTTTGAATTCATCACTGTTTGAACTCTGGGGTTTATCATATAACTCATCAATCCTTTTGATGTAATCTTGTTATTTCTTTGACTTTTTAGGAGAGAGAATAGCAGCAGCAGCAGCAGTGATAGAAGCAGCAGAAATTGAGGCAGTAGGAGTAGCAGATACAGAAACTTCAGCAGTAGGTTCTTCAATATGAATAGCAGACTCATCAGCCTCTGTCATCATTAAATCAGCAGTAGTACTATCAGAACAAACAATATCAACAGCAGCAGCAGCAACATCCATAACATCAGCAGAAAGAACTTGTGCCATAGCCTTGATATATGCAGTAATTTGGCTGGGCTCACATCTAGCAACAGGCACAATGGCCTTAGTCAGATCTTCAACTTCCTGAGCTGGTGGACAACTGAAGGGAAGAGAATCAAAAACTGAAAACAGTGACTTGAGGTCCACTGTTAGTACTGGTGCTGGAGTTGAATCTGGAACTGAAGCTGTCTCTAGCAGGAATTCTTCTGAAGCAGCATGCACTATCTTTTCTTCATATGGCATCTCCCCCTGCCTTGATTCAGTTGGAAATGGATCAAGGAACCCCATAGAAGGGATTGCCTGAGGAGGAGAAAGAGAGGATAGCCTGGCAGACAGCTCCTGGATGGATTTCAGGAGTGGAGCCATGGAGGTCTCCAGCAGGGCTACTAGCCTGGGAGCCAGCACCCCATAAAACTTGTCTGCTAGGGCAGGAATATCTACTTGCTCAAGTGAGACTTGAGCAGAGGTAGAGGTTAGAGAGACAGAGATAGATGGTGAAGGAGCTGTAGAAGTAGTGATAGAAGTGGTGGATGGTAGGATGGATGGTTAAGAGATTGGAATAGTGGAGATGGAAGATATTGGTGTGGAGATGGATGGGGTGAAAGATGGTTGGGAAAGAATATCATGAAGTAGTTATTGATATGAGGAGGATGATGGAGGATCAAGAGGAGAGGAGGGGGAATCATCCATGTAGGAATCATCCATGAGGTTAAATGATGGAAAGGAAGAGGAAATGTCAATGGATGGATAATAGTGAAGGGGAAGGAATTGCTCTACTGTGGTGGCTGGAGGAGGTGAAGGAGTTGAAATGGGGGAGGAAATGGTAATGGGTGAGGAGATTGATGTGGTGATTGTTGATGTGGAGATTGAGGTAGAAATGGTTATGGGGGAGGAGATAGAGATGGAGATGGTGGATGAGGGGATGGTTGAAGGAATAATTGGAGAAAGTGGAGGAGAGGAGGAGGCAGGCAAATCTTCCATGAGGGCAGTTGCCTGAGGGGAAGAGACTATATTAGTCCTTGTGCCTGAAGTAGTGATAGCAGCAGGACCTCTGCTAGGTTTGGTAATCTTCCTGTCCCATTATCCAAAAAGGGCACATGTCAGCCTCTTGGAGGCATTTATATGCATCCCACTGGACACAAGCAGCTGAGGGCACCTGGAGTGCAGGAATAGCCCTAAAATCCTCCCAAAATTAACAAGATTTTTGTTCACTTTCTTTTTGATCATGTCAAAGAAAATTTCTCCCCAGTTCAAATGTTTCTTATCCACAATTGCTCCCATCAAGCAGAATTGATATTAGAGATGGTATCATGTGCAGAGTGCTTTGCCAATAGCACTTTCCCCACAATATCAGCAAGAAATCTATACTCAATTGATAAATTCTTTTTCAGCAATTTGTTAGGGTTAGCAGCAGAATGTCCCATTCTATCTAACATATTTGCAGACTCTTCTCCAGATAACTCAATAGAATCGTTTACAGAACTTAATTGAAAGACATCAGTCAGGAGAGCAGGTGTTAGGGGTACCTGAGTCCCGACTATAGTACCAACAATTGTATACTGATCCAGATTGTGCGCTATATATACCCATTCCTTGATCTCATCGGCTACAATCTTCATCCTTATGGTCATTATCTGCACTAACTGCTGTTCTCTGAATAAGTCCAGAACATCTTTGAAAACCTGATCACAGCCCTCGAATGAGTCCATGTCTATATCGAAGCCTGTGTCGAATTTCATTTTGGCGAGGGCAGCAACAGACACTGCCATTGTATACCTGCACAAATGAACAAACACGACCAAGTGCAGAAGAGTTTGGAGGGAAAGAAAAAGTTTGCAGAGAGTATGAAAGCGCAAAAGAAGAACGACGGCCAAAAAATGACTTTTATATTAGGGTTCGACGCCGGAAAGGAAAGATCGTTGAACTCCGTTCGACAATCTGGGCTACTAAAGGAATCTGAAGAGTCACAACATCGTCGAGCTCCGTTCGACGATATTGGAGAGCGTCGATCTCCGATCGACGATCGCTGAACAGAAAGAAAATAACCTAGCGCTATCTGACGGCGCTGAACTCCGATCGACGATTTTGGAAATCCTCGATCTCCGTTCGACGATCTTTGAGAAAATCGTCGAGCGCAGTTCAGAGAAAAAATACAGCCTACAGACACTAGAAAAATCAAGTTTTTTTAGCCTAGTCTTGGTCTGTTTTAGAGTTTTAAAATCTTTGGTTTTATTTTAAACTTCCTCCATCTAACATTCCTAACTGATTTAGGAAGAAGGTATGTTTCTTTTCATCTAATGGTTTGGTGAAAATATGTCCCCTTTGCAAATCAGTTGGGATATATTGAAGTTCAATTTTATTCTTCTTAACATTATCTCTTAAGAAGTGATGCCTAATCTCTATATGTTTTGTCCTACTATGGAGGACTGGATTTTGTGCTATAGAAATAGCACTGGTGTTATCACAAAAATTTTTTGACCTTTCTAAGTTATAACCATAGTATAGGAGCTAGTTTTGAATCCACAAAATCTGTGAGCAACAACTACCTACTGCCATGTATTCAGCTTCAGCAGTTGAGGTGGACACAGATGTTTGTTTCTTACAGAACTAGGAGACAAGTCTGTCACCAAGAAACTGGCAAGTTCCACTGGTGCTTTTCCTGTGTACTCTATATCCAGCATAATCATCATCTGAAAATCCAGTTAATTCAAATCCTGAGTCTTTTGGATACCAGAGACCTAGATTTGGACAACTATTTACATACCTAAGAATCCTCTTAACTAATGTTAGGTGTGACTCTCTAGGGCTTACTTGGACCCTAGCACATATACATGTAGCAAACATTATGTCAGGTCTACTAGCTGTAAGGTACAATAGAGAGCCAATCATTGCTCTATATGTTTTCTGATCAATAGGTTTCCCATGTTCATCAACATCTAGTACAACATTAGTAGGCATAGGTGTTTTCATACAATATGTTTCAGACATACCAAATTTCTTAACCAATTCTTTTGCATATTTGGTTTGAGAAATGAATATGCCTTCAGCATATTGTTTGACTTGCAATCCTAGAAAGAAGGAAAGCTCACCCATGCTACACATTTCAAATTTAGAATGCATTAGGTTAGAGAACCTTCTGCACAAATTTGAATCAGTAGATCCAAATATAATATCATCTACATATATTTGTACTAGTAGGGTATGAGACTTATGGGTTCTAATGAAAAGAGTTTGGTCTACTCTACCTCTTATAAAATCATTTTCCAACAGAAAGCATGCTAAGGTCTCATACCATGCTCTAGGAGCTTGCTTGAGACCATATAATGCTTTATGCAATTTGAAAACATGGTCAAGATAAGTTGAAGAGATAAAACCTGGGGGTTGTCTAACATAGACTTCTTCTTTGATGTCTCCATTGAGAAATGCACTCTTCACATCCATTTGGTAGACCTTGAATCCTTTGTGAGCTGCATAAGCTAGGAATATTCTTATAGTCTCTAACCTTGCAACTGGTGCAAAGGTCTGGTCATAGTCTATTCCTTCTTCTTGAGAGTAACCTTGTGCAACTAGCCTTGCCTTGTTCCTGACAATGATTCCTTGATCATCCAATTTGTTTCTGAACAACCACTTTGTTCCAACAATTGAGTGATCCTTAGGCCTTGGCACTAGCTCCCAAACTTTGTTTCTCTCAAATTGATGTAGTTCTTCTTGCATAGCAATGATCCAGTGTGGATCTTGTTCTGCATCTTGAATGGATTGAGGCTCAACTTGAGATAGAAGGCTAGTGTGCATCAGGTTCTGGTTGACCTGATTTCTGGTTTGCACACCAGCTGAGATGTCTCCAATCACTTGGGAGATTGGATGATCTCTTGTTGTTACTAAATCAACAGGGGGTGTTGATTGTTCACCAACCCGTGTTGTTGTTTCCTCTTGTGGAACAACAACTGGCTCTTCAAGATGGTTTTATCCAGGATGTTGAGCATCCTCTTCATCTTCACTGTTTTCAGCTCTTTATTGGATAGGTTAATGTGAAAGTGATGATAGATACAACTCTAGAGGGGGGGGGGGGGGGTGAATAGAGTATTCAAAAATTAGGACACCCTACTCAACTCCCTTAGAGTTAATTTGCGGAATTAGTTTATAGATATTGATAACCCTAGAGCCTAACACAAAGTGTAGTGCACAAGAGAGAGCTAACTGTAATTACAGTTAAGCTTTGGATCCTATCACAGCAACTAGCAATCCTAGTTATTTCTACTCACAGCCACAGTACAATGAATTAAATGAGCAACACAGACGACACAAGGAATTTATAGTGGTTCCCTCTCAATAGGTACATCCACTCTTCTATCACCCTGGTAGGAATCCACTATAGGTTTTTGTTCAGGTGCCCTGCCACCAACTGATCTGCTTCAAGTAGATCAAGTAGACCCTTTGAGCTTTTGATCAGGAGCTCAATATCCAACACAGGTTTTTGATCAGGTGCCCTGCCACCAAGAGTTCACTTTTGAAGGGAGTAATAACCCTTTGCACAGGAGGTTGAGAGAGTTAAGGCTTCTTCTCTATTGTTAAACAAATTAGAGAAGCTAGTGGATTGCACAGAGCAAGAAGCTCTAAAGAATCAAGGCTCCCCCTGGCTTAGAGAATATCCAGGAAGGAGTCTTGCTTCAGGGTGCAGGAACTCTTCTGAACTAAGACAAAGAATTGTCTTAAGGTTCTGAAGGAGAAGCTTGAAGAAGACTCTTGATTGTTGAATAATTGTTCTTCTTCAAAACAGCTTCCTTTCTTCTTCTTCTTCTTCTAAAGGCCTCTGAGTGAAGGTCTTCCTGTAAGCAGGATGAACTCAGGATGAAGAAGAATGCAGAAGATCTTTGATCTTCTCAGGTGAATATGAAATTCTGAGAGCTGTAGAACTTTCTTGCTTTCTCTCTTTTTCTATGCTGCTGAGTGTATATGATCTGGGTTCCGTGTATATTCTGTGTGTCTCCTCTTCTTTCAAAAGAAGCTCTTTTTATATGAGCCTTTGCAATGGCTTTAATTTGAGTTTGAATCTTTGTCTTCTTCTGGAATCAGCAATCTGGGCTACAAAAAGCATAAAGCAAAAAACAAATCCTACAGACAGACATGCTATAAGAGGATAGAGCTTTCTAAGAAGCTGCATAACCAATCAGATAAGAAGGGGCTAGAAAAAGTCACATCAGAAAGAACTCTTTACAGCCAGAAAAGACTTTCTGAGTCTAACGGCTATAAAGGACAGCCTGGCAGATAAAGCAGAAAATATATTTCAACTCATAAGACAAAACACTTTGTCAGATAAAGATTGGCTCATGCATAAGGAATGGAGCAGATATTGCATGGAAATAATATCACAAATTAATTGAAATAATATGCCAAATAAATATGAAATAAATCATATAATAGAAGAGGACAAAATTATTAAAGACATACAGCAAAACGTTGAACGACCCTCGGAGATCGTCGACCGAAGCACAGAGATCGTCGACCTATCAAACAGATAGTCGAACAATACAGATAGTCGAACTACCCAAGAAGATAGTCGAACTACCTCAGCAGATAGTCGACCTATCAGAACAGATAGTCGATCTATCAGATAGTCGATCTATCAGATAGTCGACCTATCAAGACAGATAGTCGACCTATCAAGACAGATAGTCGACCTATCAAGACAGATAGTCGACCTATCAAGATAGATAGTCGACCTATCAAGACAGATAGTCGAGCTATCAAACAAAATAGATAGTCTAACTATCAAACAGATAGTCGAACTATCAGATAGTTGAACTATCCAAGCAGATAGTTGAACTATCCAAGCAGATAGTCGACCTATCAAACAGATAGTCGAACTATCAAACAACACAGATAGTCGACCTATCAAACAGATAGTCGAACTATCAGATAGTTGAACTATCCAAGCAGATAGTCGAACTATCAAGAAAAATAGATAGTCGACCTATCAAACAGATAGTCGAACTATCAAACAACACAGATAGTCGACCTATCAAACAGATAGTCAAACTATCAGATAGTTGAACTATCCAAGCAGATAGTCGAACTATCAAGAAAAATAGATAGTCGACCTATCAAACAGATAGTCGAACTATCAAAGAAGACAGATAGTCGACCTATCAAACAGATAGTCGAACTATCAAAGAAAATAGATAGTCGACCTATCAAACAGATAGTCGAACTATCAGACAGTTGAACTATCCAAGCAGATAGTCGAGCTATCAAGAAATCTGTCTGGTCAAAAGACGTCGAGCGGGGTTCGACGATCGGCGAGGCAGATTCCATAGAGCGTCGAGCTAACAAGAGTTGAACTAACTCAGAGATAGACGATCTGTTGACAGACGAACGTCGAACAACTGATAGACGATCGTCGACCAGTCGATAGACGATAGTCGAGCGGCAATTGACCATAGTCGAACAAAAAATAACTTAACCAAATTTTCATCTGGATAAGTGACAACTCTAAATCTAGAGCAAACTAACTAAACAACTAACCTTTGACCATAGATAAATCTTGGGTCAAGAGACAGAAAGAGAGGACAGAACTCAAATCCAAACTAGGGTACCAACAATCTCCCCCTATTTGAGTTAAGTTTTTCAACAACAAAAACATAAAACAAACTACTGAAAATAAATAAAGTACATGAAAAAAAATTTTAAGCAGATAACATCAATCAATCAGATAAGTAAATAATTGTTAATCAATGAATTTTAAGAAGCTTCAGAATTAGGTTTAGGAACAGAAGAACTAGGAATAAAAGTAATCTTCCTAAAAGGATCTAGAGCTTCTTTTCTTGACAGCTTTAGGTCTTGTTCTCCAATTATTTTAGTTTCTGACGCCCTTGGGACAACTGCTTCAGGATGCTTTTCCATGTATTTTGAAGGGTCAAATACCTCAGGTCTAACCTGGAATTATCAAGCTCCTTCATTCTAAATTTGGACATAGTGGTTAATCTTGCAGTGTCTTTACCTTCAGCTTTAGCTTTCCTGATTTGGGTTGATCCAACAAGCTCAAGAAATCGAGCCATCCTGAAATCAGGATCAAGCTCTTGGCTTTCATACACATTTTCAGAGGATGTATCTATAGGTTTCACAGCTTTAAATTTAATAGACATATCTAGCAGACTTTCAGCTGGCTCTTTATCCTGAATAACTAGAGAAAAAGGAGCAAACTCAGCAAATTTCTTACTAGATTTTTCAGAGAAAATAATTCTTTTACCTTTTGAAACAGCTTTCACTGCATGATCTGGCTTTGGAGAGGATGTGCTCTTGAATTCTTTGGAAGGAGGAGGAGAAAAAGTTGGTTTTTGATAAACCACCTCCTTCACTTGTTCCTTTACCTCAGCATCATGTCTTTGGTAGCCAGATTGCGTTTTGCCTTGATATCCTTGAGAGCTTTTCCTTTGAGATGACTGGGATGGGTTAAACCTATCAGACTGAGCAGAAGGATTTGCAGATATGTTTCCAGAGGCTCCTGCACTGGGAGGTGGAGGAGGAGGACCTCTAGGAGTCCATCTTGGGGCAGGACTGTCATACCTCTTAGACTTCTTCCTTAACTTCTGCTGATTCTTAGAAAATGCCATCCAGTGCTGAAATTCTTTAGACTTGGGATCAATTCCCTTCAAGATATAATAGGGAACATCATTGTCAGGATTTGGAGGAGGAGGAGCCACAGCTTTCCTTTTCTTCTTTGTAGATTTCTTTCTCTTGGAGTCCTCAGATTCATCAGAATCATCCTCATCCTCAGAATTTGAAGGAGGAAGATCATATGGATCATACGCCTCTTGCACAACTTTTTCTATCACTTTTAAGACAGCTCTTTCTAACACTTCTTCCATGGCATCCTGTGCCAGGAGAGTGTCTAAATCTAATCCAGGGGAATCATCCTAGACAGTAGACTTTTCAATTTGAATTTCTGAAGCCTTTTCTTGTTCATCAACAACTGTCATGGGGACCAGTTCTTCATGCACTGCTAACTGAGCTGGCTGAACAGCCTCAGGCACTTGAACAATTGGTTCTGGTTCAGTTTGAACTTCTGGAGCTGGTTGGTGATCAAGCTCTTGGACATCTAATACTTCTTCCATTATATCTGTAGTATTATGAACAAAAATTTGCTAAATGACATTGTATCATTCCTTTTAGGTATTCCCATACTAGCATGTCAGTTATCAAGTCTAAAAAATGAGTAAAAGGGATACCTTCAGAATTTTCCTTTGAATGTCCTAACTCCCATAATTCATCTAGAAAGGAAGTAATGACTCCTTCTAGGTAGAGGGCAACCAGGGGAGTGGAGCATTCTTCTAGGCATACTTTGACAATAAACTCAGATTTCATTATAGCATCAGAAATATCTTTTTCAGATAATGGAGGAACTGATTCTTCTATCTCTTTTTCTGCATCTGCTTGAGGATCTGCTAGAAGGGAGGCCAAAGGTAGCTCAGAGGCATCTTCATAAAGCATCTCCCCCTGCCTGATTTCAGTAGAAACTGAAACCAGGCCCCTAGATGAAGAGGGCTCAGCAGATTTTGAGAGGGCTTGAATGACAGCAGTTAAAGAAGAGATGGAGGAAGCAAGGGGAGCAATTGCCTCTTCAATCATGATTTTGATTGAAGGAGTAATTAACTCCAGGATGCTAGAGATGAAGGCTGGGGTGATTTCAAATGAAGGTGGGGGAATCACAGAAGATGGATGATCAGCAGGGATGGTGTGTTCTAGATGAGATGGAGAGTGAACTGGAGAATGATGGGTAGATGCAAGAAGATCAACATGATCAGAATGAAGAATTGGAGACTGAGGAGGAGTGGATAATTCAGAAACTAATAAATCAAAACTAGGATAAGATATCCTAGCAAGATGATGAGGGAGAGGGGATGCTGGTGGTGATGCATGGATAATTGTGGAGGAATCAAGAAGAAGAGATGTAGAAGATGGAACTTCAACTGAAGTAGATGGAACTGAGGTAGATGGTAGCACTTCAGTAGAGGTTGAAGGTAATGCAGATGAGATGGAAGGAAAGGAGAGATTGGCTGAGCCTGCTTCTTGAAGGAGGGGAGTGACTGAAGCAGTCCTTGTGCTCTCTGATGCAACTGGAGCTACCCCTGCTGGAGCGGGCTTCAGAAAACTCCTTTTCCACTTGACAAACAGGGTCGGGTCCATCTTTTTGCTGGCATTTATTGAAGTAGAAACTGAGACCAATTGATGGGGATATTTCTCCTTTAGAAAAATCCCAACCACCCTACCCAGGGTGACTTCCTTCTTGCTATTCTTTTTCCTTATTAAATCAAACAAAACTCCTGCCCAGTTAATCTGCTTCTTGTTCACGATGGCACACATCAGGGCAAACTGTTGCCTGGTAATATTATTATGGGCAGAGTGCTTTCCCAGTAGCACTTTTCTGACTAGTTCAGCAAGGAACTTAATCTTCAACGGAAAATTCACCTTTAACAGCTTAGAAAGAATGTCGTCGGCATGTCCTAATTCAGTCAACATTCTCCCAAACTCTGGGGTATCTTGCTCATAATCTTCTTCCCCATTCAATAATCCAAAAATTTCAGTTAAAATGGCGGGAGTCAAAATTACCTCTTCTCCGCCTATCGTTCCGGTCATAGAGTCGTCATTTGAGGATGAAGTGAATGCCCATTCTTTAATCTCGGGAATGTTTATCTTTATTCTTGTTGACATGAGCTTTTCCAATCCTTGATCTTTGCATAGGTTGAGGATTTCCACTATAGCAGATTTGCAGCAACTGAAGGAGTCAAAGTCCACACTGAAACCAGCATCGAACTTTACCATGGACAGGAGGGCTAGAGCAATCGCCATCGAAGGGGTTGGAGAAGACGAGAAAGACGGCAAAGGAGAAACGACAGAAATCGCGAGATAGGGAGCAAGCAGAAAGACAGAATGCGAGAAGACGCTCTCTGTCGACGATAAAAAGAACGATCTCTTAACCTAGGTCGACCATCAGTTTTATATTAAAACAGCAATAGTCGATCTATTTTAAAAGATACTGGAGACGATGGTCGAACGGTCGTTCGACGATCGTTCCTGAAGCAGAGTAGTCGATCAATCGCTCGACTATTTCTGTCTTCACAAACAACAAGCTGTCATCAACCATAGATCGACGATAGGCTCGACCTGTTCAATGATCTTCGAACGTCGGTCGACGATCTTCAAGCAAATAAGCTATCATCAACCATAGGTCGACGATAGGCTTGATCCGATCGACTATCTTCGAACGTCGTTCGACGATCTTCAAACAGGTTTCAACAAAGGCAGACGTCACACTTAGTCTTTTCCATTAATCATGCCTAGTTGAACCAAAAAGAACAGATGCTTCTGTTCATCTAAGGGCTTGGTGAAAATATCACCTCTCTGAAGGTCAGTGGATAAGAACTCAAGGCTGATCTTGTTCTTTTCCATACAATCTCTCAGGAAATGATGTCTAATCTCAATGTGCTTGGTTCTAGAGTGGTGCACAGGATTTTATGCAATTAAGATAGCACTGGTACTATCACACATGATTTTTGTATTCTTGTGTGTGTACCCATAATCCAAAAGCTGGTTTTGAATCCACAAGATCTGTGAACAATAACTGGCAGCTGCTATATATTCAGCCTTTACAGTTGAAGTTGAGACAGAAGCCTGCTTCTTACAGAACCAAGAGAACAATCTCTCTCCCAGGAACTGGCAAGTTCCTGAGGTACTTTTCCTGTCAACTCTACAGCCAGCATAATCAGAATCAGAGTATCCAATTAACTCAAATTCTGACTCAGCTGGGTACCATAGTCCTAGATTTGGACATCCCTTCAGGTATCTCAAGATTCTCTTGAGAAGAATCAGATGAGATTCCTTGGGGTTGACCTGGAACCTAGCACATAGGTATGTAGCAAACATTATATCTGGCCTACTTGCAGTTAAATACAATAGAGAACCAACAATGACCCTATAATTCTTTTGATCAACAGGCTTTCCCTGATTATCAGAATCTATAACTACATTAGTAGCCATAGGTGTATGCATTGCTGAAGCATCATCCATCCCAAAATTCTTTACCAATTCCTTGGCATATTTGGATTGGGAGATGAAGATGCCATCAGCATCTTGCTTTACTTAGAGACCAAGAAAGTAAGACAGCTCACCCATACTACTCATCTCAAACTTAGAATACATCAAGTCAGAGAACTTTTTGCACAGTTTGGGATCAGTGAAACCAAAAATAATATCGTCTACATACACTTGAACTAACAGGATTGTGTCCTTGTGGTGCTTGACAAAAAGGGTTCTATCAACTACTCCCCTAACAAAGTTGTGCTCTAACAGGAAACTAGCTAGAGTCTCATACCAGGCTCTGGGTGCTTGTTTGAGTCCATAAAGAGCTTTTTGCAACTTGAAAATATGTGAGGGCTGAGTTGAAGAAACAAACCCGGGTGGTTGTTCAACAAATACCTCTTCCTTTAGCTCAACATTTAGAAAGGCACTTTTGACATCCATCTGAAAGACCTTAAACTTCGTATAGGCTGCATAGGCTAGAAAGATCCTTATTGCCTCTAGCCTTGCAACAGGAGCAAAGGTTTGGTCATAATCTATACCTTTCTCCTGTTTGTAGCCCTGAGCTACAAGCCTAGCTTTGTTCCTTACAATAATTCCATTTGCATCCAACTTGTTTCTAAACACCCACTTGGTGCTTATGATCAGTTGGCCTTTAGATCTTGGAACCAAAGTCCACACTTTACATCTTTCAAACTGATTGAGTTCCTCTTGCATAGAAATGATCCAGTGGGGATCTATCTCAGCATCTTTAATGGTGAGAGGCTCAATCTGTGAAAGGAAATAAGCGTGCATCATATCCTGTCTTAGCTGATGTCTTGTTTGAACACCAGCTGATATGTCTCCTATCACTTGAGATGTAGGATGATCTCTAAGTGTGACAACATCAGCAGGTGGGATGTGATCTTCAACAATAGTTGGGATTAATTCCTCAGGAGGAATTTGATCTACTATTGGTGGTACAGCAACAGCTTCTGCAAAGTCTTCATCACTATCGGATTCAGTGATATGAAGAGTTGATAGATGGAGAATTTCTTGAGTGACATCTTTACTAGATTCTGGTACCTGCAATGAACTTGAGGAAGGGGAAGTTTCCTTCTCCTTGTAAGACATATGAGATTCATCAAAATACACATGCACAGATTCCTCAATTTTAGAAGATGATTTATTAAATACCCTATAAGCTTTGCTTACTTGGGAATATCCAAGAAAGATTCCCATTGAAGCTTTTGCTTCAAACTTTCTAAGGTATTCTTTATTATTGTTATGAATGTAAACTACACAGCCAAAAACTCTAAAATAATTTATTTTAGGTTTCTTTCCTTTAAGCAACTCATAAGAAGTTTTACACTTAAGCTTGTGTATAAGACTTCTGTTCAGCACATAATTAGTTGTGCTAACAGCTTCTACCCAATAGGAAAGAGGCATGTTAGCATCTATCAATAATGTACCAGCAGCTTCAATCAGAGTTCTATTTTTCCTTTCCACTACCCCATTTTGTTGGGGAGTTCTAGGAGCTGAGAAGCTATGTTTGATACCTTCTCTCTCACAGAATTCTTGCATGAGAAGAGAGTCAAACTCAGTACCATGATCACTTCTGATCAAGGCCACATGAGTAGAGTACTCAGTCTGCACACATAATAGAAAATCTGTAAGGGCTTTGAAGTTATCAGCCTTAGTTCTCAAAAAGAACACCCAAGTGAACCTAGAGAAGTCATCTACAATTACTAAAGTGTAATACTTCCCTCCTAGACTCTGTACATTTATTGGGCCAAAAAGGTCCAAATGTAATAAATACAAGATTCTAGGTGAATCACTTTTATTTACAGATTTAAATGAATTCTTGGTTTGCTTGCCTAATTGACAAGCCTTGCATAGGCTCTCCTTCTTGTAAGGGCAAGAAGGTAAACCTCTAACAAGGTTGTATTTAGATAACCTAGTTATGTTCTTGAGGTTAACATGGCTAAGCCTTTTATGCCATAAAGTGTTGTTATTAGTTACTTCATTAAATAAGCAGATTTCAGAATGAGTTGAATTAAAATCTACTAAATAAATATTACCTTGTCTAATACCTACTAACACAACATTACTATTTAAAGTAATATTACAAAGAGTGTTAGTGAATGATACCTGATATCCTGCATCACATAACTGACTTACTGAGATAAGGTTATGCTTCAGTCTAGTTACATATGCAACCCTCTTGAAAGTTACTGCTCTAATGGTAATCCTACCATATCCTTTAGTTTGACCACAGCTAGAATCCCCAAAGATCACCTTTGGTCCAAGCTTGGCCTTGAACTTTGACAGTTTTTCTCTATTCCCTGTCATATGTTTGGAGCAACCACTATCCAAATACCACTTGTCCTGAGTGATAGGATAGGTCTTCACCTGCAGTGAGTTAAGTTAAACATTGTGGACCCAGGCAACCTTGGGTCCATTATTCTTCACATAATGAAAACTAGAAATAAAAGAATAAGCAGGTTGGGGTTTATAACCTAAAGGGTAAGATCTCCTAGGTGGGATGCTCCATGCAGTTAATGGGTCCACAAACCTAGGGTTTCTATTCATATTCAGGTTTCTAGGGTTTTGATTATAATTTTGAAATTCATGTTGAAAACGTCGATCGGCGTTCGACGATGGATGCACAGATCATCGAGCTTCGTTCGACCACTTAGCATGCGATCGTCGAGCAGCGTTCAACGCTTTTTGTATTTCCTTAAATTTTTGTTTTCTTTTCTCTCTCTTAGCTTTATTTAAGGCTTGATTAACTTGTCTTACTTGCTCAGTGTTCTTTATCCCATCAGCTGAGATAAAGTTCACTGGAGTTGAAAGATGATTTTAAAGAATAATTGGGGGTTCACAGGATGAAGCTCCTAAGCCTAGCTTATTATTGCCTGACCTAGTGTTTGACATGCTGGTTATTTCAAGCAACTTAAGGCTTCTACCATTCAGAGATTCTTCTAACCTTTTGGACTTTACTAATTCATTCTTAAGGAATTTTATTTCTTCACTAGAATTAGTGAGTTCTGCTGTTAACCTAATGTTTTCATTAGAGATAAATTCAGATTCAGCAAGCTTATTTCTAAGGTCCTTAATTTCCTTTTCAGAACTAATTAAATCTAAACACAAAGATTTAAAATCTGATTTAAATTCAGCAGATGTAAAATCGTAAGAAGACAATACCTCATCTTTTGTTGGCATTTCTTCATCAGAATCTGACCTCTCTGCAGCTGAGTGATTGCTGCAGGCATCAATTGCCATCAGGCAAACTTCCTTTGCCTTCTTTTCTTCCTCATCCTCACTGGAGCTTGAGGAGGAAGATTCCTCATCAGAATCGCTCCAGGTTTCAGCAACAAAACCTCTCTCCTTCTTTTTGTTTTTGTAGGAGGAGGGCTTGGAATGCTTCCTATACTGTTCTTTTTCCTTCCTTTTCTCTTTATTCTTTTCCTCTGGACACTCTGGTAGAATATGTCCAGGCTTCCTGCAACTATAGCAAATTATTTCTTTAGCAGGAGAACGATCATACCTTGGTTTATCTTCATATCGTGAAGATTTCTTTCTGAAGTCTTTCCTTCCCATCTTGAGAAACCTCTTGGCAAAGAGTGCCATCAGTTCCTCATTGGATTGGCTTCCTTCAGAAGCTTCAACAGCTTTGAGAGCAAGAGATTGCTCTTTTCTTGTTGGAGTTAGAGTCTTTGCTTCAGCCTCAGCTTCCCTGGTCTTCAGCACTTGCTCAAAAGACTTGAGCTTGCCAAGGAGAGCTTTTGTTGAGATTTCATTTGTACTTCTGGCCTCCTTGATAGGCCAGATCCTCAGATCCCATGTGCTAGGAAAGCACATAAGAATCTTATCATTGACCTCTGTTAATGATATATCCTTGTAAAGAGTCCTCAGCTCATTGATGATTGAGCTGAGCCGGGTGTACATTGCTTCAACTGATTCAGCATCAGTTTTCTTGAAGTTTTCATACTGGGAGATAAGGTTGGACCTTCTGTCCTTCCTTTCATCAGCTGAACCAGCTATAATCTTGTTCAGTGTATCTCACATTGCTTTTGCTGAGGAGCAGTCAGCAACTTTCTGGAATACTTCATCAGACATTGTCTGAGCCAGAATATTCATTGCTTTGGCATCTGCTATCTTTGCCTTTTTGTATTCATCGTTATAATCTGGAGGAGGCACTGCACTCATATCAGTTGATGATGAAGCAGTAGCTACATCAGGTGCTCTTGGTGGTCCTGTCAAAATAGAAGCAAAAATACTCTCATCAATAGAGTTCATATATAACTTAATCCTTTCCTTCTAGATGCTAAACTTAGCTAAGTTGCATGCTGGAGGTCTGGTGCTAGAGTAATCCTTAGACTGGGCCATGAAGTGAATATCTATAAGCTTGGTATCTATCAGGATCTTGTGACTTAGGTGTTAGCCTATACAGTCAATCAACCTGCCTCTGATACCAATTGAAAGTGATGATAGATACAACTCTAGAGGGGGGGTGAATAGAGTATTCAAAAATTAGGACACCCTACTCAACTCCCTTAAAGTTAATTTGCGGAATTAGTTTATAGATATTGATAACCCTAGAGCCTAACACAAAGTGTAGTGCAGAAGAGAGAGCTAACTGTAATTATAGTTAAGCTTGGGATCCTATCACAGCAACTAGCAATCCTAGTTATTTCTACTCACAGCCACAGTACAATGAATTAAATGAGCAACACAGACGACACAAGGAATTTATAGTGGTTCCCTCTCAATAGGTACATCCACTCTTCTACCACCCTGGTAGGAATCCACTACAGGTTTTTGTTCAGGTGCCCTGCCACCAACTGATCTGCTTGAGGTAGATCAAGTAGACCCTTTGAGCTTTTGATCAGGAGCTCAATATCCAACACAGGTTTTTGATCAGGTGCCCTGCCACCAAGAGTTCACTTTTGAAGGGAGTAATAACCCTTTGTATAGGAGGTTGAGAGAGTTAAGGCTTCTTCTCTATTGTTAAACAAATTAGAGAAGCTAGTGGATTGCACAGAGCAAGAAGCTCTAAAGAATCAAGGCTCCCCCTGGCTTAGAGAATATCCAGGAAGGAGTCTTGCTTCAGGGTGCAGGAACTCTTCTGAACTAAGACAAAGAATTGTCTTAAGGTTCTGAAGGAGAAGCTTGAAGAAGACTCTTGATTGTTGAATAATTGTTCTTCTTCAAAATAGCTTCCTTTCTTCTTCTTCTTCTTCTAAAGGCCTCTGAGTGAAGGTCTTCCTGTAAGCAGGATGAACTCAGGATGAAGAAGAATGCAGAAGAGCTTTGATCTTCTCAGGTGAATATGAAATTCTGAGAGCTGTAGAACTTTCTTGCTTTCTCTCTTTTTCTATGTTGCTGAGTGTATATGATCTGGGTTCTGTGTATATTCTGTGTGTCTCCTCTTCTTTCAAAAGAAGCTCTTTTTATATGAGCCTTTGCAACGGCTTTAATTTGAGTTTGAATCTTTGTCTTCTTCTAGAATCAGCAATCTGGGCTGCAAAAAGAATAAAGCAAAAACAAATCCTGTAGACAGACATGCTATAAGAGGATAAAGCTTTCTAAGAAGCTGCATAACCAATCAGATAAGAAGGGGCTAGAAAAAGTCACATCAGAAAGAACTCTTTACATCCAGAAAAGACTTTCTGAGTCTAACGGCTATAAAGGATAGCCTGGCAGATAAAACAGAAAATATATTTCAACTAATAAGACAAAACACTTTGTCAGATAAAGATTGGCTCATGCATAAGGAATGGAGCAGATATTGCATGGAAATAATATCATAAATTAATTGAAATAATATGCCAAATAAATATGAAATAAATCATATAATAGAAGAGGACAAAATTATTAAAGACATACAGCAAAATGTCGAACGACCCTCGGAGATCGTCGACCGAAGCACAGAGATCGTCGACCTATCAAACAGATAGTCGAACGATACAGATAGTCGAACTACCAAAGAAGATAGTCGAACTACCTCAGCAGATAGTCGACCTATCAGAATAGATGGTCGAGCTATCAGATAGTCGACCTATCAAGACAGATAGTCGAGCTATCAAACAAAACAGATAGTCGAACTATCAAAGAGATAGTCGAACTATCAGATAGTTGAACTATCCAAGAAGATAGTCGAACTATCAAGAAAAACAGATAGTCGACCTATCAAACAGATAGTCGAACTATCAAACAACACAGATAGTCGAACTATCAGATAGTTGAACTATCCAAGCAGATAGTCGAACTATCAAGAAAAACAGATAGTCGACCTATCAAACAGATAGTCGAACAATCAAACAATATAGATAGTCGATCTATCAAACAGATAGTCGAACTATCAGATAGTTGAACTATCCAAGCAGATAGTCAAACTATCAAGAAAAACAGATAGTCGACCTATCAAACAGATAGTCGAACTATCAAAGAAGACAGATAGTCGACCTATCAAACAGATAGTCGAACTATCAAAGAAAAAAGATAGTCGACCTATCAAACAGATAGTCGAACTATCAAGAAATCTGCCTGGTCAAAAGACGTCGAGCGGGGTTCGACGATCGGCGAGGCAGATTCCACAGAGCGTCGAGCTAACAAGAGTTGAACTAACTCAGAGATAGACGATCTGCTGACAGACGAACGTCGAACAACTGATAGACGATCGTTGACCAGTCGATAGACGATAGTCGAGCGACGTTCGACCATTGTCGAACAAAAAACAACTTAACCAAATTTTCATCTGGATAAGTGACAACTCTAAATCTAGAGCAAACTAACTAAACAACTAACCTTTGACCATAGATAAATCTTGGGTCAAGAGACAGAAAGAGAGGACAGAACTCAAATCCAAACTAGGGTACCAACATAATGTACTGAATCCTTCTCTATAATATGCAACTTGTCCAAATTTTCTGAAAGAGAATGTACCTACAATGGTTCTATGGTAGAAGAATTCTTCTCCTTGTAAAACATGATAGTCTCATCAAAAGATACATGAACAGATTCTTCAATTTTAAGAGAAGTTTTATTATAAACCCTATAAGCTTTACTGATCATGGAGTATCCCAGAAACACTCCTTCATCAGCTTTAGCTTGGAATTTTGCTAAGTACTTCTTGTCATTATTGTGAATATAACAAATGCAACCAAAAATTTTGAAATAGTCTACTTTAGGTTTCTTCCCTTTGAGCAATTCATAGGGAGTCTTGCCCTTCAGTTTATGTATCAAACTTCTGTTCAACACATGGTTGGAGGTGTTCACTGCCTCTGCCCAAAAAGATAGAGGAAGGTGAGCATCTGTCAACAATGTGGTGGCAGATTCAATAAGGGTTCTATTTTTTCCTTTCAGCTACCACATTTTGTTGAGGAGTTCTAGGAGCTGAGAAAGTATGCTTGATCCCTTCACTCTGATAAAACTCTTGCATAAGAAGAGAATCAAACTCTGTCCCATGATCACTTCTGATCAGGGCAATGTGAGTATTGAACTTAATCTGTATGCATTTGAGAAAATATGTCAAACACTTAAAGTTATCAGACTTCTTCCTCAGAAAGAATACCCATGTGAATCTAGAGAAGTCATCTACAATCACTAAAGTATAAGATTTCCCTCCTAAGCTTTGTACTGTAATGGGTCCAAAAAGATCCATATGTAACAGATACAAGATCCTAGGTGAATCACTCTTATTAAGTGACTTAAAACTATTTTTAGTTTGCTTGCCTAATTGACAAGCCCTGCAAAGTCCTTCCTTCTTGTAGGGTCTAGAAGGTAGTCCTCTAATAAGGTTGTCCTTGGATAGCCTAGCAATGGTTCTAAGGTTTATATGTCCTAGTCTCTTATGCCAAAGATCATTTGGTTTGCAAACTGAATTAAATAAATAGATAACTATATTGGTTGAAAGGAAATCTACAAGATAAATGTTACCTTTCCTTTTACCTGTTAACACTGTTGTGTTATCCTCTGACTTGATCTTGCATAAGGATTTGTTGAATATCACTTGATAGCCTTCATCACAGAGTTGACTGATGCTGATTAGGTTGTGCTTCAGTCCTTCCACATAAGCCACCTTCTTGAATGTGACTGAGCCAATCTGAACAGCACCATATCCTTTTGTTAGACCAAAGTTTGAATCTCCAAATATTACTTTGGGTCCAAGTTTGGTTCTGAAGGATGTTAGATTCTCCTTGTTCCCTGTCATGTGCTTTGAGCACCCACTATCCAGATACTATTGTTGGTTCATTGCTGGATAGGTCTTCACCTGCACATAAGCAATTTATATGTTTTTGACCCAGTTTACCTTGGGTCTAGGTTGATAACCTTTAAAGTCAGAAATAAAAGACATCACTGGCTCACTCTTATATCCTTCAGGATAGTATCTCCTAGGAGGCACTATCCATTTTGTTAAGGGTTGAAGCTTTGGGATGTAGGACTTCTAGGATTGATTTTAGATTTACCTCTGAAAGACTGTTCAAAGCTCTGAGTTCCGTTCGACGATCTTCGAGCTGAGTTCGACGATCTTGGGTCAGATCGTCGAGCTCCGTTCGAAGATCGACTATGTTAGAGTTCAGAGTTCAGAAGTCGTCGACCTGAGTTCGACGATTCAGCCTTAGATCGCCGAGCTCTGTTCGACGATCGTCGAGCTCTGTTCGACGTTTTCTTTTGAACTTTGTTTTCCTTAGGTAAATAAGGATTCTTCTTAGCTACCTCTATAACACCCTTTCCTTTATCAGAAATAAATTTAATTGGGGTTGTTAATACTATAGGTTGGCTGGATGAAGCACCCAAGCCCAGTGTACTGTTGAGTCTAGAGTTCACTGTGCTTGTGATGTCCATCAGTCTGATGCTTCTCCCATTAAGGGATTCTTCAAACTTCTTTGCATGTGATAGCTCACTTTTCAGTGAAGCTATCTCCTCCCTACAGCATTCTAACTCCTCAGAGAGTTTGAGGTTGTCTGATTTTAATGTGCTATGTTCTGACAATTGACTTCTGAGAGAGATAATCTCTTTCTCAGACTTTAACAGGTCTAAACAAAGTGCCTTAAATTCAGATCTAAAGTCCTCTGAATCAAAATCAAAGGAGTCTATTACCTGGTCTTCTTTAGTTTGAGTTTCAGATTCAGACTCTTACTCTTGTTCTGCATCAGAATTTTGTTGGGAGGCATTGATAGCCATCATGTATAATTCCTTTTCTTCAGCATCATCTTCATCATCACTTGATCTTGATGAAGCCTCTGATTCTTCTTCAGTTTCACTCCAGGTTTCTGCTACAAATCCCTTCCTTGTATGTTTATTTTTGCTGGAGGAGGATTTGTTATAATTATTTCCCCTGGAGTCCTTGTCTTTTCTCCTATCTTTCCTGTCCTTCATGTCCTTATTTTGATTTTCTGGACAATCAGGCACAATGTGGCCTGGTTTCCTGCATCCAAAACAAATAATTTCTTTATTATTGGATTTGTCATACCTTGGCTTCTCATGCCCTCTGGATGACCTCTTTCTGAAATCTTTCCTGGCCATCTTATAAAATCTTTTGGCCAGCAAGCTCATCAATTCTTTATTGCCTATGACCTTGTCTTCAGGCAGATCTTCTGTATCTTTGAATGCTATTGTCTTCTCCTTCCTGATAGCTGGAGAAGCAACTTTTTGTTCTTCCTCTCTATTCTTGATGAGCAGCTCATAAGACTTGAGCTTGCCCAACAAAGCTTCAGTAGTAATCTCAGTTAGGCTTCTAGAATCCTTGATTGGTCAGATCCTTGAGTCCCAAGTGCTAGGGAAGCACATTAGGATCTTGTCATTTAGTTCAGTTAGAGAGATCTCCTTGTCCAGTGTTTTTAATTCACTGACTATTAGGCTGAGCCTGTTGTACATGTCATCCACTGATTCAGTTTCTCCCTTTTTGAAGTGTTGGTACCCTAGTTTGGATTTGAGTTAAGTCTTTCCTTTTAGTCTTTTGACCCAAGATTTATCTATGGTCAATGTCTAGCTGTAGAGTATTTTCTTTTCTAGTGAAATTCTGGTTAAGGAATTTCTGGTTCGACTATAGTCGAACGCCGATCGACTATCGTCTGTCTCCTGTCAGCTCGACGTTCTGCTAGATCGTCGAGCTCTGGTCGACTATCTGTCTAGATAGTTCGACCATCTGCTGTGTGATAGGTCGACTATCTATTGATAGTTCGACTATCCGCTCTTGCTTTGAGCTCCGGTCGACGCTTTAGCTTTGAGCTAAAGCTCGACGTTTTCTGTCAGCTAAGCTCGACGTTTTCTGTCAGCTTCGCTCGATGTTTTCTGTCTTGAGTCGGTCGACTATCTGCTTGGATAGTTCGACTATCTGAGTCGGTCGACTATCTATCTGATAGGTCGACGATCTCAATGGGTCGGTCGACGATCTCCGAGGATCGTTCGACTATCTCTTTCCTGCTTTTATTTATAATATTATATGCTTTCTTTTCCTTATTTTATTTCCTGTATTTCCTAGCATATTTTATTATAGATTATTTAATTGATCTTATGCATATATCTCAAAGCAATCTTTGCTTCTATATTTATGCATAAGTCAATTCTTTCTGACAATGTATTTTGTCCTATTATCTGTCTTTATTAATGCAGCTGTCCTTTATAGCCGTTGGCTGTAAAGAGTTATCTGATGTAACTTTATCTAAATCCTTTATCAGATTATTTAATGCAGCTGCAGTAGCTTTTCTTTATATAGATATATATATCTGCAAGATATATTTTGCCTTTGTGATATTTGTAGATTCCAGATAAAGACAAAAGTCAAGCTCATATTAGAGCCGTTGCTGCTGCTCCTATTTAAAAGAGTTCTTTTGAAAGAACTAAAGAGGAGCTGTAGAACAAGTGAGAAGAATCCTGTACAACATACAGAGAAAGAACCATCTTACAGCACAGCTGCTCTCAGCAATCTTCATCCATCTGAGAAGATATCTCTTCACTCTTCTTCAACCTGAGTGCTCCTGTTTCAGGAAGATACACTCAGAGATATTGAAGAAGAAGAAGAAGAAGGAAGCTGAAGAAGAACATCCATCCATATCTCTAGTCTTCTTCAAGCTTTTCCTTCAGAACTTCAAGACAGTATTCTGTCTTGAATTCTGAAGAGGCCTTGTGCTTCTCTAATCTGTATTTACAATAGAGAAGACACTCTAACCCTCTTCCCCCCTCCTGTAAAGGGTTGTTTACTCCCTTCAAAAGCTTTGTTTTTAGACACCTGATCAAAAGTCTAAAGGGTCTCTAGATCTACCTGCAGCAGATCTTGTTGGTGGCAGGGCACCTGATCAAAAACCTGTAGTGGATTCCTACCGTGTGGGTAGAAGAGTGGACGTACCCAGTGTTTGGGGAACCATTATAATATCTTGTGTTGTCTGGTTGCTTAATCTATTATTTGTATTGTGGCTGTGATTAGAATTAACTAGGATTGCTAGTTGCTGGATTAGGACCCAAGCTTAACTGTAATTACAGTTAGCTTTATTTTGTGCACAACACTTGTGTTAGGCTCTTAGGGTTCTTAATCTTATTCAATATCTATAATCTTTAATTCCGCAATCGTATCTATCCCTTCTCTTTCAATTGGTATCAGAGCCTGGTTGTCTGACTGTATAGGCTAACACCTAAGTCACAAGATCCTGATAGATACCAAAGTTTATAGATATTCACATTCACTATCATGGCCCAGTACAATGATTATTTTAGCACCAGACCTCCAGCTTGCAACTTAGCTGAGTTTAGCATCTGGAAGACAAGAGTCAAATTATATATGAACTCTTTTGATGAAGAAATTTTTTTGTCTATTGTGACAGGTCTCCCTACTTCGGCAACAACAACAAAAAGTGCCAGGCTAGCTGATGCCAGAGCATTGAACATCCTTGCTCAGTCATTATCTGATGACTTATTTCAAGATGTTGCTGAATACTCAATAGCTAAGGAGATGTGGGATTCCCTTCACCAAATAGCTTCTGAACCCTTGGACGCAATATCAGAAGGAAGCCACATCATCTCATATGAAGGAGAATCAACATCCCTAGATGTTATCTGGGATGTCTCAGATGATGACTCATCATTTGAAGATGAAGAGGAGGAAGCAAGGGCCAAAGAATTTTGCTTAATGGCCATCAATGCCTCCTGCAGCAATTCAGAAGCTGAACTAACAGAAGGAAAATCAAAACCTGAAAAGGTTCAGGTAATATCAAAATCTGTTTTTAGTTCAGTTAAATTAAATATTCAAAATTGCTGCCAAGTTTTAACTAAACCTGAGAA
Organism: Platanthera zijinensis; assembly: GCA_039513925.1. Taxonomy (NCBI): domain Eukaryota; kingdom Viridiplantae; phylum Streptophyta; class Magnoliopsida; order Asparagales; family Orchidaceae; genus Platanthera; species Platanthera zijinensis. The sequence continues at coordinate 226,001,611 of CM077081.1, forward strand.
GGAACCAACACTTCTCAGAGAAATGTTTTCTTTATATTTTAATGAGTTCAGATTTGAGAACTCAATTTGTTTTTTCATAAATTTGTTTTATTATCAAAAGGATAAATTACTTAAAATATTTTCAAATCCTTTTATTATTTGGAACAGATTTATTAGGAAGCATTTTCTTTTCTTATAGCTGATTATATCTGATTGATATTCTGTTCAAATATTTTATTCAGATTTCTGTATAAAGAAATTCTCTATCAGATAACTCTATTTATTATAGATCCTTTTCTAATTTCATTTAGATTGAGTCCTCTACTCTAGTTGCATTTGTCAGCTGAGTTTGAATCTCGTCTAATGAAAAGAAATTCTATAGGAAGGAAGATATCTGATTTTGTTTTTCAGATCCAGAATCTAAATTAAATTTGCTGGACAAAATATCATTTTTGCTGCTAACATACCCTTTTTTAAGGAGAGAGCAATCTCTACCATAGCTTTCTACAGGTACTATCTACAAGAGTTAGCTGGATGACTCAATCAATACTCAAAGTCATCTCAGCCTTCTTCAATCACAAGTACTGCATCAACATAGGGGGAGATTGCAAATGACAGCAAGCAGCCAGCTAAGCAAAGTTTTTCTTTATATATTTTATGCTTTGCTTTATTTATTTTGCTAATAGGATCCTCACCCAAATAGGGGGAGATTGTTGGAACCCTTGGTTCTGATTTGGGCTAGGATCTCTATTAGGTTGTTTTAGTTTAGTTTAGTTTTTTTTTCTGTAGTTTTAGTTTTTGAAAGACTTAACCCAAATAGGGGGAGATTGTTGGTACCCTAGTTTGGATTTGAGTTAAGTCTTTCCTTTTAGTCTCTTGACCCAAGATTTATCTATGGTCAATGTCTAGCTGTAGAGTATTTTCTTTTCTAGTGAAATTCTGGTTAAGGAATTTCTGGTTCGACTATAGTCGAACGCCGATCGACTATCGTCGATCAGCCGATCGACTATCGTCTGTCTCCTATCAGCTCGACGTTCTGCTAAATCGTCGAGCTCTGGTCGACTATCTGTCTAGATAGTTCGACCATCTGCTGTGTGATAGGTCGACTATCTATTGATAGTTCGACTATCCGCTCTTGCTTTGAGCTCCGGTCGATGCTTTAGTTTTGAGCTAAAGCTCGACGTTTTCTGTCAGCTAAGCTCGACGTTTTCTGTCAGCTTCGCTCGACGTTTTCTGTCTTGAGTTGGTCGACTATCTGCCTGGATAGTTCGACTATCTGAGTCGGTCGACTATCTATCTGATAGGTCGACGATCTCAGTGGGTCGGTCGACGATCTCCGAGGATCGTTCGACTATCTCTTTCCTGCTTTTATTTATAATATTATATGCTTTCTTTTCCTTATTTTATTTCCTGTATTTCCTAGCATATTTTATTATAGATTATTTAATTGATCTTATGCATATATCTCAAAGCAATCTTTGCTTCTATATTTATGCATAAGTCAATTCTTTCTGACAATGTATTTTGTCCTATTATCTATCTTTATTAATGCAGCTGTCCTTTATAGCCGTTGGCTGTAAAGAGTTATCTGATGTAACTTTATCTAAATCCTTTATCAGATTATTTAATGCAGCTGCAGTAGCTTTTCTTTATATAGATATATATATCTGCAAGATATGTTTTGCCTTTGTGATATTTGCAGATTCCAGATAAAGACAAAAGTCAAGCTCATATTAGAGCCGTTGCTGCTGCTCCTATTTAAAAGAGTTCTTTTGAAAGAACTAAAGAGGAGCTGTAGAACAAGTGAGAAGAATCCTGTACAATATACAGAGAAAGAACCATCTTACAGCACAGCTGCTCTCAGCAATCTTCATCCATCTGAGAAGATATCTCTTCACTCTTCTTCAACCTAAGTGCTCCTGTTTCAGGAAGATACACTCAGAGATATTGAAGAAGAAGAAGAAGATGGAAGCTGAAGAAGAACATCCATCCATATCTCTAGTCTTCTTCAAGCTTTTCCTTCAGAACTTCAAGACAGTATTCTGTCTTGAATTCTAAAGAGGCCTTGTGCTTCTCTAATCTGTATTTACAATAGAGAAGACACTCTAACCCTCTTCCCCCTCCTGTAAAGGGTTGTTTACTCCCTTCAAAAGTAAAGCTTGGTTTTTAGACACCTGATCAAAAGTCTAAAGGGTCTCTAGATCTACCTGCAGCAGATCTTGTTGGTGGCAGGGCACCTGATCAAAAACCTGTAGTGGATTCCTACCGTGTGGGTAGAAGAGTGGACGTACCCAGTGTTTGGGGAACCACTATAATATCTTGTGTCGTCTGGTTGCTTAATCTATTATTTGCATTGTGGTTGTGATTAGAATTAACTAGGATTGCTAGTTGCTGGATTAGGACCCAAGCTTAACTGTAATTACAGTTAGCTTTATTTTGTGCACAACACTTGTGTTAGGCTCTTAGGGTTCTTAATCATATTCAATATCTATAATCTTTAATTCCGCAATCGTATCTATCCCTTCTCTTTCATGAAGTTCTCATATTGGCTTATGAGATGGGATCTCATGTCCTTCCTTTCATCAGCAGATCCTAAGACAATTTCAGATAACTTGTCCCATATCTCTTTTGTTGAACTGCATTCAGCCACCTTTTGGAATATCTCATCAGACATAGTCTGAGCAAGGATATTCATAGCCTTTGCATCTGCAACTTTCCATTTCTTTATTTCTACATCTGTTCCTGAGGGAGGTGGAACAACACTTGTACTTGTAATTACTAGGGGTCTTGGACACACTGTCAAAACAGAATTGTAGATGTCCTCATTAATAGAATTCATGTAAAGCCTAGTCCTTGCCTTCCAAAGTGCAAACTTAGAAAGATTGCACACTGGAGGTCTGGTTCTAGCATAATCTTTGTTCTGTGCCATAGTTTTGTATGAATATAAATATAATACAAAAAGTAATAACCCTCTATAGAAGATTTATCTTAACAAGGATCTTTTGGTTCAGGTGTTATCCTGTACAACCAATCTGTTGAAGATTCAGTTGTTGAGAAACCAACCTCGCTCTGATACCAATTGAAAGTGAGGGTAAGATCTATCTTTACTCTAGAGGGGGGTGAATAGAGTATTTTAAAATAATTTACAATTTAAAACTGTAAAGCAGTGGAAGTCTTAATTTAAGTATATGTGTAGAGTGCTTGCAAAAAGAAAAAACTAAGAAGCAGGAAACAAAATCACAGCACACAGCAAAACAAAAAGCACAGCAAACTAGATGACACAAGGAGCTATAGTGGTTCCCCAATAACCTGGGTACATCCACTCTTCTACCACCCTAGGTAGAAATCCACTATAGGAATAGTTGATCAGGTGTCATGGACACCAATGAGCTTTTGATAAGGTGCTCAAAAACCAAATCAGATTTTTTGATCAGGTGTCTTGCCACCACTGAGTTTTGACAAGGTCTCAGAAACCAGCCACAAAACTTTTGAAGGGAGTTTTGAGAAACTCTTTTACAGGAGAGAAAGGAAAAAGAAAATGAGTTGAGTTGTTCTTCTCTGTCAACAATCTGAGAGAAGACAAGTGAAAGATGTTGTCAAAGCTCCCCCTGAGATCTGTAAGGGTTCAGGAAGAGGAGCTTTGCTTAGGGTGATAGGCCTTTAGTTGCTTCAGATCTCCAGCAAAAGATGATTTCAACAGATGCTGAAATGTGTGATGTCTAGAATCCTTGATGATGAAGCTTTTGAACACTTGATGCTTGAAGGAGTAGAATAGCAGATGATCACCTTCACAGTAATGTTCCTTGTGATCTTAAGAATTATGACTCAGTAATTTTGTAAACTTTTGTCTACTGAGTCTATTCCAGAAGATGAATTCTTGATGAAAATTTTCTTGTTCTCTCTTCTGTATTCTTTTTCAAATCTTGTCAGTTCTCTGTATTTGAAAATTATTCTCTAGGGAGTATATCAGATTCTGACTTTAGATGGCCGTTACTCAGTCACAAATGACTTCCTTAACTGATATCTATCTCTGGAAGAAAGTCTTTAAGAAACATTCCAATTAGTCTTCCTTGAAACTTGCTCCAGTTTGGTTAAAATGGCTACAAAATCCTTTGTCATAAATGCTGAAAATAAGTCTTAATGAATTCCATAACTGTCATGAATTTGAATCCTGAAATCATCGATCTCTCAGAAAATCATCGATCTGAGCTCAACGATCGTCGAATCTGAGCTCAGAGATTGGATTTAAACTGGAAACAGAAATTGTCGAACTGAGCTCTACGATCGTCGACCTGAGCTCAGAGACTTGGAAAACAACTAGAGACAGAGCGTCGATCTGAGCTCGAAGATCGTCGAACGGAGTTCGACGACCCGTTGAACTGAGCTCAGAGATCGTCGAATGGAGTTCGACAATTCGTCGACCTGAGCTCGACGAAAATTGTCCTAGTCTTCAGCACTTGAATCCTGATCTTTAGAAGGTCTTGAGGGCAGCTTTCAAACCTAAGTACTAACCCTAAGACTCATTCTAATTGACCTATCAGACTCTACAACAAGGTCAAAGTAAATTCCTAAGCACATAGTGATCCTTACCCAAATTAGTAATAGGGTGTTCCAACAGCTCCTTCTGGGTCATAATATTTGCCAGTTCGGGGCTTGGTTCTCGGTGCACATCTACCCGAGACTCCCGCTGAGCCGTAGTACGCATATGAGCTCCGCTATTGTGTTCTTAGCATTGAGTCATATGGAGGCCTAGGCTTGGTAGTGTGGATGCCCGCCTAGTAGTGGAGAAGCTCGCTCCACTGTCACCGTCTAGCCATGAAGGTTGACGCCTGAGAGGTTAGCTACCTGCTCGAAAAGTGGGAACTTCAAGACTGTGTCAACATAGCAATTGCATGTGCGTGAGCATGGGTGTGTCATTGCATTGCATTCATATCATTACATATATTACATTCACAAGATCCTCATCATATAAGTTTGTATGGGCACTCTTATACGATGAGTTACATTACTGTTAAGCCGACTCTTAACTTATAAGTTTGTATGAGCATTCTTATAAGTTAAGTTACTTTCCTGTTGTAGATTTATATGCCTGATAGATTGGTATAGCTTGGTAGAATTGCTAGAATAGAATGTTGTTAATATTGTTATACTCTAGATCTCTGTTGCTATTCATGATACTATATAGATTCACCACCTGCTTGTACTTATGTGCTACATATAAATATATTGTACTCTTGTTTCTTTCTTCGCCCGGTGCCGAGGAGTCATCGGGGGAGCGTATGTGAAAGCCACTTAGTCTTTATGAATAACGGTTGCTACGTCTTCCTTTTTAGGAGGAAACCCCACAGCTAGAGCAGCAACAGATTTTGTAGCAGGGCAGCCAGGCCAGGTCGACAGGGCCTGAAGGGACGTTGCCATCGCTACCGTCAGTCACCGATGTGAGTTTGAGAGACTCTTGATGTAGCCCTTGGGGCAAGTTTTATCCGTACTCTGATATGTTAGAAGCTTGTTGTAGCTTCTTTATTTGTTGTACTTTTGGACCTATTTACTTTGTGTGGATTGACTTCTGATTTTTATTCTGGTTGGGTTGGCATTGGATGATATTGGTAATAGCCGGCAGAATAGCCGTCTTGTAGTACAGGTTGGCCCGAGTGCTAGCGCTACTGCAAGGCGGTTGTTCTGGGCATAAGACTACCCTCATGCTGTGTTTTGTGTTCCAGAATGGGGGGGGGGGGGGTCTTATAGCAACAACTTGAGTGTACATATAAAACACTCTATTTGAAGAAATGGGAACTGTTATAAGTGGCACTTTGCTATTATGCTCACTAATTTGGCATTGTCCATTTGAGAACAGTACTGTATACCCTTTTTGTAGTAACATTCCCACACTTAAAAAATTTTGTGTTATGTCTGGTACTCAAAGCATATCAGAAATCATCTTCATTTGTCCTTGCTTTGTTATAATACCAACCACGGCTTTTCCTTTAATTGTTAGAGCGTTGTCATTTCCCAGATATACATTGGATTTATATGTTTCATCTAATATGTTGAACTGTGATTTGTATCCACTCATATGGCTTGAGCTACTACTATCTATAATCCATCGAAATACATGTGCATCATGTACTTCGACTGAATTACATGTGAAAAACAGGGAATCATTATTCTCTGTTATGTTTGCCACTTATTTACTTTTGAACCAACAATCCTTGTCAAGAGGAGTTGGTTTTCTGCACCTCTTGCACTTATAATATCATTCCATCACCGTATGATTAGGTTTATTGCTCCGATACCAGATGTTAGGATTCACAGTGGAGAGACTGTTTGTTGAACAAACATAAATAGAGAGGTTTTTTAGCACAGGAAGAAGATGATATCTTTTATTGATGCCTGCCTCCATATATCGGTAGGCCGAGACTTATCAACAACACAGTTTATTTACTCATATACCCTTACAAACTATTACATTTTACGCTAACATTTATTAACTCTTTAACTCCTCTTCTTCTATCTTTCGTCGAGTCTTCTACATATTAGGTTAATCCTCACATTCAGACCTTCCTCTAGATTCGAGCGTCGGACCAATTTTTTTCCAATTTTCTATAGGCTAGATATACAATGTGAATATGTGGAAATAAATAGCTCCTCGGCCCACCTATATTGTCCCTTCATTTGAAAATTTTTGGGTTCCTTAACTCCCCGTTCCAAGCCCAAAGAAATTGGAGAAGCTCATTGGCGCTTGTCGTACGTATTGATCTGCCGCTGCTGAAACCTCCGAAGAACTCCATAATGACCGAAGCTTTGCGCGTTGGCGATGAATTTTTTGAGTGATTAGATGCCTTTTGTAGGGTTTTTCTTCATTCATGTTGAAGAAAAATTAATGCATTTTATCTTAATTCCTAGGTTTTTTTCCCAGATTATATTATGGCAGATGTTTAAATATTATTCTAATTTGTTTTTGGTTATGATTGTACAGTCATTTTATTATTCAGTTTTGGAGTAATATTTCTGATTTTATAGCATTATTAATACTCAGTTTTATAGACCAAGGGCGGATCCCGAGGGGGGTCAAAGGGACACTGACACCCCCATTTTTTACAATTTGTTTTAAACAGATTAAAATTTGGCTATTCACAAATCAAATTTAGTTATTTGAAAACCCAAATTGCCAATTTGCAGATAAATTTCGGCTAAGTGCACCCCCAAAACTAATTTTCAACTCATGTCATGCCTACTCATCCTCACTCAAAGTGATGTTTTATGTACTATTGTGTTTAGAAAATTTTCTTACACCCCATTTATAATTTTCTAGATTCTCCACTAATATGAGTACTTAGTTTTACAATTGGGACTTTGAGATAAAAGTGCAAGTTTAATTATTAGTATATATTAAAGTGTTTACTTGCACTTAGTTTTGGTTGCTTCCGTGTTTCACTAATATAGTGCCATGTGAGGTAGTTCTTATTTGAGTTGCAGATATGTTTTGTCAACATTCAAATCAAATGCACAGCCTTTGCAGATATAGGTTCCATTTGGGGGGACTACTTTTCACCGGTCAAGCGGTTACGGCCGCATTAACCAGACCTTAATTACCGCTTGACCGGTGAAAATAAGTCCTCCCAAACGGAGCCATGGTCATATAAACTCAACAATAAAACTGAATTTTATTCATTTCATATAGTTGAAAAAAATTGTGTAAAATACAATCCAAATTTGTAAAGTAAATGCAGGTGAACACTGAATGACAGTTGTAATTTAATTAAATTATTGTGGAGTGATTCCATTAAACTACTAGTATGAAATACAAATTTGCAATAGTTGAGCTTTGGATGAACTGAGAACTGAATGTCCTGCAAGATCTGAACTCTATAAAACCAGGTATATAGCAGTAAAGGCAAAATAGTAGCTTCGGTGGTTTTTAGAAGCCTTTTTCACGGAGTTAGACGACCTACAATGGCCAAAGGGCGGACCGAAGCATAGTTTGGGGAGGCAGAGGGTATATTTTTGGATCTTTCGGGGCTGATTTTTTTCGTAAGGGGGACATGAGCGACCTGCTTGTAGCAACAGCTAAAGTGATGAAGGAAGTCACAAGAGGTGTAAAAATTTATGAAGGAAGTCGCAAGAGGTCGCAAGAACACTCAATCACAACTAAAGTTAAGTATAAATCAGTAGCAACAGCAGCACTAGAGTCTCTAATTAGAATTAAAAAAACTTCTTTACAGAGCGAGGTATACATTGTGAGACATGATTCACAATGTAACCAAAGGAAACAGAAAACTGCAACAAGAAGTAAACTGCGCGGACAGCATGTTGTAACCGCACAAGTCGCCAACCCGCAAGCTGAGTCCGCTGAGACCGACGAAGTCGCCTAACCGCAACTAGCCGCGCGGACTGCTTGTTATTGAAAGCTGAAAGACTAGAACAAAACTCGCTGATAGACCGGGCGAACTGCTCTGCTTAACCACAACATGGAGGAAGAGACTTCAAGTCGCAGAGACTACGACTTGCTGTTATCCGTGAACTGTTTCACACCAAGCATCCACTAGTTTCCTAGCCGCCTGATGCTAGCCGCACAGCCTGCACAAAGTCAGCTTCGCCTAGCTGCAGTGGTTAAAAAACTAATCGCAAGATTTAAGCACGAGCCGAGTTCTCACTGTTTTAGTTATGTATCACGAGCCGAGGACTCCTATTTATAGGCATGAGGAGGAGTTTCGTCACCACCCATAGCGATAGGATAACCGTTTGTCAGTCCTGCAGCTAGCACCACGTATCCGCATAAGTGTGGATATAAGTATCAGTCCGCCACTGAAGAAAGTTGTCCGCAAAGAAGTGCGGACACCACTCTCTGTCTGCAAGAGGTCGTCCACAAAAGCGAAAAGGACCAGTCCGCAGAAGCAGAAAAGAACCAGTCCGCCAGGCAGAGAAGACCAACACCAATCCATCAAGGACAGTGAACACAACACTGGCGGGCTGTCGGACATCGATGCAAGATTGCACTGTCTTTCGGACATAGCTGCCAATCCGCACAAACTCCATCCTGCGATTAGAACAAGGACAATGTTGTCAAACTGTCGACCTCGGCGAGCTCCAGAAGCAGTATGCACAAATAGGCAAACTCGATGAGCTAGACATCAACCCTGGACTTCACACGGAACCAACTTGCCGAACTCGACGAGCTCTAAAACAAGTTCGCACAACAAGCGATCTCGTCAAGCTATAGAAGTAGTCCGCACAACAAGCGAACTCGGCGAGCTAGGCAATAACTCTGAACTTATCACATGGGACCAAATCACAATACCAGCAGACTCCGGCTATCAACATGCCCGAGAAGGCTTCAGCGAACTGTGAGGTTAGCCACCATAGTCCACACTAACCGTCAGCATTCTTGCACGCTAAAGAACCTGAAGCTTCAAGCAGACTGTGCAGTCTCACCAACCAGATCGCCACAGCCACGGTTAGAGAATTCTAGACGTCTGGTTTCAACCCAGGGTGCTTGCTGAGCTAGACTGCAAGCGAGATTAGAAACCTGACAAAGGCTATCCGCCAAAAGTTATTGGCTAGGCCACGGAGGACTCTGCGGTTTGTACAGTCTGCCCAATCAGACCGCCCACACTCCACTTCACTCCCAGTTCAACAATTTTAACACTCCCCCTTGAAGTAAGAAGTCGAGAATAGCCCTCGCAAGCCTCACAACAAAAAAAAACGGTCCCTTCAATAGTGGATTCGTGAAGATGTCTATGATATTGTCCTCACTATGCATACGCTCAACCATCTGAGACCCCTCCAGCACCTTCTCACAAATGAAGTGATGCTCGATCTCGATGTGCTTTGTTAATGCGTGATAAACTGGATTATTGACCAGTTTAAGAGCACTATCATTGTCACCACGAAACACAGCAGTACTTCACACCTCCTCATGGATGTCATCCACTAATCTCCTAAGCTAGATGATATCCTGAGCTACCAAGGCCGAAGCCTTTTATTCCTTTCCGTTGTGGAGACATATACCGAATCCTACTTATTACTGCACCCTGAAATAACTGTTGATCCCTTGAAGAAAATGTAACCAGATGTCGACTTTCGATCATATATATCTCCTCCATAATATGCATCCATGTAGCTGTGCAAACTAAAGCTCGTGTTCTCTTATAAAAGAGACCCATTTCTGAGGTAGACTTGACATACTTCAGAATTCTTTTAGCTGCCACAAGATAAGGCTTATGTGGCTCTGGCATATACCGACTAACCCGACCCACATCATAGGCAATATCTGGCCTAGAGATTGTCAGATATATGAGACTCCACACGAGACCCTAGAACACCAAAGGGTCTGTAAGAACTCTTCCTTCATCCCACCGAAGTTTCAGACCGACCTATAGACGAGTAGAACTGGTCTTCCCTTCCTTCATGTCGAATCGCTTGACGATTCTCTCCGCATAGCCATTTTGGGAAATGAGAACGACGTTCTTCTACCTCTCCACCTCAAGTCCAAGGAAATGGTGGAGCTCGCCCAGATCCTTCATCTCAATCCGAGTAGCAAGCTCAGCCTTAAGCCTACCTACTTTCTCCTCTGAGTTCCCCGTGACGATCATGTCGTCAACATACAACATAACGAGTACCTGAAGCTCCCTCCTTTTCGTAACAAAAAGACTTGAATCCAAGTCTGAAGCAAAGTATTCGCAGAATTGGAGGTATTCTGCAATCTTCTCATACCACTCCCAAGGTACCTGCTTCAGACCATATATGACTTTCTTCAGCTTGTAGCTGAATCTTAAATGATCTTCAGAGACATAACCAGGTGACTGCACCATGAAGATATCATTGTCAATTTCGTCATAAAAAACACATTCTTTACATCGAGTTGCCAAATCTTCCATCCTTGTCAAGCCGCCAAGGAGATCACCACTCGAACTGAAATCATTTTAGCCACTGAACTAAATGTTTATTCATAGTCCTCCACATAATATCGTGAGAACCACCTAGCTACAAGACGAGCTTTGTACCTCTCGATGTTGTCGTCATCCTTCTTCAACTTATAAACCCACTTGTATGTGATAGGAGTGATGTCATCGATCTTGTGTACCAGATCCTAATTCTAGTTCTTCCTGAGTACGACCATCTCCTCATCCATAGAATCTTCCCACTTCTTTATTCCAGCGGCGTTCTCAAAGATCGATGGCTCCCATTCATCCAAGGGACCTGCAAAGAAACATGAGACAAAACTCACCATGTTCCCATCCCTCTACCGAGCTGGTGGAATAATAGTCCTCTTGGAACTATGCAGGGATTGACCTTGATCCACCACTCATACTGCTTGTTCTATGTTAGCTCTAATCTCGGGCATACCAGAAGCATTGCTTCACTGCTTCCAGATCTAGAAGTTTCTTCCCCAGAGCTAGACGAAACTGGAGCACCTAGTGATGCAGGCAACTCCACCAGAAGATCCCGAACAGCTTCTCCATGACCTCCATCTGACCAACTCTACTATAGCTCCACATATGAGCTACCCTAGTACGAGGTAAGTTCGTCGAATATACTATCTCTTGGGATGACGAACTTCTTCGTTTCAGGATCCATGCACTTCCAGCACTTCTTCCTCTCTTTATAGCCCATAAAGACAAGCTTCCTTGTCTTCTGCAACACCCTCATAAGTTACATAAAATATAATAGAATGTCCGGTCGGGGCCCCACGCCATATTCCACGGACAGTCAGTGGAGTTACACATTAAAACCATAATCCAAACATGCATCCTAACTCAGAGTGCATTCTAGTGGAAATAACTTATTAAGTTTAGAACCCAACCATATGAATGCTCATTAAAACAAATATAAATGATAAGATAAATACACAAATAGATATGGCCTTAAGGCCATACAACTTTTTCCTCAAATAATAGTGCCTTACATACTTCGGCACGTAGGCTGGCCACACATGAAACGATTAATAAAGACGAGCAACTTCGCTTTGGACTTCAAGGGACGACTTAGCAATCATGGACTCCAGCCCGCTATTTCTCGCTTGGCTCAGCTTCACCTGCATGAAACATTCCACCATAATGATGGAAAACATAGAAGCGATCAGCATTGGCTGACCAAATTATAATGACCTCACCCCTCACTCGGGGTGGCGGTGCTCTTTCCCTACAGACATTAGCATATACATATATTGGCAATCAAAACATGCAACTTAAGCACCATTCGCCATAGACGTTGGCACGGCCGTCCAACACCTCGTGCTCTCAGGCACATTCTCGGCGCACAGGACCTCAAAGGGTCATACCTTCATTATTTGTGATAATCAGCAACGCTGAAGCTTTCTAGTCTTTTCAGGCCGAAGCCAAAGACAATGCCCTATGACTATGACAAGGTTAAGGTTATCTTCGTGAACCACACAATGACTCATTCCAAGTCAATCGACATAGGGTTGGGTACAGTTCAGCTCTTTCTCGATACTCAAATCATCGGGCGCAACAAGCCACGATGCGGGTCAGCATCCCCTTTCTCGTCTGTACGATTCATAACTCTGTTATGATCCTTGTATAGGACTCAAGGCCGCCTAAGCTGGGCCACACAAGCTCTCAGATCAACGCATTGACCCTCAGGTCTTCAAGAGACAAACCTCATCAGGATGGCCCCTAGGTCTCCACAAGACAGGCCTCATAAAACATTGGCCACCAGGTCTCTACGAGACGGGACTCAGAAACAATATTACTCACTTGGATCTATCGTCAGCGATAGCTCTACCGCCGCGTGGTAGGGAATAGACTATCAATTCTTTCCCTTCAAACAAGTGTTTTCCTGGAGTCCTTCTCCAGTACTCCTCTCTCTGTAATCACCTGCACACCCCGCAACTCCGAAATTTACATATTTTCCATAGAGTCTTCTCCGACATACAAATAATCATCACTAATCCAGACCAACCTGTCCGAATGAGATTCACACAACATGCCTATATCATACTTTGATTCCGGATTCTAAATGCAAATACAACGGGGATACAACTGATCGACCCATCGGGAGAATCGCTTTCACGAGTTTGTGGAGCATCTACCCTCACATGCCAAAACAGAGGAATTCACATCTCCAAGGAATAGAATCGTTACCCTTGAAGTTTGTTTCAGTGCCATGAGAGGGAATCTAGATGGATGGAAATGACCGTTACGTCTTTGCCTCCGTAGATCCAAAATCGGCTTGCAAATCGGAGCTCTGAAGCTCAAATAATGGCGGGATCTCCTTCCTCTTCCTCTTCCTTCACTCTCCCTTCTCTCTAACCCTTAGAAATAGAAAACCTTGGGATCAAATGAAGAAAAAAATGCCTTAACCGGACTTATAATGCTTGAGATGACACCCCACCGTAGGATCTCTATTAAAAACAAACGAATGGCCATGATTTACTCCAGATTTTGGTTTATGAGACTTACCGCCGCAAGGTAGAAAGTTACTACCACGCGGTAGGTCAAGCATTAGCTTGTCCTGCAAGCCACCGATCATAAACTCCAAACACACGCTGACACGTGTCTACGTCATAACTGCTCTGCTACCACCACGCGATATCTTACTATCGCCGAACAATAGCCTATTCGTCTCGTAACCATCACAAAAATGACAAAAGCACAGTTACCGCCAACGTTAAACATATCCCTAAGCAGTATCTCACCAAGAGCTTTGATAAATAATTCAGTCCTCCTACCATCGCGCGATTACAACCTACCACCATACGGTATACGATGCGTCATATCAATATGACGCTCTCAACGCCTGGCACTATTGCTGCGCGATATTGCTATCGCCGCACGGTACCTCACAGAGAGGAATTCCGGCTTAAACAGCTTTGCTACCGTCGGCGTTAACCCTACCGCCGGGCGGTATCTTAGAGAAACCATTTCCTGCTTCAGGAAACTTGGGTGTTACATCTTTGCATCTAGCTTAGTGCTGAGAGAATCTAGAACGTGCATGTAGCAGGTAGATCCGAACACCCAAAGATGTTAAACACTGGCTTATCTTTGAATATCAACTAATAAGGAGATTTCATATTGTTCGGACTGAGGGATATCCTGTAGATGACATTCGCCGCACAATCCATTTGTTCTGCCTAGAAGGACCTGAGAATGCCTTTGGCGTGAAGCCAGCACTTTCCATCAGATGGCAGATCTTCCGCTCTGCAACTCTATTCTATTGTGGAGTATGTGTACAAGTAAGCTCTACCTGAATGTTGAACTTTTGTAGAAGTTAGAGAACTCGTGTGAAGTGAACTCTCTGTCATTATTAGTTCTCAACTTCTTTATCTACAGACCGAACCGGCCCTCCATGAGCTCCTTGAACTCCACAAACATCTCGAATGCCTATGACTTCTCTTTAAAGAAGTATACTTATGTATACCTTGAAAAATCATCAACAAGAATCAGCATGTACCTACTACTGCCAAGATTGGGATTGATGGTAGGTCCTGTTAGATCACCATGGATGCATTCCAGCAGTGCTCTACACCAAGTCTGTTACATGTCAAATGGAAGGCTATGTGCCTTTCCAAACTTACATCCAACATTGACATGACTGTCACCGAAGGATGAAATACTAAGCAGGCTATGCACTAGATCTCTAACTGTCATAGTCTTCAGCTTATCCATACTAATATGACCAAGTCTCTCATGTCAAATAGAAGTGTTGTCTTTTACCATCATATTATCGATATAGGAGCTTGTAGCCAACACAAACAAGTCTTTCACTCTCCTTCCGACATGAGTGACGTATGCTTTCACAGCTGAACGTTTCTGAGAAACTTCACTTATATCGGGTCAAATAGAACGTGATACCTAACGTCAACAATGTTGGTCACCGAGAAGAGGTTTTTCTTCATTCCCAACACGTAATACACACTCCTCAAAGTGAGTGCCCCCTAGTCACTGCCTAAAGAAACTGATCCCTCCTTCTCTACATCATGTATAATATCATCAGTAGTAATAATGATATTTGTACCATTGTAATCCTGTAGAAAAGAGAATTTAGACTTGTCCTCGATGAGGTGATGACCACACTCATAATCAACGATCCAGTCCTCCTGATAGTTGATGGAGGAAAATGTACGTACATAAGTGTTAGTCATGAAAGCACTCTCCATCCTACTTCCTCAGCTTTGGACTCAATATCCTCCATCCCTGCAGCATTCCCTGACCGAAGATTCACTTTGCATTCCCTGCGGATATGAACAAGCTTGTTACACCTGTAGCACTGAGGTCCGCCCCGCTTCTTCCTGTCATCATGCTTAGGAGCCTTGCTCTTTTCCCGTGGTGATGAAGAAGGCAGGTCTTTGCTAGCAGGTGTCTTCTTCTTTATGTCCCATTTTTTCTTCTTGCTAGAGAAGAGAGCCTCGCCATCTCCCACTGAAATCGAATCTCCAATCATCTACTTCTCCAAGCTTTCTTGTGAAGCCAACATATTTTTCCCACTCAAGTAGTGATGGCGGATTGACCCAGCCTTACACAGAATTCACAAAGGCAACATACTCCTTCCACAAACTACGGATGATGTGCTTCTTCAGCTTCGACTTTGAGATCAGCTCTTTCGGTCTAATGCGGTTATCTCAGAGCAGCTGTTCTTCATTTTCAAGAAGAAAGAAGAAATGAATAAATCACCTTGAGTGACCTTCGCCAACTCATTTTCATAGAACTGTAGCTGAGCTACGCTTTTCTTATTTAACAAGCCATCCAGATTTCAGTTGCTGAATGACATTCGATGATGTGGTCAAACAAATTCGGTGAAATCGCAAGCTTCATAGCGAATGTTGCCTTCGCATTTGTTCGACTCCAAGCTTTCACTACTTTAGTATTTCCAAAAGCAACGACTACTTCTTGTCGGTTGTCAGCACCGACAACTTCCCAAAGATCCTCGCCAAGAAGGTAACTCTCCATATAATACATCCACCTTTTAAAGTTGGTTCGCGTTAAGAGTTCAATTCCAATTCCTCTTGCATAACCGGCTTCTATTGCACCCAATTGATTTACTTGATTTTCAAGAAGGAATATCAAACTACTGAGATTGGTGAACTGCTAACTCCTCAACACCCTCTGATACCATGTAAAAATTTATGAAGGAAGCCACAAAGTTCGCAGGAACACTCAATAACAACCAAAGTCAAGTAAAAAATCAGTAGTAACAACAACACAAGAGTCTCCAATTGGAATTAAAAAACTATTTTTATAGAGTAAGGTATACATTACGAGACATGATTCACAATGTAACTAAAGGAAACAAAAAACTGTAACAAGAAGCAAATCGTGTGGAAAGCAAGTTGTAACCGCACAAGTCGCCCACACACAAGCTGAGTCCGCCGAAGTTGCCTAACCGCAACTAGCCGAAGTTGCCTAACCGCAACTAATCGCAGGGACTTCTTGTATTAAAAGTTGAAGGATTAGAATAGAACCTGCTAATAGACCGGGCGAATTGCTCTATTTAACCACAACACGGAGGAAGAGACTTCAACTCACAGTGACAACAACCTACTATTATCTGCTGACTGTTATCTGCAAACTATTCCACACCAAGCATCCACTAGTTGCCTAGCCGTCTGATGTTAGCCGCACATCCTGCACATGGTCAACTTCACTTAGTCATGGCGGTTATAAAAAAGTAACTGCGAGATTTAAGCACGAACTGAATTCTCACTATTTTAGTTATGTATGACGAGTCGAGGACTCCTATTTATAGGCGTGAGGAGGAGTGTCGTCACAACCCATAGTGATAGGATAACCACTCGTCAATCTTGTAGCTAGCACCATGTATCCGCACAAGTGCAGATACAAGTATCAGCCCACAGCTAAAGAAAGTTTTCCCCAAAGAAGTGAGGACACCACTATCTGTCAGGAAGAACGACCAGTCCGCAAAGGCGGAAAGAGCGTATCCGTAAAAGCAGAAAAGAACCAGTCCGCCAGGTGTAGAAGACCAACACCAATCCAACAATGACGACGAACACTGCGTTGGAGGGCTGCCGGACATCGATTCCAAATTTCACAATCTCACGGACACAGCTCCCAGTCCACTCAAACTCCAACCTGTGACTAGAACAAGGACCATGCCGTCAACTTGCTGAGATCGGCGATCTCTAGAAGCAATCCGCACAAATAGGCGAACTCGACGAGCTCGGCAGAAACCCTAGACTTCACACAAAACCCACTTGCAAAACTCAGCGAGCTTTAGAAGCAGTCTGAACATCAAGGTATACCCTAGTACCTCCTGAACCAGGAGAACCTCCTCCTAGAACCCATCTACATAACTCCTCAGTGTCTCCTCTGAACATTAATTGATTGCGAACAAGAAATCTGCTCCCTTCTTCCTCTTTTTCGACATCAAGAAACTCAACAAGAAACCCCAACGTATGGCCTCAAAGCAATAAATCAAGCTAGTTGGAAGCTGGTGAAACCAATCCCTCACATTCTCCTTGAAGGTGATGGTGAAGAGTCGGAACTTGAAGGCATCTGACATCTGCCTGATGGAGACAACATCCTCAAACCATTAGACATGTTATACATGATCATCCATGTCCATGTAGTAGGACATCTCTAGCTCTCTAAACCCCTCGAGAAATGGAGCCGAGACGATCAACTCGCTAAAGGGGATCCCTCCTTCTATAGGGAGAGTTGACCCTTCTCGCGGTGCCGGCTCACAGGTCCCTGCAGCACTCATCGAGCTGGGGAACAACTCTCGCCCGATAAGATCAATCTCGCCATATTCGGCTGGAACCTCCTTCCATGTTCGTCCTTGCCTAGGGATGGTGGCACAATCCCCAGGATGGCGGCGCGATCCCTAGGACAGAAGGCATCGCCTACTCGCCTTTGCAGCAAATGCGAGATGAATGGTCTACAAAACCTCCCACTTGAAAATTTCAAGCATCCTTACCATGACTCCATTCACCGGTGGTGGCAGGTTGCCCTAGTCGAATCCTTCTCCTTCACCTCCAGCCATGAAGCTTAGCTCAGGATTTTCCTATGCAGACTACGGTCCACGCTCACCGCACCAAAAATGTTGAAATTAAATCTCAGTCTCAGGAAGATTTCAGACCTAAGGGGGTAACCCCCAACTACTTCTCTTGAGCCTAGGCTCTTGTCTAAAGATTTAGAACTATATAACAGGCCCTGAACATTTCTACGAAAAAACCAGTGGCTCTGATATTGAAAGAGTTTTTGTTAGTGCGCTCGAAATATCCCGTATGCTCGTCAAGTTTGGAACAACCTCCACGTTGCCCCAAGCAGGGGTATTTATGTAACAACCCTCTTCTCTTCCAGACCACATAACTTAGATTAGGGTATGAAATGTGGTGAGTAAGAGGGATTAGGTTAGGTATAAACCTTAGGGCCCAAGGAGTTTGGGAAGATTCATATGGGGCCCACTATAGGGTCCTAGTCAACTTTGTTCAAAACTAGCCCAAATGAAAACCATAAGTGCACTTGGCCTCACCAAGAAGTCCCTAGCCCTAAAAAAAATCTAAGTGACCAAAAATCCCCATCATGGGGTCACCTATTGACCCAATTTTACTAAAGTCAACCATTACCCTAATCTGGTCAAAACCACACACATAGGCCCAATTAGCCCAAGTGGGGCATCACCATGAAACAACCCATGTTGGGTGATGTCATAGGGCTCATTGCTCATGACCACCAAATGGGGTCAGCCCACTCATTAATTTGACCAAGGCATCCCTAAGGTCAAACTTGGTCAACTTTAGGCCTAAATAAAGAATTTTAAGACCAAGCTCATTCCTAATGGGCTAAGGCCTTGAAACATGGCCCAACCCATGTTGGGTGATGTCATAGGGTCCATGACCATCAAGTAGGGCCAGCCCACTCATCAAATTGACCAAGTCAACCCTAGAGTCAAACTTGGTCAACATAAGACCTAAAGGAGGAAATGAGAGCCAAAACCATTTCCAATGGGCAAAGACCATGACCCATGGCCCATTAGCAACCCAAGTGCCCAATTGCAACCCCTACCCTCTGGTTTTGGAAGGTAGTAATATGCATGGGGGTAATTTGGGAATTTTACCATATGGAGGAGAGAGAAAAGGAGAAAATCAGGGATGGAGGCCGTACGTCCCTCCTCCTCTCTTCTCAAGCCCACCTCTTAGCTCACAAATTAATTCCAAGCAGGATTCCTACAATGGAGGTGCCACTTGGAGCCAAGGAGGAGCATCCAAGACATTGCCGAAATTCCCCATGATGACAACTCACTATACATCCTTTCCCACTCAAAAATAACCATTTCATTAGCTTCAGAGCACTGAGAGGAGTGGACTTCAATACCTGGATCAAAGCTTTTGGTGGAGTATTGAGTTAGGGAGCAAGCTCGTCGGAGAGAAGAAATTCCATGGCCAACCGCCGCCACTGCCGTCGTTAGGCCCCAATCAAGGTCCATTTCTCCTCCTCTCCCTTTGTGCTAGCTTCCTAGTTCGATTAGGAGAGATATCAGACTCAATTTAGCTCGATACCAAGAGAGGAAATCAACAATTTTCCATGAAAATTGAGTTGCTCGGGTTCACCGAAAACCGCCACCTCCGGCGGCCAAGTCACCGCCAAACGATGGCCACCACCTCAACAGAGGTGGTGGTGGTGGTGGTAGTGGCCAGCCGGGGAAGTGTCCAGATGGCTGGAAAACTCTAGATCAAGGTGGCCCAGATCAGGGCAATCACAGCCGCCGGCTCATCAGGGAAGATGAATAGATGCCGTCCATTCTGATAAATTATATTAAACTATAGTATGCATTTTATTTAAATCAAATTCAGTCACATTTAATATAGTGATTTACATGCTAGTTTAAAGCCCCTTAGAAGCAAACTCAAAGATTGTCATCAACATAAAAATTGTAGATTTAGGTCTTAAATTTAATTTGACACCCTAAACATGCAATTTAGAGCACTGTAGCTACTTGTAGAGCCATTCTCCTAGGACTGCTCCTAAACTATGGCAGAAATTAAACTAAGTGCCAAGGCTAAACAACAATTTCTCATGCACTGAAATTTAGGTAATGCATGTGTGTATACTATACCTAGATTATGCCCAAAAATTAGAATTTTTGGGAGACATTTTTCTATAGTTTTAGTAGAAATTTGGTTTATTAAATAAATGGAATTTAGGGAGATCTCTAACTCCAAATGCCCCCAAAATTGGGTGGCATGGCTCTAAGGTCATTATAAGGCCTTGGTAAAAAAAACTTGGAGTCATTTGGACCTCTGCATGTTAGGGGATCCAACATGCATGGTGAAGGTAGAATTGAAAATAGTGTGCTAATAGCAAAATGGGGCAAAATGGGAATTTAGCCCATTTGGCCCAATGCATGTCTATGGAATTTTAGACAGAGGTTTAAGGAGGTGGAATACTCCTTTCATGGAAAAATTGGGATTTTTGGAATCAAAAATCCCATATTTTAGAATTATTTCAAAACTAGCACACATATGTGCCTTAAAAGAAAATTAGGGAAAATGAACTTGAAAATTTCTAATTTGTTGGCACAAGCCCTAAATGATCTTTTAATTTCTCTGGAAAAATTTGTGGAAATTTGTGAGAATTATTTCTTGTGTAAATTGTATAATTCCAAATTTGCCCTTATATGATTTTAATTAAAAGAATGATTTACAGTGTTTTGAAAATTATGAGAATTTTTTAGACCCTTATTTCAATATTTTGAACCCCTATAAATTTTATTAAAATTTTGGATGAGTATTTATGATGCTTATACTTATAGTGGAATTTTCGTAGATATTTTGAATTGTGGATAACGTAGGTCAAACCACTGGGTATAATTATGAAAACTTGTTATGTGCATTATCTTGACAACATTAATGACTAAAAATTTTCCTAGAATTTATGGATGATTATTTCTAGTACTTCATTTGAAAATGGAAATATTGTGATTTTACTCATAAATAGGAAATAGGGGTCAAATCACTTTGGAAAATTAGGATATTTGGTATGCAAATCTTTTTAACTTATATGAACACCAGATAAATTAATTATACTTAAAGGACCTATGGTTATGGTAGTTCGTGTTCATTATGACCTAGGTCACTTAATTAAATAATTTTAATTATAGTCCAAAATAATTAGAAAATTATGGAATTCTGGTGTATCCCTAATATTCATATGAGTAACCCATGGTAAAAATTTAGAGGTCTTGGGCTCAAGGAATCGGAAGTCACCACATATGGGTTAGAGTGAAGTCATGGGCTGCGTTTAGCAAAAATGATATGTAACATTTGGGCACACATGGTAGTGACATAATTGAATTGAGAGATGCTTTAGGAAGTTTGAAACCCTGGACAGAATCATAAGTAGGTCACTACTTAGTATCGAGTATTGGAGTGCAAGTCCCCTAAGATAATAGCTAGGGCGGTGTAACACCCCAAAAATCCCAAGTTTGGACTTCAGGCTGGACAATACGGCCTGGGACATAGGCGTGTCCCAGGGCGTGTCCTGCTCAAGTTTTTCGAGTGTGTTTTTGGTCTCGAGGAAGAGTTGAGTGAGGCACACGGCATGGGACACGGGAGTGTCCCAAGCCGTGTCCTACTTTGGGTGTTGTCTTAAGCACTCAACGCCATGAGAGGCGTTGAGCGTCGTTAAGTGAGGCACACGGCCAGGGACACGGGCATGTCCCAAGCCATGTCCCTCTCTATGAGCACTCAATGCTATGAGAGGGCGTTGAGTGGCGTTGAGTAGGTACACGCCCAGTGACACAGGCGTGTCAGAGGGAGTGTCCCCCTCAGGCTTTGGCCAAGGCTGTGCGACCTAAAGAACACGGGCTGGAAACGGGCGTGTCTGAAGCTGTGTCAGGACACACGGCCTGTGATACGGGCGTGTCACATGCAATGTTATTCTCTAGGTTGAGTCGGTTCGTGTACTAGTTATAGTACACGGCCTGTGACACGGGCGTGTCACAGGTCGTGTCAGCCCAAATATTAGACTTTCAGAACGGTTCTGAGCCGTTCGTTTTCTTTGATGGGGATCCAATGGACCTGGGTGTTTCCTAGCTAGATAATAAAGGAAATGATGAGTTCTTTCTCATCATAAGCCTTAGAATTCTCTTTCTAAAAAGAAGAGAGAAGGGAGAGCAAGGGAAGAGAGAAGGAAAGAACTCTGGTTGCTGGTGGTGCCCCGGTGGTCCAAATCGTTAGCCAAAGCTAGCTCTGCGAAGGCAAGGCCGTTGCGGTGAAGTTCATTCGTCTCGATTTTGCTCTATGCCTCCGAAACGTCTTCCTAGGATAACGAATTCCTACTTGGACAAGTGAAGTCCTTCTTTCCTGCATTTGCATAGGAATCCTCCACCAAAAGGTGGATGGCGAAGTGATTCCCTTGGGATTGGTGGTTCATCCCTTATTTATTTATAGTAGAACCGGAAGTGAGTAGTACGGTTAGACATGCTGTGTGAAGCCCATCCGAACATGTTGGTCTGGATTTGTGATGCTTTCTTTGCAAATCGGAGGAGATGCCATGTACATTGGTTTTTTGTATGGAGTCCTTAGTTGATACCTGCAGCTTGGTGCAGCAGGAAGTACTGGAAAAAGTCTAGGAAAATTGTTGAGGGTTGGTGCTTGGTGCTTAATCCCTTTAGCCATGAGTGCCAATATGTACGAAGTTGAGCCGTTGGGATGCAACTAGAAAGGCCTTGGTGGCAAACGGGCAAGGTGAAGCTGTACCCATGTCGGTCCAGTGTGACGACTGACAATGATGAGCTACGGGCAAAGCAGATCTGTGCCCACGTTATGGTTGTCTAACCTTGGGTGCTTAAGGCCCTGTTAGGATCACATAGCGAGAGTCTTTGTCCAGCGCATCATAAAGACTAGGAATGCTCATAATAGACCGTCATGTCTGGGACCTCTGAACGGTGGTGGGACCCTATTTTTCCGGTTCACTAATAATGTGCCCTGAGTGCACGGAATGTCGGGCCGTCGGGCTGGCGTTTGTGATATGTATGAACCAGTGCAGGTTTGCACGTCCTTAGTGGCTTGTTATACATATGTGTTGGGTTATTTAAATGCTTTGCAGGGTCGGAATTCCGCTGCCCCATGCCAGGGGCAGGGTCGTTATAATTGGTCTATTAATTGCTGACCGTTGCCCTGTTTTCCACCGCTTGGTTGTTTGTCTTTGCACAGGTAGTGAAGGTCCAAGCGGGAAATAAAGGGCTGAAGTCCCCGCTGCTGCTGCTGATAGCCCTTTAAGACTATGTTTGTTTACTCTTGTTCATGTGTGGCCGGCCTGCGCATCAAAGTTTGTAAACCACACTATTGTTAAGAGAAACTTGTAAGGCCTTAAGACCAAACTTATTGTATACATTCCTGTTCTGGTTTAGTGGACACTTCTTGTTATCCTTGAGTTCAAGTTTTCTACCATGAAGCTTCCGCTAGAATGCTTTGTGTTAGGATACGATGGTTTCGATATTATTTTGTAGCTTCTTCGCCTATTTGTAAAATATGGTGTGGGGCCCTGGCCGGACCCTTTATTATATTGCACGTGATGGGTAGAGGTATTACAATTTGTTATCAGCATGTTGGTCTTTCTCTTCTGAATTAGTGGTCGAATTCTTTTGAGGGGTGGCGAGCACGTGTTAGTGCAGTGCTGTCGTTATAACACAAATTTTGAACTCATGAATGTCCACTTAGGAATATAAATGCCTTTGTGTGTTGAACCTGTGTGTTCCCTCCTGTATGTTTGCTGTTTGTTTGGTCGCTAAATTATGTTTCTACACATATAGGTGACCAGAAGTGTTGCGGGTCAGTCAGAACCTCACAACTCTGTTAAAAGTGCGGCACCAGTTGAGGTGCCCACACCTCCTCCCTCTGTCAAAACTGTAAGGATGATTACGAAGACAATACTCGCTGTGATGAATGTGCAGTAGGCTGGGCAGGCTCGGCCTGCAGTGGAAACAGCACGTGCTGAGTTAAGACAAGAACCAGTGGCAGTTGTGGTTGATCCACGAACAGCAGATCAAAAATTGAAGCGGTTCATGAGCTTCAATCCTCCTACATTTACTGGGGTAGGTTCTTTAGCCCAAGCGAAGGATTGGCTCGCAAGGGTGAAGCGAATCATGACATCAATTAGATTTAAGGAGGAACAGAAAGTCACTTTCGCCACTTTCCTACTTGAAGGAGAGGCTCGACTATGGTGGGATGAGGTGGAACTGCATAACTTGGCAGGCAGACAATTGAAGGGAGTCTCGATGGACGAGTTCTCTCGATTTTTTCTGGCAAAACATCTGCCGATGCAGCAGAGGATTGCTATGGAAATGGAGTTCCAATGGTTAACTCAAGGAGAGCATAGTGTGGACGACAATCTACATGAGTTTATGCGTTTGGGACGTTATGCGGGTGTTATCTTCGCTGACGAAGAGCGGAGGACAAGTCTGTTCTACTGGGGATTACGAGCTGAGCTTCGATACTTGCTCTCGAGTTCTGTCATCCAGGGGTTTCAAGCCTTGATCTGTACAGCTCGGTCTTTGGAGGCGAATATGAAAAGAGGATAAGGCAAAGGGAACTTGGCTATTACAAAGCCGAAGTTCAAGCTGTCGCGTCAGGAGAAGTTTGGGTACCGAAGAAAATGGGGAAAGAAGTCAAAATTTGCTGAACAAACTCCTTCAGTAGCTGTTTCGGAGGTGTGTACTGGTTCAAACCCTCGTACTTGCTACACGTGTGGCAAGCCAGGACACTTTGCTCGGGATTATCGAGTTGGCCCTCCAAAGGGCGAGAAGAAGTCGGGTGCATCCTATGCGGAAAAAGGGAAGGCTATAGCGGAGTCTTCTGCATCGCAAGCATAGCATCGAGTGTACAATCTTTGACAACAGGAGGCCATCAAGCAGGCCGATGTGGTCACAGGTACGAGTAGGTCATAGTTTTACTATATTCTATATGTTGTAATTGTACTCTGTGTTTTTACTGTACTTGTTGTAATCGTGACATTATAGGTTTTGTCCTTATAAAGGACTACCCAACAAGAGCACTGTTTGATACAGGTGCTTCACATTCGTTTCTGTCTGAAGATTTCGTGTTGCGAATCGGGGTGCCTATACGGACCACGACAGACAACTTGAAGGTGTTATTACCTAACGTATGTATTATGAGCGCGGATAAGTCTTGTTGTGTTGAGGTAAAGATAGGGAGTCGGGATTCCATAATGGAAACATCAGTGTTTCCAATCTCACAGTTTGATATTATCTTTGGTATGGACTGGCTTTCAGAGCAGCATGCCTATATCGATTGCACTTCGAAAGAAGTTACACTGGGTCGGAGTACCGAACAGACGACTAAGTTCAATGGCATGCAAGGGACGAGTAGAATTTTTATATCTCCTCTCCAAGTCGTTAAAGCAGTTCGAAAGGGTGCAGAGCTATACTTCACACTCGTTGAGGCAGTGGAGCCGAAGGCCAGTGTAAGTGAGGTGTCGATTGTATCGAACTATACTGATGTATTTCCAAAAGACCTTCCGGGGTTGCCTCCCCAAAGGGACATCGACTTCGCTA
Source organism: Platanthera zijinensis (assembly GCA_039513925.1). Classification (NCBI taxonomy): domain Eukaryota; kingdom Viridiplantae; phylum Streptophyta; class Magnoliopsida; order Asparagales; family Orchidaceae; genus Platanthera; species Platanthera zijinensis. Next base: position 226,027,084 of record CM077081.1, read on the forward strand.
TCGAGCTGGTGCCAGGTGCGAAACCTGTGGCCCGCTCTCCTTATCGAGTAGCGCCAAAAGAAATGGCAGAACTAAAGGTTTAGTTATAAGAATTGCTAGAGCAAGGCTTTATACACCCAAGTCAATCCCCTTAGTGCGCGCCGGTTCTCTTTGTGAAAAAGAAGGACGGCAGCTTGCGCCTATGTATTGATTACAGAGAACTGAACAAGTTGATCGAAAAGAACAAGTATATGATTCCACGGATCGATGATTTGTTTGATCAGTTAGTGGGCTTGACTGTATATTCCAAGTTGGATTTAAAATCAAGCTATTATTATTTGAGAGTTCGTGAAAGTGACATACCTAAAACAGCGTTTGGAACACGCTATGGTCACTTTGAGTTCACAGTAATGTCATTTGGGCTATCAAATATGTCATCGATATTTATGGACTTGATGCATCAGATATTTAAAGAATACTTGGATCTCTTTATGATCGTCTTTATTGACGATATCCTCGTATACTCTCAATCCGAAGAGGATCATGCAAATCACTTGCGGATAGTGTTGCACAGCCTGAGGAAGAACAAGCTCTACGCCAAGTTCTCTAAGTGCGAGTTTTGGCTGTCATCGGTGGCTTTCCTTGGCCATGTGGTTAGTGGAGAGGGCATAGCGGCGGATCCTTCAAAGATAGCTGCTATACAAGAGTGGCTTGTTCTCTCTACAGTAGTAGAAGTCCGAAGTTTCCCTGGGCTTGCGGGCTACTACCGGCGCTTTGTAGAGACTTTCTCAAGGATAGCCTTGCCTCTCACTACACTGATGAGGAAGGATCAAAAGTTCGTTTGGACGCCCGAGTGCGGACGAGCTTTTGAAGAGCTAAAGAACCGTTTGACCACGACGCCAATCTTGACGTCACCATCTGGTCTGGAAGGCTTTGAGGTGTAAGTGATGCTTCAGGAAGCAGCTTAGGCTGCGTTCTCCTTCAGTTTGGAAAAGTGATTGCTTATGGCTCACTCCAGTTGAAAGTACACGAACGAAATTATCCCGTCCATGATTTAGAGTTGGTGGCGGTAATATTCACACTGAAACTGTGGTGTAATTTTCTTTATGGCGTGAAAGTGAATATATTCACGGACCATAAAAGCCTGAAATATCTGTTGGATCAGAAGGAGATGAACATGCTCCAGAGAAGGTGGATGGAATTTCTTGGTGATTACACCTTCCAAATTCATTACACTCCCGGTAAAGGGAATGTAGTTGCAGATGTCTTGAGTCGGAGAAATCCGGCAAGAGCGAATTGGTTGCTATAACATGATGAAAGGTTTATTCGAGAACTGGAAGCATTAGATATCTCGTGTGTTGACATGAATACCACTGCGAAGGCGTGCCTGAACTGGACAGAAGTACAGTGTGACATGGCAGATAGAGTTCGACAAGCAACAACACTGGATGAAAGTTTACAAAGATACACAACGGAAAGTACAGATGCTCAGTTTTCATTTAGTGATGGCCTTTTTCGGAAGGATGATCGGTTGTGTATCCCAAATAGGGGTAAATATCATGACAAGGTGATGTATGAAGCACACTTTACAAGATATTCGATTCACCCCGGGAGCACAAAAATGTATAAAGATATGAAGAAACTGTTCTGGTAGCCTGGAATGAAGAAAGACATAGCGCACTATGTTGTAAAATGTCAAACTTGCGCCTTAGTGAAGGCTGAATACCAAAAACCAGGAGGTTTTCTGAAGTCATTGTCTGTTCTTATATGGAAGTTTGATGATATTTCCATGGACTTCGTGCATGGGTTGCCACAAACACCGCATGGAAATGATGCGGTTTGGGTGGTTGTGGACCGATTAACTAAGGTGTCACACTTCATCCCAAATCGGAAGGACGATTCCATTGAGAAATTGGCAAAAATTTATGTGGATACTATTGTACGATTGCACAGTGTGCCCCATAGCATCGTTAGTGATCGAGATGGGCATTTTACTTCGGGTGATTGGAGATTAGTCCACCAACTGTTGGGTACGAAATTGCATTTCAGCACGACCTTTCATCCTAAAACAGATGGTCAGACTGAAAGGACCAACAAAACGTTGGAGGATATGCTCCGAATGTGTGCGCTAGATTTCAGGAAGAGTTGGTAAGATCGTCTCTTTATGATTGAGTTCTCCTACAACAAAAGTTACCAGGCTTGTATTCAGATGGCGCCCTTTGAGGCTTTATACGGTAGGAAGTGTCGTACGCCATTGGCTTGGGCGGAGACTGGTGAAACAAAGTTGTACAGGCAAAAGGAGTTGGATGATGCCAACTCAGTTATATGATTGATACAGGAAAGGCTATTGGTGGCGCAAGATAGGCAGGCTAAGTATTTCAACGCCAAGCACCGAAATGTGGAGTTTGCAGTGGGCGATTGTGTATACTTGAAGATTAAACCCTTTAAAGGTGTGTCCAGGATACGGCGGCTGAAAAAGCTGAGCCCGAGGTATCTGGGACTGTTTGAAATGGTAGAGCGTGTTGGTGAAGCTGCCTATCGGCTAGCACTGTTGCTGGAGCTAAGTGATTTACACGATGTGTTTTATGTCTCGGTGTTGTGGAAAGCGGTGACAGAGCCATCACAAGTGATTGAGGCAAAAAAAATATCAGTCAGTAGTGGGCTAACAACGAAGGTTAGACCCATTCAGATCGAAAATAGAGCGGACAAACAATTGTGGAACAAGACAATTGGGATGGTCAAAGTCCGGTGGGACAATTGTGGCCGTGAAGACCTAACATGGGAGCGGGAGCAGACCATGCGAGCAGAGTTTCCTGAGTTATTTGTTTGAACTGTTGTATCGTACGTCTTTTGTTGTAACGAACCTTTGGAGTTATAATTTTGTGGTTGATGGATTTCCTTACTGTGTGCAAATTTTGGGACGAAATTTATTGTAAAGAGGCGGGGATTATAACACCCCAAAAATCCCAAGTTTGGACTTCAGGCTAGACAACACGGTCTGGGACACGGGCTTGTCCCAGGGAGTGTCCTGCTAAGGTTTTTCGAGTGTGTTTTTGGTCTCTAGAAAGCATTGAGTGAGGCACACGGCCCAGGACACGGGCGTGTCCCAAGCCGTGTCCTCCTCCGGGTGTTGTCTCAAGCACTCAACACTATGAGAGGCGTTGAGTGGCGTTGAGTGAGGTATACGGCCTGGGAAACGGGCGTGTCCCAAGCCGTGTCCCTCTCTGTAAGCACTCAATGCTATGAGAGGGCGTTGAGTGCATTGAGTAGGTACACGCCCAGTGACACGGGCGTGTCAGAGGACGTGTCCCCCTCGGGCTTTTGCCAAGACTGTGCGAACTGGAGAACACGGGCTGGAAACGGGCATGTCTGAAGCCGTGTTAGGACACACGGCCTGTGACACGGGCGTGCCACATGCCTTGTTCTTCTCTGGGTTGAGTCGGTTTGTGTTCCGCTTACAGTACACGGCCTATGACACGGGCGTGCCACAGGCCGTGTCAGCCCAAATATTAGACTTTCAAAACGGTTCTGAGCCGTTCGTTTTCTTTGATGGGGATCCAATGGACTTGGGTGTTTCCTGGCTAGATAAGAAAGGAAATGATGAGTTCTTTCTCATCATAAGCCTTAGAATTCTCTTTCTAAAAAGAAGAGAGAAGGGAGAGAAAGGGAAGAGAGAAGGAAAGAACTCCGGCTGCTGATGGTGCTCCGGTGGTCCAAATCGTGAGCCAAAGCTAGCTCTGCGTAGGGAAGGCCGTTGCGGTGAAGTTCATCCGTCTCGATTTTGCTCTATGGCTCCGAAACGTCTTCCTAGGGTAACGAATTCCTACTTGGACAAGTGAAGTCCTTCTTTCCCTCATTTGCATAGGAATCATCCACCAAAAGGTGGATGGAGAAGTGATTCCCTTGGGATTGGTGGTTCATCCCTTGTTTATTTGGAGTAGAACCGGAAGTGAGTAGTACGGTTAGGCATGCTGTGTGAAGCCCATCCGGACATGTTGGTCTGGATTGGTGATGCTTTGTTTGCAAATCGGAGGAGACTCCGTGTACATTGGTTGTTTGTATGGAGTCCTTAGTGGATACTTGCAGCTTGGTGCAGCAGGAAGTACTGGAAGAAGTCCAGGAGAATTGTTGAGGGTTGGTTCTTGGTGCTCAATCCCTTTGGCTGTGAGTGCCAGTATATACGAAGTTGAGCCATTGGGTTGCAACTAGAAAGGCCTTGGTGGCGAACGGGCAAGGTGAAGCTATACGTGTGTCGGTCCTGTGTGACGACTGTCGATGATGAGCTACGGGCAAAGAGGATCTGTACCCGCGTTATGGTTGTCTAACCTTGGGTGCTTAAGGCCCTATTAGGATCACATAGCGAGAGTCTTTGGCATGCGCGCCATAAATACTAGGAATGGTCATAATAGACCGTCATGTCTGGGACCTCTGAACGGTGGTGGGACCCTGTTTCTTCGGTACACCAATAATGTTCCCTGAGTGCACGGAACGTCGGGCCATCGGGCTGGCGTTTGTGATATGTATGAACCTGTGCAGTTGTGCACGTCCTTAGTGGCTTATTATACATATGTGTTGGGTGATTTAAATTCTTTGCAGGGAAGGAATTTTGCTGCCCCATGCTAGGGGCAGGTTCGTTATAATTGGTCAGTTAATTGCTGATCGTTGACCTATTAGCCACCGCTTGGTGGATTGTCTTTGCACATGTAGTGAAGGTCCAATCGGGAAATAAAGGGCTGAAGTCCCTGCTGCTGCTTCTGCTAGCCCTTGAAGGCTATGCTTGTTTACTCTTGTTCACGTGAGGCCGGCCTGTGCGCCGAAGTTTGTAAACCACACTATTGTTAAGAGAAACATGTAAGGCCTTAAGGCCAAACTTATTGTATATATTCTTGTTCTAGTTTAGTGGACACTTCTTGTTATCCTTGAGTTCAAGTTTTCTACCATGAAGCATCCGCTAGAATGCTTTGTGTTAGGATACGATGGTTTTGATATTATTTCGTAGCTTCTTCGCCTGTTTGTAAAATATGGTGCGGGGCCCCACCCGGACCCTCTATTATATTACACGTGACGGGTAGAGGTGTTACAAGCGGGGTCTGGCGAAAGATCATCGACCTCCTAACAAGTACCTTAAATCATTAGTTTTATGCAAGAGCAACAATGAGAGTGAGTATTAATAACGGTTAGTCACCAATAATAGTAAGTGTCCTCGAAAGGGGGATTTGGGATTCAACCCATCGTATTTCCTAGTACTACAGCGAGCCCTTCACTGGGTAGACCTTGAGAAGTCCAGGATTAATCTTAAGCCTCTAAGTACAATTAAAGTTAGGCAAGAGTAGATTAATAAGATAGGTTGAAGGAACAATGTAATGATCTCACCAGTGTAGGGTTGGAGGGATACAAGACTGGTTAGTCCTACGAGCTGGAGGTTCAAGAGCTTTTATAGTAATCTCACCCTTATAGGATTGGAGGGATACATGATGGGTTAGTCCTGCGAGCGGGAGGCTCGGGAGAATTACATCAGGACAGGTTGGTCCTGTGAGCTGGAGGCTCAGGCTGAAATAATTTGCATGTACATAAAAATATATTAGTGGTGGGTCATACGATACTGGGCTAGTCATCACACTGACGACAGTACGGTGTCTATAGCTAGGTGTGAGGGTTTGAGGGGCCAGTGGGTTATTTTACACTATGGTCTGGAGGACGATCCCCAAAAATGCGCACTCGACCAAAAAGTCTGATGGGATAGCTAGTGAATAGTACGCAGAGACTCTAAAGTGCGCCTAGGACGTGTATAGAGGCATATGGGAGATCTAGGCCTGGTAGTGTGTATACCCTTCTAGGAGTGGAGACACCCGCTCCACTACTGCCGTAGCCACAATGGTGGTACCAGAGAGTTTAGCTAACTCCAAAAAGTGGGAACTAAAGGTCTATGATCACAGATTCGTGTGTATGAGTTACACTTGTATGAATTATAGCATGTGTAACGACCCCATCTGTTAAATAACATATAATAGAAGGTCCGACCGGGGCCCCGCACCATATGCCACAAATAGGAACCGAGGTCACAGATTAATACCAAAATAGATACGCATCCTAACACAGAGCATACTAGCGGAAGATTTTAACGTTAAAACTGAACTCAATAACCAAGAATGTCCACTATACATAAACAACCACATTTATATATATACTCTCAAAGGAATGTACAACAAGTACATCATAGTTTGGCCTTAAGGCCTTATAGTTACGATTGACAAGTGTGGATTACAGATATCGGCGCGCAGGCCGGTCACACATGAACATAATAAAATTCTTCGCTCAGCCTTCGAGGGCCAGCAGTAGCAGCAGGGGATTTAGACCTCTATTTCCCGCTCGGCTCTCCAGCACCTGCACAAGGACAACTAACCATAATGGTGGTAAACAAGGAAATGGTCAACATTCAGCTGACCAATTTATAATGACCCTACCCCTTTCCTGGGGTAACGACATTCCTTCCCTGCAGGCATAGCAATTCATAAGAATAAATATCTCGCGTTGTGCCCTCACGCACAACCCATACGTCATAAATGCCGGCCACGCGGCTCGACGCTCCGTGCTCTTAGGGAACATTCTTGGTGTACCGGAAAACCAGGTTCCCACCACCGTTCAAGGTCTGAAACCCAACGATAAAGTTTGAGCATTCATTTTTAATGGCGCGCAGGCCTAAGACTCTCATTATGCCACTAACGAAAGCTCAATGCCTTGACACTCTCCTGTCCAGTCGACATAACGTAGGTACAGTTCCACCACATCCCTTTTCTCAAGTCGCCATACCATCGCCGAATACCGAAGTACTCATGGCCAATCTGCAGGCGCGAGTCTATTTCACCTTTCCTGTTCGGCACTCAACCTTTTTAAAAGCACACGGCTCACAATAGCCACACTGTCAACTAAGGACTGGCTTCACAATCCAAAAGGGGAATTCATGCCAGTGTCCTTCGCGATCGCTTGACGGGTTCAGCAAAACTCTCTTTCTGCACCCAAACTCAACCCAAAACCTGCAGCATCCTGCAGTGCCATAAAACTAGTCCTGCCATAGTACACAACACAAGTATCACGAGGGCATTTTCCTGGAATCCTCATTCCAGTACTTCCTGTTACTCCATTTCACAGGCACGACCCACCGACTCCACAACTACTCGTTTAAACGAGGAGTCTTCTCCGATGCACAAAATGAAACATCACCAATCCAGACCAACCTGTCTAGATGGGCTTCAAATAGCATGCCTTTTTCATACTACACATTTCCAGATTTATATGCAAGACTTGTTGGGGATTTTATGAATCAACTCAACGGAAATCCCTCAAGAATCCACCCTTTGGTGGGGGAAATCCATGCATATGCCAAAAGAAGGACTTCACATGTCCAAGAAGGAAGATCATTACCCTTGACGATCTCTTTGGAGCTATGGAAATCTAGCTGGATGGAAAGCACCGCAACGGCCTTGCCTCAAAAAATCTGGACTCCGCTCTTGATTCGGAACTCTAATGCTCCACCGGCGGCCGGATTCCTTCTCCTCCTCCTCATCCTTGCTCTCCCTCTCTCTATCTCTTTTAGAAAGGGAATGGTCAAGATGTATGAGATTTATCTCTCAATTCCTGGTCTTAATACGATAGGAAAACTCCTGGACCATTGGATCCTAGGTGAAGGAAATGAACAGCCACAAATCGCCTTGAAAAGCATTTTCTTGGGCCGAACACGGCTTGTGACACGCCCATGTCACAGGCCGTGTGCCTTAAGCGGCAAAGGAACCAACTTGACCCGAACAGGACACGGCTCTGTGACATGCCTGTGTTCCCAGACATGGCTTCGGACATGCCCGTGTCCAGCCCATGTTCACTAGTCGTCACATACCTGGCCATATACAGAGAAGGACACGACCTTTTGACATGCCCGTGTCAAAGTCCGTGTGCCCAACTTGACTTGCCTCTTAAGGGTCGTCAGTGCATTTCATCGAGTGTAATTCGTCGACCCATAGTAGGACACGAACTAGGACACGCTCGTGTTACAGGCCGTGTACCCTCTTAAGAATCGTCGAGTGCATTTCGTTGAGCACTCGATAGGCTGTGTGTCAACTCGACAACACAGAGCAGGACACGGCTTGGGACATGCCCGTGTCCCAGGCTGTATTGCTCAGCCTACACTTAATTTTGAGATTTGGGGTGTTACAACATGTTTAACATATCATAGCATACATACATACTTAGGACATTCATACTGTATATCCTTATCATATAAATGAGTATGAGCACTTTTATATGATAAGTTGCATTTCCTAAAACCCTAGCTTATATATTTATATGGGCATTCATATAAGTTAAGGTACTCCTATGATGATAGCATACCTGTAGTTAGTTACTTTTCTGTACAGTACCTACTCTTACTACACTGCTCTTCTTTTCAGTACTACTGCTTTTATGCTCTTGCTATACTACATAGAACTGTTAGAATAATGTATTAACTACTAGATAGATTTTATTCATGATAGAGTAGTTCCATTATCAACTTGCTATTTTGATTCTACCCCTTGTTGTCCTCCGCTTTCGTCCTCCCGTACGGTGCTTAGGAGTTGTGGGGGTGAGGCGAGGACGAAATGGCTTAGTCTTTATGACTAACGGCGGGTTGTGACCGTATCATTTTAGGAGCTCAAGGAGATGGAGCACCAGTACGACCAGTAGGACGAGGTGGCAGGACTTGAGGAGCAGTTACCGCACACTACTATTATTACAGCTCAGTGTCAGGTGATGACTAGTGTTTTAGCTTCAGCTTCCGTTTAAAGTGTTGTGTGAGTGAGTGATTTGTATTATTTTGGCTACCTATTGTACTCGTTGTTGGACTGTATTTTCATTACATATATATATGATGATGTTTTGTACTCTGTGGACTTGCTATTCTTTTTAGTTTACTTCTATTCTCAATTGGCCTATAGGTTAAATAATCGCACTAGTCGACAGGATCAGCGTCGTGCGGTGATGACTAACACGTGTGTTAGTGTCACCATAAGGCCGCAGTTCTGGGTATAAGATCGGGTAACTCCTTGGTAAGGGGAGAGATCTTACAATTTATAGTCGTAACCCTAAATCCCCGACGATGGGTTATTGGATGTCTAACGGTTCCAATCAAAACTCAATAAGAACTCGTTACCAATATGAAATATACCTCAACAATCTCCTCCTATATTGTAAATATTGGTACCACATAACAGGTTACTTAAAGCAAAGGTTAATAACGACCAAAAAATGAGTTTTTTCAGAAAAACATAAACATGAGTTTTAGATAACTGATAAACTAAACTCAAACCAAAGTTCCAAACATGAAAAGGAAAGCAGAACTGGAAAACTCAAACTGATAATTGATCTATGGAAACAGCAGATCATCTTTATCTGGGTCGAAATCAACTTTCTCTCCAATCTCCATTTGATCAGCAAACAGTTACAACAAGAATGACATGAGATAAATATCTATAAATTCAGACATTTGCTATTAAAAGTAAAGTGATTAGTTCTAGCAGTAAAAAAACGTAATACTCTAACTATAAAGAAAGAATCACAAATCAGCATCTTTATCTAATTTATAAAAAAAATAGAAAATTGATTTCAAAGAATCAAACCATGTTCCTTCGATTATTAAGATTACTATTAACTCTTTCACAATTGTATTATACCACCAAGTTTTGAATGATACAATAAACTGTGATTATTATATCATCAAGTTTGGATTGATATAACTAATAATCATAATATCAGGGCACATATCAACAACTTGAGTATTCCTTTTTGGAATGATACCCAAATCAGCCTTTGAATAAAATACTCGCGTAAGTCATCAAAGTTTGGAATGATATAACTAATAATCATAATATCATGGCACATATCAACAACTTGATTATTCCTTTTTAGAATAATACAATAAATTGTGACTATTATATCATCAAGTTTGGAATGATATAACTAATAATCATAATATCGGGACACATATCAAAAACTTGAGTATTCCTTTTTGGAATGATACCCAAATCAGCTTTTGAATAAAATAATTTTCTAAGTCATAAAGTTTGGAATGACTAACAACTATTCATCTCTAGCTTTCATCAGATAACATCTGAAATACTTCAGTGTACTCAACTCCATATGCTTGAATGTAAGAAAACTATGGTTCTAAAATTTAAAACATAAGCAAGGTATTAAGTCCTACTAAATGGACTTTAATCACATCTCCCCTATGTTTTAGTTATTAGAACCTTACATAAGCCATTGGTAAGGACATCTGCTATATTATCTTTTGATCTCACGTCCAAAAGGGATATTATCCCCAGACTAGTGAGATAGGTTAACCAGACCTATTTCATCCTAAGTTGCCTTTGCTTTCCATTGAACAACACATTTGTAGCAATGGTTTTTATGGCTTGATTGTCACAATATAATGAAATAGAGTGCATTTTCAGACTCGTCATTGGAATGTCCATTATCATATCTCTTATCAACTCTAATTCTTCTCCAGTTGAAGCGAGAGCATTATTCCATAGAGGATAGTGCAATGCACGTCTACCTCTTTGACTTCCAAGCTACTGCTGCTTATCCTAGTGTAAACACAAAACCACTAGTGGATCTACTATCAGCAATTTCTGAGCACTAGGAAGCATCAGAATACCTCTCAAGCAATGGAGGATGTCCACTGTAGCATAAAGCATACTTTTTAGTGTACTTTAAGTATCATATTAGCCTTTCTAAGGCTTCCCAGTGGTCCTTCCCAGGATTACTCGTAAATCTACTTAACATGTCGACCATAAAGGTTATGTCAGGTATAGTACAAGTTCTAGCATACATGAGACTTTCTATGAGTTTGGAGTAATCCAACTGTCTAATAGGTGAACCTTCATTCAGTTTCAGTATATTGTAGTAGTCATATGGAGTCTCAATCTTTTTGCTATTAACGTAACCTCACTTCTCAAGTAGATTTCTAACGTAGTGACTCTAACTTACGATAGTACCCTTTTCAGTGAAGTTCACTTCCATTCCTATAATGGTTTTACCCACCTTAAGTTTGTTATGCTAAATTATATCATCAAGGCAATTTTCACGTCTTCCACCTCAGACTGATCAGTGCCCAGAATTAATATGCCATCAACATACAAACATATAATTGCAACTTTATCTGAACTAGTTCTTACGTACAGACATTTATCTTATATGCTAGATTTAAAACTCATGTCTTTAACAGAAGTGACAAATTTATCGTGCCACAATTTAGGTACTTGCTTCAATACGTAAAGTGACTTAATCAACTTACAGACCTTATTTTCTAGACCTTCTATGACAAACCCTTCGGTTGGTGCATATAGATCTCCTTAGTCAGATCTCCATTGGGGAATACAGTCTTGACATCTATTTAATGAACGACAAAATGTCAAATAGATGCTAAAGCGAGAAGAATCATAATTGTCGCAATATGACAAACGTGTGAGTATATATCAAAGTAGTGTACACCATTTGTTGGAACCAAAAACCGGCCCCAATGAGAGTTCAGACCCTAGGGTGTAGCTAACACATACTTCTCCCAAGCCCAGACCTTTTACCTGAAATAAAGAACAAAGAAACTAACTCTAGGCTATAGTACGGAGGTCCCTCCACTAACCAGGAAGATCTCAGAGCGCTTGCTCTCCTTAGCCAAGTGTTGAGCAAAGGATACCTCAGAAAGCACTGCAAGACTTCAGAAAATGAGAAAGCTTGCCTTCTGAGGTATCCTGTGGGTTTATTTATATAATCTAACAAATTGGTCTGCTAACAACCAAATTCAGCTGCTCAAAAAGGCTATATGCAGTCCAAAATGGTCTGTTGATAGCCAAACTCTAATGTTCTATAGAGCTAAATGCAGACCTCCAAGGGTATCCAGGTAATTTTACCTCTGGACCATACTAGGCGAAAACCCTTCCGCTGATTCCCATGGGCTTCCCGCTTATCCAGGAAGAAACCCTTTCACATAGCCTGCTGAAAGGTCATTATCTGGCTGAGTGCGAGTTTGCCTACCCCACCTGCATGCACTTATAAAAGACACAACCAAGTCCAAAAGCGTTGAGAGCGTTGTGAGCGTTGAATGGAAAGACTTCACTCAATGCTAGAGGCGAAAAGGTGCGGAGATGCATCACCCAATGCCAACTCTGAGGGCGTCTCGCTTACCTAGGAACAAGCCTTCTCGTATGCCCCGGGCAGGAACCCTTCCACATATTCTTCTCGCTTGGCCCGATTAGCTTAAATCCCACTCAAACCTGGGTCCCAGGGCCTTAGATCCTACTCGGCGAATATGGGGCTGTACACAAACTCGCTCTTTGCGTGCTAGTTCAACACTGAAAAGAAACGTCCAACCCCCAATATTCAGTGAGTGTCTGCTGACTGGTGGAGAATCTTTTGCGGATCCTACCACGGCCTTATATATACATGTCACTGAGAACGCCCTCAGGTCATCGTTGTCAACACTGCCTTTCGCCTGAGCTTTTGCGTGACTTTGAAGATGTATGCTAAACGGGCTGAGAGGCTGCTCTCGCAAGAAGTCTAGGCTCGTCTCACCGCCGCTAAGTAAAGGGCCCGCGCCGATTATGCTGGGTTCGCGCCCTGGCTCGCGGGAAAGAGTCCAGCTGGCTCTGCCTACCACCAAAAAAAGACCAAGTCAGTTTGGCGGGACCGTTCTACGGGTGAACCGGCTTTGCCGACTCTGACCCCGACCTATAAGAACCCTCCTCCTCTAGTGTAGGTATTTTTTCTTGCTCCGGCTTTTGACGCGAAAACCCCCTAAAGCGGGCTCGCCGAACTGATTTGCTATCCTTATCGCAGGTGAAGGTCCCAGAAGGCATCACCGATAATCCTCCAGTAAATATCGAGTCGGTCTAGCCTAATAGCGAAGGTCTCCCGATCCACCTCAGAAAATCTTGGCCGAGCCCTCGATTCCTCTTGGTAATATTCTTGCTTTGTTTTTCGCTTTTATCTGGCTTATACATTCCTCTGCTCACTTGGTCTTTCGTAGGCTCTACCCAGGGCATCATCCACCCGAGTCCAAGGACTCTTGCTGCTGAGAGCCCCGTCATTCCAGTGCATGATCCTCCCCTCTCGCCCGAGAGAGTCACTAAAAAACATCCTACTCTCACATCTAGTTCTCACCTTCCTGCTGAAGAAGAAGTTGTCCCCCCACCTCCAGCCGAGACCCATATGCTAGAGCAGACCCTACGCCCCTCAGGACAGGGAAAACCAACCCTCCCGCTCTTCAGAAAACCTTTCGAAGGGAAGCCTGAGAGCTCTTGCCGATCTTCAGGTAAGCCAAAACTTGATTTCCTTTTTTGCCTTCTTGCTGACCCTGACACCGTCCCTCCCCAGGTTTTAGGGAGACTGTGGAATCGTTCGGTGCAGATGAAGAGGTGATCTCGCCACCGCCTTCCCACTGCGAGATGTTGAGCTTTCTTGAAGCCTCTAGAGATGCCGAGAAGAAGAGGGAGAGGGTGGCGGGAGTCCTATCCAAGCTTATATGGATGCAGCGAGAAGACTCCTTATAGGGGAGTGCCATCCAGGCCAGGATGGAGCGGCGATTTGCCTTGATGAAGCGGGACTATAAACATCTTCTGTGCGAGATGGATCATATGAGAGGCAGAAGTGAGGAGACCTCTCCCGGGAGTCACATTGCGTGGGCCCGGAACTAGCTGCGCATGGTCCACCAGGAGCTCACTATTGTGAGTTCTTACAACTATCCGAGAGTCCCCCCAAGGACTGGGAGGCTGGGTCGGGGTCGCTTGCAGTGGGAGCAATACAGAGCTCTATGGATTTTCGCCTTCTCTTCCCCTAACCCCCAGCCTTCCCGTCTCGCATGTACCCTTTCGTGCTTGTAATAAACATGAACATTTGATACTCTATTTAATTTTATTATTCCTCTCGCCCGGCGAGAGGCCTATTATTTGTTTAATCTTATTTTTCATGTTGTTCTATCTTACCGAGTGTCTAGCTCTCGCCCCGCTCTTTCTCTATATATTTGTTTTGTTCTTACTCTGGGACCCCTCTAAGAGGATTTCACCCTTTGCAGGTATACAAAGCGTTGGCGGAACCAGACGGAAGATGAAATGTTGGATTGTACAAAATTGTTATCTGCTCTTCCGCCATTGGGAAAAATGTCATGATCACCGCATATATTTTTTGTATAAATTGGCCGACTCACCAATCACATTTACTTCCACTTGATACCAAGCCTTTGTTTTCCTTCCCCCTTGCTCTCGCTACTTCCGCAGCCACGAACCTTCTCGCGCATCTCTCTCTCTTTATCCCCTTTTCGCCAACTCACAAAATGTCGGGCGAAAACGAGGGCCGCACCAAATGCGCGCAAAACTTCCTTGAGCACAACTTCCCTCCCTTTCTCTAGACCAGGACCTAATACGCCTCCATAGTGGGGGACTACATTCCGGCGGGGTTCATCACGCGCAACCTTGGGAATGAGGACAGGGTCAACTTCCTATCAGAAGGGGAGCTTACCATTCTGCTGGACCACTTTAAGGTGGGGTTCCGCCTCCCCCTCTGGCTGGAAATGCGTTAGGCCCTTCAATACTATGGGGTAGTGCCGGCCCAGCTCAACCCCAACTCCATGGCGCTACTGGTGGATTTCGCCTGCTACATGCTCACGGAAAGGATCGAATTCAACCTCTCCATCTTCCATAAATTATTCAAATTCCACTCCAAAGGAGGGGTCGTCTTCTTCTCGAGCCAGTCGGTGAAGACCAGCAGTCTCGCCAACAAAAATCACGGCTGGCCCCAGAGGTTTGTCTTCATCTCAGGGAACTTCTGTAACATACCCTTCTTACCGGTTCAGTATAACGAGGCAACCTACAGGCGTCCGGCACTGGTGGTGGGCGCAAGACCGCCCTCCTCAACTTCTTTGGGACCAAGAACTTCGACGTGAAGTTCTTGCAGTAGGATGTCGACTGCCTTCCTCAAGTTTTCACCGATGAAGGTACCATTCCGCCTTACCCATTTAATCTCACTTCAAACTTTTAATACTAACCTCTATGGCTTTCGCAGGTGAGCGAGAGATCCCCCTCAACTAACCATTTGACAAGGCTAGGGGTTCCTCCGCCAACCTGGCTCTCGCCAAGCCACTCTCGCCTGCTGGAATGAGTCGGGCGCTCCTTCCCGACCAAGTGTCGGGAAGTGGAAGCCCGACGCTCCTTCCCCTTCCAAGAAATCTAAACCATCCCAGAAGGACAAGGGTAAGTCCGTTGCCGAGACCCCCGCCGAGACCCCTGCCGAAACCCCATCTGTCATGGGCGAAGTGGATGTCATTGGGTAGTCTGCCGCACCTCCCGAGACGGTTCCCGCCAAGCCAGTGCCGAGAGGGCATCAAAACTTTAGCCTTAGAGAGAAGTACCTAGATGAAGTGGGTCAGCTCCTTCTCCGGTGGGACCTAGAAGACAACCAGTCCTTAATCTCGCCGCTCCTCCCCTCCTAGATAGAGCAATACACGACCAGCGACGAGCCTACACGCTTAGTTTCGTGCTTTACAGCTGTGTAGACGCTAGTTTATATAACTGGGAGACTACCCAGGCTCTCGCCCATTAATCCGTTCGAGACCAGATGCGCGCGTTCGATCTCGCGTACATGATGGCGCGCCATAGTATCAGTATCGAGCACAACCTGGTCGAGGCACTGAAATTAAGAGATCTCGCTGTTGTTGAGGTGGCCACGCTAAAGGCCGATCCGGCGGCTTCCCAGAAGCTTCTTTCCATTCGCCCGGTGGTCGAGGTATGTCAATCTTCAAAGGCCTCCCGTCTTGCGATAATTTCATATTAGTTCTAACCCCATATTCCTCACAGGATTCCGCCCAGGCCCAGCTGTCGCACGCGCGGGAGGCTTCTCTCCGATGCGAGATCACTCTGCTGAAGGCCGAACTCAAAAAAGTGCAGGAAGCCAATGTACCAATTCCACTGCCGCCCGCCGAGAAGGTCCCGCGTCATCAATACTCTAACTACAAAATAGAGGTGATGATGCAGGAAAACGTCCAGGCGGCCTCCAGGACCGTAATCCAGGTGCTACGGGAGTTGGGGTTCCTGAACGTAGGCGGCGAGATGCTTACGGCATGCGGGACCCTTCCCTAGCTGCACAAGCCCATCCCAAAGCCTGTGGGAGAGGATGACTCGTCAAGCAGAAGCGGATCAAGCTCCTCCTCTAGTGAGAGAGAAGCCACCTCCAGCAAGAAGTCCATCGTCTCTTCCTGAAGACTTCCGGTCTCCTTTTTCCATGTAATTTTTCTCTTGTTTGATATTTCATGTGAGGGGCGACACTCGTAGAATTACAATCATTTGAGATAGTAAAATTAAATTCTCTTTTTTGCCAAAATGTCTTTTGGTAGTTAAATTTTGCTTCTTATCTATTGATACTCGCTAATGCTGTCGAACTTTCGCTCAAACCTTAGGCTCTTAGGAGATGACCGCACGGAACCCCTACTCCCTGAGCAGAGTTTACAGGAGGTTTCTTTGCCGAGATGTTCTTGCCGAGATAGTCTTATAGAGAGGCTATTGTGTGAGACCCTCTCTTTATGCTTGTCAATCGTACTCGTTTTCGAGCTTTCACCTATGCCTTAGGCTCTTAGGAGATGACCGCAGCCCATTCGCCGAATAATCCGAATAAACTTCGCCGAGATGGTTGTGCTGATATGGGCATGCCGAAAAGGCATTGTTGGGTACATTGGACACAATATACTTGATTTGAAGAAGCCCTTTTCAACTCAATGATATACACATGTTTGTATTTGATATATGTTTCAGTTTATATATACAAGTTTGCTACTTCATGTTGACTGGATAAGTGGACACAAGAAGCTGACTGGATGTTAAAGAAAAATTGTCTAAGTATAAATGTGTCGAGTGAAGTCAGCATAGTGCTGAGTAAAGTCAGCACAGTTGACATTCAGCAACCTGCAGTGCAGAAAAATGGCTAAGTATAAATGTGTCGACACACTTCAACTATATCGACATACTTGCAGAAGCCATGTTGAGACAAGTCAGTTGTCTCAACACACAGAAGACTAAGTTAGCAGTGTCAAGACAAGACAGCCATCTCGACACATTGAAGATTCAAGACAGCTATGTCGAGACAAGTCAGTTGTCTCGACACCTTGAAGACGGTCAGCAGTGTCGAGATAAGTCAGCATACTTGGCACTATAAAACTTGAAGCAGTTATATCGAGACAATACAACTGTCTTGACACAAAAAAGACAGGAGATTTTCCTAAGTAAAATTGTGTCGAGACAAATCAACTATCTCGAGACAATGAAGGATTAAAGTATAGAAGTCTCGACACAAGGCAGAAATAAAATATATAGACATCAGGCAGACAATTGTGTTGAGACAATCTAACTATCTCGACACTAAGCAGAATTAAAGAGGTTAACACAGAGGATGGTTGAGTCTAGATAAGTCAATTGTCTCGACACTCTCAAGTTTTAGATGAAAATTCTTTCAAGTAGAATTGTGTCGACACTGCTAAGATATCTCAACACAAGTGTCGAGACACTTTTGACATCTCAACACTTATGTTTCTGAAAATGTGCAAAGTCAACACAGAAGTGTCAAGACAAGACAGAACTGTCACTTCAGCTACAGTAATGCGATACTTCAACATAAACTATTTAAGTGGAGAATTTGAAGAATGTTGTCATACACTGATGTCATCATTCAGTTACTAGCCATCCATGAAGGCTATAAATAGAGGGGTTGTCTACACCCAAAAATACACACACCGAATCGGAAAAGGAAACAAAAATTCTCATTCTTATTACAATCCCGAGAAGGAGGAAGAAGATGAAGGTCTTCAAGAAAATCTCCAGATCCTTTATGAAAGTTGATCTAGAGATCAAGGTGGATCAGATCTATAATTTCATCAAGGTTATCAAGCCGATCAACATCAAGAAGATTGTAGATCCAGAGAAGCAACTTTTCATCCAGCCAATTTATCAAGAAGACATTCATTGCTGCTGAATTGAAGAATTTGTGCTAGCAGATATATCAAATTACAGATTTTCTATTTTCTTAGAATTTCACTTTTCATTTTTACCTCTACATTTTTAAGATCTCCTTGAGATCTGAGTGGGTAGGAGATCTTATCTCTGAGTTATAGGCCTATTTTATAAAGGCTAAGATAGGTTTCTTGAGGGACCTAAGGTAGGTGGTTTTGGGTGAATCACTGAGTTGTAAGCCTAATTTATAAAGGCTGAGGTTGGGTTCTTGAGGGACCTGAGGTAGGAGATTGAGAGAATCACTGAGGTAGGACCTGCTGGTCTGAGTGCAGGTTTCTTAATAGAAACTGAGCCTATAGGATCTTTGGATTTGAGTTAAAGAGGAGGAGCTATAACCTTATCTAACACATTGATAGTGAGGAAAAAGGAGGAAAGTGGATGTACCCTAGATAGGGGAACCACAATAAATTCTGGCGTATGTTGTGGATTACTTTTGCTTGTACTATGATCTAATTCATTGTAACAGCAAAATTAGTTAAGTGATAAAGATCTGATAAAGTAACTTAAAAAGTCACCTATTCACACCACTCTAGGTGATTATCTACCCATAGAATTATCTTTCAAGTGATATCAGAGGGAGGTTATTCAAGAAAGACCTAACAGTCTGAAAATGATCCAAAAGGGTATTAGAAAAATATCAGATCTATGGCTTCTGAATCTCACAGAGAACTCAGTTATATGAAATTGCCTATTTATACTAATGACAACTTTACTATATGGAAACAGAGAGTAAGATTGATCATGGAAGCCTCAGATCCAAAAATCTTTGTCACTATACAAGAAGGATCATATGTACCAATGAAAACATTTGTCTTAGATGCAAATATTCAAACCCCTAAGAAATTGTCAGAAATGAAAAAGGATGAGGTGGTACTTGCCACCATGGATAAAAGAGCACAAAATATAATAGTCAGTGCAATAGACAATTCAACCTTTCAGAATCTTATTTACTGTAATACATCCAAAGAGATGTGGGATTCTCTCATTGTATATATGGAAGGTACAGAAGAAGTAAGAGATTACAAAAAATCTCTCCTCAACCAGCAGTATGAGGCTTTCAGACAAGGAAAGACTGATTCTATAGAACTGTGTAATGAAAAGTTCTTTAGAATAGTAAATGACTTAAGAAACTATGACAGAAACTTCTCAAATTATGAGCTGAATGACAAATTCTTGAGATCCCTAAAAAAATAATGGGACATCAAGATTTGTTCTATAAGAGAAAGTGGGAATCTAAGAAATATGTTACCCCAAGACTTGTATGGGAAGCTTATATCACATGAGCTTCAACTAAACTCTAGAAAAGCTGAAGCAAAATCTGCTAGAAGTTTAACTCAGACTAAATCTGTGGCCTTCAAAGTAGATACATCTATGAAGCTAGAAGAGAAATCTCATCATCACCTAGAAGTGATGAAGATACAGATAGCACTGGAGCCTGTTTTTCATCAAAAGAACTATCAGATGATGAATTAGCACTGTTTACCAGGAAATTCAAGAAAATGCTAAGGAGAAGGAAGTAGTAGAATAAAAAGAAACCTTCTGGATCAAGCTCTAGTAAAAGCAAAAATAATTACAGTGAATGATCAGGTATTATTCTCATCAGAATAAATAATTTATGATTGACATTATTTGCTTTTGATATAACAGTCCTGAGCATATCATAGCTTACTGTCCAGCAAAAAGGAAGGAGAATAAAAAGTCTAAAGAAAAGAAGTTCTATAAGAACAAGAAATCAGAGAAGGGTCTGATGGCAAAGAAATCCAAGACCATATCTAATAGTGATATTAACTCAACTTAGTCAGAAGAAGAAATTGCTGGATTGTTCTCATATGAAGAAGAGTTCATTAGAAAGGCCATATACAAAGGGAAATGCTCCACAACTTCATCACACTATGGTGATTCTGAAGAAGATATGAGATCAATTTAATGGCACTATCAGATGGTCCAGAAATAGAAGCTCTTGACTGTCAGGAGACCTAGGTAATCTATAACAATTCAATATGTTCTAAAGCTTCTGTATATGAGACTCGGGATGAGCTAGACTCATGTGACTCAAAGTTTGATTCACATGAGATTAACACTGTGATTGAACTACAACAGCTCACAGTCAAATTTGGAAAGCTGTTGGAAGCCCTAGTAAGTAGCAAGAAGCTTATCAAAATATAAGCTATAGAGATAGCATTGCTAAAATATTTTGAGTATCATCATAAGATGGATACTCAGAAAATTGGTCTTCAAAGTTCTAAGTTGGCAATGCTGACTAAGATCATTGATGATCAAATCTTATTGCTGAAGCAGAAGGATGCAACTATTCAGGAGCTGGAACTCAAACTCCTGAATGAGAAAAGATTAGTACAACAATTTTCTAAACCTAAAACTGTATTGCCCATTATAGATACCTTCTCAGGAACACTCGGAAGTGGTCTTGGGTATGTTAAAACCAAGAGGAAAAGCGACAAAAAATTAGCAAGACAAAAGGGTCCAGTCATTCCACAAACTATGTTTCAGACTAAAGGAAAAGAAATCCAAAAGTCTGAACTAGCTGGACCAAGTTCATATGTGAATAAGAAAGCTATTCCTAATGTGCCAGCTTCAAGGAGGATAGTTGTAACTGAGAGACAAAATAACTTGTTTGCTCCTAGTAAAAATACAACTGACAAGTGTGCTGATTTCTGTCCTAAGGAATGTCAACACAAAATTTCTTCTGTTCTTCTAAAGAGGTGGTACAATAAGTATGAATGCTGGTGTTGTGGAAAGGTAGGACACTTTGTCTTGGACTGTTAGCTCAATTACACTATGTCTTCTGTTCAGAAAATATATCCAGTTAAGAAACTCACTGGTGGTTTCAATAGAGCCACAAATAACAAGAACCTAGGACCCAAAATAACTTGGGTTTCTAAGGAAAAATAAATTCTTATTTTGTAAGAATGTCCAAGCACCAGAGATAAACCAATCTGGTACTTGGATTATGGGTGTTCCAGACACATGACTGGAACAAGAGGCAGTTTGAGGGAATTTGTCCCCATGGAGAATGGACCAAAGGTAATTTTTTGTGGAGCTTACAAATGGTAAGATCACAAATGGCTTAGTCACTCTCACCAAAGTAGCTTATGTGGAAGGGTTGCAACACAACCTTATAAGCATAAGCCAACTTTGTGACCTTGGCTATGATATTAGATTCCACAAAGATGAGTGCCTAATAAAGAAGCCAAGTGACTAAGAGGTCGTCTTGATAGGCACTAGATGTGGGAATGTGTATTGTTTGAAATTTCTTTGTTTAAAGTCAGACACACCCTTATGTCTAGTTGCAAATGAGAAAGCCTCACACTGTGTCAAATGGCACAAGAGGCTAGCTCATTTGAACAATAAGGTCATCGGCAAACTCTTTAGTAAAGAGCTTGTTAGGAATGGCCCTAGCATTAAATGCTCTAAGGAGAGCATATGCTCAGCATGCCAAAAAGGCAAGCAAACCAAAGCTTCATTCAAAAGTATTGATTGCAAAGACTTATTGAGGTTGAAAGTGACTAGTTGTCTACCTAAATCACGTAGAGGGGGGTGAATAGGTGAGATCTGTATCTTTTGCAGAATTAAAATATTAGCACAAAAATCAAGCAAGCACAATCCATATGACACAAGAAATTATAGTGGTCCCCAACCTTGGGTACGTCCACTCTCCACCTCACCAATCTAGCACCACGCTAGACTTGGCTACTTTACTAAATCTCGGATTAAACAATCCAACACCTCGGAGCAACGCTCCTACAACTCGATCCTCAAAAACAGGATCTACACTTGGAAGAAAAACTTCATGTAAACTTGGAGACAAAGCTCCTACAAAGGTTGAAATAAGATTTTACAACAATAAAGAAAAAACAACTTCACTTCAGATCTGAAATCTTCAGATTTCTTCCTTCTTGAAAAACTGAAAGCTTGGAGAAGAAGATTAGGACGAATTCTTAAGATAAACACGATCTAAAATTTCTCTAATCTGACACGATCAAATGAGAGATTGAGAATCTGAAATTAGAAATCTTGCTGAATCCTTCTTCTGCTTTCAAATCGTTGGATCAAGGAACAAGCTTCAGTGAAGAACTAAGATGTAGACGACGGCTGTTCCTGATCTGAAAATGCGGTGATTCTGATTTGGAATAAGATTAATAGTAAAAATTATTAGGATTATGCGGAATCCTTGACGAGACCTTTTATAGGTCATCTCTAACGGTCTGAATTCTCTAATGATGATCCATGTGGACCAATCATGAGAGATTTATATTAGAAAAGAATTTCGTCAAATACTTAAAGAAAAATTTTCTGCACTTCTATTTCTCGAGAGAAGGGTTGATTTCTCGAGAACAACTCCATTGTTTTTGAGAAAGGATATGAGCTTATCGAGAAGAAATTCTTAAGGAAACTAATGAAAATGAGTTTTGGTTTCTCGAGAAGAATAAAACTTTCTCGATAAAAGAATTTTGCCTCTCGAGAAATAAATTATGATTTCTCGAGAGCATCCTTGACTTCTCGAGAACAGTTTAGATTTCTCGAGAAATAACTTCTACTTTCTCGAAAAATAACTTGGCCTTCTCGAGAAATTTTTTGGCTTTCTCTAGAAACAAAGACTTAGAAGAATTCTGAGAAATTTATAAGACTTCTCGAGAAGATCAAGGCTTTCTCGAGAAATGCTCTTGGGCTTCTCGAGAAATGCTTCTACTTTTCGAGAGATGTTTCATGGCTTTCCGAGAAAGGAACTCTGCTTCTCGAGTAATTAACTTTGCTTCTCGAGTAATTTGCTTCAACTTGTCGAGGAATTTACTTAGAAAATTTTCTTAACAAAATTTTAATTCTACTTCTTGGAGATCAGCAACACATTCTTTCTTCCATATCTTTAGTACTTAAGAATAAAGTGTGTCCCAATAGAGAGGTTACACATGATTCAACACTATGGATCATACAATGAGGGATTACATTGCATGGTCATGTATTTGGTGACTCACTGTAAACTAACATTGGTCTACACTTAGTAATAGTAACCTGCAAATACTTAACAAGAAAGTGACATCAAATATAAACTTAATTCATTTTAGTTCAAGGGCGACTTCATACAAATCTGGGTTATTATAGATACAATACACAACAATCTCCCCCTATTTGTAGAATTCAGAACCCTCTACACTAAGGTGAATTACATAAAAATAATCAAGTAATTAACTAGTAAGCATAGTAAAGATGGCAATGATGAAGAAGAAATAATATATCAGCAAAATTCAAAATCATATATATATAAAAATTGTACATAGAGGGATCTAGGTCCACAACATTATATACTATGGCTTAATTCTACTCATTTGAATTATTATTGTTGTTTCCTTTCTTTCTTTTCTTGCTGCCTCTTAAGATATCTGTAAGGTTTGGGGTAGTACTTCGGAGGCCGAGGAGCATCTGGATTTTTGTGGCCATGTACTCTATCATGATTTCTTCTCTTGGTCATAGAAGTTTCATATTATTTCCATTCCTTGTGGCTGTAGTGCTCATCTCTATTTCCGTTTTGTTCTATAACCAACTTTAGAGTATCCAAAATAAGAGATTTGGAGGTTGGGCTCCATACTTCAACAAATTCTTATTCTCTTCTTCTTTCAGCTTCTGGATTGGGAATGGATCGTCTTGCAGAGGCACCTTCACCGTATTTCCTTCTTTTTGGCACTGGCATATCAGATGGAAGGTTCTGAGATGATTCTGGTTGATCTTGATTCCACACCTAAGAATATTGAGCAGGAGAAGCTTCATAATAAGAAGTTTCACAATATTCAGGTCTAGGTTAGAATGAGGGCTTCTGAACTGTTGGATTGAGATAAGGAGGAGGGGCAGCATTTGGATCAACTTGAAATTCAGGGAAGATCTGGTTGTGCATCCAAACTGCTGTATCATAGGTATGAAATTTAACATCAATAATCTGGGTTTAGACATCAGTACTTATTTCTTTTAGCTTTTCTTCCCATAGAGTCTTCATGGTTCCATCATATTTTTCTAGATATTCCTTGACCAATTTCTCCCCCTTTCTGACTTCTATAGATATGGTGGCTATGGCCTCTTCTTTGAACTTGCAAACTTCTTCATACGTCTTGAAGTTGTGCTCTTGAGCATTCTTTTCCAACTGAATCTGGTTGTTTGCCAATGTGATTGATTGATCCATTCCATTACCAATACTAGTAATGGTGTGATCTAAGGCTTTTCCACTTATTTGGAATAAGTGTTTGAGGTTTTTCAGTATATATTATGTTGAATTTCAGCGAAGTCTCTGCTCATCTCTTTTTCTAGAGCAGTGACTTTGTTTGTGACAGCTTTGAGAGAGTCGTCAAAATATTTTCTTTGCTAAGCTAACATAGATTCAATCTTACTAAGAAGAGTATCTTCAACAATTGCTATAGCTAGAGGAGGTGGAGGAGGTAGAGCCTGAGATGACCAAGCAGGAATTTATTCAATGACAACCGAGCTCTTGCCTCTGGTGGTATGAATCATGGCCTTCCCTTCCTCACCAATAATAGTAGGGATGGAGAAGTCCAGGCTTCTGAGAAGGGGTTCAATTGGATCTAGAGTGATCTCATCATCATCAGAAAGAATTATCTCATTCTCCCCCTCAATATGTTTTGGGGAGAGGGGAACATCGGGAACCTACTCTGGAGTCTTTGCAAGAGAGGAGGAGGGTTGAGCACTTGAAATCTTTTCAGGGGATATGACTAGAGGATCATCTGAGTTGAGTTCCTCAGTCATCTTACTTATGTCCTCTGAAGTATCTAGTAGAGTAGCTTGGTTAAGGGAGGAGTGAACACTCATACGTGACCCATCATCCTGAGTCGGGGTGCTCTGCTCATCATCTGACTGAGCTTGACCTTATTTTTTCATTCTCACCTTATCAACATCAGCTTTCTCATGAACTTGGGCAACAGGAACATCTGTTTGAACTTCTGATTTTGGAACTTCTTCCTGTTGTGAATCTTCTTGAATTAAAGGAGCAGGATCCCCCTCAGCAGCTGCACTCGATGTGCTAACTGTATCAGTGTGAGGAGGAGATGGGATCCTGTCCTCATCATCAAATATTATTCTATGGGCTAGAGGATCTTGTCCTGGCCTTGGGAACCTGATCTCCCATCTCTAGATGGAGGAAATAGAGACCTTCTTGAGGTGGTGAATTGCCACACCTTTAGTTATGACGAAGATCTCTAGGTGAGCTTGATTTAAGTATAGAGAGATAATTCTACCGAAATTTGGCGCCTTCAGACTCTCCTTGATCTTGTCAAACAACATGTATTCCCATACAAACCACAACAGTCATCATATCAAAGAAATCTGTAGAAATAATTGATCCAGTTTTACACAGAAGTACCTTCCCTAAAGTGTCAGCCAAAAGATTACTTTTATCAGACAAGTTCTGTGTACTGAAGTGGCGAAATCTGGAAGACTACAAAAGGAGTAGGCTCTGGAATAGTCATCTGCTTCCAGATAATCCTCCTCATCGATGGATGACAATCGCAGAAACTCTGTGATAGAGGATGGCTTGATTTTGAATTTCATACCTCTGATTATAGTTTTCAACAATGTCCCGCCTCGTTTGATCTTGGAATATTGGAAAAACTCTTCAACTTTAGGTAACAATACTTTACACGGATGTTCCTAGACAAATGTGAGGTTGGCAGCATCCAGGAGGTGCAGAACGTTCTTGAAGTCGTTAAAAATGTCCTCTATGCCAGCACGAACGAATTCGCTGCCCACACCGATCTTGAAAGGAGGAGCCATTGAATATAGAGAGAGCGAAATAAAGGATTTGCTGGAGATGATGCGGCGGATTATGCGAGAGAGATGGAGGAAAGCTTCAAAGAACTGAAGGGTTTTTCTCGGGAGAGTCAGTTTGAAAGTGTGGTATTGGATTTCTATGGACTTTTCTATTTATATAATTTGAGAATTAAGAATAGAAATTAAAAAATCAAACCTAGAATCGGTGGTTCAAATTCTTCAGAAAATCTTCCCGGCGTAAGGCCATTTCGCGAGAAAGAAGTTTCCTTTCGAGAAATTGAGTTATCTTTCTCCGAGAATTGGAGTTAGTATTTTCTCGTGAAATGACTTTTCTCGTGAAATCAACTTGTTCTCGAGAAAGCCATTTGAGTTCTCAAGAAATCCACTTATTCTGGGATTAATTCCTTGTCTTCAGATATGATCAATTCAGGATCCCATGTTGAGCATGCCAAGTTCTATCTTGAAAAAAGAGAATTTGGCCTCGTCTAGCGGCTTGGTGAAAATATATGCTGTCTGCTTGTCCGTCGGGACATAGCTGAGGGCTATGTCCTAATTCTCCAAATGTTCCCGGATGAAGTGGTAGCATATTTCGATGTACTTTGTCTGGCTGTGGGAGACTGGATTGTTTGCGATAGCTATTGCGCTGGATGAGTCGCAGAACATATGAATTTCTTGGAATTTTAGATTGTAGTCTTCGAGTTGATTCCCGATCTAAAGAAGTTGTGCGCAATAACTTCCCGCAGAGATATACTCTAACTCAGCAGTAGAAGTTGCGACACAATTCTGCTTCTTGCTTCTCCATGAGATAAGTCATCTTCCGAGGAATTGACACATCCCGAAAGTGCTCTTTCTGTCATCTTTGCTACCTGTAAAGTCAGCATCAAAAAATCTAATTAGTTCTCTGTCATTATTTCTTGGGTACCATATAAGCCAAGATTTGGTGTACCCTTAAGATATCTCAAAATTCACTTTGCAGCAGTATAGTGAGATTCCTTAGAGTTCACTTGATATCTGACGCATACATATGTTGAGAACATTATGTCAGGCCTACTAGTAATAAGATAGAGCAAGGATCCAATTATGATCTTGTACTTGGTTTCATCAAAAGGTTTTCCTTTCTCATCCTTGTCCAGAGATATAACTGAACCCATTGGAGTCCTCATAGAGGTTGCGTTCTCTATTCAAAATTTCTTAATCAACTCTTTAGTGAACTTCATTTTAGAGATGAAAATTCCATCTTCAGATTGTTTCACCTGAAGTCCTAAGAAATACTTCAGCTCACCCATACTGCTCATTTCAAACTTCCCTTGCTTAAGTTTGGAAAACTTTTTACAGAGGTTGCCATCAGTAGAGTCAAAAATAATGTCGCCGACATAGATTTACACTAGCAATTCTTGCCTTTTACTTCCCTAAGAAATAATGTCTTATCTATCTTTCCTCTTGTGAACTTGTTCTCAAGAAGAAAGTTAGATAGCGTATCATATCAAGCTCATGGAGCTTGTTTTAAACTGTATAAAACTTTAAATAATAAGTACACATGATCAAGATCGTTAGGATCAACAAGACCTGGGGATTGTTCCACGTATACTTCTTCCTTTATATCACCGTTAAGAAAGGCTGACTTCACGTCCATTTGATAGACAGTGAAGCCCATAAAGGCAGCATATGTGAGGAACAACCTGATTGCTTTAAGTCTTGCCACTAGAGCATAGGTCTGATCAAAATCAATCCCTTCATTCTGTTTGTATCCTTTAGCTGTGAGTTTGAATTTGTTTTTGACGATGATTCCATCCTCATCATCCTTGTTCCTGTAGACCCACTTTGTTCTAATTACATTCTTGTCTTTGGGTCTTGGTACAAGCTTCCAGACTTGGAAACATTTGAACTAATTCAGTTCTTCTTCCATTGCAATTATCTAAGATGCGTCTTGGTTTGCTTCTTCAAATTTCTTTGGTTCAACCTGGGAGAGAAAACTCAAATGCAAATTTTCATTAGTAGTACCTCTACGAGTTATTACACCAACATGAGGATCTCCTATGATTTGATCAACAGGGTGATCCCTCAAGTATCTGAGCTCTAGAGTCCTTGCATCGGGAGCTTCCACTATTTCTGGGGTTTCCTATTCCACCTGGATGACTTCCTCATCTTGGTGATCTTCTTCTTCAAATGAGGTTGGAGAAGAGATCTTGATGAACTTTTGAGTATTATCTTCAGTTGTCTCATCCAAGCTTTAATTTTCCAGCCTTGAACCTGCATCTTCAATAAGAGCACTAGAAGAGCTACTATGGAGCAAACTCGTTTCAACAAATAAAACGTTAATTGACTCTTCTACCACTAAAGTTTATTATTAAAAATTCTATAAGTCTTACTATGACTACTATAACTTACAAAAATACCTTCAAAATATTTTTCTCCAAACTTTGTACGATGATATTTCCAATTATTAAGTACATAGCATTTGCAGCCAAAGATTTTGAAGTAGGGCACAGTCGGTCGTTTGCCTTTCAGTAGCTTATAGGGAATCTTACGATGGATTTTGTTGATTAATGCTCTGTTTTGCACGTGACAAGCTGTATTGATGGCCTCGGCCCATAAGTACTCTGGTAGAGAGGAGTCAGTCAACATTATGGTACATGCTTCAATGAGTATTCTATTCCTTCTCTCAGCAACTCCATTTTATTGCGGAGTACGTGGGGAGGAAACTCATGAAAGATACCTAGACTTCCACAGAATTCTGTCATGGCACCAGATTAAAATTCTGTTCCATGGTCACTTCTGATTCTGACCACTGAGTAATTTAATTCGTTCTGGATTTGCCTGACAAAATTCGTGAACACATCAAAAGTATCTGACTTTTGTTTCAGAAAGAACACCCAAGTAAAATGTGAGTGATCATTAACAATTACTAGCGTATATGACTTACCTCCTAAGCTATGAACTTGCATTGGACCGAATAAGTCCATGTGTTGTAAATACAAGCACCTTGAGGAATCTTTATCAGCAATGCCCTTAAAGGTGGCCCTTATCTGCTTGCCCATTTGGCATACATGACATGGACTCTCTTTAATGTACTTAATAGTAGGTGTGTCACGTACTAGATTTTGAGAAAATAACATATTAATAGTTTTGAAATTAATATGTGCTAGTCTCTTGTGTCATTGATCATAAAGAGATGCACTATCTTTTGCAACAAAACACACTGTTGTAGAAGTATCTAAACATAGAAAATTAAGACCAAAAATATTTCTACTCCTTGTGCCTGGTAATATCTTCACCATAGTGGAGGCTGATTTTATCAGGCACTGATCTTTAGAAAAGGTAGCAATAAAGCCTTTATCACATAATTGACTTATGCTAATCAGATTATGTTATAATCCTTTCACATAAGCCACATCAGTGAATGAGACTATACCGTTAGAAATTGTATCGTAGCCTTTTGTGATTCCCCGGTCAGAGCCACCAAAGATAACCTTTGGTCCGTATTTGACTGGAGTATAGTTCTGAAGTAGACTTCTGGTCCAGGTCATATGCTAAGAGCATCCACTGTCTAAATACCAGATAGGTGTTTTGTTAGCCTTTGGACATACCTGCAGACATAGTTCAGTTTACCTTAGAAACCCAAACGTATTTGGGTCCTTGGTTCCTTGTCAGCATACTCCCCCTAGGAGTGTTAACACTACGAGTGGCCTGCCTCGTATGGTTAACTTGAGGAGTTTCATAGTTCCTTGGATTAAACCAGCAATCCACAGTAAAGTGACCAACTTTGCGCAACACCAACAGTCAAACATGTTGTATCTTTTACAAGTCTCCTACTTGACCATTTGAACGTGTGGTATTGCAGGGGCGACGGATCTGGAGGTAGAGGCCTCATGATGATTGCACTCACAAGGCTTTTGCACCTCCTTTTCCTTAGGTACAACTGGCTTGGCTTTAATTTCCTTCTTTATATTATGGTCATGAACATATGGACCATAGTATTGCATTTGTATTTCCTCATAAGGTGCCTTAAAGATACTTTCATTGAAGTTCCGGAGACGGGTCCATCCTTGGTAGCACGACTTAGGCTCTACATAAGTAGGCCTAGTGAAGTGACTATAGGATGACTCAAAATCAAACTTGTTCGTAGGGAAGATGATAGCGACGATGTCCCGCCATATGCTCGTGACCGATTCTTTGACGGCACCGACTCGACGCGTTATTGTGATCGCCGCCACAACCTTACATTTGAAGACTCTGATGGACGATGTCGCGACAACTTCCACCATATTCCACCATCGATTGATGGCGCTGCCCCGCCACTGGTTGGAGACATTCGCCGCAACTATCAAGAAAAAGAAGATATCTGCCGCTACGATCTCCGCGCACGGCCACGTTTGTACGCTTAGCTCTTGGGTGTTCTCGCTTGGCACTTGGGTTCAGCATTAATTAGTGTTTTAGTTATTGTTTAAGCTTATATTTTAGTTTACTGTTAGTATAAGTCTAATGTTTAATGTAGTTTAATTTTACTGTTTGTTAAGGTTTGTTTAGGCAGAGTTTAATTTAATTCTTAATGTAAAATAATATATATGTGTTAAGTTGTATGGGAGACGGTATTAGACAAGCAAAAAAAAGGTTGTGAGCTTTCTCCCCTAGGGTTCGGCTCCATTGCCATTCCCGTGCGCAGTGAGATTCAGCCGTCACCGCCCCTCCGCTTGGCGCGAGAGTCACCAAGCTTGGAGACTGATGCCCTTGAAGATTCGCCCCTAGCCGCCGCTCCTCTTGGTGCTGCCCCACTGCCCGGCGATCTTCTCCCTCCTCGGGTGTGACTCTGAAGAAGGCGGCTAGCGTCCTGCGTCCGATGCGACTCTGACGTATCCGGTGGAAGTGCGACTCTTCCACTAGTTATCTTATTGTGATTCTTCTATTGGGTTTTGGGTAATCTCTCCCCTTACATCTAATGTGTTCATCTATATTTTGTGAGGAATGGTAGAATTGTGGATTCACATTATATTCTGAAATTTGATGGAGTTTGTGTTGTTTTAAATTTGAACTAAACGTATTTAATCGTTCTGATTTCTTCGTGTAACCTTGGATCGGGTAGACCTCTTGAACGCTTGCGAAATTAGGTTGAATCAACCTTTGATTTCTCTTTTGATTTCAAGAGATTTGTTATACCATCGTGTTAATTTTTTGGGGGGCTGATTTGGACTTGTTTGAATCATTTCCTTTAGTCCTAATTATCTCCATTTGGGTTTTTGAATGAATGCAAGTAATATGAAAGTGTTAAGCTAAATTGTCCGGATCGGGTAGATCCTATTCGCTTGAGCGGATATTGGCAAATAGCCCTTGTCCAATCTTAAAAGGCTTTGCGACCCTTCGCTTGTGTGGTGATTACTTTTGTGCAGTTAGAATGGTTGTATTTGATGCGTTAACGTAGATCTAACCACAAGAGTGCGGATCGCTAACGATCGTACGTATTCGGGTGATCGTACATTTTCGGTGTTAATTTGTTGTTAAAACTCACCGATTGCACGCCATGCATTTTGATGAAATGTTGCACTCACACGAATATTTGGTAATTGTGCGCAAGCGGTAACTCGTGCAGCATCAGAAGATTACCTTCTTAAATGTAGTTTGATTTAGAGGGGCCTTCCCTTTCTCTTCGGCTAAGGCTTTCTTTGCAGCCTTATTTCTTCTTTGAGCTCTACTCCTCCTAGAAGATTTACTAGGAGCAGTCTCATGACCCAACTCGGCTTCTTTGGCCTGTGCAGAGAATTCAGTAACAAGTGGAAGAATTGTCTTGGGCTTGGAGAAACTTTCAAAAAATTTCTTTTCTGCGTCAAGCTATTCTTCCAACTTTTTGATGATTTTCTGTTTCAGGTTAAGGTGCTCGAGAGTGTTGTTATATTCTTCGACCAGGTCTTGGTGATCCTTTCTGAGTGAGAAAATACTTGTGACTTCCTTCCTCATAATGATCTCCTCAGCCTTAAGGTATTTTAATTCCTTGGTCTGAGTTCTAACAACCTTTCTACATCGGCCATAGACTTTGATCAACTCTTTGTACTGACCCCATGAGTTCTGATTCATCATCAGAGGAATAGTCTTCATGGTCATTGTCAGGAACATCAGATTCAGAAATATTAGTGTGAATGCCCATGAAATTGGGGGGACATCTCCTTCTTTGTCAGAGTGAGCCATAAGACCGAAGCAGGCTTCTTCATCCTCACTTGACTCAGACGAGTCAGAGTCACTAAGAGTCTTCTGCTTCTTTGCTATGAAGCTCTTCTCCTTCTTTTTGCTTTTGGAGGACTTATGCTCTTCTATTCTTCCACCCTCCTTCTTGTGGGGGCAGTCAACGATCACATGACCTATCTTATTACAATAGTAACACACGATGTCAGTAGAATAATGTTTGTTCAGTTTAGATTTATACCTGTCAGTGTGACTTCTCTTTTGATAATCATCACCGTGTCATGATTTTCTGAATGAGGAGTCTTTTCCTCCCTTTTATTTTTTCTTACTTAGAAACTTCTTGAACTGACTTGAGAGAAGAGAGAACTATCCATCAGATAGTTCTGAGCCCGATGTGCTTGGATTTGATTCTTCTTCTTCACTTTCTTTGAGAGAGGGAACATGAAATGCTGCCTTAGCTTTCCTTGAACTGTCTTCCTTTCGTGAAACCGACTTCTCTTTTAATAAAGATCTGCTGCCCTCTTCTTTAGCTTTTCTGGCATTGATTTGAAGCTCATAGGACATAAGCTTCCCAAAGAGGTTCTGAGGGTCAGTGTCAGCCATTCTCCCAAAATCCCTGATAACACAGATCTTATTGTCTTAGGAATTTGTCATTTAGTTCTCCATTAGTGAAAACCCGGCCGTATCTCTTCAAGCCGTTGACGATCTTGAAGAAGTTTTCAAATGTATCAGCAATTGTGTCCTTGGGGCCTTGCTTGAAAGCCTCATACTTCTGGTTTAGAAGGGATCTTCTGTCATCCCTTACTTCAACAGTACCTTCCATTAGAACAATCAAGGATTGCCACATTTCCTTAGCAGATTGACAGTGAATAAGGTTTTGCAACATGAAGTCATCGACTGCACTTGCGATGATATTTTTTGCCTTCTTGTCTAGAGAGACAAGTGCAATATCGTCTTTGTCGAGATTCATCAATTTCTTTGGAACCTTTTTGGTAGGATCAATAGTGGAGACTGTCATGGGAACATACAGGCCTTCTTCCACTATAATGAAGATGCGGGGATCAACAGCTTCCATAAAAAATCTTATTCTCTCTTTCTACATGGGAAAATTAGCCTTTGTACACACTGGGAGCTTAGAGGAATCCTTGGATTTGTCCATGCTTGAGAATCTCTTTGACAACTATAAGGAGGTCTGTTCAAGGTGTGAACCTTATAGCGAAGAACACCCCTCTGATACCAATTGAAAGTGACTAGTTGTCTACCAAAATCACCTAGAGGGGGTGAATAGGTGAGATCTGCGTCTTTTGCACAATAAAATATTAGCACATAAATCAAGCAAGCACAATCCAGACGACACAAGAAATTATAGTGGTTCCCTAACCTTGGGCACGTCCACTCTCCACCTCACCAATCTAGCACCACGCTAGACTTGGCTACTTTACTAAATCTCGGAATAAACAATCCTACACCTTGGAGCAACGCTCCTACAACTCGATCCTCCAAAACGGGATCTACACTCGGAAGAAAAACTTCCTACAAACTCGGAGACAAAGCTCCTACAAAAGTTGAAAGAATTTTTTACAACAATAAAGAAAAGACAACTTCACTTCAGATCTGAAATCTTAAGATTTCTTCCTTCTTGATTAACTGAAATCTTGGAGAAGAGGATGAGGAAGAATTCTTGAGATAAACACGGTTTGAAATTTCTTGAATTCGACACGATCAAATAAGATATTGAGAATCTGAAATCAAAAATCTTGTCGAATCTTTCTTCTGCTTTCAAATCTTTGGATCAAGGAACAAGCTTCGGTGAAGAACTAAGATGTCGATGGCGGTTGTTCCCGATCTAAAAATACGGCAATTCTGATTTGGAATAAGATTAGCAGTAAAAATTATTAAGGTTATGCGAAATCCTTGACGAGACCTTTTATAGGTCATCTCTAATGGTCTGAATTTTCTAATGATGATCCACGTGGACCAATCATAAAAGATTTAGATTAGAAAAGAATTTCGTCAGATACTTAAGGATAAATTTTCTGCACTTCTGTTTCTCGAGAGAAGGGTTGATTTCTCGTGAACAACTCCATTGTTTTCGAGAAAGAATATGAGCTTCTCGAGAAGAAATTCTTAAGGAAACTAATGAAAATGAGTTCTGGTTTCTCGAGAAGAATAAACCTTTCTCGAGAAAAGAATTTTGCCTCTCGAGAAATATATAATGGCTTCTCGAGAACAGTTTAGACTTCTCGAGAAATAATTTCTGCTTTCTCGAGAAATAATTTCTGCTTTCTCGAGAAAATACTTGACCTTCTCGAGAAAATTTCTTGGCTTTCTCGAGAAATAAAGACTTAGAAGAATTCTGAGAAATTTATAAGGCTTCTCGAGAAGAGCATGGCTTTCTCGAGAAGTGCTCTTGGGCTTCTCGAGGTATGCTTCTACTTTTCGAGAAATGCTTCATGGCTTTCCGAGAAAGGAACTCTGCTTCTCGAGTAATTAACTTAGCTTCTCGAGTAATTTGCTTCAACTTCTCGAGAAATTAACTTAGAAAATTTTCTTAACAAACTTTTAATTCTTCTTCTTGGAGATCAGCAACACATCCTTTCTTCCATATCTTTAGTATTTGAGAATGAAGTGTGTCTCAATAAAGAGGTTACACATGACTCAACTCTATGGATCGCACAATGAGAAATTACATTACATGGCCCTGTGTTTGATGACTCACTGTAAACTGATATTGGTCTACACTTGGCAATAGTAACCTACAAACACTTAACTAGAAAGTAACATTAAATACAAACTTAATTCATCTTAGTTCAAGGGTGACTTCATCTAAATTTGGGTTATTGTGGATACAATACCCAACAGAGGTATTTATACCTCTTGCATATGGATTAATTTGGTCTTATGCCACTTTATAGTTTAGAAAGGAGAGTCTACACCTATGTACTTATTGATGACTATTCCAGATTCACTTGGGCTTTCTTCTTAAGGAAAAAGTCTGAAACCCCTAATGTCTTCAAGACTTTTGTTAAACAAATTCAGAATGAATTGAACTATTTTGTGGTTAGAATTAGAAGTGATCATGGAACTGAGTTTCAATCTAATTATATGACAAAGTTTTGCGGAGAACTCGGGATTCAGTAAGAGTTTTCCTCACCAAAAACACCCCAGTAGAATGAGATTACTGAGAGGAAGAATAGTACTCTCATTGAAGCTGGAAGATGCATGCTGAGTGTTTCTTCACTTCTAGAATACTTCTGGGTTGAAGCCATCAATACAGCATATCATGTTCTAAATAGAGCTTCTGTCAACAAAAGATTGAATAAAACTCCTTATGAACTTATGAAGGGGAGAAAACCAAACTTGGCATATTTCAGAATCTTTGGATGTAGTTGTTATGTCCTAAATAATGGAAAAACATACATATCCAAGTTTTCTTAGATGTCCTATGATGGCATATTTATTGGTTATAGGGACCACAGTAAGTCATATAGGGTCTACAACTTGAGGGATCAAGTTGTGGAGGTATCTATTCATGTTGTATTTGATGAAAGTTCTATATTTTACAATGATAAGCCAGGTTAATCATGCACAACAGGTGAAGACTTGAAGATAAAGGAGCTAACTATAGAAGATATTGTTCAAGCAAGCTAGGATATGCAAGATGGAGTCAACATTATTGAGGAAGTACTTACACATGAACAATAAGGAGAAGAAACTCAGCATGATGCAGGTGGTCCAGGAGAAGAAGTCACATTACCTGTTGTTATCAAACATCTAAAGGATCATCCAAGGGAATTGATTATAGGAGATATTGCACAGGTGTGACCACACGAAGCAAACATCACAACACCGTGATGTACTCAAGTTTTCTGTCCCAAACAGAACCAAAGAAATTTGAAGAAGCTAATGGGGATCCATTTTAGATAGGTGCAATGCAAGAAGAATTGAACTAGTTCAAGAGATGCAATGCCAGGAAGTTGGTTCCCAGACTAGATGACTATAACATCATAGGAACCAAATGGATATATAGAAACAAACTGGATGAGAATGGTGTTATAGTCAGAAATAAAGCTAGCCTAGTTGCAAAGGGATATAGACAAGAAGAGGGGATAGACTTTAATCAAACCTTTGTATCAGTTGCTAGATTGGAGGCTATAAGACTCTTCCTAACATATACAGCCTACAAAAGTTTCAAAGTTTACCAAATAGATGTGAAGTCAGCCTTCCTAAATGGTAACCTTAAAGAAAGAGTATATGTTGAGCAACCCTCAGGTTTTGTTGATTTAACTAAACCTACTAATGTTTATTTGCTTTTAAGAGCTCTCTATGGTTTAAAACAAGCATCAAGGGCTTGGTATGAGACTATGTCTAAGTTCCTTCTGGAGAATAAATTTTCAAGAGGGAAAATAGACAAAATACTATTCCTAAGGAAAGTCAAAGGCAAGACCATCCTAGTACAAATATATGTTGATGACATTATATTTGGTTCTACTAATGAGTCACTTTGCACTAAGTTTACTAAATTAATGCAAAGAAAGTTTGAGATGAGTAGCATGAGTGAACTCAAGTTTTTCTTGGGTCTCCAAGTTAAGCAAACTTTAGATGGAATTTTCATTAGTTAGTGTAAGTTCACCAAGGAGTTAATCAAGAAGTATGGCATGGAAACTGCCACTTCAATGAGAACTCCCATAGAGTCCAGTATATCTTTAGACAAGGATAGTGTTGGGAAGCTAGTTGATATCACCTTGTATAGGGGCATAGTTGGATCACTACTCTATCTAACAGCTAGTAGACTAGACATAATGTATGCCACCTGTGTCTGTGCCAGGTATCAAGCATGCTCTAAGGAATCTCACTATACAACAGTTAAAAGAATTTTGAGATATCTAAAGGGCACACCTAATCTTGGCCTATGGTATCCTAGGAATAGTGATTTTGATCTAATAGGCTATTCACATGCAGACTATGTAGGATCTAAAGAAGATAGGAAAAACACATCACTGTCATGTCAATTTCTTGGAAGGAGACTGGTGCCATGGAGCAGCAAAAAAAAGAAAAGTGTAGCAATATCCACAGCTGAATACGAGTACATTTCAGCTGGTGGTTGATGTGCACAATTGTTTTGGATTAAGCATCAATTACAAGATTATAATTTCAAGCTAAGTAAAATTCCTTTATACTGTGATTCTACTAGTGTTATTTCTATTGCAAACAATCTTGTGTCACATAGTAGAACAAAGCATATTGAAATTAGATATTATTTTATCAGAGAACATGTAGAAAATGAAGATATTAGCTTAGAACTTGTTCCAACAAATAAACAAATTGCTGGCATTTTTACTAAGCCACTAGAAGAAGAGAAATTTAATTTCTTTCAATTTGAACTTAGAATGTTAAATCTTGAGTAAAATAGTAATAACATAAGTATAAAACTGATTAATCAGAAATTAAGTCCACTTATTTAGGTTTCAAGGATAAGCTTCAAAAGTTTCAAGAATCAACACTTAAGAAAAATAAAGGTTAGGCTAGTCCGCTTCGAGACACAAGAAAGTGTGTCGACACTATAGATTGTGATATGTTGAGACACATGAAAGTGTGTCGACACTGGATAACCTTAAGTGTTGAGACACTAGAGTGGGTGTCGAGACATACGGGTGTCGAGACCCTAAGGTACATATATTGAGAAACATAATTCTTGTGTCGACATATCTAGATAGATAAATTATCCTTATGTCGACACTAGGTATTTACAAAAAATTCGAAATAGACTAAATGCAGCGCGCCTTTTTGTCTTCTGCGATAACAACTATAAATAGGGAGTGAAAGAAGTTGTCGTCTATGCTTACCTGAAATCCTGAGAGATTGATCCCTGAGTGTCGAGACCTATAATTCCGATTAGTCAACACTCATCATTCATTTCCTTCACCTTCAATGGCTCCCAAGAACGATGATAACATTTTCGAAGGTTTTCAGTCCGCAGATGATGAAATCAAGAAGGTGGTAAACCTAATTGATGAAGCTGGCTTGAAGTATTTGCTTTCTGAACCAACAAATATCTGGAAAAGAGAAGTATCAGAATTCTTCTCCAATGCATTACTAGAATTAAGTTCAACAAAGATTAAGTCAAAGGTGAATGGAACAAAAGTGAAAATCACAACAAGAAGACTGTCCAAGGTATTCCACTTACCTAGAATGTACCAAGAAGAAGACTT
This sequence comes from Platanthera zijinensis, assembly GCA_039513925.1. Taxonomy (NCBI): domain Eukaryota; kingdom Viridiplantae; phylum Streptophyta; class Magnoliopsida; order Asparagales; family Orchidaceae; genus Platanthera; species Platanthera zijinensis. Next base: position 226,065,308 of record CM077081.1, read on the forward strand.
AGACTCTGTTAATACCGAAGATGCATTAGAATGGTGTGGATTGGCTCATACTACGAAGCTGGGAAGTACCCTGTTCCATAAAGGTATGAACAATCAAAGGAAATTCCTGTCAGAAATAATAGTGAAGGTGTTGCTATGCAAAACAGGTGCACATGATAGGATATCAACCAACATGTTTCAGCTAATGGCTCGAGTAATATTCAAAGTCAAGACTGACTGGAGCAAAGTAGTCTTTGACAAGATTATAGAATGCCTTAAGAAGCCCAATCTGGACAGAATAATTAGCCTCTACTTAGTACAGGCTATTCATGATTGTCTGAACCTGAAAACTTGAACAAAGATCAACCATATGCACAGAATGGATATGAGTATTTCATCTAGGTGCGATAGAGTACTATCCAAATAGACACCTGTAGTGGTAAAAAAGACAGAAAAAGAAGAAGGTTGTAGTGGTGAAAGAAGATTCTTCCAGTGAATCTGATGGAAAAGAGAGTTCAATCTCAGATGACCAAGATACTCCAGCCCAAGAAATTTCTCCTAGGCCCTCAACTAGAACTAGGGTTCAGATACAGGGGGAGATAATCCCAGAGAAGGACCACATTGAAGAAAAAACCTTAATGTGCTTCCAACTTTAGAAAGTGAAATTGCTGACAAAATAGTAATGAATGTGATCCTTGACCTGAACACAGCAGAAGGACTGGCTATTGCTACTGCACAAGATCTGCAGATGACAGATAAAGACACTGGAAATAAAGTCTATAAGGAGACTGAAGAAGAAACTCATTTGGATAAAGAAGATGACGTTCAGGGGGAGTTGGAAGATAATCTCCGACAGGATCCTGTTCCTGACCCTACAGGTCAACAGGATTATATCATAATGGAAGACCTCTCCTTTGCTCAAGATGATGCAAGGGTTGAGTGGGAGACGGACAATATGCTTCCTAACACTGATAGAGATAAAACACCACCAACAGTTACAATTGACAGCTCATTTGGCTCTGAGGGGGAGGAAGCCTCTTAGTTGAGAAAAAATAAGATTGAGGAAGTCAGACAAAGGAGAAAAAGCTACAAGAAAATAATTCATTCTGGAACAACTCCTGCTCCAGATTTGGATTTAAGTTCTTTTCTAGTTCAACTACAAATTCTGCTTGATCAACACATGACACAACTAGAGAAATATGTGGATGAAAGCAATAAGGAGTTGTAGTTTTAGCTGGCCCAAGACATCAAATCAATACGATTTGAGGTCAATCTATTAAAGAAGGATATGACTGATTACTTCCAGAGAGGAGCACATGCTATAGTCTACATGGCAAAACAACAAGCAGACTCAAAGAAGATTGAATATGACATGGCAGTCAAACAAGGCTATATCCTTGAAAATCAGACCAGAATGAATGAAAATTTGATAGAAATGTATAATATTACCCTGAATAAGCTATAAGAACACACATCAACTCTAGAAGCAAAGATAGATACAACTTCTACTTCTGTTGAATCCAAGATCTCAACATAGTCAGATTCAATGGTTCAAGCTGTCAACGATTTTGCCAAAACCCTCACAGATAACCTGACCAAAGTAAAGACTCATCTTACCTTAGGATTACATCATACTATTGATCAAGTCTGATTTCAGAAGAATGATTTGTGAGATCTTATTGAAAGAGAAGTCATAAAGGGGGAGAGTAATGATAAAAGCAAGCTATTAACATGCTAAGTGGATGTCCAATAGCTTCAGAGCCACTCTAGGCTATCACCCCCTATGTGATGATGATCAAACAGCTGAGTCTTGCTGCCAACCAACTCAGTTGGAAGGTCTTCACCTTGCTGCTAAACAGATCATATATCCTCCTCCATAGTTTGAGGATATTCATAATATAGTTCAAGCCATGTACAGTCCTCCACCTGATGTTCAAAATGTGAGATGTGAAGAGGTGGAGATGACTGATGTTGCTTTGCTCAAGTAAAGGGAAGTACAGTTATCAAAGAAGAGATTCAGAGAGCAGGCTAAAGCTAAGCCAGACTTTGAGCAGTGGAGTCCAAACTCAAGAAACATTATACTCACTGCTTGGCAGTCTGTTAACAACAATAATTATGATAGGGGGAAATGGTACTCTGAGCAAGAATGGGAAAAGCACACCAAGCAACATGAGGTCATCTATAAATTTAGAAGAGATCTGAAAGCATGGGTGATTCCACCTAATTCAATTGAACCCTGAAAGTATTTTCCAAAGCCTTACCACTATTTTGAAAGACAATTGCTCAAGGCTGAACATATCATAAAATCCAAGAATGACAAAGGCAAGAAGATAGCAGATGACAAGGTGTATGAAGTAAAAGAAAAGATATAATCTGGAAAAAGCATAGTCATCAAAGATCAAGAGAATTCTTAGAATATGTTTTCTAGAGATTGTGTAACTTTACTTTTAGATCAGTGAAATAAATTAAATAAATATAATCCTTAAACAAATTTATAATGAAAATTTTGGTTGCACTATGTTCCATATGTGTTATCATTTGTGATCGCTTCATATGTTGTTCAGTACTGTTGATTTTATAACTCTATCATTGTATTTTGGTTTCATATTATATATCATTGAATTGGGGTTATGACTTCTTCAAATAGGGGGAGATTGTCTGGTATATTGGACACAATGTACTTGATTTTAAGAAGCTCTTTTCAACTCAATGATATACACATGTTTGTATTTGATATATGTTTCAATTTATGTATACAGGTTGCCTACTTCATATTGATTGGATAGGTGGACACAAGAAGCTGACTGGATTTTGAAGAAAAATTATTTAAGTACAAAAGCATCGAGTGAAGTCAGCATAGTACTGAGTAAAGTCAGCACAGTTGAAATTCAACAACCTATATTGCAGAAAAATGGCTAAGTACAAATGTGTCGACACACTTCAACTGTGTTAACACACTTGTAGAAGCTGTGTCAAGACAAGTCAATTGTCTCAACACACAGAAGACTAAGTCAGCAGTGTCAAGACAAGACAACCATTTCGACACATTGAAGATTCAAGACAGCTGTGTCAAGACAAGTCAGTTGTCTCGACACCTTGAAGACAATCAGCAGTGTCAAGATAAGTCAGCATACTTGATACTATAAAGCTTGAAGTAGTTGTGTCGAGACAATACAACTGTCTCGACACAAAGAAGACAGGAGATTTTCCTAAGTAAAATTGTGTCGAGATAAACAATTAGACCCGCGATGTGCTTGGAACTTTGATTTATTGCCTATCATGTGCTTGGAACATCCTAAGTCCATGTACCAAATGTCTTCTTTGTCCTTAGCCTGCATACACATCTAGGAAGAGGATGAGAGTAAAGATCTGATTACCCAAGTGGTTCCTCCCATAGTATAGGTGGAAGCCTTAGGTACCCAGATTTGTTTAATAGAACAGTGTCCCGTCTTCTTACAAGTGTGTGTTGTGTGAACAAACTTATCACATTTAGCACACTTGATGAAAGAAGTCGACAGGTTTTTAAAAATAAATTTTGACCTTTTGTTGGAAGCTAAAGGGACAGTAGTTTTATTAATTTTAATTTGAAAGAAAGATTTTCTGTACTTTTTCTTATCGCCGACGACAGTGGATGTTGTCGGGAGATAGTGTTCAGGTGAGTATCCAAAAAACGCAGAGAAGATTTATTCTACTTCTGAACGGCGGCAGAGGCGGTAGGATCTCGTGAAAAAAGGGAGTGGCAATGGCTTCCTGTGAAATCAATGACGGGAACATTGTTTCCACCTTCTGATCGGCAACAACCAGGAAACTGTACCTTCCAGGAGGCATGAGCTAACAACAGCGACACAAGAATCCTGAGTGGGATAAACTCCTTCCTTGCGACAGAAAACAATATCTACGGTCCTTTCCGATCGGCGACAACAGTTAAACTTTCCCGATCTTGCACCAGAGCGACGTCGGGGAAGAATTTTTGTGGCCAACGGTGAAGAACATGCGTAATTCTTGAGCGGCGGCACCTGATTTCACAGAAAAAAAAACACGGGAGTGGGGACTAGGGAAACACCAACGAAAACTCCGAGAATGTCAGTGCGCTCGAAGCATGTCGTGTGGTCATTAAGTTTGGAACAACCTTCACGTTTCCCCCAGCAGGGGTTTTTATATGCGTAACCCTAAATCCCCGATGATGGGTTATTGGATGTCTAACGGATCCAATCGAAACCCAATAAGAACCCGTTACCAATATGAAATATACCTAAGCAGTTTTGACGTCTTTGGTTTCCTCAATCGTAGTAACAATGAGATTAAATTTTGAAGGCAAACATCTCATGATTTTGGGGGCAATTTTCTTATCTTTTCACTTGTCCCCAAAAGTATTTATCTTATTCACAATCCCCGCCATTTTTGTTACAAACTCTTTAACAAATTAAGTTTCCTTCGTAGAAATGTTTTCAAACAATTTCCATTGATGTTGAAGCTTGATAGAGATTACCTTCTTGGAACCTTGAAATTCACTGAAGAGGATATCCCATGCTTCCTTTGGTGTGGGAGCCCCCATTATCCTTGGGTAGATGTCCTTGATTATTCTATGATGCAAGATGAGAAGAGTTTTAGCTTCTTCTTTGGTTGCTTTAAGGATGGCAGCGTCATTTGTTTCTTTCCCTTTGGACGACTCAGCGGGCTGCTCCATTTTTCCATTTTGCACCAAGTTTCAGAGACCCTGTGACTCGAAGACAGGTTGCATGGGGGTGGACCAGAAATCATAGTGCTTTTCATCAAAGATGGGAACACCAGATTGAGTGAACTAGAACATGTGGGATGTATTCGACGCAGCCATATGATGAGATTGTTGGTTTGAGCTGGTGTTGACCCGGTCAACTTGCTCATTTTGTTTTATACATATTTTTTTATTATTGTGTCAAGTATGGCGGAGGAGAGAGAGAGAGCATTTATGGTGGATGCAGAGTTGGCCACGTGGAGATTTTGTATTGGTCTGTATTGCCTATATATAGGCTTGTACATTTTGTTTTTATGTGCTGAATGAAAAAGGATTTCTTCCCCTCTATTGACTCCCGCAGGAGAGAGAAGCGAGAGAGAGAAAGTGAAGTAGCGGGAGAGAGAGGTAAAGCGAGGGATAGAGAGAGAGAGAGTGAAGCAGCGAGATAGAGAGAGAGATTGGCTGAGAGAGGTTTTTAAAAAAGGTGAAAGCAGGTGAGAGAAGATAGAGAGAGAGAGTTAAAATAGTTGGTTTTGTTCTTCTTCCCAAGTGTGTCAGGCGAGAGATAAAGTTCCCGCAGGAACCATTTTTTCTCGCCAGTCACATTTTTCTCCCCGAGGCCTCTCGCCAGCCAGCTAGCCGCAGATCTCGCTGGAGTTGGTCTCGTCGAAGTGCCTCGTGTAGTTCCGTTGCGCGTACTCGCCAGGAAGCTCGCCGGAAGCTTCTCGCCATCACTGTTCTCGCCTGGGAAATCATCTCGCCGCCATCATCTCGCCTAGGTGGAGCTCCCGCCGGGAGTACTGCTACAAGCCGGAGCTTTGTCGATCTCGCCGCGGGTTTTGTCTGGAGTTGATCGTGCAAGTGGAGTGAAACTTTGATCTCACCGAAGAGGAGGATCTCGCCAGTCGTTGATCTCGCCAGTTGAATTATTTTGGAGTTTAGCAAGAGAGAGGTCTCGACCAGATTTCCAACAACTGGTATAAGAGGGAGGTTGCAAACCTTTGCGGTGACTCGGAAGGTTTTGAAGTAGAGGAGAGATGGAGTTTGGAGGTGCCATGCCGGAGCAAGTCCCCAAGTTGACAAAGACCAATTACGGTAATTGGAGCATTCAGATGAAAGTGCTACTAGCATCGAAGGAGTTATGGGAGATCGTTGAAGATGGGTATGAAGAGCTTACTGCCGAAGCAGAAGCCGTGTTGACCAATGCCCAGAAGACAGCATTAAGGGAAGCAATAAAGAAAGACAAGAAGGCATTGTTCACGTTATACTAAGGAGTTGATGAAGCTACGTTCGAGAAGATCTCAGAAGCTGTGAGCTCAAAAGAAGCATGGGAAGTGTTGCAACGCTCCATGCAAGGAGTAGACAATGCGAAGAAAGTGAAGCTGCAGTCCCTCCGGGGCGAGTATGAAATGTTGAGGATGCAGGCCACGGAGAAGGTCAGAGACTTTGTGACCCGTCTGCGGATGCTCACAAACGAGATGAAGAGAAACGGAGAAACGATAGATGATGTGAGTCTCATGGAGAAGCTCCTGAGGGCCATGTCAAGGAAGTTCCGACACGTGGTAGTGGCAATCGAGGAGTCGAAGGACCTCACCCAGATGACCGTAGACGAGCTTGTAGGCTCATTGCAAGCTCATGAGTACAGAATGCTGCAGGATGATGAAGAAGCGAGTGGCTTGGGAAAAGCACTCCAGACCCAGTTGAACTTTGGGGAAAGCTCAGGAAGAGGAAGCGGCCAGCGTGGCCGAGGTCACCAAGGCAGAGGCCGAGGTAGAAGTGGAGGTAGAGATCAAGGAAGGAACCAAGGTTTCCAAAGAGAGGCGGAGCGACCTCAAGGAGGTTGGCAAGAAGGAAGAGGAAGAGGCCGAGGAAGAGGCCGAGGAGATATGTCTCAAGTACAATGTTACAACTGTAACAAATTTGGGCATATGAGCTATGACTGCTGGGCTCCCAGAAAGAGAGAGGAAGCAAACCATTATGCGGAGGCTAGGAACAATGGGAAGAATGCTGGGGGTGGAGACCCAATGATGTTCTTAACCTACCGAGGCATGGAAGAAGGAAGGAATGAAGTGTGGTACCTGGACACAGGAGCGAGCAACCATATTTGTGGAGATAAGGAGATGTTCTCTAACCTTGAACCCAGTGGGAGTGAAGTTAGCTTTGGGGATGCTTCAAAGATTTCTTTGGAAGGAAAGGGCCTGGTTATAGTGAAACTGAACGGGGAGAGAGTACACCTGAATGATGTGTACTATATGCCAGGGTTGAAGACCAACATCTTAAGCATTGGGCAGTTAGTGGAGAGAGGCTACTGTGTGCAGATGAAGGATGGGTCTCTGGCAATGAAGAATGATCAAGGGAAGGAGGTCGTGAAGGTGAAGATGACGGCAAACCGTCTCTTCACGCTGAAGATGGATGCTCAAGAGACGGCTTGTCTCGCGAGAACAAAAGAAGAGGAAGAAGCATGGTTATGGCACCATAGGATGGGGCATTTGGGCTTCACAGGATTGAAGCTACTATCCCACTCCAAGATGGTAGCGGATCTGCCTATGATCTCCCCTCCGCAGAAGGTGTGTGAGGCGTGCAAGAAAGGGAAGTTCAAGAGGCAGACATTCGAAGGAGGGAAGTCCTGGAGAGCAAGGCGGCAACTTGAACTGGTTCACTCGGACATTGCGGGTCCGTTTGAGACCACCTCAATAGGCGGAAGCAAGTACTACTTCACCTTCACAGATGACTATAGTTGGAAGTGTTGGGTGTATTTTCTGAAAGAGAAGTCTGAGGCCCTTGACAAGTTCAGGGAGTTCAAAGCGATGGCCGAGAAGGAGAGTGGGCAACCATTGAAGGTGCTTAGGACAGATCGAGGTGGGGAGTACACCTCGAGGCTGTTCAATAGTTTCTGCAAGGATAATGGGATATCACACCAGCTGACGGCGGCGTACTCACCACAGCAGAACGGAGTGGCAGAGAGGAAGAATCTCACCATCATGAACATGGCGAGAAGCATGGTGAACGAGAAGGGGCTACCGAAGATGTTCTGGGCGGAAGGAGTGCAATGTGCGGTGTATCTACTGAATAGATGCCCCACAAAGAGTGTGAAGTTCAAGACGCCGTTTGAAGCATGGAGCGGCTGGAAGCCGAGTGTGAAGCACCTAAGGGTCTTCGGGTGTGTAGCTCATACTCACATCCCGGACCAGAAGATGAAGAAGCTCGATGATATGAGCGAGAAGTGCATCTTCGTGGGCTATGCTCCGGAGAGCAAGGCATACAAGTTTTACAACCCGGTGACTGGGAAGGCCATAGTCTCGAGGGATGTGGTGTTTGAAGAAGACAGTTGTTGGAGCTGGGATGAGGAGACAAGGAACATGAAGGGGATGTTCTTTGAAGATGAAGAGGAAGGTGGTCATGAAGCGGAAGCTGAGGTTGGTGGAGCTGAGCCACCATCACCACCAAGTGGAAGTTCAGGGGGAGCTTCCACCTCCTACTCAAGAGGGGAAAGTTCATGTGGATGCAATTCTGGAGGAGGAAGCGGGAGCCGGAGTGACTCCGAGAGTCCACCACTCAAGATGAAGGGGTTGGGGGAGCTCTATGAGGAGACGGTCTCAATTCATGCTAACTATTCATTATATTGTCTCTTAGCAGATTGCGAGCCACGGTCCTATGAGGAAGCTGCCCAGGAGAAATCTTGCAAAATGGCAATGGATGTTGAGATAGCATCTATCAAGAAGAACGATACTTGGAGGCTGGTTGATCTACCCGCAGGCCACAAACCCCTCGGGGTGAAGTGGGTCTATAAAGTAAAGAATAATAAGGATGGAGCTGTGGAGAAGCACAAGGCTAGACTCGTGGTGAAGGGCTACAGGCAAGTTCAAGGAGTGGATTACAACGAGGTCTATGCCCCAGTGGCGAGGATTGACACCATCAGGTTGATCATTGCACTGGAAGCTCATTATGGGTGGACAATCATGCAAATGGATACAGTGGCGGCATACTTGAATGGCTACCTGGAGGAGGATGTGTACATCGAGCAGCCTCCGGGGTATGTTGTGAAGGGCCAGGAGAAGAAAGTGTGCAAGTTGAGAAAAGCATTGTACGGGCTGAAGCAAGGGTCAAGAGCTTGGAATGGGAGGATAGATACATTCCTCCAAAAGCATGGCTATGTGAAGTGCCCATATGAGTATGCTCTCTACATGAAGGTGGAGAAGAGCGGGGATATCATGATCCTATGTTTATACGTGGACGACATGATATTCACCGGGAGCAACCCTGCGATGTTTGAAGAATTCAAGAGGCTGATGAAGGAGGAGTTCGAGATGACAGACTTGGGAGAGTTGAGCTACTTCTTGGGAGTTGAGGTACAATAGAGAGAAGATGGGATCTTCATCGCGCAGAAGAAGTACGCGGAGGAGATCTTGAAGAAGTTTAGGATGGAGAATAGCAAGCCTATCTCCACTCCTGCGGACCCTGGAACAAAGCTGAGGAAGGATTCCGAAGAGGAAGGAGTGGACCCAACTATGTTCAAGAGCCTGGTCGGAAGTCTAAGGTACCTGACTTTCACTAGGCCGAACATCATGTATGCGGTCGGGGTAGTAAGCAGGCACATGGAGGAACCCAAGCAGGACCACTTCACCGCAGCGATGAGGATCCTGAGGTATGTGAACGGGACTCGGGACCATGGCTTAAAGTATTCATCTGCGGGAGAGTTGAAGTTAGTCGGCTACTCGGATAGCGACTATGGAGGCGATGTGAATGACCGGAAGAGCACTTCCGGATATGCGTTCAATATGGGAACCACGACGTTCTCATGGAGTTCTAAGAAGCAGGCTACTATAGCCTTATCATCTTGCGAGGCGGAGAACATTGCAGCGGCATCATGCGCTTACCAAGCCATCTGGTTACGGAACCTTCTGGAGGAGTTGCATCATGCGCAGGAAGGGCCAACGACAGTATTAGTGGATAATATGTCTGCTATCCAACTCGCAAAGAACCCAGTGTTGCATGGGAGGAGCAAGCATATCGAGACGAGGTACCACTTCCTTCGCGAGCAGGTGGAGCTGAAGACAGTTGAAGTTGTGTATTGCCCCACCGGTGAGCAGGTTGCGGACATATTCACCAAGGCGCTAAAGGCGGAGACATTTGTGAAGCTCAAAGGCAAGCTCGGCATGTGCTGCCAAGCTTGAGGGGGAGTTTGTTGGTTTGAGCTGGTGTTGACCCGGTCAACTTGCTCATTTTGTTTTATACATGTTTTTTTATTATTGTGTCAAGTATGACGGAGGAGAGAGAGAGAGCATTTATGGTGGATGCAGAGTTGGCCACGTGGAGATTTTGTATTGGTCTGTATTGCCTATATATAGGCTTGTACATTTTGTTTTTATGTGCTGAATGAAAAAGGATTTCTTCCCCTCTATTGACACCCGCAGGAGAGAGAAGCGAGAGAGAGAAAGTGAAGTAGCGGGAGAGAGAGGTAAAGCGAGAGATAGAGAGAGAGAGAGAAGCAACGAGATAGAGAGAGAGATTGGCTGAGAGAGGTATTTTAAAAAGGTGAAAGCAGGTGAGAGAAGATAGAGAGAGAGAGTTAAAATAGTTGGTTTTGTTCTTCTTCCCAAGTGTGTCAGGCGAGAGATAAAGTTCCCGCAGGAACCATTTTTTCTCGCCAGTCACAGTTTTCTCCCCGAGGCCTCTCGCCGGCCAGCTAGCCGCAGATCTCGCTGGAGTTGGTCTCGCCGAAGTGCCTCGTGTAGTTCTGTTGCGTGTACTCGCCAGGAAGCTCGCCGGAAGCTTCTCGCCGAAGCTCTCGCCATCACTGTTCTCGCCTGGGAAATCATCTCGCCGCCATCATCTCGCCTAGGTGGAGCTCCCGCCGGGAGTACTGCTGCAAGCCGGAGCTGTGTCGATCTCGCCGCGGGTTTTGTCTGGAGTTGATCGTGCGAGTGGAGTGAAACTTTGATCTCACCGAAGAGGAGGATCTCGCCAGTCGTTGATCTCGCCAGTTGAATTATTTTGGAGTTTAGCAAGAGAGAGGTCTCGACCAGATTTCCAACAGAGATAAATGAGGATGGAATGTTGGTATGAATGCGAGTTCAGATGATCGAACATCCTTCCTCTGATGGCTTCCTCATCGGATTGATACGATGATGAAAATTAGAGGTGGATAAATGAGCACACAATTTGCACAGAGATAATTTGAGAACAAAAGAAAAAAAACCAAGTTCATTCAGAAGTTCTTCATTTCATTCTCATTCGATAATAAACTAATTGCATTCACAATTTGTAACTCGTGATCTTAGTATATACTTGCACTTCTTTATTGTTGCTTCTCATCTTCTCTAACTCTTCAGTGTCTTCAACATTAATATCCTCAACACAATTAATATACTTTGATTCTTATCTGGTTAAACACTAATTTCTCCTGACATGAAGACTTTAATCCTTAATGCAGCTGCCGCTTCTCCAATTGCAGCTGCCTTTTCTCCAATTAAGTTTGATTTTCCCTAAACTAAGCATTTCTTTTATGGAAATAGGTACATGCAAAGAATATGGGAGACATTCCGATACTTATTACGGTCGGAACAACACTTACTCTACCATTCTAGGAGCGAGATTCAAATAATTTTTAATGTGCGGACTAAAAATATTGTTCTTCCGTGTGTCCTACAAGGAAATTTCAGGCTGATATCGGCGAAGCTTTGGCTGTGGAAACCGCATCGAGTAGGAAAAAAGCTTGAATAGTTCTACTTGCATTCACACAACACTTCTCCTGAAATCTTGATAATACTATTTCACCCATCTGTTTATTGTCTGTTAATATTAACAGTGATTCATGGTGATAAAGTGCAGAGTTTTCTTGGTAGAGTTTATTGGTTTTGAGATTTTATTGGACATCCATTAACATCTAAACTCAATTTGCTCGAGCTAAATATATTATGCGAGTAGAATGTGAAGTACTTTAGTGGGAGAAAGGTTAGGAAGTTATAATATACGGCAAGCTCCAATAACTTCATGTGTTTGAGGTTTTTTTTGCGTGAATGATATTAAATATTAAGAAAGTTGTGTGATAATATTGTGTTTGTGAGAATTTTTTTCCTTCTTTCCATTTTCTAGAAAATTCTGAAAAACACAGCTCATCCAAAAAGAGTTATTTTGTCTTTTTAGAAAGTCACTCGTCCTTAAAACAAACACAATATTATCGACAGTAGCGTTTTCCAGAAAGAGGAAAGTAGGAAAAAAGCTCTCCCAAACGGAGCCTAATAGTCGGGTGATTTCAAGTTTTTTTCACATGATATTGGATGTTTCTATAATTTCAGGTTCATGTTGTTATACTTCACCTTGGTGAATTCATAAAAATTGATAAGCCGTTGCTTTCACAAAAATTGTTGATTTTGCTCATTTTATTTTTTAATGGGGTGTCATAGAGACTATTGATTGTAGTATTTTTTTTTCCCTTCTAATTGATCATAGATTTGCTCAAGAAACAATAGAGAATCATTGTGTACTCCCTGTCTCCCACGGTGTCAAATTGTGCAATATATATGAAGATGTGGGTTCTTTAATTTATGTTCTCTACTTTAGTCCAATGAAGATGCATGAACCGGAGGCAGTGAAAAAATTAGATTCATCAATTTCCATGTCAATACTTTCCGCAAAATGTTGTCACTCATTGTCGAATGTCGCCACATCCAGCCAAATGCCGCTGCCTCCATCAAATTTTGTCGCCCTTGACCCCTGCCGAATGTCGCCATCACAGCTGAATGTCACCGCCACCGCCGAATGTCGTCACCACCGCCGAATGCCGTCTACCCCGCCAAATGTCGCCTCCACCGTTGAATGTCGCCACTAGTACCGATGATTGCCACCCCCCACTGAATATTGCCTCGGATGGGGACGTACGGGGCCATGTGACTGCCACTCTTGCATGTGTGTGTATATATTAAAATAAGTGATTACTTTTTAAAAAAATCTATGTAATTCAAAATCTTCTTGTCTTATATATGATTATGAATTACTTTCCTTCCATAAGTTATAATACAACAATATTCAAGCCTTTATCCTACTATAGTGGGGTCAGCTATATAGATCCTTTGTCGCCATTGTGCCCTATTTTTTGCCATAATCTCACTAATTCGTAAGTACATCATGTTTTTCCTTACAGTTTCATTCCAAGTCTTTATTGGTCTACCCCTCTGTCGTTTAACATGCCTAATGACTAGACTCTCACAACGCCTAATAGGTGACTCTAATGGTCTCCTTTGTACGTATCCAAACCATATTAGACGAGCTTCTCACATCTTCTCTGCAATTGGTGCTACTCCTCCTGTCTTATTCCTGATACTTTCTTTCCTAATTTTATCCAATCTCGTGTGTCCACACATCCACCTAAGCCTTCTCATCTCCGCAACTCCCATTTTTTGCTCATGTACACAATTCACTGCCCAACACTCAGAACCATAGAGCATCGCGGGTCTAATTGCAGTACAGTAAAACTTGCCCTTAAGTTTTAGTGGTACTTTACGATGTCATAAGATCCCTAACGCGCCTCTCCACTTCAACCAACCCGCTTGGATTCTATGTGTCACATCTTTATCAATACCTTCGTATTTTTTAACTATCGATCCAAGATATTTAAAACACTCACTACGGGAAATATCTTGATCACCCAACTTAATAACAAAGTCATCTGTCCTTCTTACACTGATAAATTTAAGCTCCATATACTCCGTCTTTGCCCTGCTCCACCTAAAACCCTTCTTTTCTAAAGTATCTCGCCAAAATTCTGGTTGTGCATTTACACCCTCGCGTGTCTCATCAACCAAAACAATATCATCCGCAAACAATAAACAACAAGGTATTGTTTGTTGGATATGTCTAGTGAGCTCATCTAAGATAGGGGTAAAGTAATAAGGGCTTGAAGTTGAACCTTGATGTACGCCAACAATGATAGGGAATTCCTGTATTAATCCTTCAGATGTCCTCACCCTTGTCACGGAATTTGTATACATATCTTTGATTTTGTCAATATATGATATATTTACACATTTCTTTTCTAAGACACTCCATAAGATCTCTTATAACTCCATCATAAGCCTTCTCAAGATGAATAAACAACATATGCAAATCTTGTTTTCTTTCTCGATAGTTGTCAATGAGTCTCCTCAAGAGATGTATAGCTTCAATGGTCTACCTCCCTGGCATGAATCCAAATTAATTCTCCGAGATGTTAGTCCCTTGTCTTAATGTTCTTTCTATTACTCGTTCCCATAGTTTCATGGTATGACTCAACAATTTAATTTCTCTATAATTAAAATAATTTTGTATATCCCCTTTATTTTTATACAAACGTACCAATATACTTTCTCTCCATTGGTCTGACATTCTTTTTGACTTCAGTATCTTATTAAAAAATATGTAAGAAACAAAATTCCTTCATTTTCAAAACATTTCCATACTTCAATGTGTATATCGTTGGGCTCAACCACCTTTCCATTTTTCATCTTATTTAGAGCATCTTTTACCTCTGATATTTGAATTTTACGATAAAATATCATGTTCTTATACTTCTCTGATTTGCTTAACTCTTACAAGTTCAATTCATTGTCCTTTGTTTTATTATAGAGTTGATAAAAGTATCTTTTCCATCGCTCTTTAATATCTAAATCAACCGTCAAAACTATATTTGTCTCATCTTTTATGCATTTACTTGACTTAAATCTCTTATCTTTCTTTCTCTAGCTCGAACAATTATATCATGTCATGCTCTCCATCTTTGATATCTAGTCGCTTATAAAATTCTTCATAAGCTTGATTTCTTACTTTACTTACTGTTTGTTTAGCTTCTTTTTGGCGACTTTATACCTGACTAAGTTTTCACCATTCATACAAGCATAGAGTGATTTATAGCTGACACTCTTTGCCCTCACTTTGTCTTGCACTTCCTCTTTTCACCACCAAGATTCTTTATTTAGGGGCACAAGACCTTTTGATACTCCAAGTACGTTTTTTCCGCTTATCCTTAAATGTGAAGACATAACTTCTCATGAGACATTAGAATCAATATAATGGTCATCAACTAGTCGTTCCATAACCGCCTTCTTGAAAGCAACCTGTTTTTCCATCTTCAAGTTCCACCACTGAATTTTTTGCAATATTTTTGTTCTTGTCTTAAATTTATTATATTTAATTTGTACATCTAACACCACTAACCTATGTTGTGTTGTCAAAATTTCTCCTGGTATGACTTTGCAATCCTTACATATCATTTTATCCATTTTGCGAGTCATAAAATAATCAATTTGTGATTTATTTGGTCCATTTTTAAACATAATTAAATGTTCTTTCTTCTTTATGAAAAACGTATTTGATACAATTAGCTCATGTGCTACTACAAAATCTAAAATGGTTCGTCATTCTTCAGTCCTTTTTCCATATCCATATACTCCATATACGACTATATAATCTACATTTTTCTTCCCTATATGTCCATTTAAGCTCTTCCTATGAAAATCTTCTCTCTTTGTGGGATTTCTCTTATTAATCATCTAAATCTTCTCAAAATTGCATTTTTATTGCTTCACTTAATCCTACTTATGGAATAGAAGCAATGATCACATTAATAGTTTTTTTTCCTATGACCAATTTAAGAGCTAAAATTCTATCACCTTTTCTACTTATCCCAACAACTTCATCCTTCCAAGTAGTATCCACAATAATACCTATTCCACTGTTTGTTTGTTTTTTCTGTGTACTATAATTTAAAATCTGAATTATTTAAAAATTTAGCTTTCCCACTCACCCATCTAGTCTCTTGCAGGCTTAAAATATTTATCATTCTCCTAATCATTGTATCCATTACTTCCATCGCTTTCCCCGGTAGCATACCTACATTCCAACTTCCAAACCTAAGTCGATCACAATTTCTATGACATACTACCCTAGAATGTTTAATATGTGAGGACTTTTTCCTTTTTAACACTATATCCAAGTCCTCTTGGAGGTGTAGTGGTCCTTGCCATGATGCCGCATTCGGACCATACGACGAGTACACTTGAAAATTTAATACTACACCTATTAGGTCCATTGATCACAATGTCCCAGATTTATAGAAATCAAACAAGTCAATGGTGTACACATAGATGTATTTGATGCATTCTTTAAGTTCAATGTGTGCAGGATGTTATTTGTCATAATGATTAGACAGGTTATCTAAGTGATAGTGACAGGTGGACACAAGGAAGAATGTTGGGAAGATAGAAATTTGTCTAAGTCCACAGGCATTGACTGAAGGCAGTTCACTCAACACCAGATGTCAAAAAGTGCTAAGTAAAGCATGGGCAGTCAAAGACAGACTGTTGACAAAGCATAATTTTGGTTAAGTCCACAAGCATAGGGTGAAGGCAGTTCACTCAACGCCATATAACAAGAGGCATCGAGTAATGCTCATACTGGTAAAGATTCAGCATTGGTAAGGAAGATTTCTGGTTAAGTCCAGAAGTGTCGAGTGAGGACAACTCACTCGACGCTTAAAGAAAGAAGCGTCGAGTAAAGCTCTATATTGCCAAAGACAGAGAAACTGAGAAGAAATCTGGCTAAGTCCAGAAGCGTTGAGTGAAGCTAATTCACTTAACGCCAAGCTCAGAAAGCTTCGACAGAATAATCTTCAGTCAAAGCCTCAGAAGATTTAGACAGAAAACTTGTCTAAGTCCAAATGCTTTGAGTGAGGACAGTTCACTTAACGCCAACTCAACAGAGAAATCAGCTAAGTATAGAAGCGTTAAGTGAAGGCACTTCACTCAACGCCTCATTAAGAAGACAGGCAAAGGCTAAAAGAGTTGAGTGAAGAAGCTACACTCAACGCTTTTTCAACAGAAATATTTGTTAAGTCCAAATGCGTTGAGTGATGAAGGTTCACTCAATGCCTATGTTGAAACACTGCAAAAGTCTATAATTCGTTATGTGATGACTAATCACTCGACGCCTAGTGAGATAAAAATCTGTCTAAGTGTTTTTGCGTTGAGTGAAGGTTGTTCACTCAACGCCTATACTAAATTGCTTGAATTTGGCTAAGTCCACAGATGCTGACGTCAACAAAATTCAAAATCATTACGGTAAGTCTACAATACGCGACAAACAGCGTCGCATGCCTCTTGTACTGCATTTAATGCAAAAGCAAGATTGCAGCTACCAAATCTGAGTGGGCCCATGGCTCAAAGAGCCATTGGATGGCAGAATAAAAAAGGGATCAGATTAGTGAGAATAAATTAACTTTTGGAAAAAGCGAAACTTCACCTTCTTCCTCTCGACACTATTGCAGAGCCTGAAGAACAAGTCCAAACTTCTTATCTAAGAGTTCAAGCAAGTTAGTTGTTATGATTAACATCTTCAACAACAAGTTCAGAGAAACTTCTCTGAGGTAGAAGAAGCAGCCAAGGCTAACCCTAGCTGCAACATCTTCACAGCTCAAGCAATTTTATTCCTGAAGAACATTTTCTGGAGCTGTAAAGAAGATATTTGGACTGAATCAACTCAGCACAGAAGGAGAAAAACACAAAGAAACTTTCTCTAGTGTCTATTCTACATCAACCAACCTTTCTACTTCTTGTAGGATCTTTTCAAGATCTAAGTGTAAGCCTATTTTATAAAGACTGAGTGGTAGGATTCAGGCTGTGAATCTGAGGTAGGATCCATGTGTGGATCTGAGTGTAGGGTTATTAGTCTGAGGTAGGATTTGTTTCGGATCTGAGGTAGGATAGTATTCCTCTCTGAGTTGTAGGGCTATCCTCCTAGCCTAAGTGTAGGACTATTAACTTAGTCTGAGATAGGTGATCTTTGGATCACTGAGTTGTAGGAGCAAAGCTTCCTCTGAGTTGTAGGGATTTGTGCTTGAGGTAGGTCTTGGAGGAGACTGAGAGATCCTGGGGGATCTAAGTTATAAGCACTTTGGAGCTGAGTTTTAGAGAAGTGCTTTGTCTAACACACTGTTAGAAAGGTGGGAGGAATAGTTGATTTATCCATAATCTGGGGAACCACTATAAATCTTGTGTGTGTTGTTGTTGATTGTCTTAAAAGTTAAGTATAACTAAATCATAACACACTTAAAACAGGAAAAATATAAAAAGGCCTAAAACCTATTCACCCCCCTCCCCCCTCTAGGTGTTAGCTACTCTTGAACCTAAAGACTTTCATCACCAAAGTCCTGGAGATGCAGCGGTTCTTGCCAAGACGCCGCATTCGGACCATGCGATGTGTTCCTTACGGGGAACAACCTAGTTTTTGCACAATTTCACAAATGATCCATATGCATAAGGGTGACTAAATTGTATGCTGGTCCTCTACCTAATACAACACTCACCATTTTTCATCCGGGCTTGGGACCGGCATAGGGTGATTTACTTTCTTAAGCTATAATAAATCTATAAAAATAATTAATCAATTTAACCTTTTTACTTTGTTCAAAAATAATATCTAATTTTATTCTCATTTTTTACATGCATGCAAAAAAATGTATTTAAGTTTAAAATATTAAACAAAATTAAAAAAAACCATAAAATTATATATACTTCATAAATTATATCATTTAGCATAAATATATTTTTATTAAATAATATGTAGGTAAATATTTAATTTAATTTTTTCTATGAAGTCAAGTAAGATTTCTATAATGCATATTTTTAAAAATAATCAAACTACATAATATTAGATCAGGGCAGTTATACAAACATTTGTAAAAATTAGGTTAGTAATTTACTGTGGTGGAGAAGATAAAAAGATTATACATTTACTTCTAAATATTAGAATATAAGTGAGATTATACATCTATTTTTACAGATAGGAGTAATTTACTATTCACATTACAACTAAATAAAATAATCATACGTCTTTATTATTGATGGGGTTGACCCAAATCTATAGTAAAAACTAGACTGTGAATAGCCTGGTCCCCCTCTACCCCCATTAACATAATGGAAGTTATACGCATAAAGACCACACGCTCGATCCGCACGCGGGATCTATGCGATAACAACTGTGCACGGTATCCCTACCGCCACGCGTGATTCCGTATGCCAAGCCGCCCATCACCAACCGGCGGAGCTAGTTGGCCACGCAAGGCCGGCCACCCTCTCCACCGAGGCAGCCCGGGACAGCATTTGTCGTGGCCGGCCCCGCGAGGGCCGCCGACCTCTCCCCCGAGGCCTCCCTGGGAGGCCTTGGCTGAGGCCGGCCCAACAAGGACTGGCCTCCCTCTCCGCCAAGGCCGCCCGAGGCGGACTTTGCTGCGGCCATCCCCGCGAGGGCTGGTCGCCCTCCTCACCAAGGCTGCCCGGGGCAGCCTTGGTAGTGGTCGGCCCCGCAGGGGCCGACCGGCCTCTCCGCCAAGGCCGCCGGGGCGGATGGCCGTGGCCGGCCCCTCCCAGGAGTCCGCAGAGCGAATGGGGGACGACGGCCGCCGTCCTACGTTGGTGGGTCATTTTTGGCCCGATGGCAAGGTCGTCGTCTTCCTAAAAATGGCAAATCACGTGCCCAAATCGGGCGCTCCCATTGGTCGTTCTGGTAGTTATTAAGTAAAATTACCGGACCACCCCGGTATAATTCTATAAATAGACTGGTTTTTACTTTATTTGGATCCTTCTTCTGGTTCAGGACATACTCTAACTATTATCTATTTCTCTTACTACATTCTCTCTCCCCACTATCCTTCTCTCTGCAGTACTTTCGCCCAAGATCGCTCCAGCGGAATTCTGTCATAGCCCAAGGAGACCAGTGAAGTGAAGTCTGCTCATGTAACACCTCCCCTGTAAAGACCATATAATATGGGTCCGGCCGGGGCCCCACAACATACGGACACCACAGCTTTAGTATTAAAAGATGATATGAATCTACCCAAACTCAAAATTCCAGACATACACAGCGGAAACAGAACATTAATAGACAGAAGTTATCCACTAACAGTAGAGTATCAAATGGCCTTAAGGCCTTACACAATAAAAGTCCAAAATACAAAAGTGCCAAGCACTCCTAGGCTACCTCGGCATGCAAGCCGGACATAGTCAAACAACAGCAACAAGACATGGAAAGGAAAAATAGTCTAGCACAGCAACACTTCATGAGGCTTAGGGCTTTTTGCCCGGCGCGCTAGCTCCTGCATGCGATCCTTGCCCTGTAAGGATTTGAAGTAACGTGGGTCAGCAAAGGCTGACCTCTACTGTGTAACAAACACATCTCCTCCCGGCCGTCCCTAACGGACCCCGAGGTACCACTCCACCTGCAAGTTAGCACTTCGTATACCAAAAGAGTATATATAATAAAGCGGTAAAACAGGCTTGGATGTCTCATACAGCATACATGTTCTCTATGTTTTGTACAAAGTGAAAGGGGCCTACTATGCAACATGAATGCAACCCGGGTTTCACCCAAGGCACCCTAGCTCGTATGCATCTAGCACAACATCAAACATTGGGTACTTCCATTTCCCCATTGGCTTAAAGCCGCAAACACAAGGGAACCATCATGTCCCTAACGGCACACACGCCGTCACACGGAACCTCGCAAAGGCCCCACCCGCACAAGGGTCAAATACCCCGGGCTAGCCTGCACATTCTGACTTCGCACGTCAGGGTTCCGTCTCACACTGACCGATTCTAAGAAGTCTTGCTGGACCCCACCCGCTCATGGCCACATTGCCCGGGCTTGCCCTCCGCTCGACATTCTTGTCAGTCCCACACAAGGGGCTAGTCCCGCCTGGACACTTTCCCCACATGACTTGCGTGTCACGGGATAGCCAGCCGACCACGGAGACATAACCGCGCCTTTGCACCGCACAAACAAAGGTTTCCCTACCCCAATCACCATTCGCACCGTATCTTTCCCGTGCTCCAAGGAAACCATCTACCGCAAGAAGCAGAGCTAGCCTTGTCCGATTCCGACTACGAGTACTCACTCAATTAAAGGGGGAAAACGCATACACACAACGGCATATTGCCGCAACAGATTTCTACCGAAACCTCACATCTCGCTATGCAACATCACCGGGTCAGACTAACGGTCGCGACCACGGCTTCACCCACAATGCCTAATCCGCTAACGGAGCGGATCTCTAATGCAAAGCATGCCGGGATGAACATACTCAACCCGGAGGTTCCTCTTGAACCTAGGCTACACGAATCCCTCTCATTTGAGAGATTCGGTGCTCAAAATATGAAAGGAAGGGGATGCTATTCATGCATCCTAAATCCTAAAAACCGAGAGGAGAAGTGTCGTTACCTTCCGTCCCCTCTTCCTAGCCATGGAGAAGATTTGCTCGGTTGAAAACCACTGCAACGCTCCCACCTTCGCGGATCTGAACTCCGCTCGCGAAACGGACCTCCGAAGCTTCGCTGGCGGCCGGATCTTGGCCTCCTTCCTCCTCCTTGCTCTCCCTTCTCTCTAGAATCAAGAGAGATAAAGCCAAATGGAAAATGAGGGTTTGAAACCCTATTCCCGGCCTTAAACCACCCAGGGAGGCTCCCTACTGTTGGATCTTCCAAAGAAAATAACGAACGGCCACGATCGGAACCCAAAATAGAAAATCTGGGCCGAACATGGGTTGCAACACGGCCGTGTGCATGGCCATGTTAGCCATTCGCCGTCTCGACCGATTTGAAAACCAGCACACGGCCTTCGACACGGCATTTGACACGGCCTCCGACACGGCCGTGTCGCCATTGACACGCCCGTGTCGAGACCTGTGTCACGCCCCCTACCGACCAATTTTCCCAGTCAGAGAAGGACACGGCCAAAAACACGGCCATGGACACGGCCTTCGACACGCCCGTGTCATCCCTGACACGGCCGTGTCGTGACCTGTGTCACGCCTAGCAGAATAAATCCTGCTAACAGCCCGAGAAGGACACGGCCAGGGACACGCCCGTGTCCAAGGCCGTGTGCCTTCTCGCCAATCGTCGATCAACACGGTTCGACGACCCAGGCGCTACACGGCTTGTGGCACGGTCGTGTCACAGGCCGTGTGCCTACCCCCAAAACCCAAATTTGGCTGAAACGATGCCGTCGTTTCCCCTTCTAAGTTTGGGGTGTTACAAATCTCCCCCCTTCAAAGAATTTCGTCCCGAAATTTAAAACATGGAAAGTACACAAATTCTAAACGGTACCTGAGGAGAAAAGCTCGGGGTACTCCTCCAGCATGGCCTGCTCTCGCTCCCATGAGAGTTCCTCGCAGCCACAGTTGTCCCAACGGACCTTTACGAGTCTGACTTCCTTGTTCCGCAATTGCCGAACCTCTGAATCTTCTATCCCGATTGGACGAACTCTCGTCCTCAAGTCTTCCTCCACCGGCACCGTCGTCGGCTCAATCACCACGCTGGCTTCTAACAAAGCTTTCCTCAAAACGGAGACGTGAAAAACGTCATGCAATCCACTTAGCTCCATGGACAACGCCAACCGGTACGCTGCCTCTCCCACTCGCTCGATGACCTTGAATGGTCCCAAAAATCTCGGACTCAGCTTCTTGAGTCGGCGAATTCGTGAAACGCCTTTGAACAGCTTGATCTTAAGATACACCCAGTCGCCCACCGCGAATTCCACATGCCTGTGGCGAGCATTGAAATACTTCGACTGCCGATCTTGAGCTACCTTCATGCGCTCTTGGATGGTCCGCACTAGCTCACTAGCGTCGGCTACCACTTCTTTCCCCAAAAGCTTTGTGTCTCCCGCCTCTGTCCAAGACATCGGTGTTCGACACCGCCTCCCATAAAGAGCTTCATATGGCGCCATCTTGATACTAGCTTGGTAGCTATTGTTATAAGCAAACTCCACCATGAAGAGGTGATCCTCCCACTTCTTGCCGAAGTCGAGAGTGCACATCCTTAGCATATCTTCCAAAGTACGGTTCGTTCTCTCAGTTTGCCCATCGGTTTGAGGATGAAAGGCCGTACTGAACTTGAGTTTTGTGCCCAAGCTCTTCTGCACCAACCGCTAATCCTTAGACGTGAAACGTCTATCCCGGTCGCTGACAATACTCTTCGGAATCCCATGAAGTCGTACAATATTGCGGACATACAACTCCACCAACTTTTCCACACCGTCCTCCTTCCGGTTTGGGATGAAATGTGCCACTTTGGTCAAGCGGCCCACAATCACCCAAATGGCATCATTACCCTGCTGCGATCTAGGCAACCCATGCACAAAATCCATGGAGATGTCATCAAATTTCAATTCGGGGATTGGAAGAGGCTTCAAGAACCCGCCCGGCTTCTGACACTCGGCCTTCACCAAGGCACAAGTTTGGCACCGACTCACACACAAAGCTACGTCCCGCTTTATCCCAGGCCACCAATAGGACTTCTTCAAATCCAAGTACATCTTTGTACTGCCCGGGTGAATGGAGTACTTAGTGAAGTGGGCCTCAAACATCAACTCCTCGCGGAGCTTGCCGAACTGCGGTACACAAATCGTTCCGCCCTTCCTCAGAATCCCATCAACCATCTCCCAGGCGCTACCCTCGCCCTTTAGAGCTTCCTCCACGAAAGGTTGGTATTCCGCATCTACACGGGTCGCTTCCCGTATACGATCGCATAAGTCACTCTGCATCTCAATCCAATTTAGTCGAGCCACGTGAAAGTGAAGGGATAGATACTACTCTAGAGGGGGGGTGAATAGAGTTATCAAATTTTGCACAGACAAAACTTAATAGTCTACCCAACTCCCTTGGAGTGAGGTGCGGAATGAAAAGATTATAGATATTGATTTAACCTTAAAGCCTAATACAAGTGTTGTGTACAAACACAAGCTAACTGTAATTACAGTTAAGCTTGGAAAAACCTAAACAGCAACTAGCAGCCTAGTTATATCTATTCACAGCCACAATGCAGGAAATAAACAATTGAATCCAGACGACACAAGGAGATTTATAGTGGTTCCCCAAACAACTTGGGTACGTCCACTCTTCTACCCACACGGTAGGAATCCACTCAGGTTTTTGATCAGGTGCCCTGCCACCAACAGAATCTGATTCAGGTAGATTCAGAAACCCTTTAGACTTTTGATCAGGTGTCTAAAAACCAAGCACAGGTTTTTGATCAGGTGCCCTGCCACCAAGGGATACTTTTGAAGGGAGTAATAACCCTGTACAGGAGGGGAAGAAGGTTAAGATGTCTTCTCTATTTTTCAATAGATTAGAGAAGCACAAAAAGCTTGCACTGAGCTAGAATGCTCTAAAGAATCAAGGCTCCCCCTGGCTCAAAGATGTCCAGGTGAAGTCTTGCTTCAGTGCAGAAAACTCTTCAGAAAATACTGAAGGAAAGAGCTACAAGAAGAAAATAAATAACAAAAAGAAATCTCTTCAAGCAGCTATTCTTCTTCTTCTTCTTCTGAGAAACTCTGAGTTGAACTTCCTGAAAGCAGGAGAACTCAGGTGAAGAAGAGATGAAGATCTTAACACTTCTCAGTTAGATGGAGTTTGCTGAGAGCAGGAAGCTTGAGCTTGAAGAAGGCTTGAGTGCTTTTGAATATGTGTGTAACACTAGCTTCAATCCTTCTGCAAAGGGTTCTTTTTATATTAGCAGCAAGCAACGGCTCTCTTCCATTTGAATTCTTTGTCTTCTTGTGAGCCTTGAGACCTGGGCTGTAAATATCAAGAAGACAGAAATATCTCTGCAGCAATACATTCCATAAAAAGGAATAAATCTCTTTCTAAGAAGCTGCAGGTTTAAATCAAATAAACAGAGGACTAAATAAAGTCACATCAGAAATAAACTCTTTATAGCAAAGAAGAAGACTTTTCAGTCCAACGGCTATAAAGGGGTTGACAGCAGATAAAGTAATTTAAATAGACAGCTAATAAGACAAACAACTTTATCTTAAAAGATTTGAACTCAGGCAAATAGAATGAAGTAAATAATGCCTGGAAACTTTATCATACAGCTTGAAATAATGTGCCAGAAAATGTATTAAATAATTAAATATAATAAATAAATACAAAATACAAAGGCAGGCAGAAAACGTCGAACGACCTTCGGAGATCGTCGACCGACGCACGGAGATCGTCGATCTATCGGGCAGATAGTCGAACGATCCAGATAGTCGACCTATCGAAGAAGATAGTCGAACTACCAGATAGTCGATCTATCAGGACAGATAGTCGAACTATCAAGCGCACAGAGATAGTCGACCTATCAAGCAGATAGTCGACCTACCTCAGAAAATAGATAGTCGACCTATCAACAGATAGTCGACCTATCAGCGCAGAACAGATAGTCGACCTATCAATAGATAGTCGACCTATCAGCGCAGAACAGATAGTCGACCTATCAACAGATAGTCGACCTATCAGCGCAGAACAGATAGTCGACCTATCAACAGATAGTCGACCTATCAGCGCAGAGCAGATAGTCGACCTATCAACAGATAGTCGACCTATCAGCGCAGAACAGATAGTCGACCTATCAACAGATAGTCGAACTACCAGCGCAGACCAAAGCGTCGACCAACTGATAGACGATCGTCGATCAGTCGATAGACGATAGTCGAACGGCGTTCGACTATGGTCGAACGAAAAAACTACTTAACCAAATTCTCGATTTGGAAAAGCGAGGACTCTACAGCTAGACTCCTAACCATTGACCATAGATATTTCTTGGGTCAAGGAGCACAAAGGAGAGGACTGAACTCAAAACAAACTAGGGTACCAACAATCTCCCCCTATTTGAGTTAAGTCTCTCAGAAACTAAAACAGCTAGCAATAGAATACTAAAAATAATTTAAGCAAATAGATAACAACAAACTGGCAGATTATCAATCAGATAAATATAACACAGCAGTTTAATTAAACTATTATGAATCTTTAGAGTCAGGTAATGGATCAGAAGAACTAGAGACAAAAGAAATTTTTCTAAGCGGGTCATCTAATTCCTTCTTTGACATCTTCAAATCCTGAGCCCCAATGATCTTTAGTTCTGTAGCTCTGGGGACAACAGCTTCAGGATGTTTTTCCATGTACTTTGCTGGATCAAATATCTCAGGATTGACTTGGAATTTCTCAAATTCTTTCTTTCTATATGCTGACATCGTAGTAAATCCAGTTGTATCTTTACCTTTGGCTCTTGCTTTTCTTATTTGGGCTGCCCCTACAAGCTCTTGAAAGCGAGCCATCCTAAAATTAGGATCGAGCTCGGGATTTTCATATACGGGCTCTGGAGAAGCAGCATCAGCTATTATATCTAGATAAAAACATTAGAGAACTTAGCAAAAGGAACTTGCTAGAAGGTTTTAAAACATTGTAAATTATTTACCTTTTGAAATACTTTTCTCAGATTGAACTGGAGAAGGAGGTGGGGAAAAAGTTGGTCTTTGGGCCACAACCTCCTTCACAGGTCTTTGAGAACCATAAGATGATTTGCTTTGAGAACTTTGATGACCTTGCCTTGGTTGGTACTGAGCAGATGCAGATTTTCCATAGGCGGCAGATTGATTAGCAGGTAGATTCCCAGAGGTTCCTGCACCTGGAGGTGGAGGAGGACCTTTGGGAGTCCATCTGGAGACTGGACTGTCATACCTCTTAGTTCTCTTCCTTTCTTTTTGCTGATTTTTCGAGAACCACATCCAATGCTTAAAATCTTTAGATTTGGGGTCAATGCCCTTCAAAATGTAATACGGAGTGTCATTATCCTTATTTGGAGGTGGAGGAGGAGCTTTTCTCTTCTTTGCAGCAGATTTCTTTCTCTTTGATTTTTCAGAAATATCAGACTCATCATCATCATCAGAATGGGATGATGGAGGGTTCTCATAGGGATCATAGGCTTCTGAGACAGCCTTTTCTTTAATCTTTGAAGCAGATTTCTCCCTTTCTTCTTCTATGGCATCCAAAGCCAGAAGGGAGTCTAAATCTAAACCAGGAGAGTCATCCCAGATGGATGACTTCTCAACTTGCAAATCTTTCTCTTTTTCTTTTAACGATAAAACTCTTAAGTCCCATGCTGCTCTTGCTTGAATTTCTTCCAAACTCAGAACCGGAGAGTCAACTTTGACTTCCTCTTTTTCAGACTCATCTTCTTTATTATCCAGGAAGGATTCTAACTCAGGGTCATCTTGAATATTTGGAGTACTTGGTACAGCCTCAGAAATAACTTTTATTATTTGGGCAGCTAAATCTTCTCTAATAATATCTGTAAAATTATGAATATAGATCTGCTAAATAAACAGATATCATTCCTTCAATGTATTCACAGACTATCAAATTAATAGATTCATCGACAAAACGAATGAAAGAGTTACCTTCATATTTAACTATCTCCCAGCAATCATTCAGATAAGAAGTTACAATTCCTTCCAGGAATCTAACTATCATAGGAGTGGTAATATCTTCCAAGCAGACCTTAACTGCAATTTCAGATAATAGTATTCCATCTGCTATTTCTTTCTCAGTCAAAACTGGAGCTGTAACTTGCTCAACTGGAGCAATCTCTTCCTGAACAGTCATAACAACATCTGGAACTTCTTCTGGCTCAACTTGAGCAGATTCTGGCTGGGCAGACAAGACTGAATCTTTCACAACTGGAGGAGAGGCAGGAAGGCCTGAGACATCTTCATTGAACATCTCCCCCTGCCTGATTTCAGTAGCTACTGAAACCAGGCACCTAGAGGTAGATGGCTCAGCAGACTTTGAGATGGATTGGATGGAGGCAGTCAAACGATCAATGGAGGCGGCAAGGGGAGCGATTGCCTCGTCAATCATGATTTTGATTGATGGGGTAATCAGTTCCACAATGCGCGAGATGAAATCAGGAGTGATTTCAAAAGATGATGGATGAGAGGTTGATGGAGCTGCAGCATATATGGTAGATGTGCTGGGATGAGAAATAATGGGGACTGGGGATCGAGCTGGAGATACAGCAGGAGAATGAGCAGGGGATGGAGAATGAACTGGGGAATTAACGGGAGATGCATGAGGAGTAAGAATTCTCTCTGCTCCTAACAAATCGAAACTAGGAGCAGATATCCTAGCCAGATATGCAGGGAGAGGAGAGACTGGAGGGGAAGAAGAAACAACCGTAGTTATTTCAGGTGCAGCAGAAGAAGAAGGTCGTACCTCAGCTGAAGTTGATGGTACTTCAACTGAGGCAGACGGCAAAGCAGAGGAGGAGGAAGGGAGAGCTGAGCCAGCTTCACTAGGTTGAGGAGCGACTGAAACAGTCCTTGTGTCCTCAGATTGTGCTGGAGCAGACTTCACGAACGTCCTCTTCCACTTGGAGAACAGATGAGGGTCCATCTTCTTGCTGGCATTGATGGTAGTTGCGGCAGAACTCAGCAGCTGGGGGAATTTCTCCTTCAGAAAAATACCTATAACCCTTCCGAGGGTAACTTCCTTCTTTCCATTCTTCTTCCTGATCAAATCAAACAGAACAGCAGCCCAATCGATCCTTTTCCGATTAACAATTGCACACATAAGTGCGAATTGTTGCCTTGTTATGTTATCATGGGCGGAGTGCTTGCCCAGAATCACTTTTCCAACTATCTCAGCGAGGAACTTAATCTTGAATGGGAAGTTTACCTTGAGCAGCTTGGTGGGAATGCCCTCGGCATGTCCCAGCTCGACCAGCATCCTTCCGAACTCCTGAGCATCTTGCTCATAGTCTTCATCACCAATAACTAAACCGAAAACATCAGAAAGAACGGCCGGAGTCAGGGTAGCTTCTACTCCGCCGATGGTACCGATCATCGCTTCGTCTGTGGAAGACGACGTGAAAGCCCATTCTTTTATTTCTGGAATATTAATCTTGATCCTTTCAGACATCAGCTTCTCTAAACCTTGATCTCTGCAAAGCTGGAGAACTTCCACTATCCCGGCATCGCAACTGCTGAAAGCTTCAAAATCTACACTGAAACCTGCATCGAACTTGACGACGGCTAGAACAGCTGGGGAAATCGCCATTGATTTGCTGGAGAAACGCGAGAAGGAGGAGGAAGACGAAGGAGACGGAGCAGCAGAAAATCGCAAGCGGGAAAGCAGAATGCGAAAGGGCACGCTCCGTCGACGATAAAGCAACAGATCTTTTAACCTAGGTCGACTATCGACTTTATATTGAACCGGATATAGTCGGTCTATTAAAAAGATCTTGACCCGATGGTCGAACGGTCGTTCGACGATCGGCTCAGAAGCAGAGTAGTCGGACAATCGTTCGACTATTTCTGGCTTCTCAAACAACAGGCTGTCGTCGTCCAGAGATCGACGATGAGCCCAAGCCGTTCGACGATGGTCGAACGTCGATCGACGATCTTCAAACAGATAAGCTATCATTAACCAGAGGTCGACGATAGGCTTAAACCGTTCGACTATCTTCGAACGTCGTTCGACTATCTTCAAACAGACCTCAACATAGGCAGATATCGTCACACTTAGTCTCGTCCATTGATCATGCCTAGTTGGACTAAAAAGAACAGATGCTTCTGTTCATCTAAAGGCTTGGTGAATATATCACCTCTCTGAAACTCAGTGGATATGAACTCAAGACAGATCTTGTTCTTTTCCACACAATCTCTCAGGAAATGGTGCCTAATCTCAATGTGCTTCGTTCTAGAGTGGTGCACTGGATTTTGTGCAATTGAGATAGCACTGGTACTATCACACATGATCTTGGTGTTCTTGTGTGAGTAACCATAATCCACAAGTTGGTTTTGAATCCACAGGATCTGTGAACAACAACTAGCAGCTGCTATATATTCAGCCTCTGCAGTTGAAGTTGAGACAGAAGCCTGTTTCTTACAGAACCAAGAGACCAATCTCTCTCCCAGGAACTGGCAAGTTCCTGAGGTGCTCTTCCTGTCAACTCTGCAACCAGCATAATCAGAATCAGAATATCCAATTAATTCAAACTCTGACTCAGCTGGGTACCAAAGTCCTAGATCTGGACATCCTTTCAGGTATCTCAGGATTCTCTTTAGAAGAATCAGATGAGATTCCTTGGGGTTGACCTGGAATCTAGCACAAAGGCATGTAGCAAACATTATATCTGGCCTACTTGCAGTTAGATATAATAGGGAACCAACAATGGCCCTATAATTCTTTTGATCAACTGGCTTGCCGTGATCATCAGAATCAATAACTACATTAGTAGCCATGGGTGTAGGCATTGCTGAAGCATCAGCCATCCCAAATTTCTTTACCAATTCCTTGGCATATTTGGATTGGGAGATGAAGATACCATCAGCATCTTGCTTAACTTGGAGACCAAGAAAGTAAGACAGCACACCCATGCTACTCATCTCAAACTTAGAGTGCATCAAGTTGGAAAACTTTTTGCAAAGTTTGGGATCAGTGGAGCCAAAGATAATATCATCTACATACACCTGAACTAACAGGATTGTGTCCTTGTGATGCTTAACGAAAAGGGTTCTATCAACTACTCCCCTAGTGAAGTTGTGCTCTAACAGGAAGCTAGCTAAGGTCTCATACCAGGCCCTAGGAGCTTGCTTTAGTCCATAAAGAGCTTTTTGCAACTTAAAAACATGAGAAGGCTGAGTTGATGAAACAAACCCTGGTGGTTGTTCAACAAACACCTCTTCCTTAAGCTCACCATTCAGGAATGCACTTTTGACATCCATTTGGAACACCTTAAACTTCATGAAGGCTGCATAGGCCAAGAAGATCCTTATTGCTTCTAGCCTTGCAACAGGAGCAAAGGTTTGGTCATAGTCTATACCTTCCTCCTGTCTGTAGCCCTGAGCTACAAGCCTAGCTTTATTCCTTACTATTATTCCATTTGCATCTAACTTGTTTCTATACACCCACTTGGTGCCTATGATCAGTTGGCCTTTAGGTCTTGGAACCAAAGTCCAAACTTTACATCTCTCAAACTGATTGAGCTCCTCTTGCATTGCAATGATCCAGTGGGGATCTAGCTCTGCATCTTTAAAGGTGAGGGGTTCAACCTGTGAGAGGAAACAAGCATGCATCACATCCTGTCTTAATTGATGTCTTGTTTGCACACCAGCTGATAAGTCTCCAATCACTTGAGATGTGGGGTGATCTCTAAGTGTGACAATATCAGCAGGTGGGATGTGATCTTCAGCAACAGTTGGGATTAATTCCTCAGGACGAATTTGATCTACTGTTGGTGGTACAGCAACAGCTTCAACAGCTTCAGCAATGTCTTCATCACTGTCTGATTCAGTGATCTGAAGAGTTGAAAGTTGAAGGATTTCTTGAGGGGCATCATGTACCTGCAAAGAACTGGAGGGAGGAGAATTTTCCTTCTCCTTGTAAAACATCTGATGCTCATCAAATGATACATGCACAGATTCTTCTATCTTACAGGTTGATTTGTTATAAACCCTATAAGCTTTGCTTACTTGGGAATATCCAAGCATGATTCCCATTGAAGCTTTTGCTTCAAACTTTCTAATATATTCTTTATTATTGTTATGAATATACACAATACAGCCAAAAATTCTAAAGTAATTAATTTTTGGTTTCTTTCCTTTAAGCAACTCATAAGGAGTTTTACACTTAAGTTTGTGTATCAAACTTCTATTCAAGACATAGTTGGCTGTACTAACAGCTTCTGCCCAATAGGATAGAGGCATGTTAGCATCTGCCAACAATGTGCTAGCAGCGTCAATTAGTGTTCTATTCTTCCTTTCAACTACCCCATTTTGTTGGGGAGTTCTAGGAGCTGAGAAGCTATGTTTGATACCTTCTCTCTCACAGAATTCTTGCATGAGAAGAGAGTCAAACTCAGTACCATGATCACTTCTGATCAAGGCCACATGAGTAGAGTACTCAGTCTGCACACAAAGTAGAAAGTCTGTAAGGGCTTTGAAGTTATCAGACTTAGTTCTCAAAAAGAAAACCCAACTGAACCTAGAGAAGTCATCTACAATTACTAATGTGTAATACTTCCCTCCTAAACTCTGTACATTTATTGGGCCAAACAGGTCCAAATGTAATAAATACAGGATCCTAGGAGAATCACTTTTGTTTACAGATTTAAATGAGTTCTTGGTTTGCTTGCCTAGCTGACAAGCCTTGCAAAGGTTCTCCTTCTTGTAGGGGCAAGAAGGTAAACCTCTAACAAGGTTGTGCTTAGATAACTTAGATATATTTTTCAGGTTTACATGACTAAGTCTTTTATGCCATAAAGAATTATTATTAAGGGTTAATTCATTAAACAAGCAGATTTCAGAATGAGGTGAATTAAAATCTACTAAATAAATATTGCCTATTCTATTACCTATTAAAACAACATCATTATTTAAAGTAATACTGCAAG
Source organism: Platanthera zijinensis (assembly GCA_039513925.1). Taxonomy (NCBI): domain Eukaryota; kingdom Viridiplantae; phylum Streptophyta; class Magnoliopsida; order Asparagales; family Orchidaceae; genus Platanthera; species Platanthera zijinensis. The sequence continues at coordinate 226,097,243 of CM077081.1, forward strand.
AGGAGTTAGAAAAAGAAACCTGGTAGCCAGCATCACATAGCTGGCTAACTGAAATCAGATTATGCTTTAGTCCATTGACATAAGCAACTCTCTTGAATGTAACTGCTCCAATCGTGATCTTGCCATATCCTTCTGTTTGACCACAGCTGGAGTCTCCAAAGATAACCTTTGGGCCGAGCTTAGCTTTGTACTTTGATAGAAGCTCTTTGTTTCCTGTCATATGCTTAGAGCATCCACTATCCAAATACCACTTGTTTTGAGTGATTGGATAGGCCTTCACCTGCATATCAATTATTTAGACAGAGTGGACCCAGGTAACCTTGGGTCCCTTGTTTTTCACATAAGAAAAACTGGAAATATAAGAAAATGCAGGCTGAGGGTGATAGCCTAGTGGGTGAGATCTCCTAGGTGGGATTCTCCATGCAGATGATGGGTCAACAAACCTAGGGTTTCTATTTTCATTTAGGTTTCTATGATACTGATTATGATTTTGAAAGTCATGTTGAAATCGTCGATCTACGTTCGACGATGGGCGCTCAGATCGTCGACCTTCGTTCGACCATTGAGCTTCCGATCGTCGAGCTTCGTTCGACGCTCTTTGCATTTCTTTGAAAAATTTCTTTCTCTTTTCTCTCTTAGCCTTATTTAATGTTTTATTTACAAGGTTTACTTGCTCAGTGTTCTTCTTTCCACTAGCTGAAATGAAGTTCACTGGAGTTGAAAGGTTATTTTTAAGCAAGACTGGGGGTTCACTGGGAGAAGCTCCTAAGCCTAGTTTATCATTACCTGACCTAGTGTTAGCCATGCTGGTAATTTCTAACAGCTTAAGGCTTCTACCATTAAGGGATTCTTCTAGTCTCTTAGACTTAGCTAATTCTATTTTAAGAAATTTAATTTCTTCACTACAAGTAGTGAGATCTTCCTTTAACCTAATGTTTTCAGAGGCTATTGATTCAGAGTCAGCTAGCCTATTTCTAAGTTCTTTTATCTCCTTTTCTGAACTAATTAAATCTAAACATAAAGATTTAAATTCTAACTTAAACTCTTCAGAAGTAAAATCATAAGATGAAAGTACCTCATCTTCAGTGGGCATTTCTTCATCAGAATCAGAACTCTCTGCAGCAGAGTGGTTGCTGCAGGCATCTATTGCCATGAGGCAAATTTCTTTGGCCTTCTTCTCTTCCTCATCTTCACTGGAGCTTGATGAGGAGGATTCTTCATCAGAATCACTCCAGGTTTCAGCAATGAAACCTCTCTCCTTCTTCTTGTTTTTGTAGGAGGATGGCTTGGAGTGCTTCCTGTGTTGTTCTTTGTCTTTTCTCTTTTCCTTGTTCTTCTCCTCTGGACACTCTGGCAAAATGTGTCCAGGCTTCCTGCAACCATAACATATAATTTCTTTAGCAGGAGAGCGATCATACCTTGGTTTGTCTTCATAGCGTGAAGACTTCTTTCTGAATTCTTTTCTCCCCATCTTGAGGAATCTCTTGGCAAACAGTGCCATAAGTTCCTCATTGGATTGGCTGCCTTCAGAAACATCTGCAGCCTTAAGAGCTAGAGATTGCTCTTTTCTTGTTGGAGTGGGGGTCTTGGCTTCAGCTTCTGCTTCTCTGGTCTTCAGCACTTGCTCAAAAGACTTGAGCTTGCCGAGGAGAGCTTCAGTTGAGATCTCATTGGTACTTCTGGCTTCTTTGATGGGCCAGATTCTTAGATCCCATGTGCTAGGGAAGCACATAAGAATCTTATCATTGACCTCTGTCAATGATATGTCCTTGTCCAGGGTCCTCAGCTCATTGATAATTGAGCTGAGCCTGGTGTACATCGCTTCAACTGATTCAGCATCAGTCTTCTTGAAGTTCTCATACTGTGAGATAAGGTTGGACCTTCTGTCCTTCCTTTCATCAGCTGAACCAGCTACAATCTGGTTCAGTGTGTCCCACATGGCCTTAGCTGAGGAGCAGTCAGCCACCTTCTGGAACACCTCATCAGACATAGTCTGAGCCAGTATGTTCATTGCTTTGGCATCAGCAATTTTGGCCTTCTTGTACTCATCATTATAGTCTGGAGGAGGCACTGCACTCATATCAGATGATGAGGCAGTGGCAGCAGCAGGTGCTCTTGGGGGACCTGACAAAATAGAAGCAAAAATACTCTCATCAATAGAGTTCATATATAATTTAATCCTTGCCTTCCAGATGCCAAACTTTGCTAAGTTGCATGCTGGAGGTCTGGTGCTTGAATAATCCTTAGACTGGGCCATGATAGTGAATATCTATAAGCTCTTGGTATCTATCAGGATCTTGTGACTTAGGTGTTAGCCTATACAGTCAGTCAACCTGCCTCTGATACCAATTGAAAGTGAAGGGATAGATACTACTCTAGAGGGGGGGTGAATAGAGTTATCAAATTTTGCACAGACAAAACTTAATAGTCTACCCAACTCCCTTGGAGTGAGGTGCGGAATGAAAAGATTATAGATATTGATTTAACCTTAAAGCCTAATACAAGTGTTGTGTACAAACACAAGCTAACTGTAATTACAGTTAAGCTTGGAAAAACCTAAACAGCAACTAGCAGCCTAGTTATATCTATTCACAGCCACAATGCAGGAAATAAACAATTGAATCCAGACGACACAAGGAGATTTATAGTGGTTCCCCAAACAACTTGGGTACGTCCACTCTTCTACCCACACGGTAGGAATCCACTCAGGTTTTTGATCAGGTGCCCTGCCACCAACAGAATCTGATTCAGGTAGATTCAGAAACCCTTTAGACTTTTGATCAGGTGTCTAAAAACCAAGCACAGGTTTTTGATCAGGTGCCCTGCCACCAAGGGATACTTTTGAAGGGAGTAATAACCCTGTACAGGAGGGGGAAGAAGGTTAAGATGTCTTCTCTATTTTTCAATAGATTAGAGAAGCACAAAAAGCTTGCACTGAGCTAGAATGCTCTAAAGAATCAAGGCTCCCCCTGGCTCAAAGATGTCCAGGTGAAGTCTTGCTTCAGTGCAGAAAACTCTTCAGAAAATACTGAAGGAAAGAGCTACAAGAAGAAAATAAATAACAAAAAGAAATCTCTTCAAGCAGCTATTCTTCTTCTTCTTCTTCTGAGAAACTCTGAGTTGAACTTCCTGAAAGCAGGAGAACTCAGGTGAAGAAGAGATGAAGATCTTAACACTTCTCAGTTAGATGGAGTTTGCTGAGAGCAGGAAGCTTGAGCTTGAAGAAGGCTTGAGTGCTTTTGAATATGTGTGTAACACTAGCTTCAATCCTTCTGCAAAGGGTTCTTTTTATATTAGCAGCAAGCAACGGCTCTCTTCCATTTGAATTCTTTGTCTTCTTGTGAGCCTTGAGACCTGGGCTGTAAATATCAAGAAGACAGAAATATCTCTGCAGCAATACATTCCATAAAAAGGAATAAATCTCTTTCTAAGAAGCTGCAGGTTTAAATCAAATAAACAGAGGACTAAATAAAGTCACATCAGAAATAAACTCTTTATAGCAAAGAAGAAGACTTTTCAGTCCAACGGCTATAAAGGGGTTGACAGCAGATAAAGTAATTTAAATAGACAGCTAATAAGACAAACAACTTTATCTTAAAAGATTTGAACTCAGGCAAATAGAATGAAGTAAATAATGCCTGGAAACTTTATCATACAGCTTGAAATAATGTGCCAGAAAATGTATTAAATAATTAAATATAATAAATAAATACAAAATACAAAGGCAGGCAGAAAACGTCGAACGACCTTCGGAGATCGTCGACCGACGCACGGAGATCGTCGATCTATCGGGCAGATAGTCGAACGATCCAGATAGTCGACCTATCGAAGAAGATAGTCGAACTACCAGATAGTCGATCTATCAGGACAGATAGTCGAACTATCAAGCGCACAGAGATAGTCGACCTATCAAGCAGATAGTCGACCTACCTCAGAAAACAGATAGTCGACCTATCAACAGATAGTCGACCTATCAGCGCAGAACAGATAGTCGACCTATCAACAGATAGTCGACCTATCAGCGCAGAACAGATAGTCGACCTATCAACAGATAGTCGACCTATCAGCGCAGAACAGATAGTCGACCTATCAACAGATAGTCGACCTATCAGCGCAGAGCAGATAGTCGACCTATCAACAGATAGTCGACCTATCAGCGCAGAACAGATAGTCGACCTATCAACAGATAGTCGAACTACCAGCGCAGACCAAAGCGTCGACCAACTGATAGACGATCGTCGATCAGTCGATAGACGATAGTCGAACGGCGTTCGACTATGGTCGAACGAAAAAACTACTTAACCAAATTCTCGATTTGGAAAAGCGAGGACTCTACAGCTAGACTCCTAACCATTGACCATAGATATTTCTTGGGTCAAGGAGCACAAAGGAGAGGACTGAACTCAAAACAAACTAGGGTACCAACACCACGCTAGACTCGCCTCTTGCCACACATTCCAAACCAAGGGACTCCCAGTCCCGCCTTAACCGCTCATCGTGAGCTTCAATCCAATTTCCTTGTCCCGAGTACTTCCTACTCAAAGCATCTGCCACCACATTGTCTTTCCCTGGCGTGTGCTGAATCGCCACCTCGTAGTCCCCAAGGAACTCGACCCACCTGCGCTGCCGCATATTTAGGTCCTTCTGATCTAGGAGATATTTCAGACTCTTGTGGTCCGTGAAGATCTCCACCTTTGCACCATAAACGTAGTGCCTCCACAACTTCAAAGCAAAAATTACCGCCTCCAACTCCAAATCATGGACGGGGTAATTTCTCTCGTAGGGCTTCAGCTGCCTCGACCCAAAGGCTATCACACTACCATGCTGCACCAACACGCATCCTAAACCGCATCCAGATGCGTCGCTGAAAATCTGGAATCCTTCGGTCCCCTTTGGTAGACTTAGGATCGGCACCGTCATTAGCCTCTCCTTCAGGGTTTCAAATGCCTGACTGCACTCTTGAGTCCATACAAACTTCTGATCTTTGCGAGTTAGTGAAGTGAGGGGTAGAGCTATCTGCGAAAAGTTTTCCACAAACCTTCGGTAGTACCCGGCTAGTCCAAGAAAACTCCGGACTTCCGCCACGGTCCTCAAAACTGGCCACTCTCTGATGGCTTCTACTTTCGTTGGATCCACTGCCACCCCGTCCCCACTGATTACATGGCCCAAAAATGCCACCTTCTCCAACCAAAACTCGCATTTCGAGAACTTCGCATAGAGCTGGTTCTCTCTCAACACTTGTAACACTATCCGCAGGTGCGACTCGTGCTCCGCTTCCGACTTGGAATACACCAAAATGTCATCGATAAAGACGACTACGAACCAGTCCAAATATTCGCGAAACACTCAGTTCATCAAGTCCATGAACACGGACGGCGCGTTTGTCAGCCCGAACGGCATCACCGAGAACTCAAAATGACCATACCTCGTACCAAACGCGGTCTTGGGTATGTCTTCGTCACGAATCCGCAACTGATAATATCCGGACTTCAGGTCTAACTTGGAGTACACCACCGACCCCACCAACTGGTCGAAAAGGTCGTCTATCCGAGGAATCAGATACTTATTCTTAACCGTCAATTTGTTCAACTCTCGGTAGTCTATGCACAGACGCATGCTACCGTCCTTCTTCTTTACAAATAACACCGGCGCATTCCACGGTGAAGAGCTGGGCCTGATATACCCTTGCTCCAAAAGCTCCTGCAACTGAACCTTGAGCTCGGCCAACTCCTTTGGTACCATCCTGAAGGGTGGACGTGACACTGGTCTAGCCTCGGGCACTAACTCGATGGAGAAATCAATCTCCCGCCGAGGAGGTGCTCCCGGTAGCTCCTCAGGAAATACATCTCCAAATTCCGCCACCACGGGCACTTCTCCAAGAGACAGCCTGGAAAGGCTAACCTCCAACAATGCTACTAGAGCTACACCTCCCTGGCTAACAGCTCGCACTAACTGAAGTGCCAAAACTAGGGAACAGGCCACCCCATGCAGGCCTTCAAACTTGACTTCCGCTTGCCCCACGCCCCTCAGGGTTACCACCTTGGACAAACAGTCGATACTGGCACACTGCTCCGCTAGCCAATCCATCCCCAAAATCACGTCGAACTCGGACAACGGCAAGATCGCCGCTACCAATATGAAGTCGACTCCCTCGAGCCTCCAACAAATCCGGCCTCTAGCCCTGGTAGTCATAGATGACCCATTGGGCATGCGCACTTTCAACTCGGAGTCCGTCGAGAAAGACTCCACTCTGATCCTCCGGACAAAGCCTTCCGCAAGGAAGGAGTGCGACGCTCCCGTATCAAAGAGTACCCTAGCGGGGTACCCAGATACCATTACAAAGCCTACACACATGCAACAAACATAAAGGCTTTAAAGACAGGAATCTAAGGTGTAGGTTGAACTCTCGTACCTGTCACCACATCGGGTTGACGGATTGCTTCTTGTTGCCCAAGGTTGTAGGCCCTTGGCTGCACTGGTTGAAACCGAGAAGCACTCGACTCCGCCATCTTCCCTTTCTCCGCGGCACTGGGGCCGGAGCGCACAGTTTGCTCCTGTCTTGGCTCTTGCTCAGTGCCCCCTTGGGTACAAAATCTTGCTATGTGGCCTGACTTGCCACAACTATAGCACGTCTGAGGGCCCTTAGAACGTGACCCTCCGGACGTCCAATTGCTTTTCTCGCCCGACTTATATGGGGAAGGCTTCTTCTTCCATCGGCTCCCTTCCATCTTTCCATAGGACTGAGCAGGCTTCTTCTCCTCCCCCTGCTTGGGTGTGAAACCCTTGCGACGCTGGGATCGCTCCATGTCACTCTCCAAAATTCGGGCCGCCTCCACCAGTTCGTTGAAACCCGCACGTTTCATCGATATGAGGGGTTGTCTTAGATTCTCCCTCAGTCCATGATAGAAGAGATTGTCCCTCTCTTCATCGTCTGCCATGGTCGTCCCTGCATAACGACCCAAGCGAGTAAATTCCTGAACATACTCATCCACTGACTTGTCTCGCTGCACAAGATGTAGAAACTGCCTCTGGAGGGCTAACCTCGTTGAGGCGGGTATGTACTTCTTCAGGAAGGCATCCCCAAATTCCTCGATGGACGGTGTGCGTCCTGGAAACTGCCGACCACTGTGGCTTACCCACCATAACTTGGCATCTCCCTCCAACATAAAGGCTGCGAACTCTGCCTTTTTCTCGTCTGGCACCTCTGCCGCCCTCAGAAGCTCCTGAATTCTAGCCCACCAATCCTCTGCATCTGTGGGTGTGCCGATTCCCTTGAAGGTTGGAGGGTGGAAACTCAGAAAGTACTTCATTTGCCGGTCCCCATGCCCGACAACCACTCTCTCGGCCCGCAGCTCTGCCCGCCTGGCTTCCTCAACCGGCACGCTCGCTGCCGTGTCCGGGGTAGCAGGAGTTGCCACCTGAGCAACGGGAGCTGCTACCTGTGTTGTCGCTGCAGCTTGGGCCGCCACCATCGCTTCTGCAAGCATACGACAGAAGTCGGCCGGTGTGACCCCCATCCCTAGCGGACCTTGCGCAGTCGCACTACTTGCCGAGAGCTCTTCTCTTGGCCTCGAGGTCCCAGCCTCGTTGCTTGCACTCTAAACACAAGCAAGAAAACACAAATCAGTCTCTAATCGCAAGACTCGAACACCAGGGCACTCATGGTCCCGCGATACTCCTATGTGGATAACTTCTTATACGCGACTCGACTTATACTTTCGACTGCGAAACTTCTCATTGGAACGCAAACCTAGCTCTGATACCAAATTATAACACCTCCCCTATAAAGACCATATAATATGGGTCCGGCCGGGGCCCCACAACATACGGACACCACAGCTTTAGTATTAAAAGATGATATGAAACTACCCAAACTCAAAATTCCAGACATACACAGCGGAAATAGAACATTAACAGACAGAAGTTATCCACTAACAGTAGAGTATCAAATGGCCTTAAGGCTTTACACAATAAAAGTCCAAAATACAAAAGTGCCAAGCACTCCTAGGCTACCTCGGCATGCAAGCCGGACATAGTCAAACAACAGCAACAAGACATGGAAAGGAAAAATAGTCTAGCACAGCAACACTTCATGAGGCTTAGGGCTTTTCGCCCGGCGCGCTAGCTCCTGCATGCGATCCTTGCCCTGTAAGGATTTGAAGTAACGTGGGTCAGCAAAGGCTGACCTCTACTGTGTAACAAACACATCTCCTCCCGGCCGTCCCTAACGGACACCGGGGTACCACTCCACCTGCAAGTTAGCACTTCGTATACCAAAAGAGTATATATAATAAAGCGGTAAAACAGGCTTGGATGTCTCATACAGCATACATGTTCTCTATGTTTTGTACAAAGTGAAAGGGGCATATTATGCAACATGAATGCAACCCGGGTTTCACCCAAGGCACCCTAGCTCGTATGCATCTAGCACAACATCAAACACTGGGTACTTCCGTTTCCCCATTGGCTTAAAACCGCAAACACAAGGGAACCACCATGTCCCTAACGGCACACACGCCGTCATACGGAACCTCGCAAAGGTCCCACCTGCACAAGGGTCAAATACCCCGGGCTAGCCTGCACATTCTGACTTCGCACGTCAGGGTTCCGTCTCACACTAACCGATTCTAAGAAGTCTTGCTGGACCCCACCCGCTCATGGCCACATTGCCCGGGCTTGCCCTCCGCTCGACATTCTTGTCAGTCCCACACAAGGGGCTAGTCCCGCCTGGACACTTTCCCCACATGACTTGCGCGTCACGGGATAGCCAGCCGACCACGGAGACATAACCGCGCCTTTGCACCGCACAAACAAAGGTTTCCCTACCCCAATCACCATTCGCACCGTATCTTTCCCGTGATCCAAGGAAACCATCTACCGCAAGAAGCGGAGCTAGCCTTGTCCGGTTCCGACTACGAGTACTCACTCAATTAAATGGGGAAAACACATACACACAACGGCGTATTGCCGCAACGGATTTCTACCGAAACCTCACATCTTGCTATGCAACATCACCGGGTCGGACTAACGGTCGCGACCACGGCTTCAACCACAATGCCTAATCCGCTAACGGAGCGGATCTCTAATGCAAAGCATGTCGGGATGAACATACTCAACCCGAAGGTTCCTCTTGAACCTAGGCTACACGAATCACTCTCATTTGAGAGATTTGGTGCTCAAAATATGAAAGGAAGGGGATGCTATTCATGCATCCTAAATCCTAAAAACCGAGAGGAGAAGTGTTGTTACCTTCCGTCCCCTCTTCCTAGCCATGGAGAAGATTTGCTCGGTTGAAAACCACCGCAACGCTCCCACCTTCGCGGATCTGAACTCCGCTCGTGAAACGGACCTCCGAAGCTTCGCCGGCGGCCGGATCTTGGCCTCCTTCCTCCTCCTTGCTCTCCCTTCTCTCTAGAATCAAGAGAGATAAAGCCAAATGGAAAATGAGGGTTTGAAACCCTATTCCCGGCCTTAAACCACCCAGGGAGGCTCCCCACCGTTGGATCTTCCAAAGAAAAGAACGAACGGCCACGATCGGAACCCAAAATAGAAAATCTGGGCCGAACACGGGTTGCAACACGGCCGTGTGCATGGCCGTGTTAGCCATTCGCCGTCTCGACCGATTCGAAAACCAGCACACGGCCTTCGACACGGCATTTGACACGGCCTCCGACACGACCGTGTCGCCATTGACACGCCCGTGTCGAGACCCGTATCGCGTCCCCTACCGAAGAATTTTCCCAGTCAGAGAAGGACACGGCCAAAAACACGGCCTTCGACACGCCCGTGTCATCCCTGACACGGCCGTGTCGTGACCCGTGTCACGCCTAGCAGAATAAATCCTGCTAACAGCCCGAGAAGGACACGGCCAGGGACACGCCCGTGTCCAAGGCCGTGTGTCTTCTCACCAATCGTCGATCAACACGGTTCGACGACCCAGGCGCTACACAGCTTGTGATATGGCCGTGTCACAGGCCGTGTGCCTACCCCCAAAACCCAAATTTGGCTGAAATGACGCCGTCGTTTCCCCTTCCAAGTTTGGGGTGTTACAGCTCAGCACCGTCGATGAGAGCTCATAGGCGTGTAGGCTTGTGGCCAAGGCACGGAATCACTTGCCTCTGGCAAGGCTGGGAAGCTATAAGAAAGACCGCTTGCCGCCTCTATACCAACAAAGTCCAGAATACCAAGTCTCGTCATCTCCCCAAGGAGCAAGAGAAATTGAACCGCCATGAGGGCACGGAGGCCCGCCAGATCTTAAATTGTCTCACCCTCATTCCCCGAGTGTAACGAGGAGTGGTCTGTCACCCTCACCTTCGCTAAAAGAAGCCCTGCAATAAACTCTGCTATAGTGGAAGTTAGGTGAACACCGTTCCGACTGCGTGGTTTTTCACCCCAATTGTTGGTTTTCCACGTTATCAATTCTTTGTTTCACTACCCTATGGATCATTGGCTGATTGTACGCTCAACCACTCAGCAGGCTATGACTTTTTAGACGGCTCAGTCTACCAGAAGCCTTGAGAAATCCGCAACAGTTTTGCACCGTCTGTGGGGAGAGTTCCCGAAGAAAATTTATGACAAAGCGAGGGGGGAGAGGAATGGCCTAGAGCACCCAAACCATCGTTGGGACCCCCGATCTTGCAACCCAAGCTGCCCCACCACCAGGCACAGAGAAAAGAGACCCCGCGAAGACTCGTTTATCATATTTAGAGATGAGGACCTGGGAGGGTTACAGATACCTCACCACAATTACCACGGAAATCGGAAACCCCAGCTTACGGGTAAAGAGGGACTTCGTGGATTTCGAAAGTTCAACTGATATCTTGTTTATGCCTACTTTAAGGAAAATCATGCTTACTAAGGACCATTTGAGCCCCATAGTATGAACGGTCCTTGGTATCGAAAACCGTCTGGTGCAAGTCAAAGGTGTAATCTGACTCCCAGTCCTGATCGATGATACACCAAGGTAGGCAGTCCACCACGTTCAGTTCACCGTCATGGACTCCAGTTTTCAATATAATGCAATATTGGGAAGGCTGTCCCAGGCAACTTTTGGGATTGTCCCATCTATCCCACACCTCGCCATGAAATTTCTAATTCTGATCGGGATTTCGGTCGTGCGTGGAGTCCAGGAGGCAGCACGTGTGAGTTGTTCGGAGCCCATAAAAATAGCTTGGGCAGTGACCCTTAGCATTGATAACTTCGACCTCCAAGATGAAGCCTCGATTTAGCAAGGAGACTCGGTAGAAGGGCTTGTGGAGGTTTTCCTCACTCAACAAGACCTGACTCAAGTAGTGTGAATCAGGTCATTGCTAACACCCAAAGAGAAGAAGGAATACGTGGACCTGCTTCGCATGAACAGAGATATCTTTGCTTGGTGCCTGGATTTCATTGTCTATAGCACTATTCCCTAGCATATTCTTAAAGAAGGGTCTCTTTCCACCCGGTGGACCCTCGACGTCGAAGGATCCTCAAGCATGGAGGGTTCAGGGGCAAGGAATATTATTAATAAATACGAAGAAAATAACTTTGGAGTATGGCCTCCGGCTAAAATTCCTTGCCGCCAACAATGTCACCTAGTATGAAGCCCTGATCGTCGGTCTATGCCTCGCCATCAGTTGTGAGGTAGAAAATCTCACAATCTACACCGACTCGCAACTGGTAGTATCCTTTGTCAAAGGAAACTTTGAGGCAAAGAACGATCAGCTAACCCTATACCTCGCATTCGTCAATAACCTTGTGCAAATGATCCCCTCGCACCAGGTCCTCCATATTCTGCAGGAGCAGAGTTCGAGGGCTCGCGTGCTTTCCAAGATTGCTACTTCGCCAACAGGATACAGGTCTTAGAGACGGAGGATTGAAGACGTCGGGGCTCCCAACATTCAAGGGCCATGGGAAATCACGGCCATTCATAACAAAGGACCATCTTGGATGGACCCCTTGAAGAGACGATCTAAAGGAGGGTCTACTCCCAGACGATCACATGGAGGCAGGATAGCTTCGGATCATGGCCACATTGTTCACCTTGATTGACGGGGAGCTGTATAAGTGAGCGTTCATTGACCCCTATCTAAAATGTTGGCCCTAATCTGAAGCGGAATATTCTCTTCGTGAAATTCACCAAGGGATCTGCGGCGAGCTCCTCGGGGGAAGGGCATTGTCATGAAAGATTATCCGCCAGGGATTCTACTGGTCGACAGTAAAAAAGGATGTGGAAGAGTTTGTCTGAAGACGTGTTAGTTGTCAGCTTCACACAAACGCATCACACCAGTCATCAGTCATCCTCACAATAATTCAAAATCCCTAGCCATTAGCCTAGTGGAGAATTGACATCCTGATTCCCCTCCCCATGGCGACCAGACGAAGGAAGTTGTTATTATGGCAATCGACTACTTCACAAAATGAGTCGAGGCAGAATCCCTCGCGAAGATAACATAAGAAAATGTTAAGAAGTTTTTCTAAAAGAGCATCATTTGTCATTTTGGGATACCCGCAGTCATCATAACAGTAAATGGAATGCAATTCACCGGGAGATCATTTACCAAGATGTGCAAGGAGTTGAAAATCAACCTCCATCACATCTCCATCATGCACCCATATGCAAACGGGCAGATTGAGGTAACCAACTGAACCATCCTCAACGGGTTCAAGATGCGCCTTCATGATGCTGGGGGAAGTGGGTATAGACGAGCTCCCAAATGTATTATAGGCAAACCAAACCACAGAGAGAACCCCGACTGGTGAAATGTCATTCAACATGTGCTATGTATCTAAGGTAGTTATCCCAGTAGACATTGGAGTCCCCAGTACGCGATTCCAAGCTTTTGACCCAAAAAGAGACATTGAACGGTTCCGAGAAAATCTGGACCTGATCGCCGAAGTAAAGGACATAGCAGCCCAGTAGATCTCAGCGTACCAAATACAGGTGGCCCGCTACTATGATCAAAGGATCAAACCAAGGCCTATCAACAATGGATACCTGGCCCTACGGAGCATCGATACAGCAGGAAAAGGACCACTAAAATACAAGCTTTCTCTGACATCGGAAGGACCGTTCGTTATCACCGCGGTCATCAAGCCTGGGAACTTAAAACTTCAGATCGCGGAGGGGAATACCTTGCGTGGTTCATGGAATATATGCACAGAACTTACGCCGTTTTTACCAATAACTCTGCTCTGGCTGTTTAAGAATAACTGCTACAAACAATATAAAGTCGCAAGCAAAAACTCATGCAAAAATAATCTTTGTTTTTTCTTTGACTTCTGAATATTGTATTTGCTTCTAACGTTGTAATCACAGGAACGAATTTGGAAAAGTCCGGATAATCTTATCCTATGCCAATCAAAGGAAGATTTCTCATCAGCAATTTTGGGGGAGAGCCCTCGCAAACTCCTCACCATCGTGGATTGAAGGTTTGTGGCCTTCTCCTCAGCAGTGGGTTGAAGCTGTAAGACCACCCCCTACCAAAGTGGTAACCCGGTCATATGCCTATAACTGCTGCCTTACGATCACAATTACCGCACACGGGTTGTCGACGCCGCAAGATGCTGATCCTACTGGCTAGTACGATCATTCAACCTATCGTCCAATCGAGAAGAGAAATAATATAAGCAATTATATATCGAGTCCACATCCAAATAGCATTATAATATAAGTAAAATAAGAGATCCAATAGTCCACAATGAGTACAGAATGAAAGAGAAAAGGGCTTATGCCCGGTACAAAGTAAACAATCTCTCTCACACAAAAAATCTAACTATGCGGAAGCTAATCTATCATCAGTACATGTGTCATCACCTGACGTCGGGCTGCAGTAGTAGTAGGTGGTACCAGCTCCTTATGTCCTGCCACCTCATCCTACTGGTGCTCCAGCTCCTAAATGATACGGTCACAACCGACTATTAGTCATAAATACTAAGCCATTTTGTCCTCGCCTCACCCCCACGACTCCTAGGTACCGAGCGGGAGGATGAAATGGAGAACAACAAGGGTTTCAAAAGTAAAGCAAGTGACAGTGGATTTATTCTATCATGGTTATAGAATAACAAATATATCTCTGCTTTAGCAGTTCTATATAGTACAAGTAATGGAGTAAAAATAGTACTGAAAATAAGTGTGGTAAGTAGAGTAAAGTACTGAATAGAAAAGTAAACTAGCTACTACTACACTAATTATCACAGAAGTGCCTTAACTTATATGAATGCTCATACAAACTTATAAGTTAAGGTTTCACAAATTTAACTTATCATATAAAAGAGCACATACAAATTTATATAATAAAGATCTATGGTGTGTATGTCCTAATTATGTTTGAATGATACGGTATGCGGGTTATGAATCATACAAGTGTAACTCACCCACATGACTTTGTGCGCACAGACCTTTAGTTCCCACTTTTTGGAGTTAGCTTAACTCTTAGGTTCTACCGTTGTGTCTATGACAGCAATGGAGCAGGCATCTCCACTTCTAGGCGGGTATACACACTACAAGGTCTAGACCTTCCGTACGCCTTTGAAGAACACACTAGAGTTACCACATACTAAACCGCTAGCTAATCCACCAGACTTTAAGGTCAGGTGTGCGTTTTCGTAAATTGTCCTCCAGACTGTGGTATAAACAATGTATTGGCCCCTCAAACCCTCACACCTCACTTGAGTCACCGTACATCCATCGGTGTGACGATTGGCCCAGTACCGCATGACCAGCCACTAATATGTTATATGCACATGCAATTTATTTCCAACCTGAGCCTCCAGCTCGTAGAACAAAACCCATCCTGTATCCAAACATCCGAGCCTCCAGCTCGCAGGACAAAACCCGTCCTGTATCCAAACATCCGAGCCTTCAGCTCGCAGGACAAAACCAGTCTTATATCTAAACATCTGAGCATCTAACTCGCAGGACAAAACCCGTACTGTATCCTCCAACCCTATATGGGTGAGATTGTCACATCGTTCCCTTAACCTATTAGACTAGTCTTGCCTAGTGCTTATTAGGTATAACAACTTATGGTTATTCCTTGGACTGCCCAGGGAATACCCGGTGAAGGACTCTCGGGGGCACTAGGAACTACGATGGGATGAAGCACAAAGCTCCATTTCTCAAGGACACTTACTTTTATTATTGTTTACCCATTATGAATACCTTGCTCTTAATGTTGGTCTTGAGTGAACCTGATAACTTAAGGTATTATTGGGAGAACGACAGTCTTCCGTCGGTCTCCGTTCTAATTACTTTCCTTGGGCTTTGTACTCTAACACTCGTCACTACTTCACACCAACCAGGATTCCAACTTCCCAATATGCTTCTTAATCCAACCCCTATCATATCCTCTGTGGGTCCTAGTATTATGTGTTACTTTATCTAAGCACAACTCATGACCTAATTCCAGCCCAAAAGAAATGACTTTCAATTCCTTGGGCCAAATGCCCCTAATTATTTATCATGGATTTGTTATGTGTGTAATATTGATCCTTCAATTTCATCATCTTTCTAATTATTTTGGACCATAATTTAAAATAATTAATTAAGTGACCTAGGTCACTTTGAACATGAACTGCTCTAACTAGTGGTCCATTATGTCTAAATAAATTATCTGAGATTCTTCTAGGTTAAAAATGTCTGTTCATCAAAAATCATGATTTTCCAATTTGAACTTCCATATATTTTCTTTTTATGATTAAATCCATAAATAATCCATTTTCAAAATGAAGTACTTAAAATAGACAACCAAAAATTCCTAGAAAATTACTGGTGATTAAAATTGATATAATAATACTCAGGACAGAAATTCATAATCCTAGTCAGTGATTTGACTTAACATAATTTTATATGGATATTATTAATAAAATGGCACTACTAGGGTTTTCAGTATGTATGATCATCCAAATATTTTCAATTAATTATATTGGGTTTTAATCACATAAATAGGATGCTATAAATTTTATCATAATTATTCAAAAGTAGTTTCCCTTACTTTTAAATTAATTTTCAAAAAGGGTAAAATTATAAATCTATAATATACAAAAGATATATTCCTCAACTAGACTTATAACTTTTTATAGAGATGTAAAATGTCCTATTAGGGTATGTATCAAAATTTTAGAATTTTACAAGGTTAGTAGACCTATATCTCATTTTTATTTCAAAAGAACTTATTTTCCATTAAATTAAAATAATGGGATTTTTGTTCCCAAAAATCCCACTCTTTATTTGGGAGGTGTAACTCATTCCTATTAGTCTCTGTACAAAATCCCATGGACATCCATTGGGCCAAATGGGTTAACTTCCCATTTTTACATTTTGGCACAATATTTACAAATCTACCTCCACCATGCATGTTGGATTTCCCCAACATACAGAGGTCCAAATGACCTGCAACTTTTACCATGGTCATATAATAACCCAATGGCCATGGTACTCAAATTTGGAGGCATTTGGAAGAGGGAATATTCATATATTCCATTCATTTAAAAATTAGTATTTCTATAAAAAAGTATAGGAAAATACATACTAAAAATTGTGATTTTTCGTCAAGACATAAGTATAGCATAAACACATGTATTTCCAAAATTTCATGACATGTGGACTTAGGGTTTGGCTTGGGCACTCATTTAAAAATCTATCCTATCCTAAGACCAGTCTTAGTAGAATGGCCCTACTGGGAGTTATAGTTCTCCAAATTACAACTTTAGAGAGTCTATTTAAAGTTAAGACCTAAATGTACCTTTTTCATGTTGAGCATCATTTCTGAAAATGCCTCTAAGAGGCCTAAAATTTACAAGCAAGTTGTTGTTTAAATAGTGACAAAAAATAAACATTTAAATAAACCTATAGTTTTGTTATAAATAATGGACGGCATCGGCTCATCTTCCCCAATGAGTCGATGGTCCAGATTGCCCCAACCAGGGAAAAACTTGATCTGCATTTCCCGTCCTTCTGGCCGCCGCCACCACCAGTGATTGTCGCCACCACCTCCATTGAGGTGGCGGCTATCGTTTCCCAGCGATGTGGCCGCTGGAGGTGGCTCCTCTGGCAAGCCCGAGCAAGAAGAAATGCTCGGAATGCTCCCTCTCACATGGAATCAGGCTCATTTGAGCCCGATATCTCTCCTAAAAGAGCTAGATAGCTAGCACAGAGGGAGGGGAGGAGAAACAGACCCTTAGACGAGCTTGACGGCGGGTTTGGTGGTGGTGCGCCATGGCCGACCCTTGCTCTGGCTAATCCTCTACTCCAGCTGTCAGTTTTTGCTCCTTAGGGTTTACTGAAGGTGATGGTTGGGTGGAATGGAGGCAAGGCTGGATGTTTTAAAGGTTTTTGACTCAATAGGAGTGGTTGGGCATGGACGGCAGCATGATTCCTCATGTTGCCACGTGTTTGTCATATATTGGACCGTCAATCATTGCCATAAATATGTTTTCTTGAAATGATAAATAGATAATATAGTTTTGTTGTAGAGATAAATGTCTGATCACCGTTTTATCCGGAACCCGGTTCAGCCGGTATAAAAGTGAACCGGCCAACACTGCTCTTCAGTGAAAAATTCACCAAGTCCAAAAGCGTTGAGTGTGTTGACACCACTCAATGCCACATTGAGTGGTGTCGACACAACTCAACGCCTTCAGTACTCCAGAAAAAACTTAAGTCAAAAGCGTTGAGTGGTGTCGACACCACCCAACGCCGCATTGAGTGGTGTTGACACCACTCAATGCCGCCAACAATCCTAAGTCAAGGCGTTGAGTGGTGTCGACACCACACAGCGCCGCGTTGAGTGGTGTTGACACCACTCAACGTCGCCAGTAATCTTAAGTCAAGGCATTGAGTGGTTTTAACACCACTCAACGCCGAGTTGAGTGGTGTGGACAACACTAAACACCGCCATCAATCCTAAGTCAATGCGTTGAGTTGTGTCGACACCACTCAATGACACATTGAGTGGCGTTGAGACCACTCAACGCCAATATCATCTCGCAGCGTCTAAGTAAAAAGGCGTCGAGACCACTCAACACCGCATTGAGTGGTGTCGAGTTCACTCGACACTTCGTCGAATGGAGTCGAGATCACTCGACGCCTAAAGTTTCCCGAGTATTTCTAAGTTAATTTCGTCGAGTTCACTCGACGCCTTTTCAAATGGCATCGATATCACTCGACGCCTAAAGTTTCTCGAGTATTTTCCAAGTTAAATTCGTCGAGTGGTGTCGTGTTCACCCGACTCACTCGATGCTTCTCGAGCCTGAGTCAATTCTCTTGACTCAAAATGCGTGTGAGGGGCCTAGCACGAAATGGGATGTTACAAATCCCAATAAACAAAAAAAAATTTCGTCCCCGAAATTCAATTTCGGGTTTACGGGATTTCTCTGCATAAGAATTTTAAGTACTTTAAGCATAATTAAAAGGTACCTGAGGAAAAATGCTTCGGGTACCATTCACGCATCAGATCCATCGGCTCCCAAGTGTGCTCTTCCTGTCCGTGGTTGGACCCCAACACCTTGACCAAGGGAACCTTTTTCTTCCACAGTACTCGCGTTGATGTATCATCGATCCAGACTGGCTCTAAACGGACTGATCTATCAGGTGATACCAGGCTCATTGTAGTGGTAATATGTTGCTCTAGCTGAAGGAGAGCTCTCCTAAGCGAAGATACATGGAAGACATTTTTCAAAGTCCCTAACTCTGGCGGCAGCTCCAGCCTGTAAGCCAAAGGACTGATCCACTGCAGGATCAAGTGTGGTCTGATAAATCGAGGGCTGAGCTTCTTGTGCCTCCGCACTCGCGAGATACCATGCACCAAACGTATCTTCAAGAACACACTGTCCCCCACATGAAACTCCACCTTCCGATGTCTCGCATCGTAGTACTTGGCCTGCCTACTTTGTGCCTCCAGCATCCGATCCCTGATTAACCTGTGTTAGCATCCGTATCCTAAATATAGGCCAACCTAAGTGCTTTGGGGTCCTCATCCTGAACCCAAGACGGTGGTATCCGGCATTTCCTACCATATAAAGCCTTATGTGGTGTCATCCAATGCTTGGATGGTGACTATTGTTGTAGGAGAATTCAATCGGGGGCAACAGTCTCTCCCAGGGCTTCCCCGTGTCCAGTATAAATAAACGCAGTAGATCCTCCATAGTCCGGTTGGTCGGCTCGGTCTAGCCGTCGGTCTGCGGATGGAAAGCGGTGCTAAAAGCAAGCTGAGAACCCAAGTACGGCTGCACCGCTCTCCACTCCCTAGTGGTGAATCGACCATCACGATTTGAAACAATCATCCTAGGGATGTCGTGGTACCTGACGAACTGCTCCACAAACAACCTCACCAAAACAGCAACTGGTCTATCCTTCCTGATCGGTATAAACTGAGCTACCTTGGTCAGTCTTTCAACAATGACCCATATAGAATCGTGCCCAGAGTGGGAACGAGGCAATCCGTGCACGAAATCCATTGCTATATCCTCAAACTTCCACTCTGGCATCGGTAATGACTGTAGTAACCCTCCTGGGCTCTTACACTCTGCCTTTACCCGCTGGCAGGTCTCGCAATGCGTCACATAATATATGATTTCCCTCTAATCCCCGACTAATACATGCTTCTCCACAGATCCGCTGTCATCTCGGTGATACTGTGGTGCACTGAGTTCTGAGAATAGTGAGCCTCCCTAAGTATATCCTCCCGGATACTGCCTCCTTTGGGTATATAGACACGGACAAGGAAATGAACGAGGTCATCATGCAAAGAATAGTCCTACAACTTTCCCCCTTCTAGAGCTATGAATATCGTCTCCAAATCCGCATCCAGCCTCTGTTGTGTCTTGATGCACTCCCGTATATCACACTCGATGACCAAGGACTTAAAGTACTCCTGATAAACATCCGGCTCAGCTCTGGAAACCATGGTAATGCGCATATCCTCCAGCATCCGTACCAGCTCCATATCCATCACCCGGGGCTCTGGTCCAATAGTGCCGGCTCTCCTGCTCAAGGCATCTTCCACGGTGTTCGCCTTCCCCAGGTGATATTACATCTTATAGTCATAGTCGCACAAGAACTAGAGCCATCTCCGTTGGTGCAGATTTAAATCCTTCTACGTGTCAATATATTTAAGGTTCTTGTGATCTGAGAAGATATCACAATGAACCCTATACAAGTAATGCCTCCAAGTTTTTAACGCGAATATTACAGCCCCGAACTCCAAATCATGTACGGGGAAATTCTGTTTGTGCTTATTCAGCTGTCTCGAAGCATATAAAATGGCATGTCCATGTTACATCAGGACTTCACCTATCCCTTGATATGATGATTCGGTATAAATGTGAAATCCTTCCTTCCCAGATAGAAGTGCAAGGATAGAAGAAGAGGTAAGCTTGTCCTTCAACTCCTGAAACGTTGTTTCGCACTTCTCGCTCCAAGTAAAAGCCGCATCCTTCTTCATCAAGTACATGAGGGGGAGTCTTACCCTTGAGAACCCCTCCACAAACTTCCGATAATATCCTGCCAGTCCCAAGAAACTGTGTATATATGAAGCCGACTTTGGTCGCATCCAATCTCGAACTGCTTGTACCTTGGCCGGGTCCACAACCAACCAAGCTCTACTGATGGTATGCCCCAAGAATGCTATCTCCTGCAGCAAAAACTGGCACTTAAAGAACTTTGCGTACATCTGATGCTCTCTCAGCTTGCCCAACACCAGTGCCAAATGCTAGGTATCCTCCTCCTTTGTTCGGAAGTAGATCAGAATGTCGTCGATGAAGATTATAACAAATCTATCCAGGAATGGCTCGAAGACACGGTTCATCAGACTCATAAATGTGGAAGGTGCATTCGTGAGTCCGAAGGGCATCACCAGGAACTCGTACAGGCCGTACCGAGAACTAAAGGCTGTTTTCGGGATATCCTCCTCCTGAATGTGCACCTGATAGTACCCGGACCTCAAATTAAGCTTGGAGAACCAAAAGGCTCCCTGTAGCTGATCAAAAAGCTCGTCGATCCTGGCCAAAGGATACATGTTTCGGACTGTCAATCGGTTTAATTCTCGGTAGTCGATACAGAGCCGCAATGATCCATCCTTCTTCTTAACGAATAGCACCGGAGCTCCCATAGTGATGAGCTCAGTCTAGCAAATCCTGACCCCACCAGTTCCTGTAACTGGGTCCTGAACTCTGTAAGCTCCTTTGGGACCATCCTATACAGTGTTCGAGACACGGGCTTCGCTCCCGCACCAACTAAATTCGTAAGTCCATGTCCCTAGTCGGTGGCAATCCGAGCCATTTCACTGGGAATACGTCGGAGAAATCCCGAACCACCGAGATATCAACAATAGAAGCTTCTACTCAGGCCATCTCAAAGTAGATAATGTATACCTCCTCCCCTTGCTCATGGGCCTTGATAGCCTGTACATATGATAATAGAAGATGGGAAATAGGTCTAATACCTTCAATGACGATGTCGATGTTCCCATGACGTAAGGTGACCCTCCTTGACATGGTTCGAGTGCAACCAGGTCAAAGTCTGGCATGGTTCGAGTGCAACCAGGTCATGCCCAAGACCAGATCAAAGTCTGGCATTCTCAAAATCATCGTCGGTGCTTCGAAGGTCTGTCCTCCAATTTTTGCCTCCATGTTACACTTGGCAGATGATAATTTCTCTGATCTATCTGGCAGACACACCCTCCTGGTTTTGCCCGTGAATCATTCTATTCCCGCTAGTCCTTCTAGGAAGGCTTCTGATACAAATGAGTGGGAAGAACCCATATCGAACAATGTATGAGCGGGCTTGCCGCTGACGAAGACTATGCCTGAGGTTTTTATTTGAATTATATTATGTTTTTTGTTATACTAGGGTTGCAAGGTACTATAAAATGAAAGCTAGATTGTAATTAATTTTAAGTACCTATAATGACTTCCTCGGGTTTCCTTGGCTCGGCGAGGTCCAAAGCATACATCTATTCCTGTCCTAACCCTCGGCCATAATGTCCTCGGCTTCAACCTCAACCTCATCCTTGGCCTCAGCCTTGCTGTGATGGAGGGGCTACTAAATGTGGAGGAGGAGGGGTGGATGGAACTACTGAGGGCAGTCAGCTCTTACGTGCCCCGGCTATTGGCTTCTAAAGTAAATCAATGATCGGTGTCCACGGTCATCCTATCTCCTCGATTCGTGTACTTGTAGTGGCTGGGGAGCTAGTACTGCAGTAGGCCCCTTCTCCTGCCAGAATTTGGGACGATAACGCCCCTGATCCTTCTTGTAGCTCATCACTCTGCCACTCTGGGAGCCCCTACTTCTCTCCCCGTAGAATGAAACATCCAATGGTCTCTTTCCTCTGCTCTGTACCATCAACGTGTCTGCCTCCACCTTCTTATCCATCTCTATGATCTGCATCAAAGTGCCATGGGAAATGAATAGTAGAGCCTGCCTGGTAGAATCCTTAAGCCCCGATAGAACCTTTTTGCATACCTCCTGTCATCCAAATCATGTATCCCCGAGAACCTGTCCAGATGGGAAAATTCCCTCTAGTACTCTATCACTGATCTGGTCCCCTACATGAGGTTCAAAAACCTCTCTTCCAACTCATCTCTATTTGTAATAGACACAAAGTGATCCAAGAAGTCCTCGTTGAACTCATCCTAAGAAATATCTTATGGCTCCCTATCTACATACGTGGAGTCCCGCATGGACTTCCACCATCTCTTCGCATGAACATCTAGTGCAGAAGTCGCCAAAGGAACTGCCTTCCTGACAGGGTAGCTGATGCCTATAACCATCTCCTGAATTGCCTCGAGCCACTCCTCCGTCTTTACCATATTCTCTGTCCCGTGGTACATCGACGGGGATAGATTCTTGAAGGCACTCGGCCAATTTGATCCCAGGTTTGGTTATTGGGTCGGGGCCTGCTGATCTTTGAAGGCATCGAGGATGGCGTTAGATTCTGCCCCATCTCCATCTGCTAGAAGGGTGTTACAGTCGAAGGAGGAGGGATCACATCCTGCGGTACAAAGACCTGTGGGGGCTGTATAAATGTAAGGTTTATATTAGGTTTGGCCTAACTCATTGCTTAAATGGACAATTTTCTATGACTTTTACACATGGGCACACCAATGCTTCTGCGACATAGTTTGTCCGCAAACTAATGTCCGAGCGGGGTGGTCCAGTGTTGTGGACTTCTTCTCAATGATCGTTTGTTTAGTGATACCAGTTTGTAAGACCCCCCTACCAAGGAGGTAGCCCGGTTTTATGCCCAGAACTGCTGCCTTACGATGATAATTAGCGCACACTAGCTAGTCGACACCGCAAGACGCCGATCCTGCCGGCTAGTACGATCATTCAACCTATCGGTCGATCAAGAAGAGAAGCAATATAAGCAATTATATATCGATTCCACATCACAACATCATCATAATATAAGTAAAATGAGAGATCCAATAGTCCACAATGAGTACAAAATGAAAGAGAAAAGGGATTATGCCTAGTACATAGTAAACAATCTCTCTCACAAAATTTGACTAAGCGAAAGCTAATCTATCATCAGTACATGCATCTTCACCTGACGTCGGGCTGCAGTAGTAGTAGTAGGTGGTGGTACCAGCTCCTCATGTCCTGTCACCTCGTCCTGCTGGAGCTCTAGCTCCTCGAGCTCTTAAAATGATATGGTCACAACCGACCGATAGTCATAAAGACAAAGCCATTTTATCCTCATCTCACCCCCACGACTCCTAGATACCGAGCAGGAGGAAAACAATGGGTTCAAAAGTAAAGCAGGTGACAGTGGATCTATTCTATCATGGTTATAGAATAACAAATATATCTCTACTTTAGCAGTTCTATATAGTACAAGTAATGGAGTAAAAATAGTACTGAAAAGAAGTGCGATAAGTAGAGTAAAGTACTAAACAGAAAAGTAAACTAGCTACTACTACACTAATCATCACAGAAGTTCCTTAACTTATATGAATGTCTATACAAACTTATAAGTTATGGTTTCACAAATTTAACTTATCATATAAAAGAGTTCATACTAATTTATATGATAAGGATCTATGGTGCGTATGTCCTAATTATGTATGAATGGTATGACATGCGGGTTATGAATCATGCAAGTGCAACTCACCCACACGACTCTGTGCGCACAGACCTTTAGTTCCTACTTTTTGGAGTTAGCTTAACTCTCAGGTACTACTTGTTGGGTATAATGGAAAATGTGTACTAGATTTGGAGAAGCCACAACTTAGTCAATGATATGCATCAATGTGTATTTGATAGAAGTTTGAGTTTCATTGTGCAGGTTTAAAAATTTGAAGGAAAATTTTCTAAGTACAAGTGTCGACACTTGTGAAGAAACTGTGTCGACACTCAGGAAACTTGTGTCGACACTCAGGCAAGCTGTGTCAACATACAGGCAAATTGTGTCGACACTCAGGGAAGTTGTGTTGACACCCAGAATTTGTGTCGACACTTATAAAGAAGCTGTGTCGACACTCAAAGCTATGTCGACACCTAAACAAGCAGTTGTGTGGACATCCATAATTGTGTCGACAACTTAAAATAGAATTGTGTCGACACTTAAATCAGAATATAAGTCGACACTCAGGAGCTATGTCGACACCTGAAGCAATTGTGTCGACACACAGGACTTGTGTCGACACACCAACTCTCAAGAGGCTGTGTCGAGTTTAGAAGTAATTGTGTCGACACACAGGACTTGTGTCGACACACACTCAACGCCATTTGACAAACACTCGACGTCATCTGTCTGCAATAGAAATGTCAAGACAAGAAGCTGCTGTGTCGACACACAGAACTTATGTCGACACATACAACAAAAAGCATTGTCGAGAAGCAGAAGTATGACTGTGTCGACACTTGGAGTATTTGTGTCGACACCTTGAAGACTTGTGTTGACACTTAGCCTATATGTGTCGACACATATGTAAAGCAGTCTGCTGAGTGTTGTATGCTGAGTTGGACAGACATTGAAGAACTTGGTGATGTGACTGGTGACTTGATAGCTGTCATAACTAACCGTTCTGACACCACTGTCAGAACTGTCAGAAGTCTGTTATGAACCGGATCAGCCGGTAACCATGGAGCAAGCTCTATATAAGAGACAGATCGGAAACGACAGAATATATACAATCAACGTGAAGAAAGATCTCTGGATCATAAAGAAGAATTCTGACAGATCAAGGCCTGTCTGCAAGAAAGATTCATAGTTCAATCTGAATCTAAAGAAGAAGCTGACCGAAAATCAACTTCAACTTGAAGAATAGATCCACCTTATTTGTCCTAATCAAGAATCTTTGAAAAGATAAGTTAGGTTGGATCAGAAGGATCAGTTTATACGAGAACTGATCAAGAAGAAAACATCAATAGAGGAATCTTGCTGGTGAAGTTTTCTGAAACTTATTTCTCACAAATTCTTATAGGATCTATTGTTAGATCTGAGATTGTAAGCCTAAAATTATAAAGGCTGAGGTAGGGCAGTGTGCCTGAGGTAGGACTTGTGGAAAGCCTGAGTTGTAAGCGTAATTTTAAAAGCTGAGGTAGGGCTGAGGCCTGAGGTAGGGCTGAGGCCTGAGGTAGGATTCAGGAAAGAATCTGAGGTAAGACTTGTGTAAAGTCTGAGGTGTAGGAACCATTTTGGGTTCTGAGTTTGTAAGATCTGCGGATCCGAGCCAGTGGAAGGAAGTTAAGCTGAATCTAGTTATCTACTGGATAGGCGGAGGGGGAAAGTGGATGTACCCATATTATGGGGAACCACTATAGATCTGGTGTTTGTTGTGTTGCATTTAATTTCTATAGATAGAATTATTCTATGCTAAAGAAAGTTACAAAATATCTTTTTGCCTTAAAATAAAAAAGACTCAAAAAAATTAGAACCTATTCACCCCCCCCCCCCTTTAGGTGTTTAGGCTCTTGAATCAAAGTCTTTCAAGTGGTATCAGAGAGAGGTTGCTCAAAATTGACCTAACAGTCAGAGGATTTCTCCAAGGCAAACAATAGATAACAAAAATGGGTTCAAGTGAAAATCAAAAGGAATTTGGATCTATGAAATTGCCAATATGTAGGAAAGAATCTTTTGGCATTTGTAAAGAAAGGGTCAGGCTATTTATGGAAGCATCTGATCCAAGAATTTATATCACAGTACTGGAAGGCCCCTTCATCCCAATAAAGGTTTCAGTTCTTGATGGAAACATTCAAACTCCAAAGAGTTATTCAGAGATGACTAAGGATGAAATCATCTTGGCTACATTAGATAAAAGAGCTCAGAATATAATTGTAAGTGCCATAGATGATGCCACATTCCAAAATCTTGTGCACTGTAAAACTTCCAAAGAAATATGGGATAAACTGATTGTCTATATGGAAGGCACAGAAGAAGTCAGAGAGGACAGAAAGTCCATGCTGAATCAGAAGTATGAGAGCTTTAGGCAAATTAAAACTGACAACATAGCTGAATGCTATAAAAAGTTTTTTAGAATAGTGAATGAACTGATGACATATGGAAGAGTCTTCAGTACTTATGAACTGAATGACAAGTTTCTTAGGTCCCTAATAAAGGATTGGGACACTAAGATATGTGTAATCAGGGAAGTGGCCAGACTGGGTGACACACCTCCACCTACACTTTTTGGAAAACTGCTTTCATATGAAATGCAGCTTACTGCTAGGAAAGAGGAAGAGAAGGGCAGCAGATCTGAACATAAAGAAAGGTCAGTAGCCTTCAGGGCTGAGGGCTCAAGGAAGGGTAGGAGAAAATCTCCTTCTCCACCTAGAAGGAGTATTGATGCAGAAGAAGGTGTTACTGAAGCATGTACATCAGATAGTCATACATCTGATGAAAACTTTGCTGCCTTCACAAGATAATTCCAAAGGTTCATGAAGAAAAAGAATTGGAGAACCAGGCCTTCATCTACATCCTATTCCAAGGATGAATACTATAGGAAGAAGAAAACTCCTAAGGAGGACAGGTATGCTTCTAAACATGGTAAACCATCTAATTCTAAGATTGTGTGTTATTGCTACAACAGGTCTGGGCATGTCATAGCTGACTGTCCTGACAAAAGAAAGGCGTCAAAGGACAAGAAGAAGCATCTGGTCAAAGACAAGAAGGAGAAGTCTCTATATGCTCAGAAGGAGAAGAGTTGGACAGACTCTTCATCTTCAGAATCTGAAGAAGAAGAGGCAGAAGCATATGTTAGACTCTTCTCAACAGAAGAGGATTCTAGGGAACTAGAATTTCTTCAGATGCTGGACTCCATAAATGGAGTGGAAGAACATTGTTGTAAAGGGCTGATGGCCCAATCTGAAGAAGATAAGTGCTAGGATCAGTCTGGACCAAGTAAGGTAAACAATTCACCCCTAGTCTCAGATTACTTTACAGGATCAGAATCAGAAGCATCTTCTTCAAAAGAAGTGGATGGATCTGAGTCTGAGGGGGATGTTCACCAACTCATTAATGAGTATGGTGGGTTGCTGAATGCTCTAAAGAAGAGCAAGTTTCTTGTTAAAGAGCAAGACAAAGAGATTGAGTCTCTTAAGCTGGCTGCAGCAGTTTCAGCAAAACTGCTGGATCAAAAACTGAATGAGATTTCCAAATTGAGAAACATTGCAGTTATTCAGATGGGCACAATCACATTCAAAGAGAATCATATCAAGAAACTGGAGGGAAAACTTCAGCAAGAGAAAGAGTTAGTGGCAAAATTCTCCAAGCCAAAATCAGTCTTACCTTTAATAGATAATTTTGTTTCACAAAAAGGAAAGACTGGTCTAGGCTATAAGGGAAGAACTAGGGCTACCAATTCTCACAGAAAAGGTAAAGCCCGAGTTAAGCCTCAAGCTATTAATCCACCTATTTTCTTTAAGAAGGTAGTGAATCCTACTAACAGGTATGATCATGACATGACACATGGTCACTGTGAGCATGAAAATTTCATGAGCAAGGGTGTTAATGACAATAGACCAATCTATAGGCATGCCCATCATATTCAAGAGGAGTTCTTGAAGAATGCTGCTCCAGCACCAACACTTAACAAGCCTACTAACAACAAAGTAAGAAGGCCTGTACCTAAGAATAGGTATAATAGGTTTGAGTGTTGGTATTGTGGCAAGGTGGGCCACTTTGCCATGGATTGCTGGTTTAACTTAAGTGTTAAAACCAAAAGTAGGATTCCTGTTAGATCATTCACAGGATTTAAAACTAACAAATACCTAGGACCCACTAGCAAGTTGGGTTCTAAGGGTAAGTGATTCATTATTTGTTGCAGGTAAATCCAAGTGACCATACCCCTATATGGTACTTGGATAGTGGTAGTTCAAGACATATGACTGGAACAAGGAAAATGTTGAGGGACTATGTGCCCATAAAGAATGGACCAAAAGTTATCTTTGGTGGATCAGAAAAGGGAGTCATTAAAGGATTTGGTAACATATTTTGTGATTCAATTACAATCACTAAAGTGGCTTATGTATAGGGTCTAAAACATAACCTGATTAACATAAGTCAACTTAGTGATCTAGGTTATGATATTTCTTTCCTCAAAGGGGTGTGCCTAGTAAAAAGGTCAAGTGATCAAGAGATCATTTTGACTAGCACTAGGAAAGGAAATGTGTATTGCCTTAACCTAGAGTGTGAGTCTAACAACTCACCTATTTGTTTGGTTGTAGGAGAGAAAGCTTCTCTATGTGTCAAATGGCACAAGAGGCTAGCTCATCTAAACTATAAGTCAATTGGACTGTTGTTCGGTACGGGATTAGTGAGGAATGATCCTCAAGTTCGGTGCATAAAAGAGGGTGTGTGCTCAGCTTGCCAAAAAGGCAAGCAGACTAAGTCCTCTTTTCAGTCAATTGACATCAAAGATTCAAAGAGATGTTTGTATCTTATGTATATGGATTTGTTTGGTCCTATGCCAGTCCATAGTCTTGGTAGGAAAGCATACACACTTGTTGTTGTGGATGACTATTCTAGATTTACATGGGTTTTCTTCTTGAGGTAGAAATCTGAAACCCCAACTATTTTCCAGACTTTTGTCAGACAAATACAGAATGAATAGAACAGCTCAATGGTCAAAATCAGAAGTGACCATGGAACTGAATTTCAGTTTAAATGTATGACAAAATTCTGTGAAGAATTTTGGATTCATCAGGAATTCTCTTCACCTATAACTCCTCAACATAATGGTGTTGCTGAAAGGAAGAATATGACTCTAATTGAAGCCAGTAGAACTCTACTGAATGACACTACTCTCCCTGAATACTTCTGGGCTGAGGCAATAAATACTGTATGTCATGTGCTCAATAGAGCCTCCTTCAACAAGAAACACAAGATGACTCCCTACAAGATTTTAAAAGGCAGAAAACCAAATATATCTTATTTCAGAATCTTTGGTAGTAAGTGTTTTGTACTAGTCAATGGTAAACACTACCAAACTAAGTTTACTGCCAAATCCCTAGAAGGGATATTTGTTGGGTACAGCAACTATAGTAGAGCATACATGTTCTACAACTTGACTACTCAAGTTGTAGAAGAATCTGTGCATATTGTATTTGATGAGTCAATGTTTATTAACAGTGAATTGTCTAGTTCTTCAGTTAGTTCTACAGGTCTAACAGACAAGCTAGACAAGCTGACCATCAATGAAGATGTTACTGCTAATCTGGATGAAGACAAAGATACCAGCTATCCAGGGGGAGATCAAGTCCCTCTGGGTGATGAAGAAAATGTGGAGAATCAAGATGAGGAAACTGGAGATAACCATAATGCTGACAGAATTCCTCCAGTAAGGAGACATCTGAAGGATCATCCAGCTCACCAAATCATTTGTGATGCAAGTCAGGGTGTTCTAATAAGGAGCACGAGCATGAACACAGTTTTATGTTCTAGCTTCCTGTCTCAGATAGAACCCAGGAAGATTGAAGAGGCCATGCAAGACACCAACTGGATTGATGCAATGCAAGAAGAGCTCAGTCAGTTCAAAAGGTATAAGGTCTGGGAACTGGTTCCAAAACCTAAGGATCATAACATAATAGGAACTAAGTGGATCTACAGGAACAAGCTTGATGAGAATGGCACTATAGTCAAGAACAAGGCTAGACTGGTAGCAAAAGGCTACAGGCAAGAGGAAGGTATTGATTTTGATCAAACCTTTCCTCTAGTGGCAAGGCTGGAGGCAATAAGGTTGTTCTTAGCCTATGCTGCCTATCAAGGGTTCAAAGTATATCAAATGGATGTGAAATCATCATTTCTGAATGGTGATTTAAAAGAAGAAGTCTATGTAGAACAACCCTCAGGTTTTGTAGACTCTCACTTTTCTGATCATGTATATAGGCTTAGGAAAGCTCTATATGGTTTGAAACAAGCTCCAAGGGCTTGGTATGAAACTTTGTCTGCCTTCCTCATTGAGAATAAATTCTCTAGAGGAAAGATAGACAAAACTCTTAGGGAATCAAAAGGCAAGATAATACTAGTCCAGATATATGTGGATGACATTATTTTTTGTTCTACTGAAAACAACCTTTGTAGGAAGTTTGCCAAACTTATGCAAGGCAAGTTTGAGATGAGTAGTATGGGTGAGCTGAAGTTCTTCTTGGGACTTCAAGTTAGACAGACTGAGAGTGGGTTATCCATATCCCAGTCTAAGTTCACCAAGGAGTATATTAAGAAGTATGGTTTGGACTCAGCTTCTACAATGAAAACTCCAATGGGAACAAGTATGCCTATATGCAAAGATGAAGTAGGGAAACCTGTTGATGAGTCTTTGTATAGAAGGATAATTGTCTCCATACTATACTTGACTGCTAGTAGACTTGACATCATGTATGCAACATGTGTCTGTTCTAGGTATCAAGTATGCCCTAAGGAATCTCATTATACTGCAGTTACAAGAATGTTGAGATATCTTAAGGGCACACCTAATCTAGGCCTATGGTACCCTAAGAATAGAGATTTTCTATTAACAGGTTTCTCAGATGCAAATTTTGCTGGTTGCAAAGAAGACAGAAAAAGTACCACATGAACCTGTCAATTCCTTGGTGGGAGGCTTGTGTCATGAAGTAGCAAGAAGCAAACCAGTGTAGTTATATCAACTGCTGAATCAGAGTATATAGTTGTTGGTAGCTGTTGTGCACAATTAATGTGGATAAAGCATCAATTAGAAGATTATGACATCCAGGTAAGTAGAATTCCACTATTTTGTGATTCTATAAGTGCTATTTCTATTGCTAAGAATCCTGTGTCACACAGTAGGACCAAGCATATAGAAATAAAGTTTCATTTTATCAGAGAACTTGTTGAAAAGGAAAATATTAGTCTAGAGTTTGTAAAAACAGATAATCAAATAGCTGATATTTTCACAAAACTACTAGATGAAACTAAATTCAATAATTTCAAAATTGAATTAGGTATGTTGAACCTAAACTAGGTTAACACATGTTTCCATGAGTAGCATATGTTAGCACCAAATTTTCTGTTGAAATTTGGCTAAGTTCAAAGTTTGTGTCGACACAAGAAAGTTATGTCGACACACTCAGTATGTTGTGTCGACACAGAAAGAGGATGTGTCGACACAGAAACAGTATCTGTGTCGACAAGAGAATAGGTGTCGACACAACCTTGTAGAGACTATATGTCGAGAGGATATTTGTGTCAACACAAAAAGTTGTTGTCGATACAACTCTGTCGAGACTTAAGTTATCTGTGTCGACACTGACACAAGTACGTCGACACAGACTCAAGTATGTCGACACATAGATGTGTCGACTTAAAATACATTTTGTTGACTTAGACATTAGTATGTCGACACATAGTCATGTCGACTTAACTTTAGTTCTGTCAAGACCTAGGTCATTTTTGTCGACACAAAAACTTATTTGTCGACTTAAGCCCGACTTTTGATATGCCCTTGACTCAAGTACTATAAATAGGTAAATCCAAAATCTGGTCGACTACGCTATCAGAATTCTTGACTCTACACCTTCTGTCGACATAGACCTCCTCTTCTCTTCTCCTCTAGCACTTAAGACAATGGCGCCAAACCAAGAAGACAAGGTTAATGAAGGTTATGATCTGGTTCGCGAAGGTTTTACAACTGCTTCTAACGAAATTCAGGGAGTCATTGCCCTAATTTCTGATAATGGACTCGAATGTTTGGTCTCAGAACCGACCAAAATTTGGAAGAAGGAAGTCATGGATTTCTATTCAACCGCTACAGTGGATTCAGAAGGCAAGAAAATCAAGGCAACTGTTCAAGATACCCGAGTAAAACTCACATTGAAAACTATCAAGAAATCACTACATCTTCTATTGATCAAGGATACAGAAGAAATAACCCCTTCCTAGATTACAGAAGTTTTAAGCTGGTGTGCGCTGAGTCCCAATATCAAGATTGGATCCTCTATCACCAGAAAAGGGATGAATTCCCAAGGAAAATTTCTATCTGAAGTTGTTGGCAAAGTGATTATCTGCAAGACAGGTGGACATGATCGGATTTCTGTCCACATGTTCAATCTGATGGTGAGAATCATATTCAAGATAAACACTGACTGGGCAGCAGTAGTGTTTGATAAACTACAAGAAGGAATGAAGAAACCTAACCTGGGAAGGATCCTCAGCCTTTGCTTAACATCAGTAATTCCAGACGTACTGAAATAGGCAAATGGCTCTAAAATAAATCATATGAGAAAAATGGATGTAAGGATACTGTCAAGATGGGACAGAGTTCTGACCAAAGAAGTCCCTGCTCCCAAGGAGAAAACTAAAAAGGACAAGAAGAAAAAGAAAGTTATTGTACAAGCTGATTCCTCCAGTGATTCTGAAGAGGAAGTGGTCTTTAGTTCTGATGAAGACCAGCATCAACAGGAAGCACAAGATAAGTAAAGGACAGTAAGCCCATGGAGCAACAAGTTGACTCCACTTAAGGGGGAGAAAACCTAGAAAAATAAACTGTGTTGTCTGCCCAAGGGGGAGGTATTGATGCTGCTTTCCTGGATAGTGACTTAGCTGTAGACACAATAATGGATGTTGTATCTGAAATCAACTCTGCAGTTGAAGTAACTGATAAAAATGATGCTCCACATGAGCCAGTAAGTATCTTCTCCACAGACTAGTAATGTATTTAGTATTCACCTCAAAAATTGTTCAAAAGGGACACTTTTGTTTACACAACAAAAGAGGTCGTTCAAGTGGGATTAGTCTTTTAAGTAGTTCTTTTAAAAAAAGAAACTAATCTTATTTCTTCTGAACAGATACAGTAGGAATTTACAATGGAAGAATTATTTCCTGATCCTCTTACTAATAGGACTGAGGGGGAGGAAATTGAAAAAGAAAAGGAAATTTCAAGGACTGAGGGGGAGTTATCCAAGGATACCCCAGCTGAAAAGGACACTATGGATATTGAAAGTACATCTGAATCTTCTGAAGATGAAGAAGCCACAATGGCTAAGAAAAGAAAGATGTCTGTGCTAAAGAAGAAGAGTTTTGGATATAAGAAAGCTTTACAAGTGGGAACAGCACCATCTACATCAACTGTGGACTTCAGTTCTTTACTGGTCCAGATGCAACTAAAACTGGATAGTCAAAGACAATCTATAGAACAATATGTGGATGAAACTCACAAGGAGTTACAGTTTCAGTTGGCCCAGGACATCAAATCCATAAGATTTAAAGTAAATCAAAATAAGAAGGAGATGACAGATTGCTTCCATAAAGGAGGTAATGCTGTGGTGTTCCTAGCCAAGCAACAAAAAGAGATACAAGCCAAAGTGGATGAGATTGAAGTAAAGCAGGGATATGTCCTAAAGAATCAGATAAGGATGAATGAAAATCTCAAGGATTCCCATCATGAAATATTGAAACAGCTCACTGATTCTAGCACTACTCTGAAGGATGAAATCTCAAAGCAAATCCAGGAAGATATATCTGCTATCAAAGCCACATTTCAAGAATCTCAAGAGAAAATAAAAACCTTCCTGACAAAATTCAGAGCTTATTTTAAAGAAGGAACTGAATATATAGCTGATCAAGTCAGATTCCAGAAAGAAGATTTGAGAGAACATGTTGTCAGAGAAGTCATAAAGGGGGAGAGATTACTAGTCAAAGCCGGCTCTGACCATGTTAAATGGACTACCAATAGCATCAGAGCCACTCTTGGATATCCTCCTCTGTGTGATGATGCTAATGTAGTTGAGTCTGGGATTCAACCTGATTATTTTGAAGGGGATCAGCCTGAAGTTGCTCAGGTGATCTACCCCCCAGCTGATTTTTATATGGTTCAAGAAAAAGTGTTGAAAATGTATAGTCCTCCACCAGAGGTACAAAATGTAATTCTTGAAAAGGTTGAAATGTCAGAAGCTGCATTGGAAGCTCAGAAGGAAGCTCAACTTTCAAAGAAGAGATTCATAGAACAGGCTGAGCTGAAACCAGATTTTGAGCAATGGAGCCCAACTTCTAGAAATATCATACTTACTGCCTGGAAAGCTGTTAAGGATAAAACCCATGACAGGGGTAAGTGGTATTCTGAGCAAGAATGGAATAAATATCAAGCTGGACAAGAGGCAATTCTACAGCATAGAAGAAGTGCTAAGGCTGGGAAGCTACCTGCTAATGCTCAAGAGCCAAGCAAGTACTTCCCCAAACCTTTTCACTATTTTGAAAGACAAAAGATCAAGGCTGAAGAATTGAAGAAGAAAGCTCTCAGAGGGAAAAAGCCAGCTGAAGATACTGAACCTTCTGTGTAGGCTAAAATCAAGCCTAACAAAGGAATAGTTATTAAGGAGCCTAGTCAATAGGATTGCTAGGTTTATGTATTAGAATAATGTACTCATTTGTTTCTTTTGTTCTATAAGAAATTCATGTAAACCAAAGTTTTTCTGATTAATTAAATCTGTTTCAGTATTAAGTGTTTATTGTTTACATTGATTATGTAATATCCTGCTCTGAAATGTTGTTACTTCTATTACCATTTTGTTTTATCTTAAGAGATATATATCTTTGACTAAGGGTTATGACTTCTCCAAATAGGGGGAGATTGTTGGGTACATCTGAAAATATGTACTAGATTTGAAGAAGCCACAACTTAGTCAATGATATGCATCAATGTGTATTTGATAGAAGTTTGAGTTTCATTGTGCAGGTTTAAAAATTTGAAGGAAAATTTTCTAAGTACAAGTGTCGACACTTGTGAAGAAACTGTGTCGACACTCAGGAAACTTGTGTCGACACTCAGGCAAGTTGTGTCGACACACAGGCAAATTGTGTCGATACTCAGGGAAGTTGTGTCGACACCCAGAATTTGTGTCGACACTTATAAAGAAGTTGTGTCGACACTCAAAGATATGTCGACACCTAAACAAGCAGTTTTGTCAACATCCAGAATTGTGTCGATAACTTAAAACAGAATTATGTCGACACTTAAATCAGAAGATGAGTCGACACTCAGAAGCTATGTCGACACCTGAAGCAATTGTGTCGGCACACAGGACTTGTGTCGATACACCAACTCTCAAGAGGCTGTGTCGAGTTTAGAAGTAATTGTGTTGACACACAGGACTTGTGTCGACACACACTCAACGCCATTTGACAAACACTCAATGCCATCTGTCTGCAAAAGAAATGTCAAGACAAGAAGTTGTTGTGTCGACACACAGGACTTGTGTCGACACATACAACAAAAAGCATTGTCGAGAAGCAGAAGTATGACTGTGTCGACACTTGGAGTATTTGTGTCGACACCTTGAAGACTTGTGTCGACACTTAGCCTATATGTGTTGACACATGTAAAGCAGACTGCTGAGTGTTGTATGCGTAGTTGGACTGACATTGAAGAACTTGGTGATGTGACTGGTGACTTGACAGCTGTCATAACTAACCGGTCTGACACCACTGTCAGAACTGTCAGAAGTTTGTTATGAATCGGATCAGCTGGTAACCATGGAGCAAGCTCTATATAAGAGACAGATCGGAAATGACAGAAGATATATAATCAACGTGAAGAAAGATCTCTAGATCATAAAGAAGAATTCTGACAGATCAAAGCCTGTCTGCAAGAAAGATTCAGAGTTCAATCTGAATCTAAAGAAGAAGCTGACCGAAGATAACCTTCAACTTGAAGAATAGATCCACCTTATTTGTCCTAATCAAGAAGCTTTGAAAAGCTAAGTTATGTTGGATTAGAAGGATCAGTTTATACAAGAACTGATCAATAAGACAACATCAACAGAGGAATCTAGCTGGTGAAGTTTTCTGAAACTTATTTCTCACAAATTCTTGTAGAATCTATTGTTAGATCTGAGATTATAAGCCTAAAATTATAAAGGTTGAGGTAGGGCAGTGTGCCTGAGGTAAGATTTGTGGAAAGTCTGAGTTGTAAGCCTAATTATAAAGGCTGAGGTAGGGCTGAGGCCTTAGGTAGGATTCAGGAAAGAATCTGAGGTAGGACTTGTGTAAAGTCTGAGGTGTAGGAACCATTTTGGGTTCTGAGTTTGTAAGATCTGCGGATCCGAGCCAGTGGAAGGAAGTTAGGCTGAATCCAGTTATCTACTGGATAGGCGAAGAGGGAAAGTGGATGTACCCATATCTTGGAGAACCACTATAGATCTGGTGTTTGTTGTGTTGCATTTAATTTCTATAGATAGAATTATTTTGTGCTAAAGAAAGTTACAAAATATTTGTTTGCCTTAAAATCAAAAAGACTCAAAATGATTAAAACCTATTCACCCCCCCCCCCCCCACCCCTCTAGGTTTTTAGGCTCTTGAATCAAATTCTTTCACTACCGTTGTGGCTACGGTAGCAGTGGAGTGGGTGTCTCCACTCCTAGGCGTGTATACACACTACCAGGCCTCGACCTTCCATACGCCTCTAAAGAACACACCAGAGTTACCACGTACTAAACCGCTGGCTAATCCACTAGACTCTAAGATCGGGTATGCATTTTTGGGAATTGTCCTCCAGACCTCAGTATAAAAAACCTACTGGCCCCTCAAACCCTCACACCTCGCCTGAGTCACCGTACTGCAAATGGTGTGATGATTGGCCCAGTACCGCATGACCCGCCACTAATATGTTCTATGCACATGAAATTTATTTCCAACCCGAGCCTCCAGCTTGCAGGACAAAACTCATCATGTATCCAAACATCCGAGTCTATAGCTCGCAGGACAAAACTCATCCTGTATCCAAACATCCGAGCCTCCAGCTCGCAGGACAAAACTCGTCCGGTATCCAAACATCCGAGCCTCCAGCTCGCAGGACAAAACCCATCCTGTATCCTCCAACCCTATACAGGTGAGACTGTCACATTATTCCCTTAACCTATTAGACTAGTCTTGTTTAATGTTTGTTAGGCATCGAACCTTATGGTTAGTCCTTGGACTGCCCAGGGCATACCCGGTGAAGGGCTCTCGGGAGCACTAGGAACTACGATGGGCTGAAGCCCAAAGCTCCCTTTCTCAAGGACACTTACTTTTATTAGTGTTTACCCATTATGAATATCCAGCTCTCGATGTTATGTTTGAGTGAACCTGATGACTTAAGGTATTATTGGGATAACGACGGTCTTCCGCCAGTCTCCATTCTAAGGCTCTATTTGTTTGGGCATTTTGATACTCCGTTTTGGGCAAACGCCGCCGGAAGGAGGGTAAACAAATGAACCTCCGGCGGCGTTTGCTCCGTTTCCACCCGCCCGCCTTGAGAAACGCCCCAAAAAGCTCCATTTGGAGCAGCCACCTCCCCCCTCCGATTCGAACACTCCGTTTCCACCCGCCGGATCGATCCTCCACCGCCGAACCAAATGAAGCCCTAATTACTTTCCTTGGGCTTTGCACTCTAACACTCGTTAATACTGGACATCAACCAGGGTTCAACTTCCCAATACACTTTTAAATCCAACCTCCTATCATATCCCCTGCGGGTCCTAGTGTTATGTGTTACTTTATCTAAACGCAACCCATGACCTAATTCCAACACAAACGAAATGACTTCCAATTCCTTGGGCCAAATGCCCCTAATTATTTATCATGGGTTTGTCATATGTGTAATATTGATCATTCAGAATTTCATCATCTTTCTAATTATTTTGGACCATAATTTAAAATAATTAATTAAGTGATCTAGGTCACTTTGAACATGAACTACTCTAACCAGTTGTCCATTATGTCTAAATAAATTATCTGAGGTTCATCTAGGATAGAAATGTCTATTCATCAAAAATCATGATTTTCCAATTTGAATTTCCATGTATTTTCTATTTATGATTAAATCTGTTGATGCGCGAAATGCGAAGGACTCGGGCACCACCAGCTAACCGTTCGAGCACTGGGGAAGGAAAAGGAAAAACAAACTGCGAGCAGCAGTCTACTTGGCAGACTAGAAAAGGAACAGAAAAGCAACAGAGCTGTGGAAGACGGCAACACCAGACTTCGCCCGTCGCGGCCTAAATGCCACTCCTGCGACGGGCTTGCTTTTGATTGCAAAGAAGCGGTTACAAGGAGGGAAAAGGAAAGTAATGCGGAAAGCAAGCTGGAGATCGCAAAGCCAGAGATTCGAGTCCGCAGCCTTTAACAAGTGGGCTCCTGGGCTCGAGTCAGCATGATTTGAGTGCACCACTTCCCCCTATTTATAGGCTGGGGGGCTGCCCAAACGGGCAGGGCTAAAATAACCAGCTTCCCGGGGTACAAAGGAGCCGGGCAGCGGTGACGGGAAACAAAAGAGAAAGAAGAAGCAGTCCGCGCG
This sequence comes from Platanthera zijinensis, assembly GCA_039513925.1. Classification (NCBI taxonomy): domain Eukaryota; kingdom Viridiplantae; phylum Streptophyta; class Magnoliopsida; order Asparagales; family Orchidaceae; genus Platanthera; species Platanthera zijinensis. The sequence goes on from CM077081.1 coordinate 226,135,949, forward strand.
GGACCGGCGGACTGGGCCTGCCAGCTAGAATCCTCCCTTGGTCGCATCGAGCATGATCCTGTCAGACCAGTTGCGACCTGAGCGACCTGGGCGACCTGACTCGGAGCTCGCCGATCTGAGCTCGACTATCATCGACGGGAGGTCGACGATCCAGTAGAGTTTGTCAACCAAGGGCGACCTTGGCGGACTGAGATCTGGAATCCGGCCAAGGAGGAGCGAGATGTCTAGCTGGATATGTTGCGGATTCCGGGGTTAAAATAATCCCGGCACATTTTTGAGTTTTGGAAAATTCCGAAAATGTTTCCTTAACCGCCGAGTCCGCAACTATCATTAATGCAGTTTGTGCTATAAATACCGCCGGAAGCCCTGTCCCCTGTCAGAATCGACTGCGCGACGGGTCGTTACTCACCTCTTGCGGTCTCAACTTTGCAGTCTGGCATGGCAAGATTAGGGGATTTCTTCGGCAACCTTGCTACTTCGACTGAGAAGCCCAAAGCGAGTTCCCGACCTAAAAAGACCAGTTGTCGTCACGATATTCCAGCCCGCAACCAAGGAGAGAGTTCAGGTCAGAAGAAATCAGATCTAGCCCGCGACATAGAGCCTGAGAAAATTGCGACTGCTGTTCCTGCTCGGAATCTTCCGTTAGAGGGCGCGAATAAGAAACTGAACTCGTTATCCGTCTCTGACCAGAACCCTGCGAGCTCTTCGAGCATGGAGGTGCACCACTCTCCTTCCGGGACTATCATGCTGCGGATAGACCCGGATAAGGAAGTATCGTCGCCGAAATCCCAGCAACAGATCATCGAGGAGAAACTTCCCGCTGACGAACAAATAGAGGAAAGGGAAGAAGAGATCGCCGAAGAGCGAGCTAAAGAGTTCGCCGAAGCCTCGGCTAAGAGTTCCGTTGAGAAGCAAGCTGAGGAGCCAGTGTCTTCCCTGGATCTGGTTGTCGCACCAACCTCAGTTCGCGAATCAGAGCAGGTCGTCATCGACTTGGACAAGACGCCTGAAATGAAAAAGAGGAGGAGAGACAAGAGTACTGTTTCGGAGCGAGTAGAGAAGAAGCTGAAGGTTAGGAAAGAGAAGAATATCTCCAAGCGAACTGGAGCTGCGAGCTTGCAGCATAAGCCGCGAGAAAAGGAAGTTCAAGATAGCGATCTCGTCACCCCTGATCCTCTGTTGGCAGAAGGTGATCCCCCTTCAACGCTCAGCTTATCAACTACTGAGATTCTTGAATCCATAGATGACGAGCAGCTTGCGAGCATGAATCGCTCTCTGCTGGAAGTGCTGCAGCCTAATGCCGAGATTAGAGGAGAGAAACTCGCTGATCCTTTTTCTTTTCTTCCAGCTGAAGAAAGGGAAAAGACTAAGGAGCAGCTTGCCTCAATGAAGGCAAAGGTCGAAGCGGTCTCAGAGAAGCTTGCCGCGGATAAGCGGGCTGAGGATCTTCGGACCGCTGCCGAGCTGATGGGATCAGGTAAGTTGCAGCCGGCGCCCAAGCGATTCCAGAGCTCATGGTTATATAAATCCCCTCCACGGAAATCGCGGCCGGTCAAGATCATTACAGAAACTGGTGATATAGTCGCCTCGAGCAGATCGCTGGCCGAGACAAGAGCAATAGTTTGTCGAGAATGGAGGCGTCGCCTAGGCGCTTTTGATCTAGAGTGCGCGAGGCGACCTGCCTTTGATAGTCGCCAGATCGCCGCAATGATTACAAAAATTGAATTAAACTTCTTACCTTTTCGAGCCTATTGCGACCTGGATACTGAAGCGAATTTCATTTTCTTTGTTGCAGTTCGGAAGTCAACACCCGATTCTGTCAAGGCTGGCGAGATCGTGCCTTCGCCAGTAGACATATCGGTGGAGGCTGCGGTGCGGTCTGCCGCTGAGCTCACACAGGAGGAGCGGACTGTACAGGAAACGTACGCGCTGTTAGCGAAGAAACATGAGGAGGAGATATGTGAAATTCGAGCTGAATTAAAGAAGGGCAAAGAGCGAGAAAATATTCTAGAGAACGAGGTCGCCAGCCTCTCCTCTGCGCTTGAAGGAATGAAGAAGGAGAAACATCGAATAAGCGGAGATGCCTGTCACTACAGGAATAAGTACTTGGCTTTGGCGAGAGAAGGGAAGAAACAAGTGAGTGAAGCTGCTGGGGCGAGGCCGCAAACATCTTCTCAACCTGCCGCAGGGGAGGTGCCAGTCCCGGCGACAATCGGGCAGCCCGCGGAGGTCGCAAATCCGACCCCAACAGTCGTCCCATTGATCTCTTTCAACCGGGTAGTTAGAGATATCGCTCACATGCATCATTCCTTCAACAACATGCATCACCTGGTTTCGCAACTTTACTGTGAGATCTTGCGAGGAAGCGACCAGGCAGCTCATGTTGGGGTGGATGATGAGGAGCGACCTGCCCAACGAGACCGCAGAAGGCGCTGAGGCCGGAATATTTGTTCTGAAATGTTTTGCATAATTTGATGTTTGAACATCTTTCTTGTATAACTATATTCGTGCTGTGATGCTACTTCTGCTCGTTGTATGATGCTATAATTTTTTAAACTTTGGATAATCCTATTGTCGAATGTGAATTATGCGGGATGGCTTTATGCTCGCTTATTTTGTTTACTGGAAAATTGCGGTCTCTGCGGGCTTCCTGTGAGTTCGCGATTACTTGTAGATAAAGTGCAGGAAAGCAGGGAAGAAGCGAACTGCGCGGACTGCCTTTGAATCCGCAAAGCCTTGAGAATTATCTGAAATTGCAGGGAAAATAGGGAAGAAGCGAACTGCGCGGACTGAGCAATCGGTCTGGGCGGATTAACTGCTGTCATGTCAGACGGTTTTCTATAAATAGAGTCTTCATTTTCTCTTTGTATAGGAAACAGTTAGAGCTGAAGCCCTGCGGTCTGAAAACATGGTATCCGCGCGTACTGATGCCGCAGTCGCCTTCCACGCTGCCGAGCACAAAAGAAGCAGGCTAACCGCAGTTGACTTGGAAACCTTTTTGGAGAAGCACATGGCGGGCTCGCCAGTACTTGCGCGTCTTCCCGAGCATCAAGAGCGATTGAACTTCTCCACAGCTACCCAGCTCGCGGTGCCAATCGATCATTTCGATTGCGGGTTCAAATTCCCCCTGCTTTGGGAGATCGCAGAGATCTTCGAGCACTATGGGGTCGTTCCAGGCCAGCTCGCGCCGAACAGCATGGTTGCCATCTGTAGCTACCTCGCTTACCTGCGAGCTGAGAAGGTCGAGTTTTCCTTGAAGATCTTCAGGAAAATTTTCTTTGTCCGCTCTATAACCCCACAAGGAGACCGCGAGTACAAGGGTATCATCTACTTCTACTGCAGGGGGATGAAAGTTGTGGGTTTGCCGAATAAGATCCACAACTGAACTTCTAGGTACCTTATCTTTGAAGGCGACCTGGGGTTCCTTCACACCAACCCGCAGCTGCGCTCAGACGCCGACTTCAAAAGCGTGCGGCTGAGCGATACCGAGGCCTCCATCATCAAGTTCCTTGAGGGAGCAAGGCTCGACGTCGACTATTACATCCCACTGCTGCCCGGACTGGACACCGTAAGCCGTTAGGAGAGTAAGTTTCGCGACTTTCATTTGTATCCGCAGCGACCTGGAAGTTTAGCTAATTTTTCCTCTTGTAGCGACCTTGGCGGTACCCGCAAATCTGCCCTTCGCGCCGACTGGACAGACTCCTACACAAGGAGAAAGAAGAAAATAAATTGCGAAGAAAAGGAAAGAAGACGGAGATCCCGCCGCGAGTTATTCTTCCGATGACAACTTCAATATTGCGGGCTTCGGCGAGAAGCAAAAGGATCTAAGGGGTAACCCAATGATCCATTGGCATGGGAAGAAAAAATATGTCCATCTGTCAACGGCTCTTCCCTCCTGGAGGAGTCCGCGCCCGTCTCACCACGCCCATGTCGCCCTCTCTGCCTTGTACGGGAAGCAAAACCTTCGCGAACTGCAGAGTGTGGCTCCTGACGACCTTTCTCTTCTCGCCGCACAAGCCAGGGCAAACTGCGCCGTCACCAACCACTACATGGGCAGGCTTACGCGCGAGCTGCTTAAGGAAGATGCGCGGCATAGGAAGGAAAGCAACTTGCTGAAAGAAAGAAATAAGCGACTTGGCACAAAGATCAATCAATATAAAGAGGACAAGGCTGTAAGTGCCAGTTAATCGCCATTTATCTCCCTTATCTTTCGCGGACTGACATTTTTGGTTTATTCTCCAGACCGCATATGAGGTAACGAACCCCGACTTCCAGAAGGCCATGTTTCCTTTTGTTAGGGAAAGCGTGGAGGTGGCAATCAAACGCATTATCAACGAAGGGTATGCGAAAGCAGGGGTGGACTCCATTCCCTTCCTGGAGCTTTTCCCAGAGCTGAAGGACAAGGTTCCCGAGTTCGACCGAGCGGCTAAAGGGAAAGCGGTTGCTGAGGACGACGAGGAGGAGTCCGCCGATGAGGAAGCTCCTGAAGGTGCGGCCTCAAGTCAGCAGCAAGGAGGCCAGTCGGACCAATCCTCTAACTCCGGCTCTGATGAGAGCAGCACGCGGACAGAACCCTCGGCCGCTTCTCGTTCCAGTGATAGCAGCAGCAGCAGCGAGTCGGGCGGCTATTCGCCTGTGGTGGATGTGGACAGGTTAAGCCCGAAGAAGCCTGCAGACTAAAAGCAAAGAACCGAATAGGAGGATAAATTGTAATTTTTGGTTTTCAATGTAAAAGGGGGCGGACTCTGCGCGAGTCCGCCAGGACATGTATATAATTTTGAATGAATAGAAAAAAAGATATTTTTGATATCTTCTGAGATGTTCTGCTTATTTCTCGCTTATACTTAGAGGTCGCACTTCTTATATCAATCTTCGTTATAGCTTTATTGCATGTTTAAAACTCTAGCTGAAATTGCATAACCACAGCTTGTTACAATATGAACAGATAATGTTTTCTTAGCGAAGAGAATGAATGATGCGGACTTGGACGAGTTCGGTTTGCAGTCCGCATTTTGCAGAACCTTTGCCAGTTTTTGCGAGAACCAGGATGACGAAAACCACAATCTGCTAACTCAGATAACGTTGATAAGCGAACTAGGCGGACTATGGTCACCGTCCGCTGATATTTACTGTTGAATCTTCTCCAAATAATCATTAAGTTATATAAATTGAATGAATCCCGCAGATTAGGCGAACTAGAAAACCGAAGCCCGTAATTGACAATAGTAATTGATTCAACCATGGGACGGCGGGCTGAGCGGATAGGATAAATGGAGTCCGCACTGCATCAATAATATCTTAAATGACCTGTAATTCATAACCAAGCGGGCAGGTGCGGCCGGAGCGGCATTGCTTTCCTCACAGGGTTATGAACTACAGAATCAACCCAAGGGACGGCGGACTAGGCGGATAGGATAAATGTAGTCCGCACTGCATCAATAATAACATCTTAAATGACCTGTAATTCATAACCAAGCAGGCAGGTGCGGCCGGAGCGGCATTGCTTTCCTCACAGGGTTATGAACTACAGAATCAACCCAAGGGACGGCGGACTAGGCGGATAGGATAAATGTAGTCCGCACTGCATCAATAATAACCAAAAGCCCCTGTGAAGAAGAAAGCTGCAGTCTAGAGATCAAGTGGGCAGGTGCGGCCGGAGCGGCATTGCTTTCCTCACAGGATCTCAGGATCTGCAGACTCAACGACTCAATTCACTGCACTCTTGCCTGGAGTACAGTCTAAGTCGATCTTTCGGGCAGGTGCGGCCGGAGCAGCATTGCTTCCCTCTGAGATCAACAAGACTGTGGGTCTCCTGCAGGCACTGCTTGAGGGTACCAAGGAGTGTTCGAGGGTTATAACCCTAAGATGGTCTGGGGGCAGGTGCGGCCGGAGCGGCATTGCTTTCCCCGCGCGATCATCTGGGTTATAACGATATCCCTTAAGTGGCATGGTAGAGCTGACCACCACTCTGCTCCTCCATAATGCAGAAGTGGGGTTAGGTACTAGCCGAGATCCGAAATCCAGTATCCTGCCGCACTAGAGCCGGTAAGCTCCCACTACACGGTGCAAAATCTCCCCGCAACACGTGGTCCTCATGGTGTTACGCTGACACCAACAGTTCTAGGGGAGGTTTTTGCTGAACTCGGCGATATCTCCTGGCATTAAGCAACTGTTGGGAGTTGCTCGGGGAGGTAAGAGAAAAGAGGCACTTAAAGAAGTGTTAGCACGAATACTTAGATAAATATCAATTTTGAGAAATTTTCATAACATAGAAGAGAGAGTTCAGAGATAGAATCGTTTAGAGTTGTCCTTGCTCAATATATTAACTGTAAACACTTGAAACAAAAAGACACTTGATGAAACATTAGCAAGGAACTTTCATTAATAATGAACCTCTTAAAGAGTTTACATAAGAAGGAGAGAAAAAGAAGTTCAGAAATAGAACCGTTTTAGGTCATCTCCATTCCACGCGTGCAACATATCTTCTCCTGCAAATGTTTGTAACCGGCAGGCTCCATTCTCAAGTGCTTCCTTAATAATGAATGGTCTTGCCCAATTAGGATTAAGCTTCCCAACTGAGCTGGCTCTTGCAGCCGCATCGACCTTTTTAAGAACCAGATCTCCCACTTGAAAATGTTTGACCCTTATATTCTTATCAAAGTAACGGGCCATTCTTCTTTTAACTTCCTCTTGTCTGATGGCAGCCTTGTCTCTAACTTCTTCAACATACTCCAAACTGAACCTCATCTCCTCGCTGTTCAGCTCAAGCCAATCCTCCATACCGTGCCTAGCAAGCAGCACTCTGGGCGATAGAACTTCAAATTCAACAGGAATTAATGCTTCGGATCCGTGAGAAAGCTTGAACGGGGTTTCCCCTGTTGCAGATGAAGGTGTTGTTCTCAGGGTCTAGAGAACTGAGGGAAGCTGATCAACCCAACTGCCCTTGAGATTTGAACTTTCTTCTTAAGCAGTTTGAGGATTTGCTTATTCGCTGCTTCTACTTGTCCATTACTTCTGGGATGATGAACTGACGCAAAGCGCAGCTCTGTTCCGATCTACCTGCAAAAATCTATCATCTCCGCATTATTGAACTGTGGTCCATTATCAGTGATTATTGCCATAGGGATTTCGTGTCGGCAGACTATCTCCCCCCAAATAAAATTCTTCACAACCTGAGTTGTTGTCTTTGCCAGTGCTTTAGCTTCAATCCACTTACTGAAGTAGTCGATCATAACTATAATGAAACATCGCTGCCCACTCGCCATGGGAAAAGGACCAATGAGATCCATCCCCCAAACAGCAAAGGGCCAAGGGGTTGCAATTGATCTGAGAGATTGAGCTGCTTGATGCTGAAGAGGAGCGAATTTCTGGCATTGAACACATTTTCTCACATAGGTCTCCGAATCTTTCTTCATTGTGGGCCAGAAGTAACCTTGCGGCAAGATCCTTTTTTCCAACGTTCTTACTCCCGAGTGACTCCCGCACTCGCCAGAATGCACTTCTCGAAGAACAGTAGGAATTTCACTTTCTGAAACACATCTTGCCATTGTAGACAAGAAGGTTTTTCTATAAAAAATATTGGATATCAAGTAATAGTGCGCTGCTTTCAACCTGAATCTCTTCTTATCTTTTACTGACTGATGCAGCTTCCCGGTCGATAGGTAGAGAATGAATGGGTCCATCCAAGAGGAACACTGATCGATTTGCATTAACCCTTCCTCCTCCACTGCCGGGTGGAAAAGCTCAGAAGTTATCCCTCCTGACGAGAGCCCATACTTGGCAAGAACGTCAGCCTCCTCATTCTCTGTACTCGGAATGTGCTCAACAGTAAAACTTTTAAACCTGCCAACCTCAACTTTTACTAGCACAAGATACCTTTTCAACACTTGCTCCCTGGTCTCGAAGTTACCAAGAACTTGTGAAGCCATTACCAGAGAGTCAGTCTTAATATGGACATGATCAATTCCGAGCTCTCTTGCAAGCCTCAAGCCGGCCAGTAAAGCTTCATACTCCGCTTGATTGTTAGTTACTGGAAAATAGAACTTGATGGCTTGCTCAAGCTTGATGCCATTCGAGTTTATCAAAACTACCCCTGCCCCGAAGAGTTTCTTCCAGAAGCTCCATCGACATAGATGGTCCAAGCTAAAGGAGACCTTGCTGCCTGATCCGAGCTAGATTCTGTTGTGTCAATCAGAAAATCTGCAAGCACCTGTGCCTTGATAGCTATTCTGGGCACATAGGAAATTTCAAACTCACTCAGTTCAATTGCCCACTTAGCTAGCCTGCCTGAATGCTCTGGCTTTTCTAACACACTCTTCAAGGGTTGATCAGTAACCACTTGAATTAAATGTGCCTGGAAATATGGACGGAGCCTGCGGGCAGACATAACCAATGCTAAAGCCAGCTTCTCAAGGATTGGGTACCTAGCTTCCGCATCTTTCAGAATGTGACTGACATAGTACACGGGGAACTGCCTCTTACTCTCTTCTCAGACCAGGACAGAACTAACTGCCTCGGGACCAACCCCCAGGTATAGGAATAACATCTCTCCTGCTCGGGGGCTTTGGAGTAAGGGTGTCGAGGTTAGCTGCTTTTTCAACTGCTCGAAGGCCAAGGAACACTCTTCTATCCATTGGAACTTGGACGCTCCCCGAAGAGTCTTAAAGAATGGCGCACTTTTATCCCCAACTCGAGAGATGAATCTCCCGAGTCCTGCCAACCTCCCCCCCAACTGCTGAACCTCTTTTGGAGAACGGGGAGGGGCTATATCAAGGATGGCTTTAACCTTATCAGGATTGGGGGCAAGACCCTCGGGAGTAAGGAGATGGCCGAGAAACTTCCCCTTACTTGCCCCAAAGATGCATTTTAACGGGTTAAGCTTTATTTTGCGCCTTCGCAAAGTGGAAAAGATCTCTGCTAGATCTATCAAGTGTTGTGGAAGAGACCTACTCTTAATCAAAAGGTCATCCACATACACTTCGAGGTTTCTACTTTTTTGCTCTTTAAACACATGGTCCATCATGCGTTGATAAGTTACGCCAGCATTTTTAAGCCCAAAGGGCATCACAAGATAACAATAGCAACCATCATTAGTGACGAATGTTGTGCGAGGGATATCGGGTTTGTGCATTCTTATTTGGTGATAACCAGAGAACGCATCTAGAAAGCTCATAAACGGATACCCTACCGCAGAATCAACTAATAAATCTATCCGAGGCAAGGGGTAGAAATCTTTCGGGCACGCTTTATTCAAACGGGTGAAGTCTACACACATACGCCACTTCCCCCCTGGTTTCTTAACCATTACAACGTTTGAGACCCATTCAGGATATTGAATCTCTTGTATAAAGTGCGCTTTGAGGATTTTGGCAACCTCCTCTCTGATGGGCTCTGCCAACTTGACAGCTACATCCCTCTTCTTCTGCTGGACGGGCTTGGCGGTTGGATCGATGTTGAGATGATGGCAAGCCACGTCAGGATCAACTCCTGGCATGTCCTCCGCCGACCAAGCGAAGACATCCAGATTCTTTAGCAGGCAAGATATCAACTCCGCCTTTTGATCTTCTGGCAACTCGGAGTTGATGGAGAGCTTTATTTCTTCTCCCTCCGCAATGGGGACTCCTTGCGTCACCTGGGCAGGTTCCAGGTGAGCACCTTCTCTATCCACATCAGCTTCTGATGGAGAAGAGGCTTCTGCTGCTGCTGGAAAAGCTGGGGGGAAACTTCAGTCACATTAACTGTGCGGAGGTAACACTCTCGAGCTTGCCTTGGGTCGCTCCTGACCCTGCACTGACGGCCATCTTTGCAGAACTTGATGGCTAAATGATATGTTGAAATGATGGCTCGATACTTGTTCAGCAATGGTCTTCCAAAGATAGCTTGGTAGCTGCTTGGAGCATCTACCACTATGAACTGGATCTCCTTGGTCACCCCTCCGAGCCTCACTGAGAGTGTGACATTTCCTTCAACTTCCTTCCTTTCTCCCGAGAAGCCATAGAGTGTCCCCTCGTGGAAAGCAGAGGCTTTCCAGTCCTCAGGGCTTCAAAAGTAGACTTGAAGAGGAGATTCACGGAGCTGCCTGTGTCAATGAGAATTCTATCGACCGTGAAATCTCCGATGGCTGCTTGGACTACGATGGCATCATCAAAGGGATTGGCAATTACAGGAAGGTCCGCGGGACCAAAGGTGACGATTTCAGAAGGAGGGGCAGAAGAAGAAGTAGATGCAATCTTAGTTCGGGAAAGCCTTGACAAAGAAGACTTCCGAGTAGACTCAGCCCCTGCTCCGCCATGGATGAAAAAGAGTCTTCCCAGGGCTCCTTCGTTGACAACATCAATACACTCACTTGGGATATCAATGAGCCCCAGATGGCCCTCATCCCTTACCTCTATACATTCCTGCTGAACTTCAGCCACCTCCTTGCCCTTGGAGGTGGAAGGCTTTGAAGACTCACCTTTCCTGCCCAGGTCCTTGATCTTGCCTTCGGCGAACAACCTCTCAACTAGCTGTCGGAGGGCCTTGCAATCTTCGGTCAAATGGCCCTTCTCTTTGTGAAAATCACAGAACTGAGAGTTGTTCCTGGGCTTCCAGTCTCTCCGAGGCCCTTGCCTCCTTTCCTCAGCCTTCTTCTGGATTATCTGGACGACCTCTTCAAAGTCGAGGCCCAGATTTGCAAACTCTTCCATGGAGCTGCTCTCATAAGGATTTGAAGCTGGAGGGGCACCCTGAAGAATGGGAAGTGCTTGAATGGGTACTGCGGGAGCGATGGCCAATGGCAGTCTCTGATTATGAAACTGTTGATGGCCATGGAAGGGTTTCTTGTGGCGGAGGTTACGCCCCCTCTGAGATGGAGGCTGGAAATCAGGCCGAGGAGGCTTACTGTGATATTGATTGTTGGAAGAGGAGTTGGGGACATCCCTTCCTCCAGCTTTAGCTGTCAGGGATGAGATATAGGTTGGGTTGGCATTTTCTCCCTCAATAAAGCGATTAGCTATCGCGATGAGCTCCTGATAAGTTGATGGTGCCTTTATTGTCACTTTGAATTTCAATGGGCCCTCCCGGAGGCCGTGAATCAAGGCAACTTTATAGTAATCGGGGTTCACATTCCTTACCCCTTGGATTTCCTTTTGGAACCGATCAACGAATCTTGCCACTGATTCGTTGTCTCTCTGCTTGATGTCAAAAAGGGCTGCCGGCCCATCCTTTCTCTTCTTAGAGGTTGCAAACCTCAGGAGCAGCTCGCTGCGAAGCTCAGCGAAGGAGGAAATTGTGCCCGAAGGCAACTCGTAAAACCACTCTCTCGCTTGACCATCAAGAGTGGTCACTAGAAGCTTACATTTCAAGGCATCGGAGAGGCTCCTTAATGCAACTGCCCCTTCGAATGTCTGTAGGTGGGAGACCGGATCAGTCTCCCCTGAATAAAAAGGGAGACGAGGTTCTCTGAAATTGCTTGGCGCTGACTCCCACCGGATTCGATCGACGAAGGGAGAGGGAGTCTCTGAATCAGCAGAAGGGCGGACTGGAGGGCGAAGCTCTGCGGGCTCTGCGGACTGCCGATCATCAAAATCTAGTCGGCGAGCTGGAGTCCCTCGGGCTGCTTCCCTGAAGAAATCGATCAGGGGGGCGAACTGACCAGCCTGAGGTCGCAGGGGAGCTGCGGACTGAGCTTGGTGGAGAGGCGGAGGCGCGGTCGCTGGCGACTGCTGAAGAGGGGTGTGACGAGCCGGGGTCCGGCGGACCGGAGTCTGGCGGACAGGAGTCTCAGCAACTTCTTCAGCGACCTGGGGAGCAAGCCACTGAGTTAGTGCTAACAGGGCTTGGCTGATTGTATCGAGCCACTAGTCAGTCTCTCTGCGGGATACTTCAGCTTCCCAGCGAGACTGCTCCAATGCTTCCCACAATGAATCATCAGGCGAGCTGGAGTGGTCGGAGCGGCGAGCTCTGCGGTCTGACATTTCTATCTGCGGCTTTCAAAAAGCTGCTCGAATCTGAAGGTCGTGTGTTAACTGTTGAGGCGTGAAATGCGAAGGACTCGGGCACCACCAGCTAACCGTTCGAGCACTGGGGAAGGAAAAGGAAACTACGATGGGCTGAAGCCCAAAGCTCCCTTTCTCAAGGACACTTACTTTTATTAGTGTTTACCCATTATGAATATCCACCTCTCGATGTTGTGTTTGAGTGAACCTGATGACTTAAGGTATTATTGGGATAACGACGGTCTTCCGCCAGTCTCTGTTCTAAGGCTCTATTTGTTTGGGCATTTTTATACTCCGTTTTGGGCAAACGCCGCCGGAAGGAGGGTAAACAAATGAACCTCCGGCGGCGTTTGCTCCGTTTCCACCTGCCCGCCTTGAGAAATGCCCCAAAAAGCTCCGTTTGGAGCAGCCACCTCCCCCCTCCGATTCGAACACTCCGTTTCCACCCGCCGGATCGATCTGCCACCGCCGAACCAAATGAAGCCCTAATTACTTTCCTTGGGCTTTGCACTCTAACACTCGTTAATACTCGACATCAACCAGGGTTCCAACTTCCCAATACACTTCTAAATCCAACCTCCTATCATATCCCCTGTGGGTCCTAGTGTTATGTGTTACTTTATCTAAACGCAACCCATGACCTAATTCCAACCCAAACGAAATGACTTCCAATTCCTTGGGCCAAATGCCCCTAATTATTTATCATGGGTTTGTCATATATGTAATATTGATCATTCAGAATTTCATCATCTTTCTAATTATTTTGGACCATAATTTAAAATAATTAATTAAGTGATCTAGGTCACTTTGAACATGAACTACTCTAACCAGTTGTCCATTATGTCTAAATAAATTATCTGAGGTTCATCTAGGATAGAAATGTCTATTCATCAAAAATCATGATTTTCCAATTTGAATTTCCATGTATTTTCTATTTATGATTAAATCTGTTGATGCGCGAAATGCGAAGGACTCGGGCACCACCAGCTAACCGTTCTAGCACTGGGGAAGGAAAAGGAAAAACAAACTGCGAGCAGCAGTCTACTTGGCGGACTAGAAAAGGAACAGAAAAGCAACAGAGCCGTGGAGGACGGCAACACCAGACTTTGCCCGTCGCGGCCTAAATGCCACTCCTGCGACGGGCTTGCTTTTGATTGCAAAGAAGCGGTTACAAGGAGGGAAAAGGAAAGTAATGCGGAAAGCAAGCTAGAGATCGCAAAGCAAGAGATTCGAGCCCGCAGCCTTTAACAAGTGGGCTCCTGGCTCGATTCAGCATGCTTTGAGTGCACCACTTCCCCCTATTTATAGGCTGGGGTCCTGCCCAAACGGGCAGGGCTAAAATAACCGGCTGCCCGGGGTACAAAGGAGCCGGGCAGCGGTGACGGGAAACAAAAGAGAAAGAAGAAGCAGTCCGTGCGGGACCGACGGACTGGGCCTGCGAGCTGGAATCCTCCCTTGGTCGCATCGAGCGCGATCCTGTCAGACTAGTTGCGACCTGAGCGACCTGGGCGACCTGACTCGGAGCTCGCCGATCTGAGCTCAACTATCGTCGACGGGAGGTCGACGATCCAGCAGAGTTTGTCACCCAAGGGCGACCTTGGCGGACTGAGATCTGGAATCCGGCCAAGGAGGAGCGAGATGTTTAGCTGGATATGTTGCGGATTCTGGGGTTAACAAAATCCATAAATAATCCATTTTCCAAATAAAGTACTTAAAATATACAACCAAAAATTCCTAGAAAATTACTGGTGATCAAAATTGATATAATAATACTCCGGACAGAAATTCATAATCCTAGTTAGTGATTTGACTTAACATAATTTCATATGGATATTATTAATAAAATGCCACAACTAGGGTTTTCAGCATGTATGATCATCCAAATATTCTTAATTAATTATATTGGGTTTTAATCATAGAAATAAGATACTATAAAGTTTCCCATAATTAATCAACAGTAGTTTCCCTTACTTTTAAATTAATTTCCAAAAAGGGTAAAATTGTAAATCTATTATATACACAAGATATAATCCTCAACTAGACTTATAACTTTTTCTAAAGATGTAAAACGTCCTATTAGGGCATGTATCAAAATTTTAGAATTTTATAAGGTCAGTAGACCAATATCTCATTTTTATTTCAAAAAAAACTTATTTTCCATTAAATCAAAATAATGCGATTTTTGTTCCCAAAAATCCCACTCTTTCTTTGGGAGGTGTAACTAATCCCTATAAGTCTCTGTCCAAAATCCCATGGACATTCATTGGGCCAAATTGGCTAACTTTCCATTTATACTATTTGGCACAATATTTACAAATCTACCTCTACCATGATGTTGGATTTCCCCAACATACAGAGGTCCAAATAACTTGCAACTTTTATCATGGTCATATAATGACCCAATGTCCCTGACACTCAAATTTGGAGGCATTTGGAAGAGGAAATCTTCCTATATTCTATTCATTTAGTAATTAGTATTTCTATAAAAATTATAGGAAAATACATCCCAAGAATTCTGATTTTTGGTCAAGACCTAAGTATAGCATAAAAACATGTATGTCCAAAATTTCATTACATGTGGACTTAAGGTTTGCTTTGGGCACTCATTTAAAAATCATCTCTAGCCTAGGACCAGTCTTAGTAGAATGGCCTTACAGGGAGTTGTAGTGCTTCAAATTACAACTTTACGGTGTCAATTTAAAGTTAAGACCTATATCTACCTTTTTCATGTTGAGCATCATTTCTGAAAATGCCTCTACAAGTCCTGAAATTTACAAGCAAGTTGCTATTCAAATAGTGACAGAAAAATAAACATTTAGATAAACCTATAGTTTTGTTATAAATAATGGACGGCATCAGCTCATCTTCCCCAATGATCCGATGGTCCAGATTGCCCCAACCTGGGAAAAACTTGATCTGCATTTCCCAATCTTCTGGCCGCCGCCGCCGCCGGCGATTGTCGCCACCCCCTCCATTGAGGTGGCGGTTATCGTTTCCCGGCAACGTGGTCGCAAGAGGTGGCTCCTCGGCGAACCTGAGCAAGAAGAAATGTTCAGAATGCTCCCTCTCAAATGGCATCAGGCTCATTTGAGCCCGATATCTCTCCTAAAAGAGCTAGAAAGCTAGCACAGAGGGAGGGGAGGAGAAACGGACCCTTAGACGAGCTTGACGCCGGGTTTGGTGGTGGTGCGCCATGGCCAACCCTTGCTCTGGCTAATCCTTTGCTTCAGCTAGGGGTGAGCACAAAAAACCGCAAACCGCAAGAACCGCCCGCACCGCAAAAACCGCACCGAATTTTAAACCGCACCGCGTAGTGTAGATGCGGCGCGGTTTTGAAATTTTGTAAACCGCGTGCGGTGCGGTGCGGTTTTTAAATCTTAAAAACCGCAAACACTGCACCGCACCGATAATTTGGGTATTTGAAATTTTTTTACAATTTGAGTGGCCGCACTTATTAAACATTTTGAGTGGCCGCACCTATTTAGCAATTTACAACTATAATACTGTTTAGGCAACTTTCGCTTACAACCGGACGCACCTAAAAGCCCTACATTATATTTTTCTATTCAAAATCAACTTTATCTTTTCGATAAAATGTTCTAAATGCTCCCTTTTCCAATTTACCCTAGCACCCAGCATCCCTCTCTAAGTCTCTCTTCTTCTCATCGCAGCCGTGGACTCCGCAAACTTCATCACCCACCGCCGTCGCCTCCAGAAACTACACCGCCCGTCGCCTACCGCTTCAATTCGATCTTCCGCCCAATTTGACTGAGCAAGTTATAATTGTTTTACAGTTATTGTAATTGAGTCATTACAAGCTTGAAGCTTGCGATCATGGCTTCTAAAAATGCTAAAGGCAAAGAGAAAGCAGTACAAATTGATCTCTTAGACTTTTGTTAGTACTAATTTTTGCTAGATTTCAAATATGTTCTACTAATTTCAATGCCTAAATAAAACATAAAATAAACAATGCCTAAACAGCACCGAAACCGCAACCACACCGCAAAAAACTGCACCAAACCGAAACCGCACCGCTTAATTTCGGTGCGATGCGGTTTTGCTTGGGCCAAAACCGCACCCTTACGGCGCGGTTGTGGTTTGGGCCAAAATCACACCAAACCGCACCGCGCACACCCCTAGTTTCAGCTGTCAGTTTCTACTCCTTAGAATTTATTGAAGGTGATGGTGGGGTGGAATGGAGGTGAGGTTGGATGTTTTAAAGGTTTTGACCAAATAGGAGTGGCTGGGCATGGCCGGCAGCAATGATTCCTCATGCTGCCACGTGTCAGTCATATATTGGACCGTCAATCATTTCCATAAATATGTTTTCTTGAAATGATAAAAACATAATATAGTTTTGTTGTAGAGATAAATGTCTCATCACCATTTTATCTTGAACCCGGTTCAGCCGGTATAAAAGTGAACATGCCAACACAGCCCTTCAGTGTAAAATTCATCAAATCCAAAAGCGTATAGTGTGTTGACACCACTCAACGCCGCGTTGAGTGGCGTCGACACCACTCAACGCCGCGTTGAGTGGCGTCGACACCACTCAACGCCGCGTTGAGTGGCGTCGACACCACTCAACGCCGCGTTGAGTGGCGTCGACACCACTCAACGCCTTCAGTACTCCAGAAAAAACTTTAAGTCAAAAGCGTTGAGTGGTGTCGCCACCACTCGACGCCGTGTGGAGTGGTGTCGCCACCACTCGATGCCGCGTTGAGTGGTGTCGCCACCACTCCACGCCGCCAACAATCCTAAGTCAATGCGTTGAGTGGTGTCGACACCACTCAACGCTGCGTTGAGTGGTGTTGACACCACTCAATGCCGCCAGCAATCCTAACTCAAGGAGTTGAGTGGTGTCGAAACCACTCAATGCCGCATTGAGTGGTGTTTATACCACTCAACGCCGCCAGCAGTCCTAAGTCAAGGCATTGAGTGGTGTCAACACCACTCAATACCACATTGAGTGGCGATGAGACCTCTCAACGCCAACATCATCCCACAGCGTCTAAGTAAAAAGGCGTTGAGACCACTCAACGCCACGCTGAGTGGTGTCAAGTTTGCCCGACACTTCATCGAATGGCGTCGAGATCACTCGACGCCTAAAATTTCCCGTGTATTTCTAAGTTAATTTCGTTAAGATCACTCGACGCCTTTTCAAATGGCGTCGATATCACTCAATGCCTAAAGTATCCCAAGTATTTTCTAAGTTAAATTCGTCGAGTGGCGTCGTGTTCACCCAACTCACTCGACGCTTCTCAAGCCCGAGTCAATTCTCTTAACTTAAAACGAGTGCGAGGGGCCAGCACGAAATGGGATGTTACAGAAGCCTACGCTATGTTTTGCCCTCTCGACGTCGCGATAAGGCTGACTCCTCGCGTACTCCTCACCACGGTGGATTGAAGGTTCTCCATTCTCCCCCACAGTGAGCACAAGCCTACGCCAAAAATCGCTCCTTGTCAATCTCAGGGCTCCCAACCCCAGTGACCTCTCATTGCCGCCGATCAAAGGTTTAGCCCTTATCCGCTACAATAGGTTACTGCAGCGGATAAGGGCGAAACCTTTGATCGACCTACCAGGACCGACCCCCCTTGCGTTCTCCAACAACTCGAAATGTCTATATCCTTGCCGTCTCTCGGGACTCCCAGCCCTAGCGACCTCTCGCTGTCATCGATCTAAGGTTTCGCCCTTATCCAACACAGTAGGTCGATGCATCCTAAGGGACTACCCCACTCGTGCTCGCTAGTGGCTCGAAGTGTCTGTATCTTCATCGTCTCTCAGGTCTCATAGCCCCAGCGACCTCTCAATACCTCCAATCAAAGGATTTACTCTTATCCGCCATAGTAGGTCGCTACATTGTCAGTGCTTACCCCCCTCGCATTCGCCAGTGGCTTGAAGTGTCTGTATCTTTTCCATTTCTCAGGTCTCCCAGCCTCAACGACCTCTTATTGTAACCGATCAAAGGATTCACTCTTATCCGCTGCAGTAGGTCGTGGCATCGCCAAGGATTGCCCACCTCGCATTCTCCAGCGGATCAAAGTGTCTGTATCTTCTCCATCTCTCAGGGCTCCCGGTCCCAGTGACCACTCACTACCACAGATCAAAGGTTTCATCCTTATCCGTCCTAGGGGGTAGTAACATCATCAGGGTCTGCCCCCTCATGTTGGACAGCATCTCGAAGTGCTCATATCTTCGTCATATCTTTAGGACCATGTTCCTGCGACCTCTCAAAGTCATCGATCAAAGGACTCGTCCTAATCCTCCGTAGTAGGCCGCAACATCGCTAGGGACTGCCCCCCTCGCATTCTCCAGCAGCTCGAAGTGTCAGTATCTTCGACATATCTTTATAAACATGTCACTGTGACCTCTCAGTATCGCCGATCAAAGGTTTCGTCCTTATCTGTCGCAGTATGTCATGGTGTCGCCAGGGCCTGTCCCCCTCGTGATTACCTTGGTTAGAAGGAGGACACGTCACCAGGGTCTTCAATAGCATCCCTAGGCTCAGAAAGGTTGAACTCTCACTGTCTAGCAAGGAGAGTTCGCCCCTAGCTTTGGTAGTAGGTTACGAAATCGAAAGGGGGCCAAGCCCCAGCTCTGAAGGAATTTGTCGGAGAATCACAAAAGTCAAAGCAACAAATTTTGCGAGAAAAGACATAAAGCTAACAATAAACTGAAAATAGAGGCAGAGACTCACAAGCTAGTACATAATAAAAGAATAAGAACTCTCCAAAACAACAAATTTGCAAGACAATATTAGGTATAACAAACTAAGGATCCAACTCCTCTTCATCCATGTCAAACTCGACGCACTCGTACTCCGAAAAATCTTCGAAGCCAAGATCAGCAATGTCATAATCACGCTTCTGAGATACCATCCGAAGCATCATCGCCATCTCATGACGGAATGTCACCTCCCGTACATCGTCTAACTCGGGTTCCACCTCCTTCGACCAGATCTTGTCGCGAATCTCCTTAGAAAGATGGCAACGATACGGCTTGAAGTCAAGGGAGTCTTTGTACTCTGCCACTCTGCTCGCATTCAATCTAGCAAGGCGCACCTGTGAAGAAAGGCACCCCACCTCGGACTGCAAATAAAAAACCTCCTCCTGTGAGCTCTCCAATAGACTAGCCGTCTTCTCCACCAAAGACTTTCCTGCCAAAAGTTCCTCGTGAAACTGAACCATATTGGCCTTCCACGAAGATTCAGCCTGATGAAAGCGAGAGGTGTCACGATCTCGCCTCCCCCTCTAGTCAGTATGAGAACCTTCTTCTTCCCGAAGCTTTCCCTGAAGAGACAAGTACTCTTCTTTCAAGCCGACATAATAATTGTTCTAGGTAAGGGCAATCTTGGCCTAAAAGCCAATCTGTAAGAAAGTATCAAGAAGAGTTGGGCAGACCAAACTAAGAGCCAAATGATCTACACACTACAGTATACATTGCCGCCAAGGAGGAAGAAACACGCTTAACCTTCAGATGAGACAGAGCAAAAGGCTCCTCCTGAGGGACTTGGGGGCCAGAGGAGCCCAGCACCTTGAGCTCAGGGTCCTTGCGTAGAGACCCATCAGCCTTGGAGCTGCAAGGATTGCATAGGGGCACCGCACGTACAGGGGCACTGCACGCGTAGGTCAGGCGGACCCCGCATGCAGTGTGGGCGCACCCCACGCACAGTTCGTGAGAAGGACCCTACTCGCAGTGCGCGCAGGCAGCCCCGCACGTAGTGCGCGAGGACTGACCCTACACGCAATACGCGTGGGCTGACCCCTCACACATCTCGTGTGGGGGTGCTCCGCCTGCGCCCACATAGGGGCACACTGCTACGGATTGCTCCCGGGTGCTTGATGCGCGATGTGCACACCCGCTTGGGCGGCTTGCATGCGTCCACAAAGCGCACAGGCGACTCCCGTCCCCCTCCTTCTCCGTCGAGACCGCCTCTTTACTCACTCATTCATCTGTACCCGCCATGAGGATTGAAAATTTGTCTAAGGATGGAAACCCCCCCGCACTCCGCTCACTCCAGTTCTCATCTATTGGGGCTTTCGGGGGCAAATGATGGGGTTGGCCCCAATTTATAGCAAAAATCGGATTGTGAATTGCCAGATCCTCATCTACCCCCCCAACACTGTCATGAAAGTTATATGCATAGCCACCGCACGCATGATCCGCACACGGGATCTATGTGATAACTATCGCGCACAGGATCCCAACCGCTACGTGGGATCCCGTGCGCCGAGTGGCCAGTCATAAACAAGCAGCGTTGGCCGGCCATGCAAGGTCGGTCGCCCTCTCCACCGAGGCCGCCCTAGACGGACTTGGCCGCGGATGGCCCCGCGAGGGCTGACCATCCTCTCCCATGAGGCCGCCCAGGGCGGCCTTGGCCGTGGCCGGCCCCGTGTGTACCGGTTGCCCTTTTCTGCAAGGCTGCCCGGGGCAGACTCGGCCTGCCCCGCGAAGGCCGGTCTCCCTCTTCGCCGAGGCCACCGCGGCCAACCCCGCGAGGGCCGGTCGCCCTCTTCACCAAGGCCGCCCGGGGCGGCCTTAGCCGTGGTCGACCCCACATGGGCCGGCCGCCCTCTTCGCCCTGGCCTCCCGGGCGGTTGGCTTTGGCCGGCCCCTCCCGGCCGCCCGCCGCGCATAGGGGGGACAGTGGTTGTCGTCGTCGTCGGTCTCGGACCACCATCCTACATGGGCGAGTCCTTTTTGGCCCCCAAGGGCAGGGTCAACATTTTCCCAAAAAGGATCATCTGCATGCCCAAAATCAGGCGCTCTCATTGATCGGTCTGGTAGTTATTAGGCAAAATTATCGGACCGTCCCCGTAGAAATTTACAAATAGACCGATTTTTACTTCATTTGAATCCTTCTTCCTGTTCGAGGTATTCTCTAACTATTTTCTCTTTCTCTCACTACATTCTCTCTCCGCTCTCTCCCTCTCTCTGCAGGACTTCCGCCCAAGATCGCTCCAGCGGAATTCTGTCACAGCCTAAGGAGACCAGTGAAGTGAAGTCTACTCAGCGTCGTCGACGGGCGCTCGGAGGCGTGCAGGCTCGCGACCAAGGTATAGAATCACTTGCCGCTGGCAAGGCCAGGAAGCCAGAGGAAAGACCGTTCGCCGCCTCCATGCTAGCAAAATCCGGAAGACCATGTCTCGTCCTCCCCCCAAAGAGCAAGGGAAATAGCACCGCCAGGAGGCCACGAAGGCCCTCCAGATCTTGAACTGTCTCACTCTCATTCCCCCAAGTGTAACGAGTAGCGGCTTGTCGCCCACGCCTTCGCTCAAAGAAGCCCTGTAATAAACTCTGTTACAGTGGAAGTTAGGCTGACACCGTTCCGGCCGCGTGATTTTTCACCCCGATTGTTGATTTTCCACTTTATCAAGTATTTGTCTCACTACCATGTGGATTATTGACTAATTGCACGCTCGACCGCTCGGTAAGCTAAAACGGTTTAGAAGCTCTGGTCTACCAAAGGCCTCGAGCAATCCACAACAATTATTATTATTATTATTATTATTTTAAAAAACTTAACAAATATAACAAGTTATAAAATTTTTAAATGTTCACTCCACCAACTATATTATATATTAACAATGTCATTTTAGCATTCATTGTCAGCCAGTCTCCATCCTTAGCTGGATTCATCATCCGTTGTTGCACAAAATTAAGCTCATGACACAAAAGGGCGAGAGAGAGAGACTGAAAAATTGTTGGATGGTCCTACATAAATCAAAAAAGACATGGCAAGATTAGTCTCACAGCGTCTACTCAAACAATCCACTCGT
Source organism: Platanthera zijinensis (assembly GCA_039513925.1). NCBI lineage: Eukaryota > Viridiplantae > Streptophyta > Magnoliopsida > Asparagales > Orchidaceae > Platanthera > Platanthera zijinensis. The sequence continues at coordinate 226,157,703 of CM077081.1, forward strand.
GCTTATAATAGGTTCCACCTCTCTTGTCTTTGACCCAGGTTTTGAAATGAAAAATGAGTGTGGTGGTTTAACATAGTATCATAGGAAAGTTCACGATGATGGGGCGTTTTGAACGGTCCAACATAAACAAAAAAAAAAGACGTGTCAAGATTAGTCTCACACAGACTACTGTGACGGTCCAATCGTGATTATAATAGGTCCCACCTCTTGTATCTTTGACCCAGAAAATGAGTGTGGTGAGAGTGCATTTAACATAAAGCAAGGGAGGGAGGGAGGGTTTTCTCTTCATGCACTAGAATGGAAAATGGCAGCATGGAGGCGACAGTTTCCTTGTATGCACAAGGGTTTCAAAAGCATGTGCGAGCTTGGTTTCTTAAAGGAAAGTCTTACTTAAAAAGTAGAAAGCGACTTTCAATTCCCTTGCTTCTACATTAATCTGCAAAATCATAATATGTAAATAAAAAAATAGCTCTCCAAAACTAATTAATCTTTATGGTGGTTATGTAGTACTAATTAGAAATGCAGTTTTACAGGTTTATGATTGGTAGGTTGGGAGTTATGTAAATGGTGATAGAAGTAAGAGCCAAAACCCAAGTCTATGTATAGTGCATGAGATTGCAGTTTTGGAGAACACGAGGAACAGCTTCTTTGGCTTTTGTTGACGCTGCTCGCACGATGATGCTTTCATGTGAGCATTTTTTTCTTACAAAATTACAGTTGTAACGTAATTATGACTGTATTTTAGACCCATATTTATCGCAAAATACATTCGAAAAATAACGAAAGGAAACACACATTCGTTACGACTGTATTTTTTTCATATTTTTATCCTAAAATATATACATATGAGTACTTAAAATGATCGTAAAACTGCATAGATTATTTCTTTAAAAAATAGAAAAAAAATTCATTTTTCAACAAAATTTAGTAATCCCGAACCTTCCTCAAAACACGTCCGCTCCCCATATAGAATTATCATCCTAGGAAAAGAGAGAAATTTAGGCACACTTCTCGCACCAATCTTTTTTTTCTTACAAAATTATAGTTATAACTTAATTATGATTGTATTTTGGACATATTTTTGCTGCTAAAATACAATCGTAAAATAGTTAAAGAAAACACACTTTCGTTACGGCTGTATTTTTCCACATTTTCATCTTAAAACATATACTAATAAATATTTAAAATGATCGTAAAAATGATAGATTAAAATTTCATTAATTATTCTTTTAGAAAATAAAAAAAATTAGAAAAAAAATATTTTTTTCAAAAAAAATTACGAAAACATGCACCTTCCTCCAAATACGCTTCCCATATAAAATTATTTTCCTATGAAAATAGAGAATTTTGGTACAATGCTCGCACGATATCTTCATGCGGGATCTTTTTTCTTACAAAATTACTGTTGTAATGTAAATACAACTGTATTTTAGACATTTTTGCCACAAAATACAGTGTTATAATAGCTAAAGAGAAGACACATTCATTACGACTGTATTTTTTCACATTTTTATCCTTAAACATATAGATATGAATATTTAAAATGATCGTAAAAAACGTACTATTTAATTAATTATCTCTTAAAAATAAAAAATTTAGCAAAAAAATCTTTTTTTAAAAAAAATTCCGAAATACCTGACTTTCCTCCAAATACACTCCTTGTATAGAATTATTTGGGTGTTGTTATAAGCAAACCCACTTTCGTTTCTAGCAAACCAGAAAAAAAACAGATTCTGTCATTTTTTGCATTTTTTTCTCTTCCCAAAAATTACTACTAGCAAACCAATCTTGTTTTTTTGATAATTTTTGCATTTTTGAATTTTGAGCCCCAAATATTTCTCATTTGAAAAAGTGATCAACATAAAAGTTGTAGATCGCGATGAGATCTACAACTTTCATGTTGATCATTTTTTGATTTGAAGCCGTTTATGCCTCCAATTTGGGCTCTAAAAAAGACATGCACGGAACGTACAGATTTTCGGCGTGACTTTTTTCGGGGCCCAAATCGGAGGTCTAAATTATTTCAAATTAAAAAGTGTTCAACATGAAAGTTGTAGATCTCGTCGAGATCTACAACTTTCATGTTGAACACTTTTTGATTTGAAGCCGTTTATGCCCCCAATTTGAACCCCGAGAAAAGTCACGTCGATCCCGGGCGTCGGTACGTAACTTTTTTCAGGGGCCAAATCGGGGTCTAAAGTGCTTCAAATCAAAAAGTGTTCAACATGAAAATTGTAGATCTCGACGAGATCTACAACTTTCATGTTGAACACTTTTAGATTTGAAGCCGTTTATGCTTCCGATTTGGCCCCCGAAAAAAGTCACGCCGATCCCGGGCGTCCGTACATATGTACGACGTAACTTTTTTCAGGGGTCATATCGGGGGTCTAAAGTGCTTCAAATCAAAAAATGTTCAACATAAAAATTGTAGACCTCATCGAGATCTACAACTTTCATGTTGAACACTTCTCATGAAATTGTACGTATAAGACGCAGTTCAATAGGACGTATATATTCTTATATACACTTAACTCTTATATACACTTAACTCGTATATACAACACATACATATAGGAATTAGAAATCAAATATATTTCTAAACCGACCGATATTTTGTTTAAAGATTTTGGTGCAGATAATGTTATTTTGTTAAAAAAGTTGTTTTGGACATACTAAACATTTGCGGCATTTTGACTCATCTATAATGCTAACATAAGTGGTTGAATGAATACATTTGAAATCATTTGTAATGTCATTATATGCAGCGGGTTATTTTGAAAGAATGAATGTTTTAAACAAAATTTAATTTTTTTTAAAAAAAATTATGTTGGTTTGCTAGTAACAAAATGGTTTTCAAATAGACATTTTGAAAAATGAGGGTTTGCTAATAGTAATGGTTTGCTAGAAACCAAATTGGATTTGCTAGTAACAGCACCCAATTATTTTCCTCAGAAAAGAGAGAATTTTAGGTAAGCTGCTCGCAGGATGCCTCCGCGTGGGATCTTTTTTCTTACAAAATTATAGTTGTAATGTAATTATGACTGTATTTTAGAGCTTTTTTTGCAGCAAAAATGCAGTCGTAAAATTTTTTCGGTACCAAGAGCGCACGATGCTCCTGTGTGGGAATAAATAAAGGGTGTTGTTAATAGTAAATCCATTTTGAATGCTAGAAAACCATTACTACTAGCAAACCACAAAATCTAAACATGGCTAATTGAAAACAAAATTGTTACTAACAAACCATCAAAAGAATTAGAAAAATTTTAGTCTCCTCGAGCACCTCCGGCATTGGTCTAATCTACTTGAGAAAGAGAATATATTATTTTGAGTCAATCTACTCGACACCGGCTCTATTCCCGACGACTTTGGTCTCATCGAACACCCTCGACAACGATTTAATCTATTGGTTTTTTTTCCATTACCGTTCATTATATAGATTCTGATTGGAAGCTTCAGCACGCAATTATAAAAAATTTAGATTTTGACCCACCACATAGTGGTCAAATCATGTATGACACAATTTGTGAGTCAATTTTATAATGAGGAATTCAAAAGAAGGTAATGGACATCACTCTTGACAATGCATTTACGAATGATTTTGCTGTCAAGCATTTACAATAAAGTTTAGCAAATTCTAATCGTTTAGACTTTGGTGGCAAGTTATTTCATGTTAGGTGTTGTGCACACATACTAAACATCCTTATGCGAGAATGTTTGAAGGAGATATCTGGATTGATTAATATTGTTAGGGAAGTGGGATACAAAAAGAAGTCACCATCATGCCTCAAATCATTTATCAAATCATTTAAGTTATTGAGAATTTCTACTTCATGCAGTTTTTCTCCAAACATGAAAAATAGGTGGAACATAACTGATTACATGTTCGATAACGTGTTTCATTATAAATATGTTATTCATGATTTCTTTAGAAAGGATAAATGTTTAGTGTGGGATATTTCTAAAGAAATATGACAACGGTTTATTAAAATTAAAAATATTTTAGAAGCCTTCAAATCAGTGACAAATTTATTTTCAGGAACTTTTTATCCAACATGCAATTTATTATTGTCTGCATTGATTACTATCAAGGGAGTGTTGGACAAATCTTCAATATCTGATGATGAGTTTGTACGTGGCATGACAAAACTAATGAAAAGTAAATTTGACAAATATTATAGTGATTGCAACTAAATCATGTCTTTTATTATTGTACTTGATTCCTAACGTAAATTATTGTTTATTACTTATTCTTTCAATTAATATATTGTACAATAATCATGAGGCAGTTCAAAAGGTGAATGTCGTAAAAGATAGCATATTCAAGATTTTTTTCCATTATTGTGCTAATGGTTAGTTGGAGTCTAATATTTCATTAATCAGTACAGAAAGTTCATCATCAATTAAAGTGGTAGTCATGGGACATTCAAGTGCAACAACACAACCATGCATAATGCATGACAAACTCGATTATTATGAGCTTTGATGATTTCTTGAGTTTCACTTCTTCTGTACAACCTCTTAAAAATAAACATGAAGTATATTTAGAGAAAGCACTAATGCAACCTCTGATTGAGAGAAGAGATAAGTTTGATGTCTTAAAATTGTAGAACATTTATTCATTGAAATATGTGAATCTATCTATGATGGAAAAAGATATTCTCACAATACACACCACAACTTTGGCTTCTAAATCTACTTTTAGTGCGGGAGGAAGAGTACTTGATGATTATAGGAGTGTTTTAAATCTCAAAACTATGAATGTTCAGGGGTGTTTATCAAATTGGATGTGTTCCCAATATAAATATCGTGTCAATGTAAGTACTTTAATTTAATTACTCATGAATGGTTTTATTAGCCCTCAATTTTATTATTTGACTTAGATGTGTTTTTTGCAATTACAGCTTGATGTGGATGATTTAACGAGTCCTCTACTAGATGAGATCATCGGGACTTCTACTGATAATTAAACTTACATTATGGTACTCTCCTTTTTATTGGCTTATTTTTTAATTGCTTTTTATCATGTAATCAGTTCAGATTTTATGTAGACTTGAAATAGGCGCATTGAGAAAATTTTATTTTGGCTAGTTATTTTCAAGTGGATTTTGGGGTTTGTTTGGAAATAAACAAGGGATTGGGGGGGTAGAAACAATGAGTTCAAGGTGCTAGATTAGTATTCCATAGACTAAAATGTGTTTTTGGGCGTTTTGGGACAGGAGCAGGGGAGACGGGAAGGGAATGAGTTATGGATAGTTTTAGGAGGAAGGGAGGATGTTGGGAGATAATTCCAATGGCTGGAATTATTCTAGACGGATACATGAATCAAAATAGGGAATTTGGAGATGAAATACTACTTCACAGGATGTTGGCGAGAACAGTTGGGAGGAAAATTGAGTTTGGTTTGTAGAGGGATGTTGTTGGGCGACAAGTTTAGTAACTAATTGATGAGTTGTGGATTATGGGAGTTAGAGGATTTAGAGTAATTTGAATAAAGTAGTTATGGGAGTTCATGAGGGTGGTTATATGTAGTAAAAAAAATATGTTACTTGAGAGTTATGATTGTTATGGAGTAGAAAATATGTTCTTCTGAAATAGTGATTCTTAATTTCTTATAATAATTGTCAATTTACCTATTTGCTCTATATTTAAAATATTCTATCAAGGAAATTAGTGTTCAGATATCATTATCGACAATTCTGTGAAGCTTTTAATGAAAAACTGGATAATTTTATCCAGTTCAAATAATAATACATATATAAATACATGTATATTTGAATTCACACATACATGCATACAAATTTTGACCAATTCCAAATGTTTGCTCAATTCAATTTTGATCCAAGCTTAGTTAGCTTGTTAGCACGTGTGTGGGATTGTCTGGATTTATAACCACAAGTCCCCTAATAGTAATGCCCTTCAAATGAGAATGTTCTAATTGCTTCTCTAATTCCAATATCTCCAAATCCAATCCACAAATCCCTTTGCTTCATCTAGGTAATATGGAATGTAGAACAAAAAAATACACATTACTATTAAAACATGAACGAATGTTATAATTTTTTTTCCAAATTTCAGGATGGAAGGAAAGGTGGTGGCAAGATAAGTGCATCAGGAGGTGATGATTTGGCGATTTGTATGGGGGTGGAGGGGGGAGCCTGTATGTTGAATATGAATAAATGGTTTTTTTTTTCAAATTTCAGTTAACTTAAAATGTGTTGTCCATGATTGTAAAGTCTATTATACAGTTTTTAATAATAAATTTGTGACTCATGAAGTAAATGCTTCAGACTTAGCATCATTGTCTATGAATTTATATAGGTTACAAGTTTTGATTCAGGAGCAAAAGCGGAGCACTGGAGTACGGAGATCATATTGTAGACTTATATAGCATAATCAGCTAAAAGCGTACTTTTATTGGGAAGACAATCAAGCTTAATTGAGATTGGTTCCATTGGAATCCATGGAGGAAATCATGTTTTGAATCCTTGCTAGAAAACACCATTCCAGCCACACCAAGTACTTGGACCACCACCCATCGACGACTCTCGTCGAGAGGAAGCGGTGGTGGTGGTGTTATCCAGCCATTGGAAGGCTTAACATGATGCAGGGAAGCCAAAATATCCCTTCTAGGTCATCTCAATATAGACTGTCTGTTGGAGGAAGGAGATGACCATGAATCATTGGATCTACTTCCAGATTCGCGCAGATCTACTATCTGCAACCAAAATTGACTATAACAAGTATTAAATCTGTCACATTTACTCAGCCAGGTTCAAGCAAATTTTTAGGCATACTACACTTAGATCTAGACTTTAGGATCAACAGAAAAGTTGTATCTCTTGGAATGACTTCCATAATGGGGTGTTACAAAACATTTAGTGTAATGTATCTCCCTAGATCTCATTTTGAAAATGATGTGTCATAAACTTTGGGATCTCAATGTTTTGTGTATTTTTTATCATAATATTACTCTGATGCTGATGAAATTTTTTACATACATGCTTGTTGATGTTATGAACACCCCAACCAAATTTCATAATTTTTGGAATTGATTTTCCAATGGTTTGTGAATAACTTCATTTCAATAGATTCTTACATATATGAAGTTTCTTTGGGTTAATGTGATTCAAAGTTTAGTGGCATACATGTTATGCCATGCAGGTCTACTAGTAGAAATTGGAAGAGATTTGGAGATCATGTAAGTATTGTTTGTCTAAAAATTTAAAAGGTGCTCTATAAGGCTATGGTTGTGTAACACATAATATTAGAAAATTGCATGTTGAATATCCCCATACTCTTTATCTCAAATGACTTGAAAATCAAATCATGTAAGTATAGCAACCCTAGGAAGAGCTCCAAAATTTTGAAGAATTTTTGGAGAACAATTTTCCTAAGTTTAATGGTTTATTTAATCAGTGTTACATAATGATGTTAGCAAAATTAAATGGCTTCAATCAACTTATAAAGTGACAAAAATTGTAGGGCTTCATCCTTAGACTACATATGGTCTGTGATAAAAATATTGGGACATTTCAAATGGGGATTTGTAGTATTGGTCACCCTTGATGCTTTGACCTATAAAAGCGTCATGCATGCTTGGAGTGCTAATAGCAGAAATTTAGATCATGTAATACTCTCTTGATAATTTCTCAAATGACTTGAAAATTGTTATAAGACAATATAACCACCTGAGGAAGATTTCCAAAAAGTTATAGAATTTTTTGGAGCATATATAATTGTCCTAAGTTTAAAATTTTATTAAATAATTGTCACATAATAAAATTAATAAAATTAAGGTGACTTTTTGGTTGAAATAAAACCCCTAATTTTTACTGAGCCCCAAAATTGATACAATAAACCTTTGGTAAAAAATTTAGGTCAATTATAGCTCAAAATGGAGAAAAATCAAACTACAGAGATTATGAAATTATAATGTTGTTGCGGCCAAACTCGGCGCTCCGGTCGATCCGGACTAACTTGAACCGCCTTAGCTCGCGGAGCGGTCGAGTGCGCACACAGTCAGTTGAAAAGGGAAATGTACACCAGAAGTTTTGACGTGGAAAACCCTTCAACCGGGTGAAAAACCACATGACCGGTTCTGTGCTAGTCAAAATCCACTAACTCTGGATGATTACAATACACTGAGTGAACCGGGGCGACAGGCCGCTCCCGTTACAACTTGTGGGGAGAGAGGATGACTATAAGCACCAGCAGGCAACAGGCTGCTCCGCTGAAGCGACTTAAATGGTGGAATGCGCGGGATGCTTCTGGCGCTTGCGCCCAGGGTGGCACGCGCTTGCTGGCCTCGACTGCCTTCTTTGTTTGACTTTCTCTGATCTTGGGCGTCTCCTTGTGAACTGCGCTCCGATGGGGTTCCTATAGCCAATGACAAGCGCTGGTGGCCGGTGGCGGCCGCTGGAGGTAACTGGTGGTCGTTGGTGGTCGCTGGTGGCCGCTGGTGGCCGGCGGCGAGCGGAGAACGACTCAGAGGAGGCGGCGGGAGAGCTCTCACCTGAGGAAGAAGAAGAAGAAATCGTAGGAGGGAAAAAGATGAGAAATAAGAGTCCCCTGGGGGTCCTTTTATAGCCTCCAGGGGTGGGTCATGGCGGGCCCCACCACTAAAGTGGTGGGGTAGTTGGTGGTTACCCTTTTGATCGGATGGCCGGGAGGGCCTCCCCCTTGATCGGACGGGTGGGAGGCCTCCCGCGACGGCGGGCCGCCATGACGGCGGCGGAGGCCAGGCGGTCGGCGACGGGGGCCGGCCGAGCGCCTCCCGGCGGCGACCTTCTGTCGGTCGGGTGCGGCGAGGGAGGCCGGCCACGGTCGGGGCGGCCAAGGCCACGGTCGGCCACGGCCGGGTCCGGCCGTGGTCGTGGCCGGGGTCGGGCGTGGCCGGGGTCGGCCGGGGCCGGGGCGGTAATGGTTGCGGCCGGCCATGGCCGCGGCGGCCATGGCCGGGGCGGCCATGGGTACGGCTGGCCATGGCCGCGGCGGCCATGGCCGGGGTGGCCATGGTCGCGCCCGGTCATGGCCGCGGCCAGCCATGGCTGGGGTGGCCATGGCCGGGGTGGCCATGGCTGCGGCCGGCCATGGCCGGGGCGGCCATGGTCGCGGCGGCCATGGTCGCGGCGGCCATGGTCGCGGCTGGTCATGGTCGCGGTCGACCATGGCTGGGGCGGCCATGGCCGGGGTGGCCATGGCTGCGGCCGTCCATGGTCACGATGGCCATGGCCGGGGCAGCCATGGTCGCGGCCGGTCATGGCCACGGCCGACCATGGCCGGGGCGGCAATGGCCGGGGTTGGCCGAGGGAGTGCCGGCCGCCGGCGGTGGCTTGGCCACTTGCCGGCGGCAGTTCTCCCGTCGGCGGTTCTTCCCATGAGGGGAGAGAGTGGTGACCTCCCCCATCACCTCCATGAGAGATCATGGGGGGTGGGGCACACCCATGACTTTCCTTGAGTGGAGATCATGGGGGGCTCCTTGCTTCCTATAAATGATGGTGGAACCCATCAAATGCCCCCCAAATCTCTACTAGCCGGGAACGAAGCGAGCGTGAGGAGAGATTTCTATAATTCCTTGTTGTCATGGTGAGCGCCGGCGAGAAATCCGAGGTGGCGGCAATGGATCGTGGTTCTAAGGTATAATGTCGTGCGGAGGCTTGGCGAACGCATGCCGGATTCATGTGGATGGAGGCCGGCGAGGCGCACGAGCGCTCAAACGGCGCGTGCGAGGAAGGGCCGTGGGTGCAGGCGATGGCCGTGCGCGCGGGCCGCGCGAGCGCAGTCTGCGCTCGTGGATCTTGTGCGCAGGCCGCGTGTGCGGGCCTTGCGCGCATTCCGCGTGCGTCGACCGCATGCGCGTAGCCTACGCACGTGCGCGGGTTGTGCGCTCGCTCAAGCGAGGGTTGCGCAGTTTGCACTGTGCGGTCTTGCAGCTGCGGGCTGATTTTTTATTCTTCGTCGTGTGCAGGTAACGAAGCGCTCTTCCGGTCCGATGCGTTTGCGCTCTTCCTTGACTGAAGATGGTGTGGACATTTGGAGGGAGAAGTACGGGCTGCTTCCTGTTGACTTAGAAGTGAGGATCCCGCGGTCCGAGGAGCGGGTTCAGAATCCTCCCCGTGGCTGGCTGACGATTTATGAAGTATCCCTTAGATCCGGCTTCTGGTTTCCGCCCTGCGATGAGGTGATAGAGATTTTGAAGTTCTGTGGAGTGCCTGTCTCCCAGTTTGCTCCGACTGGGGTTGCCCGAATCATGGGCTTGATTGCCTTCTTCCGCGAGCAGGGAGCCTGCTCTCTTTGGACTAGTTTCGAGATTGGTGCGATGTGCGCTTTGATCGTGGCGAGCGGATTAAGGTGCGCAGTAACAAGGCTTGGTTGGAGTTTGAGGCCCGTAAAGATCGTCGCCATGGTAATACTCTGTTTTGATATGTGAAGAACTCATGGGGTCTTCTTGAGGTGTGGAATGTGCTTCCCGACTGTTGGCGCCGTGTGAAAGGGAGGGGGCGGGACTTTTCCCTGGTGCTGGGATTCTCTGAGCCTCGTGAGCTGGCCAATCGTCTCTTCAACATATATGTTTACGTGGAGGAAAATCGACTGCTTGGATGTGGTATCTCGGTGGGCACGGTTCAGGTGGCTGCGACTTCTCTGGGAGGGGGCCGAAAGAGGAAAGCGGTGATGGCTCCTGTTGATAACCTTGATGTTGTGGTGGTAGCTTCTGACGATTCAGTTCCAGAGGTGCAATTACCTGCTTCCCCGGTTCCTCAGGCGCCTGCCAGTACAGCGGCTCCACGAATGGCTTCTTCCTTGAGGGTGATGAGTGATGCGGTAAGGGGGCGACTATCTCTTTTCTTTCCTTTTCTGTTTGAAAGTGGTTGATTGTGTGTCTTTCTTTTACAGATAGAGACTCAGGCGCAGATCGTAGTGACCTGGAACGATCATTACGTGAGCCTGAAGGACGGGTATCTCGCTTTACAGGAGAAGCTTCGTTTGTCGATGAGCTCGCTTGCCTCCTTGAAAGAGGAACATGACCGGGATATTGTGCGGCTCCGTCGAGTTGGATCAGAGCTGAAGTCCGAGCTAGAAGATACGTGTGCGACCTTGGACGTGGAGAAGGCTTCGGTGGAGAGGACCACTCAGATGCTGAAGCATGCAAAGGAGGAGACATCTGGCTTGGGTACCCAGCTGCAGGCGGCGCGAGAGGAGGTTTCAGGCCTTGAGACTCAGCTTCGGGCGGCGAAGGCACAGGTGGAGATTTTGTCCTCCGACGACCATGCATCAGAGTTGAAGGCAGCAGGGTTTGCGGAGTACTTGGAGTCGCAAAACTATCTTCGAGATCGCAACTTGATTGCGGAAGAGGTTCGTGATAATATTTGGCCCAAGGAGGTGGAGCCCCAGATGGATGATATACGCGAGCTAGCGCTCCGTCGCGACGTCTCGAAGGCCTTTCGCTTTGTAGGCAAGCGCCTTGGGTGTGACACCTCCAGTTTCAGCTTTGCGGACGTTTCCGGGGACGAGCCCTCTGACTCAGACGCCGATGGAGAGTAGTTGTAATGTTTGTATGTTTTGTCGTACATTTGTTGCTTTTTACTTTTGTTGTAGCTTTTGAGATTGTCGCCCTTAGGGCTGAGATTTGTTGGCTTTTATTTTCTTTATATGATAGTTACATTTTTATGTCATTGTAATATGCTTCGCACAGATTTGTTTTGCCGCAAGGTGACAGTGCAGGAGGGCGTTTGTAGCGTCCTCCCCAAATCTTTGGGAGCTTGTCCGAACCGTCTTTGATTTTACGGCCTAGCTGCAAAAATAGAGAGGGAGTAGACCCTCGCGAGGGTGTACAAGTCAGGCTCGTGGCTTAGTTGCGTGGAGCTGGTCCACGGCTTCGTGCGCGAGGCTGGCTCGCGGGTTGGTTGCGTGGAGCTGGTCCACGGCTTTGTGCGCGAGGCTGACTCGCGGCCTGGTTGCGTGGAGCTGGTCCACGGCTTTGTGCGCGAGGCTGGCTTACGGCTTAGTTGCGTGGAGCTGGTCCACAGCTTTGTGCACGAGGCTGGCTCGCGGCTTGGTTGCATGGAGCTGGTCCACGGCTTTGTGCGCGAGGCTTGCTCGCGGCTTGGTTGCATGGAGATGGTCCACGGCTTTGTGCGTGAGGCTGGCTCGCGGCTTGGTTGCGTGGAGCTGGTCCACGGCTTTGTACGCGAGGCTGGCTCGCGGCTTGGTTGTGTGGAGCTGGTCCACGGCTTTGTGCGCGAGGCTGGCTCGTGGCTTGGTTGCGTGGAGCTGGTCCATGACATTATGCACGAGGCTGGCTCGCGGCTTGGTTGCATGGAGCTGGTCCACGGCTTTGCTGGAAAAGGGGGCAGGCCCTTCCCAGGTTGCGTAACTTAGGGAGACCACAGATCTTGTTCGAATACACAATATTTGTAGAAAGCAAAATACGATACTTTGAATAACTAATAGTTTGTACGAGATCAGGCTCGCGACTTATATGAATCACACATTTTTAAATCAAAAATTACTGCATAAAGAAAATCATAACGCATTACTGATAAAAGCGGCGCAGGTTCTGTGCATTCCATGTACGGGGGAGAGTTTTTTCTTCGGCGTTCCGCAACTTGTACGTGCCTGGTTTTACCATAGCTATGACAACGAACAGGCCTTCCCATGTTGGAGATAGCTTGTCGCCTTGTGCTCTTTTTCCGACGGCTTCCAAGGTGCAAAGGACCAAGTCTCCTACGTTGATTGAGCGGGGCTTCATCCGGCGATTGTAGTAGCGGGTTGTGCGTTGTTGGTAGGCGGCGGCGCGGAGAGCGGCTTCTTCGCGCACTTCGAAGACCAAGTCGAGGTTGTCGCGGAGTGCTTCGTCATTTGTTCAGAGATCAAAGTTGGATGCCCGGGAACTGGGGACGCCGATGTCGACCGGGATAATGGCCTCTGTTCCATAGCAGAGATTGTATGATGTTTCTCCTATAGGCATCCTTTCTGTTGTACGATACGCCCATAACACGTTGGGGAGAGCGTCGACCCATTGCCCCCCAGCATCTTCTAATCGTGTCTTCAGTCCCTTCATAATAGTACGGTTAGTCACCTCAATTTGCTAATTAGTTTGCGGGTGTGATACTGCTGTGTGCCGCAACTCTATCTTTAATTCCTCGTACAACTTGGTAAAAGACTTTTCGGTGAATTGGGTGCCGTTGTCGGTGATGATGATTGCCGGTATGCCGAAGCGACACACGATGTTCTTCCAGACGAATTGTTTGGCATTCTCTTCGGTTATCTTGGCCAGTGGTTATGCTTCAACCCACTTGGTGAAGTAATTGATCGCCATAATAATGAATTTCCTCTGACCCGAGGCTAGTGGAAGAGGCCCGAGGAGATCTATTCCCCACTATGCAAATGGCCAAGCTCCGTGTAGTGTTGTGAGGGCCACTGGTGGCTGTCAGGGAACGTTGGCGTGCACTTGACAGCTTCTACATTTTTGAACGAACTTCGTTGCCTCCTTCTTCATAGTTGGCCAATAAAACCCTTGCCGTAGGATTATTCTAGCTAAGGCTTTCCCTCCAAGGTGCTCGCCGCATACTCCTTCGTGAACTTCGCGAAGCATATTCGGCGTCTTCTTCTGATAGGCACTTCAGGTAAGGTCCTGCGAAGGACCGCTTGTACAATTCTCCGTTTATCAAGGTGAACGCGACCGCTCTCATTCTTAGGCGGCGAGCTTCCTTGTGATCCTCGGGTAGTTGCTGGTTCTTTAAGTAAGCGATTAGCGGGGCGGTCCAGGACTCCTCTGCTTTGTTGATTTCTGTCACTTCCCATGGGCCATGAATGCTTGGGAAGGCTATTTCTTCTATTTGGCGCCTTCTTGTCTAGTACCGTGTTGAAGATGTGGCTAGCTTTGACAGGGCATCTACCATGTTGTTCTGCTCTCGGGGGATATGTAGAATTTGAAATTGTGGGATTTGGATGAGAAGGGACTTGACGAGTTGCAGGTACTGGGCTAGCTACTCGTTTTTTGCTTCGAATTCTCCTTCTACCTGCGAGACAACAAGTTGTGAATCAGAGTAAACGGTCAGCCGCTTGACCTGGCAGCTGACGGCGAGCTTGAGTCCTGCGATGAGGGCTTTGTATTCTGCAGCATTGTTTGTAGCAGGGAACTTCATCCGGAGTCCATATTCCAGGGTAACGAGCTCTGGACTAATAAGGAGCAGGCCTGCTCCAGCACCTTCAACTCCTGAGGCCCCATCCATATAGCGTCCATGCTTGTCCGGCCTCTGCTGGTGCGACCTCTGCTTCCGTTGGTAGAGTGTTTTCTATGATGAAGTCTGCCAAGACTTGAGACTTGATAACGGGGCGCGGGAGGAAGTGGATGTCGAACTCGCCTAGCTCGACAGCCCACTTGACCAGTCGGTCGGATGCTTCAGGTTTCTGGAGAATGGATCAGAGTGGTAACTCGGTCAAGACTTTAATGGTGTGTACTTGAAAGTAGGGGCGGAGTTTTCTGGCAGAGAAGACAAGCGCTAAAGCCGTTTTGTCTGTAGCCGGGTACCGGGTCTCCGTGTCAGAAAGGATTTTGCTGAGGTAGTAAATGGGGCGCTGAACTTCTCCTTCATCTTTAACTAGAACTGAGCTCAATGTCGCTGGCGTGATGGCAAGGTATAGAAAGAGAATCTCTACGGGAGCCGGCTTGGATAGGAGTGGGGGGAGGAAAGGTATTGCTTTAAGGATTCGAAGGCCGACTGGCATTCGTCAGTCAATTGAAATCCCGAGCTTCGAGCTCCTCGGAGGATCTTGAAGAAGGGGAGGTACTTGTCTCCTGTCCGAGCTAGGAATCGGGATAGTGCTGTGATTCTTTTATTCAACCGTTGTACATCTTTGAGTGATCTGGGTGGAGACATTTCTTCGAGCGCCTTAATCTTTTCTGGATTGGCCTCTATCCCACGCTGGGTAACCATGAACCCCAGGAACTTCCCCGAAGTGACCCCAAAGGCGCACTTGCTAAGGTTGAGCCTCATTTCGTACTGTCTAAGGATTCTGAAACATTTCTTTAAGTCTCCCAGATGGTCCTCGCGACGAATGCACTTGACCAGCATATCATCTACATACAATTCCATGGATCTGCCGATGAGCTCCTTAAAGACTTTGTTCATAAGCCGTTGATAGGTAGCTCCTGCATTCTTAAGTCTGAATGGCATCACTTTATAGCAATAGATCCCCTTGTCGGTTCGAAAAGTTGTGTGTTCCTCGTCAGCTGGGTCCATCAGAATCTTATTGTACCCTGAGTAGGCATCCATGAAGCTGAGAAGTTGAGGTCCGACAGTTGAATCAACTAGCTGATCTATCCTGGGAAGTGGAAAACTGTCTTTAGGGCAAGCCTGGTTAAGGTTGGTGTAGTCCACACACATCCTCCACTTCCCGGAGGACTTCTTTACCAGGACAACGTTAGCCACCCAAGTGGGGTAGCCAACCTCTCGAATGAAATGGGCGCGGAGGAGCTTCTAAACTTCTTCTTCTATTGCTTGGAGTCTCTCGGGGGCGGAATTCCTCTTCTTTTGGATGACGGGCTTGCATGCGGGGTTGATGCTAAGGGAGTGCTGGATGACCTGAGGGTCGATTCCCGGCATATCTTCCGGGGACCAGGCGAAGATATCCTTATTTTCTCGAAGGTAGGCGGCTAACTCCTCCCTCTCTTGCTGTGATAAGAGGGACCCGAGCTGAACGGTGCGATCTGGTTTTGTCGGAGAGAGGGGGACCTCAATCAGGCCTTCGATGGGTGCCCCCCGCTGCATAACCGCTTTGTCTCTGAGGTCGAAGTCATCAATATTCAGTGTGGTAGGCTTGGCGGGCTGTGCTTGTTTAGAATAGCAGTTCTTAGCGGCTTCCTGATTTCTGCATACTACTCCAATTCCTCCGGGAGTGGGGAACTTCATAGCTAGATGGGGAATAGATAGGATAGCTTTGAAGATGGTCTGAACAGGCCTTCTAAAGATAGCATTGTATGCTTAGCTTGATTCCACTACCACGAACTGGACTTCATGCGTGATCTGCTTTGGAAATTTTCCTAATGTGACTGGTAGGGTGACTGTTCCGATGACTTGGACTGGATGGTTGTCAAAACTGTATACTGGGCCAGTTGCTGCAGTCAGCTACTGCCGGGATATGTTCATACTTTGGAGGGTGGTGGAAAAAAGGATGTCGATCGAACTGCCATTGTCGACGAGGATTCGTTTTACATTGTAACAGGGGTCTCCGATGCCAGCACTGATTACTAGTGGATCTTGATGTGGTGTTCGGATGCAGATGAGATCTTCATCTCCAAATGATATGGTGGTATCTTGCTTGCTCCTCTTATCTTCATGGGTTTCCTTTCCCGCGTGCACTGATAGTATTTGTGTTGTCAGAACAGGTGATCCGGCAATGGTCTCGATGTTTCCTACCACTTGTCTTCCTCCTCCTCCTGCAGGTGGGGCATTCTGCTGGTCTCTAGGATGCCTAGGCGGATCCTGCTGTTCCTGCACCCTTCCCTACAAAAATCTTCCGAGCAGTCCTAGGCGAACTAGACGCTCTATCTCCTCTTTCAGGCGAGCACAATCTCCAGTGGTGTACCCGGTCGTCCGATGGTATTCGCAATACTTGGACTGATCGTTCTTAGGATTGTGAGGTGGTTGCCAAGTTCGTTGCAGCGCCGGCTCATTCTGGATGGCATATAACACATTGTTGCGAGAAGTGTTGAGGGGGGGGTGTAATCTCTAGGTGGATCTCTTTGGCGGTCATATCGGCGCTATCCGCTCTGACGTTCTTCGGGGAATCTTCCTTCCTGGCCTTGAGGGGACGGCTCTTTTTCCCTCTTTCTTTTCTGTACTCCATCGAACTGTCGTCGATGAGCTTCAATGGCTTCGTCCGCGGCTATCTGTGCTTCGACTCTGTGTACAAGATCTGGATAGCTGGGGACGGTTTCTCTCATAAGTGCTGAGTAGAAGCCGCTAGGACAGAGACCTCCCAGGAACACTCCCCGTAGGAGCTCGGGGTCGACTCCTGGGATTTGGCGGGCTTCGGCAGTGAATCGTCGGAAGAATTCTTTGAGGGTCTCCCCTTCGTTTTGGCGGATTCCAGAGAGATGTGATGGATCGCGAACGATCCTTCGATTGGCGATGAATTGGTCGGAGAACTGTCTGGTCAGTTCGGCGAAGATGGTAACGGTGCCTACTCTTAAAGAGTGAAACCACGTTCGAGCTTGCCCTTTGAGGGTGGTTGGGAATGTAACACCCCGAAACTCAAAAGAGGGACGGGTGACGTTTTAAGCCAAGTCTTGGACTTGGAGCAGGTGTCACGGGCGTGTCATGGGCGTGACACGGGCGTGACACTGGCGTGTCACTCTTGGGAGTTTTCTGAGTCATGTACACGGGTCATGACACGGGCATAGGCACGGGCGTGTCACATGTGACACGGGCGTGTCGGGTGCCGTGTCGCAGGCCGTGTCCTCCTCGGGAAACAAGTGTTGGCAGTTGTACACGGGCCATAACACGGGCACAGACACGGGCGTGTCACTTGTGATACTGGCGTGTCGGGTGTCGTGTCGCAGGCCGTGTCCTTGTCGGGAAAAGAGTGTTGGTCGTTGCACACGGGGTGTGACACGGGTCGTAACACGGCCGTGTCACATGCAAAACGGGCGTGTCGGAGGCCGTGTCCTGGTTATCGCGTCGGTCGAGACGGCAAATGGGTGACACGGCCATGCACACGACCGTGTTGCAACCCGTGTTCGGCCCAGATTTTGTAATTTTAGGCCTAATCGTGGCCGTTTGTTTCCTTGGCTTTGGATCCAACGATGGGGGGCTATTCCTGAGAGGTTTTAGCCGGGATTTAGGGCTAGAAACCCTCATTTCTTTTGGGTGTTCTCTCTCTAAGAGTTTAGAGAGAAGGGAGAGCAAGGAGGAAGGAGGAGACCAAGATCCGGCCGCCGGTGGAGCCTCGGAGCTTCGAATCGCGATCCGAGTCCAGATCCGCGAAGGCGATGCCGTTGCGGTGCTTTTCAACCGCGTGGATTTCTCATGGCGCCGAGGAAAAACACAAGTGTAACGATTTCTCATCCTAGGGCATGTGAAGCCCTCTTTTCCTTTGCATAGGAAGCCCTCTCTCGCGAGTGAGCGAAGAGTTGGAGCGTTCCTTGGGGTAGATATGTAAAGTCCCCCTTGTATAGAGTTCGTATGCAAAAACAGGCATAGGCATTGTGTGTGAAGCCTATCCGGACAAGTTGATCCGGATCGATGATGTTCCATTGCATATGAACCGGGGAAGACTCCGGATGTTTGGGCGTTTTTCGGGTTTTCTACGTGGTAGATTGCAGCAGGGAGCCTTGGAGATTAACTCCAAGGTGCACCCGGAAAACTGGGCAAAAGCGGGTTTTGCCAACATGGTGGTCGGGGAGCCAATGTGAACATAACCGGGTTATGTGATTATTGTGGTGGAAATGGGACTCGGCGAGTCTTGACCTGCACATATGGCTTAAATTGTCGTTGCGGTATAAGCACGGGTCAGGCGGAACCGTACCCGATCTATGTCGTTCGGTGGGACCGTTGGCATGGATAAGGGGCTTCGGCGGTCTATGGCTTAAATTGTCGTTACCAAGGCCAGGAAGACAAATTGCTCATAAGATTGGCCGTCCAAGGGGCGGTGATGGAACGGGAACGTCTATGGCTTGAATTGACGTAACGCTGGCCAGTTCGCCGTGAATGTACCCTGTGTGCATGAGGTGTGTGGTCGTGCGAGCCTACGCCTGTGATGAAGTGTGTTTACACTATTGTATTGCCTATACTAATAAAGTGCAGGGAAAGAGCATCGCCGCCTCGATTTTGGGGGCGGGATCGTTATAATTGGTCAGGATAGCTGACCGTTGCTTTTGTTTACCACCGGGCGGTAGATTGTGGCTTGCAGGTGCTGCGGAGCCGAGCGGGAAATAGCGGGCTAAAGCCCATGTTGCGGTGCTGGCCCTCGAAGGCCTAACCTTTTTATGTTTTCCGTTTATCTCATGTATGGCCGGCCTGCGAGCCGAAGTATGAAAGACACTCTTGTTTGAGGAAACTATTGTAAGGCCCTAAGGCCGGTACTTTTGTATTAATCATTCCTATTTTATTTGAGTAGTGGACATTCGTGCTTGGCAGGGTTCTTATTTTTTTGTGCAACTTAATAAATTGCTTCCGCTAGGTGTTGTGTAGGACGTTGTGATTGGTTGTATGGTTTCAACGCGTAACCAACCGGTCTGTTTGTAATATATGGTGTCGGGCCCCGGCCGGACCTACTGTTATATGCTATGTGACGGATAGGGGTGTTACATAGAATACTTGACATAGCAGCGGATCAGAGGCGTTGAAAATCCTCATGATAGTGGTAAAATGATTAACATGTTCGAGCGGATCATCGGTTCCATCAAAGGTTTCGATGCTTGGGAGTTCGAATCCTTGCGGGATCGGATGGTCGAGGATTTGTGGGGCCAAGGGTGAGCCTTAGCAAAGCGGCCGATGAGGGTGAAAATCTCTCCTCGCGGCTTGGCGGTATTCTTCAGCAACGACCTTCCTGATTTCTTCGCGAGTGAGGAGAGGGTGGATGCGAGCATCGTTAACTAGATTGTGGCAGGGGTGATCCGCCCTTGCTCCCCTTGGAGGGGGATGAGTAGAACTGGCGGCATCAGAGTAGTCTTTAATCTCTTCTTGCCCCGCAGGGGCTTCCTGGTTTCTTGCTGGATTGAGTGGTGGAGGATTATGTGAGAAACGAACTAAAACAAGCCGGAAGCGGTTTAAACTGAAACTTTATTATCCGAAAAAGGTATCTATTACAAAGGTATGGCCTCCCTTATATATAATGGAGGAGAGAAGAGATAATACAAATAAGAGAGGTGGGACTAAAAAATTACATGACACAAGAGGACTGTACAGACACAAACCGCACAAGCCGCGCGGTTAGACAGAAGGGATAACCGCTTGGCAACTGTCAGAGAGAGAGAGACCGCCATGTGAGACCGCTAGACCGCCCAGTCTACAAGTCGCCAGTGACAAACCGCTAGACCGCTTGGACCGCAGATAGCAACACACAGCAACCAGACCGCTGAAGGGAAACCTCCAGACTGCGCGGTCATCAATCCGCCAAGCCATACCGCCAGACCGCCCGGTCACCAACTTCAACACTCCCCCTCAAGCTGGAGCATATATATCGATCATGCCCAGCTTGTCACAAATATGGAAAAATGAGGCGGATACTGGCTTGGTGAAGATGTCAGTCAGCTCTTTATCAGAAGTGACAAAGGGAGTGCAAATTTGTTCCTTCAAAATCTCTTCACGAATGAAATGACTGTCGACCTCAATGTGCTTGGTTCTTTCATGGAAGACTGGATTTTTGGAGATGTATATGGCAGCCTTGTTGTCACAGAACATAGGTAGAGGATGGTTATAGACCTCTCCTAAATCCAGCATGAGAGCCCGTAGCCATTTTAACTCACAAGTGGTCGATTCCATACTCCGATACTCTGCTTCAGCACTGGACCTGGAAACAACAAACTGCTTTTTGCTCTTCCAGCTTATTAGATTTCCCCCCAACAAAGGTGCAGAAACTGGAGGTAGACTTGCGATCCCCTTTATCATCAGCGTAACGCGCATCTGAGTATGCTTCAACCCTTAGATGACCATTCTTTTGAAAGAGTAATCCTTTCCTAGGGGCTGCTTTGACATACTCCAAGATCCGCAAGGCGGACTGAAGATGGCCCTCCCTGGGTGCTTGCATGAATTGACTCACCTTGCCCACAGCAAAAGGAAATGTCGGGCCTGGTCACTGTGAGATATATGAGCTTGCCAACTAGACGTCTGTACCGCGTAGTATCTGAAAGAAGAGGAGAATTATCTGCCCAGGTTTTGTCTTCTCCAATAGTCATAGGGTATTGGGCAG
Organism: Platanthera zijinensis; assembly: GCA_039513925.1. Classification (NCBI taxonomy): domain Eukaryota; kingdom Viridiplantae; phylum Streptophyta; class Magnoliopsida; order Asparagales; family Orchidaceae; genus Platanthera; species Platanthera zijinensis. The sequence continues at coordinate 226,178,619 of CM077081.1, forward strand.
GTTTGGCTCCAGTCAATCCTGCTTCTTTTAGAAGGTCAAGGGCATACTTACGCTGGGAGAGGACTAAGGAGTTGGGCTTCTGAGAGATTTCGATCCCCAAAAAGTACTTCGGAGAGCCCATATCTTTTGTGACCAGATATTGACGAAGATGCCGCTTTGTCAAGGCTACCCCTTCTTGGTCATCGCTAGTGAGAAGAATATCATCAATATACACAGCAAGAACCACCAACCCTGAGGAGGTTTTGCGAATAAATAGAGAGTGATCGGCAGAGCTGCGCGCAAAACCAACGGCCGCCACAATGCTATTGAACTTGTCAAACTAAGCTCGAGGGCTCTGCTTGAGACCATAGATTGCCTTCTTCAGCCGGCATACTCGTGTCTCCCCCTGAGCAACATACCCAGGAGGTTGCTCCATGTAGACGGCCTCCTGAAGATCACCATAAAGGAAGGCATTCTTAACATCCAGCTAGGAAATCGGCCAATCTTTATTGACCGCCACAGAGAGAAGGACCCGTATAGTACTGAGACGAGCCACGGGAGAGAAGGTGTCAAAGTAATCAACCCCATAGGTCTGAGTAAAGCCCTTAGCAACAAGACGAGCCTTATAACGGTCCACAGCGCCATCCGTGCTAAATTTGACCACAAAGACCCAGTGACAGCCAACAACCTCAGTACCGAAGGGAGGAGGGACAAGAGTCCAGGTACCTCGCTCTGTCAGGGTCTCCATTTCCTCATCCATGGCGATCTTCCAGTGAGGAATAGCAAGGGCCTCCTGGTAGGAATGAGGTGTGGTAGTGGCAGAGATATCCAGTGCAAAGGCCCTGCGAGAAGAAGTAAGATGATTGTTGCTGTATAGACCTGGGCGGACAGGCGGCTAAGACTGGCGGTCTGGTAGCCGGGCGGTCAGCCCGGCTAATCTGGCGGTTTGGTAGCCGGGCGGTCTGGCGGTCTGGCGGTTTGGTAGCCGGGCGGTCTGCCGGCTAATCTCTGGGATCTTGGTGGTCGGCTGAGTGTTCTCTGGTAGTGACCGGGCGGTTAGTTCCTACTAACCGCACGGTTAGGCGGTCTCCTTGGCGGTTTGGCGGTTAGCTTTGTAGATGTTGTCTTTTGTATTTTTAGTCCCACATTGGGTATTTGTATTCTCTCCCATCTCCTCCATTCTATATAAGGGAGGCCATACCTTTGTAATAGATATCTTTTTCTGATAATAAAATTTCAGTTATACCCGTTCCGGCTTGTTTCTAGTTCGTTTCTTACATGGTATCAGAGGACCCGATCTAGTCCTCCTGATTGTGTTCTCTTCTGTCCGTGTGACCTCTGCCCCCTATCCGCGGTCTGTCTTTCAGCTCGCGCGAGCTCTCCTCTCCAGTGGATTCTTCTATCCTCCTCTTCTGTTCGCGCGGTCTGTCTGCTAGCCGCCCGACTTCTCTCCCTCTGTTTGGTTCTGCGGCTTGGTCGTGGCCTCTCTGGCCGCTGGTGTCTGCCACCGTGACCGTTGCAGCTTGTTCTCTCTGCCCGCCGCGGTTTGCTTTTTGTTCGCACAGTCTTCTCGCTCTCTCTATCCGCGCGGCTTCTTCTTCTTCCCGCCTGGTTTCCCTTCTTAACCGTGCGGCTTCTCTTCTTGTGCTTCGCAGCTTGGTCGTGGTATTGCTTGCCGCTGGTCTAATTGTGACCGCTGCGAACTCTTATTTCCTTTGCTCGCCCGGTCTCTCCTCTTAACCGCGCGACCTCTCTTCAGGATGACCAATTCTGATGGCTCCACCTCGTCTACTATCGTTGTCCCACCGCCTCCTCCTCCTCCTCCTGCTTCAGGGAATCTTGGCACCGTCTCTAAGCTTTTGGGGCCCAATTATCCCGACTGGAGTGTCTCATTCACTTTCCTTCTCCGCTCTCAGCGCAAGCGTCATCATCTTACCGATGACCCTCCGCCTGCGGACTCTGCCCAGTTTTCTGACTGGGATGCGAATGATGCGCTGGTTCGTACTTGGCTGGCGAACAGCCTGTCTGATGAATGTCTTCCTGTCATTCGTCACGATGAGATGGTAAAACAAGCTTGGAATCACTTGGCCGCTCTCTACTCCAAGGGGGGACAAACATCTCGCATCTATACTCTCTATGCGGATCTCTTTGCTCGCCAGTCCATGTCCCCTCCTGCAGCTTACCAACAAGTCCAAGCCCTTGGAGCTGAGATTCTACAAAATCGTCCTCTCTCGGCAGATGTGGCCACTCAGCTGAAGCACTTCCAGGAACTCCTAGTGGTCTGTTACCTTCTGCGGCTTTCGGACTCATACGATATGATCCGGCAGCAAATTCTTGGAGAGGCTGAGTCTCCTACCCTAGATGCTACTGCTGCCCGCATTGCTGCTGTTACCTCTCTGCTCCAACGCCCCTTGCTTGCCGCTCCTCCGGCTCCGGATGCCTATGCCCACCAGGCTCATCGTGGTGGATTTAGTGGTCGTGGTAACCACTCTGGCGGGCGTGGCCCCTCTCGCTACCTCTGTACTCATTGTGGCCGCCCAGGACACTTGGTTGACCGCTGCTGGACAAAGCATCCGCATCTTCGTCCCGCTGGTGATACTCCTCCTTCTTCCAAGCCATCTGCCTCCGTGGCCACGACTTCAGGTAGTGCCCACGTGGTTACCCAAGGTAAATGGCTAATCGACTCTGGCGCCACTAATCAAATGACGGGCAATCCTCAGTGCTTTTCTCTCCTAGAAACACATGATCGGTTGCCCCCTGTTCTCGTTGCGGATGGTTCTCCCTCTCCGGTGCATGGAACAGGCATGGTTCAAGTTACTCCGTCCCTTCGCCTGGCGGATACTCTTTATGTGCCCAAGTTTCCGTGCAATTTATTGTCGGTTACTTCTCTTTGCAAGCAACTTCAGTGTTCGGTAACATTTACTCCTTCTTCTTGTTCGTTTCAGGACCCGGACTCCAAGCGGACGTTTGCTACTGGGACTGAGAGGGGTGGTCTCTACTTCCTTGATGATGTATCTGCTCTTACCGTCTTCTCTCCCGCTTCTACAGATCTTCTTCAGTGGCACCTTCGCCTGGGGCATCCTCCCTCGCGTCTCATCCACCAGCTGTTTCCTAACCTCCCTCAGCAGGACTCTCCTCTCAATTGTGATGCTTGTCAACTGGGCAAGCATCACCGTTCCCCCTTTCCTCCTAAGCAAGGTCGTGGCTCTTCCAAGCCCTTCGACCTTATTCACTCGGATGTTTGGGGACCTTCCCCTACCCTCACCATCGGGCGTGGAAGTTCCTATTTTGTAACCTTTATTGATGATTATTCTCGCTGTACGTGGGTGTATCTATTAAAGGATCGCTCCGAACTTTTTTCTGTATGGACTTCATTTTATTATATGATTAAAAATCAATTTGATGCCTCTGTCAAAATTTTTCGCTCTGATAATGCAAAAGAATATCTGAGTAGTGATTTCGCTTCTTTCTGTACGCAACATGGCATCATTCATCAAACTAGCTGCGTCTATACCTCCCAGCAAAATGGGGTGGCGGAACGTAAAAACCGTCACCTCCTCGATGTCGCTCGCACTCTCATGACGCAGATGCAGGTTCCTCGTAGCTATTGGGGCTACGCGGTCCTCATCTCCTGCTACCTCATCAATCGCATTCCCTCTACCGTCCTCAAAGGCAAAACCCCTTTTTCCATCCTCTATCCCTCCAAGGACCCCTTTCCCTTACCTCTCCGCATTTTTGGGTGCACTGCCTTTGTTCATAGCCCTGCCGCAACTCGCGACAAATTGTCCCCTCGTTCTACGAAGTGTATCTTTTTGGGTTACTCCATAACTCAAAAAGGTTACTGCTGCTTTGACCCTATTCATCGCAAGCAGTTCGTCTCGGCGGATGTGACATTCTTTGAGAATGCCGCCTACTTCTCTTCTGATCTCCCATAGGTCGATGGATCGAACCTCCCTCTTTCTCCTACCGACTCGACCTCTCCACCCATGCTCTCCACCACATCCACTCCTCTTGAGCTTCCTCCATCACCACCTCCACCAGCCGCTCCTTCTCTTGATCATGATCCTTCTCCCTCGTCCCCTCGGCCATCTCTCTCTTCTCCCGGGCCAGCTCTCTCCGCCACGGATACTCCGGCGACTGAGGAACTCCAGGACCTGGAGCTACCCATTGCCCTTCGCAAAGGGGTTCGGACGTGCACCCAGCACTCGCTGGCAGCTGTTATTTCTTATGATCGGCTAACTCCTTCTCGCAGGGACTTCGCCCTAGCCATCTCCGCGACTACCACACCTCGCACCTACCATGAAGCCCTTGATATTCCTCACTGGAAGGCTGCCATGGATGACGAGATTGCTACTCTCTGACCGGGGCACTTGGACCCTTGTGCCTCCTCCTTTTGGCACGGATGTGGTTGGTTGTCACTGGGTGTTTGTTGTCAAGTTCCATCCTGATGGCAGTGTGGACCGGTACAAAGCCCGTCTTGTCGCAAAAGGGTTTACTCAGACCTATGGTGTTGATTACTTTGACACGTTCTCGCCAGTTGCTCGCCTCAGCACCATTCGGGTCCTTTTATCGGTAGCGGTCAACAGGGATTGGCCTGTTTCGCAGTTGGACGTCAAGAATGCCTTCCTTTATGGTGACCTTCACGAGGACGTCTACATGGAGCAACCTCCTGGGTATGTTGCTCAGGGGGAGACTCAAGTATGCCGGTTGAAGAAGGCCATCTATGGCCTAAAGCAAAGTCCCAGGGCGTGGTTCGATAAGTTCAGTAGCATCGTTGGGGCTATCGGTTTCACCAGGAGTTCGGCTGATCACTCCTTGTTCATTCGCAAGACATCTTCGGGTCTGGTTGTGCTAGCTGTTTACGTGGACGATATTCTTCTTACTGGCGACGATCAAGCTGGTGTAGCCTTGACGAAGGTCCATCTCCGCCAACACCTAGTCACGAAGGATATGGGCTCTCCAAAATACTTCATGGGAATTGAAATCTCTCGGAAACCGGGTTCCTTGGTTCTCTCCCAACGGAAGTATGCTCTTGATTTGTTGAAAGAGGCAGGGTTGACGGGTGCTAAACCTGCCCGGTGTCCCATGGCTCCTGGAGAAGACAAGACATGGACAGACGAATCACCTCCTCTATTGGATACTACGAGGTATCGGCGTCTTGTTGGCAAACTCATCTACCTTACGGTGACCAGACCAGACATCTCCTATGCAGTGGGAAAGGTCAGCCAGTTTATGCAGTCGCCTAGGGAATGCCATCTTCAATCTGCTCTAAGGATATTGGAGTATATGAAGTCCGCACCTGGGAAAGGTCTTCTCTTTCAGAAAAACGGTCACCTAAGAGTCGAAGCGTACTCCGACGCTAGCTATGCGGACGACAAAGGGGATCGCAAGTCGACTTCCGGATTTTGCACGTTTGTTGGAGGAAACTTGGTTAGCTGGAAGAGCAAGAAGCAGTCAGTCGTCTCCAGGTCTAGTGCGGAAGCAGAATATCGTAGCATGGCATCAACCACGTGTGAGTTAAAATGGTTGCGGGCTCTCATGCTGGATCTAGGAGAGGTCTATAACTATCCTCTTCCCATGTTCTGTGACAACAAGGCTGCGATTTACATTTCCAAAAATCCGGTATTCCATGAGCGAACAAAGCACATAGAGGTTGATTGTCACTTCATTCGAGAAGAAGTGATGAAGAACCAGATTTGCACTCCGTTTGTTACCTCGGAGAAAGCGCTGGCAGATATATTCACAAAACCTGTGTCCGCCTCTTTCTTCCACATTTGCAGCAAGCTAGGCATGATTGACATCTATGCTCCAGCTTGAGGGGGAGTGTTGCTGTATAGACCTGGGCGGACAGGCGGCTAAGACTGGCGGTCTGGTAGCCGGGCGGTCAGCCCGGCTAATCTGGCGGTTTGGTAGCCGGGCGGTCTGGCGGTTTGGTAGCCGGGCGGTCTGCCGGCTAATCTCTGGGATCTTGGTGGTCGGCTGAGTGTTCTCTGGTAGTGACCGAGCGGTTAGTTCCTACTAACCGCACGGTTAGGCGGTCTCCTTGGCGGTTTGGCGGTTAGCTTTGTAGATGTTGTCTTTTGTATTTTTAGTCCCACATTGGGTATTTGTATTCTCTCCCATCTCCTCCATTCTATATAAGAGAGGCCATACCTTTGTAATAGATATCTTTTTCTGATAATAAAATTTCAGTTATACCCGTTCCGGCTTATTTCTAGTTCGTTTCTTACAATGATCATATGAAACAACAGCAGCAAGGGGGTGTAGGGTAAACGTCCGCACCCCTTTGCAAAGAGCTACAGGAAGATCCAGGTCGTCGGGTTCCTCGGCAACCAGAGCATCCGTGGCAGAGAGAGCTGGCCCGAGAGGAGAGAGCAACGGCAGCGGAGATGAGGGAGATGGAGATGGAGGTGGAGAGAGAGGAGTGGACGAAGATGGAGCAGGGGTGGATATCGTAGGAGGAGACGAGGGAACGAAGGGAATAATAGGAGAATCAGAGACTGGGGGAAGAGAAGAGGAAGCTTTGGGAAGAGAAGAGGAGTCATCCGAGAAAGTCTGCAAGAATACAATAGTGATTATGATAAATTTATAGTATTACTAATCATTAATCAATCAACAAATAGATAAATTTGGAGAAAGACTGCAAGAATACTTGCTTCAATCAACTAGTTATCATGATTTAAGTAAAGAGGGATATAATAGCCAGTACAGGATCTAATCAAATAGAGAAACTGGGCATGGTAATTTCAAATTCCAAGCAAAAACTCTTTCTCCAATCTACAATCGTAGTCCCTCACTCTTTGTTGTTTGTGGATCAACTCAAGATAGTGGATCAAATTCATGTGGTTTTTGTGAGGGACCACGGTTGATCAAATTCAACCCAAGATAGTGGATCAAATTCATGTGGATTGTTAAAGGAAGCCAGCAAACACTCTTTACTTGAGCCAAATCTAATGTGAAGCCAACAAACACTTTTCCCAAATCTAATGAAGAAGAATAAATGTAATGTGAAGCCAGCAAACACTCTTCCCAAATCTAATGAAGATCCAAAATTTAATGAAGAATAAATCTAATGTGAAAGCCAGCAAACACTCTTCCCAAATCCAATAGATTTATTCTAATGTGAAAGAAAATCTAATCCAATAGAATTATTCTAATGTAAAAGCAAATGTAATGAAGATCCCAAATCCAGCAAATCTAATCCAATAGAAAGAAGAAGAAGAAGAAGAAGAACCCAAATCCAGCAAATCAGAACCAATAGAAAGAAGAAGAAAGAAGAAGAAGAAGAAGATCCCAAATCCAACAAATCAGAACCAATAGAAAGAAGAAGAAGAAGAACCCAAATCCAGCAAATCAGAACCAATATAAAGAAGAAGAAGAAGAAGAAGAAAGAAGAAAGAGGAAGAAGATCTCAAATCCAGCAAATCAGAACCAATAGAAAGAAGAAGAAGAAGAAGACCGCGCCTGGGTGAATACCGCCGGCTGTGGCTACGAACTCCGCGAAAAATCAGGGCGTCGGCTGGGAACTCCGCGAAAAATCAAGGGGGCACAGGTGAAAGAGCAGCCGCGGGAATTGTGCAGGATAAGGAGCAGCGGCGGGCCGACGGCTAGGTTAGGGCAGAATGGTGGAAAGTAAAAAGCGAAATATTGTGCGCCTGAGTGAAATCTGCGAAAATTCAGGGGGGGCACGTGCCCCCCCTGGACCTATACTGGCTACGCCCTTGTTCATCATCCATTGTTGCACAAAATTAAGCTCATGACACAAAAGGGCGAGAGAGAGACTGGAATTGTTGGATGGTCTTACATAAATCAAAAAAGTTATGGCAAGATTAGTCCCACAGTGTCTACTCAGACAATTCACTCGTACTTATAATAGGCCCCACCTCTCTAATCTTTGACTCAGGTTTTGGAATGAAAAATGAGTGTGGTGGTTTAACATAGTATCAGAGGAAAGTTCACGATGATGGGGCGTTTTGAACGGTCCAACATAAACAAAAAAAGACGTGTCAAGATTAGTCTCACACAGACTACCGTGACGGTCCAATCATGATTATAATAGGTCCCACCTCTCTTATCTTTGACCCAGAAAATGAGTGTGGTGAGAGTGCATTTAACATAAAGCAAGGGAGGGAGGGTTTTCTCTTCATGCACTAGAATGGAAAATGGCAGCATGGAGGCGACAGTTTCCTTGTATGCACAAGGGTTTCAAAAGCATGTGCGAGCTTTGTTTCTTAAAGGAAAGTCTTACTTAAAAAAGTAGAAAGCGACTTTCAATTTTCCTGGATCCGGATCCCCTGGAGTTCCTCCGGGAACTCCAGGGGGTGCCCTCGGAGTTCCTCCGGGAGGAACTCCAGGGGGTGTAGTTCCACATTTGCGCAATAACGGAGCGGAATTACAAAAAGTGGTTAACATGAAAGTTATAGATATCCCCGAGACGAATAACTTTTATGTTAGACATTTTTTGATTTGAAGTCGTTTAGACCCCCGATTTGGGCCCCGAAAAAAATCAGTCCGAAAATAATTATGACTGTATTTTAGAGTTTAGACCCATATTTGTCGCAAAATACATTCGAAAAATAACGAAAGGAAACGCACATTCGTTACGACTGTATTTTTTTCATATTTTTATCCTAAAATATATACATATCAGTACTTAAAATGATCGTGAAACTGCATAGATTATTTCTTTAAAAAAATAGAAAAAATTCATTTTTCAACAAAATTTAGTAATCCCGAACCTTCCTCAAAACACGCCCGCTCCCCCGTATAGAATTATTATCCTAGGAAAAGAGAGAAATTTAGTCACACTTCTCGCACAATCTTTTTTTTCTTACAAAATTATAGTTATAACTTAATTATGACTGTATTTTAGACATATTTTTGCTGCTAAAATACAATCATAAAATAGTTAAAGAAAACACACTTTCGTTACGGCTGTATTTTTCCACATTTTCATTTTAAAACGTATACTAATAAATACTTAAAATGATCGTACAAATGCATAGATTAAAATTTCATTAATTATTCTTTTAGAAATTTAAAAAAATTAGCAAAAAAATATTTTTTTCAAAAAAAATTACGAAAACCTGCACCTTCCTCCAAATACGCACCCCATATAAAATTATTTTCCTATGAAAATAGAGAATTTTGGTACAATGCTCGCACGATATCTTCATGCGGGATCTTTTTTCTTACAAAATTACTGTTGTAATGTAAATACAACTGTATTTTAGACATTTTTGCCACAAAATACAGTGTTATAATAGCTAAAGAGAACACACTTTCATTACGATCGTATTTTTTCACATTTTTATCCTTAAACATATAGATATGAATATTTAAAATGATCGAAAAAAATGTATTATTTCATTTATTATCTCTTAAAAATAAAAAATTTAGCAAAAAAAACTTTTTTTAAAAAAAATTTCGAAATACCTGACTTTCCTCCCAATACACTCCTCCTTGTATAGAATTATTTTCCTCAAAAAAGAGAGAATTTTAGGTAAGCTGCTCGCAGGATGCCTCCGCGTGGGATCTTTTTTCTTACAAAATTATAGTTGTAATGTAATTATGACTGTATTTTAGACCTATTTTTGCAGCAAAAAAGCAGTCGTAAAATTTTTTCGATACCAAGAACGCACGATGCTCCTGTGTGGGAATAAATAAAGGGTGTTGTTAATAGTAAATCCATTTTGAATGCTAGAAAACCATTACTACTAGCAAACCACAAAATCTAAACATGGCTAATTGAAAACAAAATTGTTACTAACAAACCATCAAAAGAATTAGAAAAATTTTAGTCTCCTCGAGCACCTCCGGCATTGGTCTAATCTACTTGAGAAAGAGAATAGATTATTTTGAGTCAATCTACTCGACACCGGCTCTATTTCCGACGACTTTGGTCTCATCGAACACCCTCGACATCGAATTAGTCAATTGGTTTTTTGTCCATTACCGTTCATTATATAGATTCTGATTGGAAGCTTCAGCACGCAATTATAAAAAATTTAGATTTTGACCCACCACATAGTGGTCAAATCAGGTATGACACAATTTGTGAGTCAATTTTATAACGAGGAATTCAAAAGAAGGTAATGGGCATCACTCTTGACAATGCATTTGCGAATGATTTTGCTGCCAAGCATTTACAACAAAGTTTAGCAAATTCTAATCGTTTATACATTGGTGGCAAGTTATTTCATGTTAGGTGTTGTGCACACATACTAAACATCCTTATGCGAGAATGTTTGAAGGAGATACCGTGATTGATTAATATTATTAGGGAAGTTGTGGGATACAGAAAGAAGTCACCATCATGCCTCAAATCATTTATCAAATCATCTAAGTTATTGAGAATTTCTACTTCATGCGGTTTTTCTCCACACATGAAAAATAAGTGGAACATAACTTATTACATGTTCGATAACGTGTTTCATTATAAATATGTTATTCATGATTTCTTTAGAAAGGATAAATGTTTAGTGTGGGATATTTCTAAAGAAATATGTCAACGGTTTATTAAAATTAAGAATATTTTAGAAGCCTTCAAATCAGTGACAAATTTATTTTCAGGAACTTTTTATCCAACCTGCAATTTATTATTGTCTGCATTGATTACTATCAAGGGAGCGTTGGACAAATCTTCAATATCTGATGATGAGTTTGTACGTGGCATGGCAAAACTAATGAAAAGTAAATTTGACAAATATTATAGTGATTGCAACTAAAAAATGTCTCTTATTATTGTACTTGATCCCTAACGTAAATTATTGTTTATTATGTTGGAGTTACCATGGTGATCTAGAAGTTGTCAAACATGTAATCTCACTGCCAACACAATATGAGCCTGCAGGGTCGCACATAAGAGCTATGGAGGAGTTGGAAGATTGACCGTATTGGTAAAGGTTACCAATCACCATTATGTATGGGGTCAGGCAATTGTTGCCAATAAAGTTCATAGGGCATGGATAGTCGAAAGGTCGTCGAGAATGTCTCGACGACCAAGGCAAATCGTCAAGAATTTCTCGACGACCAAGGCAATGTCGTCGAGAATGTCTCGACGACTATGGGGGTTTAGTTGAGAATCAATCTGATAGATTCGTCGAGAATCAAAGACTTAGTCGTCGGGACTATCCATTGATTCTCGCCGAATCTGCCTGATGATTCTCGTCGATCGACGAGTATCGTCGAGAGTTATCGAATATGACTCGACGACTAAAGGCCATTCGTCGAGAATCGTCCCTGATTCTCGACGACTTGGCGGATGATTCTCGCCGAACGCCTTTGCCGATTCTCGCCGAATTCTTCCAGGGACCCTATGCTGTGTGGTCTGCGGATAGCCATTCCTTTAGGTCTATTTATACCTTTGGTATAAATAGACACTTAGGGTTTTGGAAAAGTGTGTGACTTGTGCTTTTTGCGGCCGATTAGAACCCGACAGAAAGAGTTCCGCCGATCGCTCGTTCCGCCGCATCCTGCACATCGCCGGACGGAAGTGTTCCGCCGCCGTCGTGTCTGCTCCGCTGACCCTCCCATTTCCGGCGATAGTCGTTGTTCTTGCCTCTCCTGGCGCGGACCTAGCAGTCCGTGGAGTTGCAAAGGTGCGGATGTCTTCCTCCCGATTATTCGTGCGACGAGCAGTTCGGGTTTCTCCTGCTCGTGTGGATTTCTACAGAGACGTGGATATTATTCCACGTACAACTCGCCACCGACAGCACTCAATACTTGGAGCATCTTCGTTGAGTTGTGACTCAACGCCACTAAGGTATTTTGCCCTAGTTATTTTGTTTACTTCTTGATACAACGATCATGGCCAGATCCAGTTCTCTTGGACTGTTCTCGTACTTTTCCTTTCCGCTGCGTGCACAAAGTGTTGTGCCAACCCTCACGAGAAAACCCAACATATTACTTATGCTTTCAATTAATTGTACAATAATCATGAGGCAGTTCAAAAGGTGAATGTCGTAAAAGATAGCATATTCGAGATTTTTTTTCCATTATTGTGCTAACGGTTAGTTGGAGTCTAATATTTCATTAATTAATCAGTACAGAAAGTTCATCATCAACTAAAGTGGCAGTCATGGGACATTCAAGTGCAACAACACAACCAAGCATAATGCATGACAAACTCGATTATTATGAGCTTTGATGATTTCTTGAGTTTCACTTCTTCTGTACAACCTCTTAAAAATAAACATGAAGTATATTTAGAGAAAGCACTAATACAACCTCCAATTGAGAGTAGAGATAAGTTTGATGTCTTAAAATAGTAGAACATTTATTCATTGAAATATGTGAATCTATCTATGATGGAAAAAGATATTCTCACAATACACACCACAACTTTGGCTTCTAAATCTACTTTTAGTGTGGGAGGAAGAGTACTTGGTGATTATAGGAGTGTTTTAAATCTCAAAACTATGAATGTTCAGGGGTGTTTATCAAATTGGATTTGTTCCCAATATAAATATCGTGTCAATGTAAGTACTTTAATTTAATTACTCATGAATGGTTTTATTAGCCCTCAATTTTATTATTTGACTTAGATGTGTTTTTTGCAATTACAGCTTGATGTGGATGATTTAACGAGTCCTCTACTAGATGAGATCATCGGGACTTCTACTGATAATTAAACTTACATTATGGTACTCTCCTTTTTATTGACTTATTTTTTTTATTGTTTTTTATCATGTAATCAGTTCAGATTTTATGTAGACTTGAAATGGGTGCATTGAGAAAATTTTATTTTGGCTAGTTATTTTCAAGTGGATTTGGGGGTTTGTTTGGAAATGAATAGGGGGGGGGGGGGGGGGTAGAAACAATGAGTTCAAGGTGCTACATTATTATTCCATAGACTAAAATGTGTTTTGGGCGTTTTGGGACAGGAGCAGGGGAGACAGGAAGGGAATGAGTTATGGATGGTTTTAGGAGGAAGGGAGGATGTTGGGAGATAATTCCATTGGCTGGAATTATTCTAGAGGGATACATGAATCAAAATAGGGAATTTGGAGATTAAATACTACTGCACAGGATGTTGGCGAGAACAGTTGGGAGGAAAATTGAGTTTGGTTTGTAGAGGGATGTTGTTGGGCGACAAGTTTAGTAACTAATTGATGAGCTGTGGATTATGGGAGTTAGAGGATTTAGAGTAATTTGAATAAAGTAGTTATGGGAGTTAATGAGGGTGGTTATATGTAGTAAAAAAAATATGTTACTTGAGAGTTATGATTGTTATGGAGTAGAAAATATGTTCTTCTGAAATAGTGATTCTTAATTTCTTATAATAATTGTCAATTTACCTATTTGCTCTATATTTAAAATATTCTATCAAGGAAATTAGTGTTCAGATATCATTATCGACAATTCTGTGAAGCTTTTAATGAAAAACTTGATAATTTTATTCAGTTCAAATCAAAATACATATATAAATACATGTATATTTGAATTCACACATACATGCATACAAATTTTGACCAATTCCAAATGTTTGCTCAATTCAATTTTGATCCAAGCTTAGTTAGCTTGTTAGCACGTGTGTGGGATTGTCTGAATTTATAACCACAAGTCCCCTAACAGTAATGCCCTTCAAATGAGAATGTTCTAATTGCTTCTCTAATTCCAATATCTCCAAATCCAATCCACAAATCCATTTGCTTCATCTAGGTAATATGGAATGTGTACAACCCCGTATTCGCAGAGTATGGCCCTTTTGGCAGGCGCAGAGCCAGTTTTAAGTTTTTAAGCTTTTTAGAGATTTTGGACTCTTGGTGGCCATTTTTGGCCCTAGCTTGGAAATATACTAGTAGGGGGAATGAAAATTGTCTCCCCCCGGCCCCTTTGAGCACTCGCTCTCGCCTATTCGCACAGGCTCCGCAGCTCGTCGCCTTGCCGCTCTCGCCAAGCGCTAGGCCGCAGCTCGTCGCCTTGCCGCTCTCGCCAAGCGCTAGGCCGCAGCTCGTCGCCTTGCCGCTCTCGCCAAGCGCTAGGCCGCAGCTCGCCGCCTTGCCGCTCTCGCCAAGCGCTAGGCCGCAGTTTGTCGCCTTGCCACTCTCGCCAAGCGCCAGGCCGCAGCTCGCCTTGCCGCTCTCGCCAAGCGCTAGGCCGCAGCTCGTCTCCTTGCCGCTCTCGCCAAGCGTCAGGCCGCAGCTCGCCGCCTTGCCGTTCTCGCCAGTCGCCAGGCCGCAGCTCGCCTCAGGCCGCCGTCTCGCCAGAGGCCGCCAGCTCGCCCAAGCTTCTTTTGGCCATGCTCTTACCATTGTGCCCTTAGCGTGGAGTTACTTTGTTACCCCTTGGTGTGGAGGTTTGCTATTGGCTCAAGGCCAATTGGCCTTGGGGGCATTTTGGTCATTTTGACCCCAGGACTACTTGGAAAAACTATAAATAGACCCCCTTGGGTACCTTTGGAGAGATGGGCTTTTGGCTTCCTCCTCCCTAGCTTTTCTCTTGGTAGAGTTGAGAGAACTCTCCAAGGTACCCAGCTCTCATTGGTAAGGGAGGGGAAGTATTCTTGTGACCTTCCGGGTGTGTGGTGGGACCTCCGCGCTAGAGCCGAGGGTCTGTTCCTAGTTTCCCAAGTCTTCGGCCCGTGACATTCTTCCAAGTGTAGTAGGTGTGAGGTCACCCCTTCCCCAAGGGTCGGACTCCACAGAGACCAAGTTTTTGGTTTCAACATTATGGTGCGGTGAGCGTGGAGAGTGACCAGCACAGAAAATCTCGGGAGAATGTCATGGCTGGAGATCAGGGAGGTGGTGACGATCTCGGCGAGTTCCCCAACCCCGGACCCTTCGTAGGAAAGGAGGAATTCATGAAGTCCAGCCAAGGAACCATGGAGATGTCGCGAAGTATTTCTCCTCGGGGTGACAGCTCAGCTCGCCCCTAGCCGCCTGCTCGCGCTATTTTATCTCGCCAGACCGCCAGCTCGCCTAGGCCGCCGCTCTCGCCAGTTCGCCGAGCTCGTACACCTTTGTCTCGCCTAGCCGTCGCTCTCATGGGAAGCTTGAGCAGGATGGAGGTGTCCAGTGGGATGGAGTCGGAGGATGACCACTATGCCCGGGCCCCCTGAAGAAGCCTCGCATCGGCGGAGTCATGTATCTTGTTTTTCTCTATGTTGTAATGAGTCCAACCTCCGACCGGTAGGGTTGGGAGGGTCATGTAACCCAACTATTTTCCCCTTTTGAGGATGTTGAATTTTGGCAGAGTTCAGGTGACACGCCCCGTCCCTAAGTCCCTTAGCTCCGAGATGATTCCGCTGTCAGGCTCTCACTAGCTGGCAGGGCAGGTTGATCTCTCGTGGGAGCTAAGTACTTTTAGCTCCGAGATGATTCCGCTGTCAGGCTCTCACTAGCTGGTGGGTTCAGGTTGATCTCTCGTGGGAGCCAAGCCCCTTAGCTCCGAGATGATTCCGCTGCCAGGCTCTCACTAGCTGGTGGGTTCAGGTTGATCTCTCGTGGGAGCTAAGTCCTTTTGCTCCGAGATGATTCTGCTGCCAGGCTCTCACTAGCTGGTGGGTTCAGGTTGATCTCTCGTGGGAGATAAGTCCTTTTGCTCCGAGATGATTCCGCTGCCAGGCTCTCACTAGCTGGTGGGTTCAGGTTGATCTCTCGTGGGAGCCAAGCCCCTTAGCTCCGAGATGATTCCGCTGTCAGGCTCTCACTAGCTGGTGGGTTCAGGTTGATCTCTCGTGGGAGCTAAGTCCTTTTGCTTCGAGATGATTCCGCTGCCAGGCTCTCACTAGCTGGTGGGTTCAGGTTGATCTCTCGTGGGAGCCAAGCCCCTTAGCTCCGAGATGATTCCGCTGCCAGGCTCTCACTAGCTGGTGGGTTTAGGTTGATCTCTCGTAGGAGCTAAGTCCTTTTGCTCCGAGATGATTCCGCTGCCAGGCTCTCACTAGCTGGTGGGTTCAGGTTGATCTCTCGTGGGAGCTAAGTCCTTTTGCTCCGAGATGATTCCGCTGCCAGGCTCTCACTAGCTGGTGGGTTCAGGTTGATCTCTCGTGGGAGCCAAGCCCCTTAGCTCCGAGATGATTCCGCTGCCAGGCTCTCACTAACTGGTGGGTTCAGGTTGATCTCTCGTGGGATCTAAGTCCTTTTGCTCCGAGATGATTCCGCTGCCAGGCTCTCACTAGCTGGTGGGTTCAGGTTGATCTCTCGTAGGAGATAAGTCCTTTTGCTCTGAGATGATTCCGCTGCCAGGCTCTCACTAGCTGGTGGGTTCAGGTTGATCTCTCGTGGGAGCCAAGCCACTTAGCTCCGAGATGATTCCGCTGCCAGGCTCTCACTAGCTGGTGGGTTCAGGTTGATCTCTCGTGGGAGCTAAGTCCTTTTGCTTCGAGATGATTCCGCAGCCAGGCTCTCACTAGCTGGTGGGTTCAGGTTGATCTCTCGTGGGAGCTAAGTCCTTTTGCTCCGAGATGATTCCGCTGCCAGGCTCTCACTAGCTGGTAAGTTCAGGTTGATCTCTCGTGGGAGATAAGTCCTTTTGCTCCGAGATGATTCCGCTGCCAGGCTCTCACTAGCTGGTGGGTTCAAGTTGATCTCTCGTGGGAGCCAAGCCCCTTAGCTCCGAGATGATTCCGCTACCAGGCTCTCACTAGCTGGTGGGTTAAGGTTGATCTCTCGTGGGATCTAAGTCCTTTTGCTTCGAGATGATTCCGCTGTCAGGCTCTCACTAGCTGGTGGGTTCAGGTTGATCTCTCGTGTGATCCAAGCCCCTTAGCTCCGAGATGATTCCGCTGCCAGGCTCTCACTAGCTGGTGGGTTTAGGTTGATCTCTCGTGGGAGCTAAGTCCTTTTGCTCCGAGATGATTCCGCTGCCAGGCTCTCACTAGCTGGTGGGTTCAGGTTGATCTCTCGTGGGAGCTAAGTCCTTTTGCTCCGAGATGATTCCGCTGCCAGGCTCTCACTAGCTGGTGGGTTCAGGTTGATCTCTTGTGGGAGCCAAGCCCCTTAGCTCCGAGATGATTTCGCTGCCAGGCTCTCACTAGCTGGTGGGTTCAGGTTGATCTCTCGTGGGAGCTAAGTCCTTTTGCTCCGAGATGATTCCGCTGCCAGGCTCTCACTAGCTGGTGGGTTCAGGTTGATCTCTCGTGGGAGATAAGTCTTTTTGCTCCGAGATGATTCTGCTGCCAGGCTCTCACTAGCTGGTAGGTTCAGGTTAATCTCTCGTGGGAGCCAAGCCCCTTAGCTCTGAGATGATTCCGCTGCCAGGCTCTCACTAGCTGGTGGGTTCAGGTTGATCTCTCGTGGGAGCTAAGTCCTTTTGCTTCGAGAAGATTCCGCTGCCAGGCTCTCACTAGCTGGTGGGTTCAGGTTGATCTCTCGTGGGAGCCAAGCCCCCTAGCTCCGAGATGATTCCGCTGCCAGGCTCTCACTAGCTGGTGGGTTTAGGTTGATCTCTCGTGGGAGCTAAGTCCTTTTGCTCCGAGATGATTCCGCTGCCAGGCTCTCACTAGCTGGTGGGTTCAGGTTGATCTCTCATGGGAGCTAAGTCCTTTTGCTCCGAGATGATTCTGCTGCCAGGCTCTCACTAGCTGGTGGGTTCAGGTTGATCTCTCGTGGGAGCCAAGCCACTTAGCTCCGAGATGATTCCGCGGTCAGGCTCTCACTAGCTGGTGGGTTCAGGTTGATCTCTCGTGGGAGCTAAGTCCTTTTGCTCCGAGATGATTCCGCTGCCAGGCTCTCACTAGCTGGTGGGTTCAGGTTGATCTCTCGTGGGAGATAAGTCCTTTTGCTCCGAGATGATTCCGCTGCCAGGCTCTCACTAGCTGGTGGGTTCAGGTTGATCTCTCGTGGGAGCCAAGCCCCTTAGCTCCGAGATGATTCCGCTGCCAGGCTCTCACTAGCTGGTGGGTTCATGTTGATCTCTCGTGGGAGCTAAGTACTTTTGCTTCGAGATGATTCTGCTGTCAGGCTCTCACTAGTTGGTGGGTTCAGGTTGATCTCTCGTGGGAGCTAAGTCCTTTTGCTCCGAGATGATTCCGCTGTCAGGCTCTCACTAGCTGGTGAGTTCAGGTTGATCTCTCGTGGGAGATAAGTCCTTTTGCTCCGAGATGATTCCGCTGCCAGGCTCTCACTAGCTGGTGGGTTCAGGTTGATCTCTCGTGGGAGCCAAGCCCCTTAGCTCCGAGATGATTCCGCTGCCAGGTCCTCACTAGCTGGTGGGTTCAGGTTGATCTCTCGTGGGAGCTAAGTCCTTTTGCTTCGAGATGATTCCGCTGTCAGGCTCTCACTAGCTGGTGGGTTCAGGTTGATCTCTCGTGGGAGCCAAGCCCCTTAGCTCTGAGATGATTCCGCTGCCAGGCTCTCACTAGCTGGTGGGTTTAGGTTGATCTCTCGTGGGAGCTAAGTCCTTTTGCTCCGAGATGATTCCACTGCCAGGCTCTCACTAGCTGGTGGGTTCAGGTTGATCTCTCGTGGGAGCTAAGTCCTTTTGCTCCGAGATGATTCCGCTGCCAGGCTCTCACTAGCTAGTGGGTTCAGGTTGATCTCTCGTGGGAGCCAAGCCCCTTAGCTCCGAGATGATTCCGCTTCCAGGCTCTCACTAGCTGGTGGGTTCAGGTTGATCTCTCGTGGGAGCTAAGTCCTTTTGCTCCGAGATGATTCCGCTGCCAGGCTCTCACTAGCTGGTGGGTTAAGGTTGATCTCTCGTGGGAGATAAGTCCTTTTGCTCCGAGATGATTCCGCTGCCAGGCTCTCATTAGCTGGTGGGTTCAGGTTGATCTCTCGTGGGAGCCAAGCCCCTTAGCTCCAAGATGATTCCGCTGCCAGGCTCTCACTAGCTGGTGGGTTCAGGTTGATCTCTCGTGGGAGCTAAGTCCTTTTGCTTCGAGATGATTCCGCTGCCAGGCTCTCACTAGCTGGTGGGTTCAGGTTGATCTCTCATGGGAGCCAAGCCCCTTAGCTCTGAGATGATTCCGCTGCCAGGCTCTCACTAGCTGGTGGGTTTAGGTTGATCTCTCGTGGGAGCTAAGTCCTTTTGCTCCGAGATGATTCCGCTGCCAGGCTCTCACTAGCTGGTGGGTTCAGGTTGATCTCTCGTGGGAGCTAAGTCCTTTTGCTCTGAGATGATTCCGCTGTCAGGCTCTCACTAGCTGGTGGGTTCAGGTTGATCTCTCGTGGGAGACAAGCCCCTTAGCTCCAAAATGATTCCGCTGCCAGGCTCTCACTAGCTGGTGGGTTCAGGTTGATCTCTCGTGGGAGCTAAGTCCTTTTGCTCCGAGATGATTCCGCTGCCAGGCTCTCACTAGCTGGTGGGTTCAGGTTGATCTCTCGTGGGAGCTAAGTCCTTTTGCTCCGAGATGATTCCGTTGCCAGGCTCTCACTAGCTGGTGGGTTCAGGTTGATCTCTCGTGGGAGCCAAGCCCCTTAACTCCGAGATGATTCCGCTGTCAGGCTCTCACTAGCTGGTGGGTTCAGGTTGATCTCTCGTGGGAGCCAAGCCCCTTAGCTCCGAGATGATTCCGCTGCCAGGCTCTCACTAGCTGGTGGGTTCAGGTTGATCTCTCGTGGGAGCTAAGTCCTTTTGCTCCGAGATGATTCCGCTGCCAGGCTCTCACTAGCTGGTGGGTTCAGGTTGATCTCTCGTGGGAGCTAAGTCTTTTTGCTCCGAGATGATTCCGCTGCCAGGCTCTCACTAGCTGGTGGGTTCAGGTTGATCTCTCGTGGGAGCCAATCCCCTTAGCTTCGAGATGATTCCGCAGCCAGGCTCTCACTAGCTGGTGGGTTCAGGTTGATCTCTCGTGGGAGCTAAGTCCTTTTGCTCCGAGATGATTCCGCTGCCAGGCTCTCACTAGCTGGTGGGTTCAGGTTGATCTCTCGTGGGAGCTAAGTCCTTTTGCTCCGAGATGATTCCGCTGCCAGGCTCTCACTAGCTGGTGGGTTCAGGTTGATCTCTCGTGGGAGCCAAGCCCCTTAGCTCCGAGATGATTCCACTGCCAGGCTCTCACTAGCTGGTGGGTTCAGGTTGATCTCTCGTGGGAGCTAAGTCCTTTTGCTCCGAGATGATTCCGCTGTCAGGCTCTCACTAGCTGGTGGGTTTAGGTTGATCTCTCGTGGGAGATAAGTCCTTTTGCTCCGAAATGATTCCGCTGCCAGACTCTCACTAGCTGGTGGGTTCGGGTTGATCTCTCATGGGGGCTAAGTACTTTTAGCTCCGGGATGATTCCGCTGTCAGGCTCTCACTAGCTGGCAGGGCAGGTTGATCTCTCGTGGAGGCTAAGTACTTTTAGCTCCGGGATGATTCCGCTGTCAGGCTCTCACTAGCTGGCAGGGCAGGTTGATCTCTCATGGAGGCTAAGTACTTTTAGCTCCGGGATTATTCCGCTGTCAGGCTCTCACTAGCTGGCAGGGCAGGTTGATCTCTCGTGAAGGCTAAGTATTTTCACCCCGAGGCTGTCTCGTCACCCAAGCTCCCATTAGCTGGCATGACAGGTTGACCCCTCGGGAGGCGAAGTGTTTTCACCCCGAGGCTGTCTCGTCACCCAGGCTCCCATTAGCTGGCATGACAGGTTGACCCCTCGGGAGGCTAAGTGTTTTCACCACAAGGCTGTCTCGTCACCCAGGCTTCCATTAGCTGGCATGACAGGCTGACTCAGCGAATACGTTGGGTTGGATGTTTCTTTCCGAGCTTGTGCCAACCTCGAAAAGAGCGGGGATTGTGTACAACCCCGTATTCGCAGAGTATAGCCCTTTTGGCAGGCGCAGAGCCAGTTTTAAATTTTTAAGCTTTTTAGAGATTTTGGACTCTTGGTGGCCATTTTTGGCCCTAGCTTGGAAATATACTAGTAGGGGGAATGAAAATTGTCTCCCCCTGGCCCCTTTGAGCACTCGCTCTCGCCTATTCGCACAGGCTCCGCAGCTCGTCGCCTTGCCGCTCTCGCCAAGCGCTAGGCCGCAACTCGTCGCCTTGCCGCTCTCGCCAAGCGCTAGGCCGCAGCTCGTCGCCTTGCCGATCTCGCCAAGCGCTAGGCCGCAGCTCGCCGCCTTGCCGCTCTCGCCAAGCGCTAGGCCGCAGCTTGTCTCCTTGCCGCTCTCGCCAAGCGCCAGGCCGCAGCTCGCCTTGCCGCTCTCGCCAAGCGCTAGGCCGCAGCTCGTCACCTTGCCGCTCTCGCCAAGCGCCAGGCCGCAGCTCGCCGCCTTGCCGCTCTCGCCAGTCGCCAGGCCGCAGCTCTCCTCAGGCCGCCGTCTCTCCAGAGGCCGCCAGCTCGCCCAAGCTTCTTTTGGCCATGCTCTTACCATTGTGCCCTTGGCGTGGAGTTACTTTGTTACCCCTTGGTGTGGAGGTTCGCTATTGGCTCAAGGCCAATTGGCCTTGGGGGCATTTTGGTCATTTTGACCCCAGGACTACTTGGAAAAATTATAAATAGACCCCCTTGGGTACCTTTGGAGAGATGGGCTTTTGGCTTCCTCCTCCCTAGCTTTTCTCTTGGTAGAGTTGAGAGAACTCTCCAAGGTACCCAGCTCTCATTGGTAAGGGAGGGGAAGTGTTCTTGTGACCTTCCGGGTGTGTGGTGGGACCTCCGCGCTAGAGCCGAGGGTCTGTTCCTAGTTTCCCAAGTCTTCGGCCCGTGACATTCTTCCAAGTGTAGTAGGTGTGAGGTCACCCCTTCCCCAAGGGTCGGACTCCACAGAGACCAAGTTTTTGGTTTCAACAGAATGTAGAACAAAAAAATACACATTACTATTAAAACATGAACGAATGTTATAATTTTTTTACCAAATTTCAGGATGGAAGGAAAGGTGGTGGCAAGATAAGTGCATCAGGAGATGATGATTTGGCGATTTTGATGGGGGTGGAGGGGTGAGCCTGTATGTTGAATATGAATAAATGGTTTTTTTTTCAAATTTCAGTTAAGTTAAAATGTGTTGTCCATGATTGTAAAGTCTATTATACAGTTTTTAATAATAAATTTGTGACTCATGAAGTAAATGCTTCAGACTTAGCATCATTGTCTATGAATTTATATAGGTTACAAGTTTTGATTCAGGAGCAAAAGCGGAGCACTGGAGTACGGAGATCATATTGTAGACTTATATAGCATAATCCGCTAAAAGTGTACTTTTATTGGGAAGACAATCGAGCTCAATTGAGATTGGTTCCATTGGAATCCATGGAGGAAATCATGTTTTGAATCCTTGCTAGAAAACACCATTCCAGCCACACTTACTTGGACCACCACCCATCGACGACTCTCGTCGAGAGGAAGCGGTGGTGGTGGTGTTATCCGGCCATTGGAAGGCTTAACATGATGCAGGGAAGCGAAAATATCCCTTCTAGGTCATCTCAATATGGATTGTCTGTTCGAGGAAGGAGATGACCATGAATCATTGGATCTACTTCCAGATTCGCACAAATCTACTATCTGCAGACCAAAATTGACTATAACAAGTATTAAATCTGTCACATTTACTCAGCCAGGTTCAAGCAAATTTTTAGGCGTACTACACTCAGATCTAGACTTTAGGATCAACAGAAAAGTTGTATCTCTTGGAATGACTTCCATAATGGGGTGTTACAAAATATTTAGTGTAATGTTTCTCCCTAGATCTCATTTTGAAAATGATGTGTCATAAACTTTGGGATCTCAATGTTTGTGTATTTTTTATCATAATATTACTCTGATGCTGATGAAATTTTTTACATACATGCTTGTTGATGTTATGAACAACCCAACCAAATTTCATAAATTTTGGAATTGATTTTCCAATGGTTTGTGAATAACTTCATTTCAATAGATTGTTACATATATGATGTTTCTTTGGGTTAATGTGATTCAAAGTTTAGTGGCATACATGTTATGCCATGCAGGTCTACTGGTAGAAATTGGAAGAGATTTGGAGATCATGTAAGTATTGTTTGCCTAAAAATTTAAAAGGTGCTCTATAAGGCTATGGTTGTGTAACACATAATATTAGAAACTTGCATGATGAATATCCCCATACTACTTATCTCAAATGACTTGGAAATCAAAAGATGTCAGTATAGCAACCCTAGGAAGAGCTCCAAAATTTTGAAGAATTTTTGGAGAACAATTTTCCTAAGTTTAATGGTTTATTTAATCAGTGTTACATAATGATATTAGCAAAATTAAATGGCTTAAATCAACTTATAAAGTGACAAAAATTTTAGGGCTTCATCCTTAGACTACATATGGTCTGTGATAAAAATATTGGGACATTTCAAATGGGGATTTGTAGTATTGGTCACCCTTGATGCTTTGACCTATAAAAGGGTCATGCATGCTTGGAGTGCTAATAGCAAAAATTTAGATCACGTAATACTCTCTTGATAATTTCTCAAATGACTTGAAAATTGTTATATGACAATATAATCACCTGAGGAAGATTTCCAAAAAGTTATAGAATTTTTTGGAGCATATATAATTGTCCTAAGTTTAAAATTTTATTAAATAATTGTCACATAATAAAATTAATAAAATTAAGGTGACTTTTTGGTTGAAATAAAACCCCTAATTTTTACTGGGGCCCGAAATTGATACAATAAACCTTTGGTAAAAAAAAATTAGGTCAATTATAGCTCAAAATGGAGAGAAATCAAACTACAGAGATTATGAAATTATCATGTGACATATAACTTAAGGCATTTTATATTGTCAAAATAATGCAGTCAATTGTCTCCCAAATGATTTGAAAACTGAAACATGTTAGTATGAAAACCTCAGGGAGAACTCAAAAAATTTGTATAATTTTTTGGAGCATGTTTTTTCTAAGTTTTGAAGATAAATTTAATACTTGTCACATGACGATATTAGTGAAATTAATATGACTTTACAGTGACATAAACTTGTCAAAAATGATCTCGGGTAAAGATTTTAGGTGATTTGAAATTGTTTTGAGTTGATTTATAACTTTTGCAAATCTTGTCCTAGTTCAAGTAGCACACTAATTCATTTGCTAGAGAAATTTTATGGACACCCCTATAAATTATTACCTGTCAAACTAAATATTTTTAATGTTAGTTTACTGATTTATTATCATGTGTACATGCTCATTTTGATTATAATAATGCGACTTGACTATGATTGAGAATGTAGTACATATAAACATTTTATCGGAGTTGATTTAGAGTAATATTAGGACCTTGCCGACCATTGATCATAATCAGATATATATATATACACATTTAATCATGAAGATCTCATTGATTTTAAGGTCCTGCAAGTTGGTATACATGTAGAGGATCATAAGTGAATGATTGAAAAGCATGTGTACTTAGATTTTGGCTTTGTTTGGGACAACTTATGATAATGAATAAGCTGCTAATTGAAAATTGATGATTAGATATAGATTTTATAAAAACAATGATGAATAAGTCGTAGGATGTTTGGATAGTTTGTACATAAGTGCTTATCTAAAGTTTTATTCATTCATAAAAGTCTGTTCATTTGGACATGTTTTTTCCCATCCAGACACGATTTTTTCACTCAGACACGTTATTTTGCTTGAGTGCGAATTTTTCACACGGGCGCGATGTTTTCTTCCGGCAGCGATTTTTTCGCCCAAACGCAAATATTTTGCCCGGACGCGGTTTTTTCACCTGGATGCGGATTTTTTGTCCCGCCGTGGTTTTTTCGCCCGGACGCAAATTTGTCACCCGGGATCGAATTTGTCGTCATGATGCAAATTTTTCGCTCGGGCGCGGTTATTTCGCTCAGGTGTGATTTTTTTTCACCGAAGCATTTTTTTTCGCCCGGGCACGATTTTTTCACCCGGGCGCGAATGTTTCCCCCAACAACGAATTTTCCGCCCGGGAGGGAATCCCCTCCCCCCCCCCCCCGGCTCGAATTTTCCGCCTGGGCGCGAATTTTCCTTCGGGGCGCGAAATTTTCGCCCGGGAGCGAAATTTTCGCCTGGGAGCGAAATTTTCGTCGGGGCACGAATTTTCCCCCGTGCACGAATTTTTTAACCGGGCCCAAATTTTCCGCCCGGGCCTGAATTTTATGCTCGGGCGCGAATTTTCCTCCCGGGCTCGAATTTTCCGGCCGGACGCGAATTTTCCGCCCGGGACCGAATTTTTCGCCCCTGCCCGAATTTTCTACCCGGGCACTATATGTTTGCCCGGACGCGATATTTTTGCTCACACGCGATATGTTTGCACGGAAGCGAAAAAATGCATTCAGCCGAAAAAAATCGTGTCTAACCCAAAAATTCGCTCGCGAGCGAAAAATTCGTGTCCGGGCGAAAAAAATCGTTGTCAGGCGAAAAAATCGCGCCAGGGAGAAAAAATAGCTGTCGTGTGAAAACGCGCCTGGACGGATAAATTGCCCCCGGGCGGAAAAATAGCTTCCGGGTGGAAAAATTCTCGCCGCGGTGTAAAATTCGCGTCTGGGCGTCAAATTCGCTCCCAAGCGAAAAATTCACGCATGGGCGAAAAATCCGCTCCCGGGAGAAATAATCACGCCCGGGCGGAAAAGTCGCGCCCGGGCGGAAAAGTCGCGCCCGGGCGGAAAAGTCGCGCCCGGGCGGAAAAGTCGCGCCCGGGCGGAAAAGTCGCGCCCGGGCGGAAAAATCGCGCCCGGGCGGAAAAATCGCGCCCGGGCGGAAAAAATCGCGCCCGGGCGGAAAAAATCGCGCCCGGGCGGAAAATTAGCGCCCGGGCGGAAATTTCGCGCCCGGGACGAAAAAATCGCGCCCGGGCAGAAAAATCGCGCCCGGGCGAAAAAAATCGCGCCCGGGCGAAAAAATCACGCTCGGGCGAAAAAATCACGTCCGAGCAACTTTGATTTTCTTAAGAGATAAGCGTTTATGAGAATCCATAAGCTGGACCTAGATAGCTTATGAAAAATCAGATTATCATCAATTTTAAAATAAGTGATTTTTCATAAGCTGCACAAACAAACACCTGAAAAACAGCTTTTGCGTTTTGAAAAGAGATTATTCATCATCAAAAGCTGTCCCAAACAGAGCCTTTGTTGCGGATCGCTCAATACTCCGGTAGACCAGACTAAATTGAATCGTCTTAACTCGGAAGCAGTCGAACGCGCAAACAGTCACAGTAAGTAAAAAAGTTGGGAAAAGATTTTTTTTAAAATGGAAAACCCGTCAACTGGGTGAAAAATCACGTGGTCGAATCTGTGCCTGCAAAACCCCTGCTATTTGTTTATTATTGTACAAAGATTTCTTGAAGAACTCGAGGGTGACAAACCGTCTCTCGTTACAATTGTTGAGGGAAGGACTCGGAAGGTGACAGACCACCATTCTCAGAGCTAAGTATTTATTCATGAGTTGTGGGCAGCGATGCACTGGCTGCGCTTTGAAATCAATTGTTAATGCTTGGAGGTGGGAGCGACCTGCTTTGCTCGTCCCGACACTTGAGTCTTGGAAGCTTGAGCGGTGCGCTCTGCGCACCTTATCCTCTACGGCCTATCTCTGATTGACTTTTGGAGAGGTCAGGTGTGGTTGTCCTCTCGGTGGTTGTCCTGTCGGTGGTTGTCCTGTCGGTGGTTGTCCTGTCGGTGGTTGAATTGCTTGTTCTTGAGTGCGCAAGGCGCTTACTAGAGGAGAGCGCACAGAGCGCTTGCAGGAGGAGAAAGGGTGGAGCGCCTGCAGGAGGAGAGCGTGCGGACCGCTTGCAGGAGGAGAGCGCACGGAGCGCTTGCTGGAGGAGAGCGCGCGGAGCACTTGCTGAAGGAGAGCGCGCGGAGCGCTTGCTGGAAGAGAGCGCGCGCAACGCTTGCTGGAGGAGAGCGCGCGGAGCGCTTGCAGGAGAAGAGTGCACGGAGCACTTGATAGCGGAGACCACGATGAGCGCTTGCTGTAGGAGAGCATGCAGAGCGCTTGCTGTAGGAGAGCGCGTGGAGTGCTTGCTGACGGAGAGCGCGCGAAGCGCTTATTAACGGAGAGCGCGTTGAATGCTTGTTGTAGGAGAGCGTGATGAGTGCTTGCTGACGGAGAGCGCGTGGAACGCTTGCTGGCGCACGAACTGAGCGTGAGGGGAAGTATTGCACGAGAAGACGTGTAAGTAGGCGGTGCGCGCTAAGGCACACTTAGAGCAATCTTGCCGGCTGAACGCAAGAAGGCTCACTCGGGCCGGTCTTGTTGGTGGTGCGCCCGGAGGTGCACTTGGAGCAGTCTTGACAACAGAGCACGCGGAGGCACGCTTGGAACGGTGTTGATGGCGGAGCGCGGAGGCGCTCTTAGAGCGATCTTGTCGGCGGAGCGCAGGAAGGCGCACTTGGAGCGGTCTTGACAACTTACCCACGGATGGACATGCGCAAAGGGGAAACGTGCGCACGAAGGGGCATATGCTCAAAGGGGGAGTGTGCGCATGAGGGGGCGTGCACACAAAGGAACGCGCGCCGAGGAAAGCTCCAACAAAGTGGAATGTGCACATGAAGGGGTGTGCGCACAAAGGGGTGCACACAAAGGAGAGCATGCGCAAAGAGGAGCATACGCAAGAAGGGGCGTGAGCACAAGCGGACGTAGAGAGAGAAGGGGAGGAGGAGAGGGAAATCCGTATGAGGATTTTTCGGGCCCCGAAGAGATCAAATGAGAGGGAAAAGGGGTCTATTTATAGTTGTTAAGAGGGGCAAGCCGGTAATTTCCCCCTATAACCACCGGTCGGACAAATAGAAATGCTCTGTTGAGAGCACGTGGATCGCCATATTTACTCAAATGACGAAACCACCCCTGACCGGAAAATAACCGCCCTCGCCGGAAAAATGACCGCCCCCGACCGGAAAATAACTGCCCCTGGATGGAAAATAACTGCCCACGCCGGAAAGGGCCGCCCGGTCAGGGCCGAGTGGCGATAACGCAACCCGACTTGGGTCACACGGAGGCCCCCCCAACTTGCCGGTCAAAGGGCCGCCTGATTTGGGGTGGCCCTGCTCTCCGGCGAGGTGTCTAACCGAGTCGGTCGACACCATGCCACCTGACCTGGGCAAGGAGGTGGCTACCCAAATCGGGTGGCCAAGGGACGCCCAATTTGGGAGGCCCTTCTCTCCGGTGGGGAGCAGGCTAGGGTCGGGCAGCATTATGTCATCCGACTTGGGCAGGGAGGAGGCCACTCTAATCGGGCGGACAGGGGGCCGCCCGATTTGGGCAGCCCTGCTCCCTGGCAGGGAGCAAGTCAAGGTCGGGCGGCATTATGCCGCCCGACCTGGGCAAGGAGGAGGCTGCCCTAATCGGGCGGCCAGGGTGGTCACTGGATTTTGGGCGGCCCCTCCCTCGGGCGGAGGGCCGGCCAGAGCCGGGTGGCAGATTTGTCGCCCAATCTGGACGGCGAGGACACTGACCCTCTGCACGCCGACGGAGGGATGGACGGAGAAGAAGCCGCCCGGTTTGGGTGGTTACAGTGCGGTGCTCAGTGACGGAGGCGATGGCGATTGGCAAGGCGGTTTAGTCTCGGACGGCTACGGCATTAGCAGAAGTTTTCGGATATCTGCACCTTGTGCATAGAGTGTGGCTAACAATTCTAAGGGGACCTATCAGATTTATACTAATCATATAGAGACATATGAAGGTGTGCTCTAGAGAGTGAGGTGGTGTGTATATGGGTTGACAACTTCGTATGGGTATGTGTTAACCCTGGTGAACTCCAAGGCAAGGTAAGATGGAGTTCATTTTGAAAACTTATATAGCGACTCAATTACATCACTAACCGCAGAAGTGATTCTTTAGAATCATAAGAAGATATTCTAATGTTTTACACACTCCACTGCACTAGAGTTATACCCTAAGGTGTTTGGGTAATGACGACTCGATAATAGTAGTAGTGGTGATTAGATGTAGCGTAAAGGATATGTTTGTATCCTAATTATCTTATAGTAAGGACTTGGATAGTAGTCCTTATTTGTTGGTTAGTTTCAAACATGGGTACACTTGTGAGTGTTATTATATAATGTTTCATACTAATCCTGGTTGATAGGATTGTTTGTGGTGTGTCTACGAGCTTGACCGATCATCACACTATGAAAGCTAAGATATAGACTCTATGATATTAGAGTTGTGGTCTTCTTGTTGGTCTACTTTTTGGATATTGACCAAAGTCAAGGCCAGATTTATATAAATTTATATATGATAATATATATTAATATATTAACACATTATATTAAGGCAAAATTATCAAATTGGTCCCTAAACTTTGGGTACTTTTTCAAATCAGTCCCTAAACTTTCAAATGAATCAAATAGGTCCCTAAACTATTAAAATCACTTCAAACTAATCCCAAAAGATTTTTAATTATTATAATATCTTATTTTTTTAATATATTATTTACTCCTCCCCCGCTTCTCATTTCCTCCGTCCGATACTAGCTGCTGTAAAAAAACGGTCTTGATCGCCGATCTTTTCCGACCCTGTACAAGGTCTCGCAGTTCTGCTCACCGGAGCTAGGGGTGCAAACGAGTCGAGCTCGAGTCGAGCATGGCAAAATTTCCAAGCTCGAGCTCGAGATTTTCATTTCGAGCTCGAGCTCGAAGACCTCATTTATTCCAGCTTGAGGTCGAGCTCAATGCCAACTTATCGAGCTCGCGAGCTCGAGCTGCTCGCGATTTTTTTAGCTCATGAACTTTATTTTCTTATTTTATATATATTTTTATATATATATATATATATATATATATATATATAAAATTCTAAAATATTTAAATAAAAAGCTCGCAAGCCGATAAATAAAAAGCTCGCGAGCCGGCTCGCGAGCTCATGAATAACAATAGATGAGCTCGAGCTTGACTCGTAATCGAGCTCGAGCTCGTCGAGCTCGAGCTCCACAGGCTCGAGCTCGAGTCGAGCTTTTTTCGAGCCGGCTCATCGAGCTTTCGAGTCGGCTCAACTCAATTTGCACCCCTAGCCGGAACTCATCCATCCTCCCCGCCGGTGATATTATTAAAATAATAAGTTTCTTTCATTTCTCTCGCTGTCTTCTATTTCCCCGGCTGGTGTTTTAGGGTATTTTGCTCTGCTCGCCGGATTTTGTTTTAGGATTTTGCTTACAAGACATATTTCGCTATAAAACAAATGCAATTAATGTGAAAATTGTTTTGTGGCAGCTTATACTGGGTGGTTGTTTGAATAAATTAGAATGCTTAATTTATTTTTTATAATTTTATAATCATTTTTTTAAAATTATCTAATATTTGTAATATTGCATTGAAATAAAAATTTAGTTAAATAAAAAAAGAAAGGAAAAATCACTTTAGGATTATTTTGAAATGATTTTAATAGTTTAGGGACCTATTCGAATCATTTGAAAGTTTAGGGACTGATTTGAAAAAGTACCCAAAGTTTAGGGACCAATTTGATAATTTTGCCTTATATTAATATATATATAAGTGAAACGGATCTTGAATGGGGGAGGCGTGAATGAAGGGTTGCATTTATTGGTGGGCCACGTGTCCACTTCTCATTGGATGGTTTTGCCTATATAAAGGCTTGAATTCTTGCTGAAAGATGTAAGCGGGACTCAGTTTTGCTATCCGCGAACCGAAATTTTGGCACTTTTATAAAGTTGACGGACTGCTTTTGCGGACAAAATATAGTAAGGAATAGTACAGGCAAAGATGGCGGACAGCAGTTCCTTCCTCTTGAATTGTCTCTTGCGAACAGAATTCTGCGGACAGTGGGACAACAGGAACTTCATATTTGTGAACAAAGCTTGCGGACTGCTCCATCGTTGCGAACAGTTCTTTATTGGAGTTTTGGTGTGGCGTTGAGTTGTAACGCACAGTGTTGTATTTGTGAATAAGTCAAAATTGTAACTTGCTTTGTAATCTTGTTTGTTATAATAAAAAGTTGTTTATTCTCCGTTTCTTGAGTTGTGCCCGACATTAATCGCTTCCAACACTTGTGAGCCAGCTTATCTAGTGTCTTGGTGACGCTTTTCCGATGACCCTTCCTTAAGCTATAAGACTCTGCGGGTTTCAGTCGAGCAAAATTAAGAGTACGTGATTCTCCGCTGGATTTGGCGTCAAGCCGTACGTAAGGCATTTGTCTGGTAGTGTACACACCCACCTAGCAGTGGAGAAGCTCATTCCACTGTCACCGTCTAATCACGACGGGAGGTGTCTCAAAGGTTAGCTACCATCGAATAGCAAAAGGGCAATGTGCTTTAGCAATCAAATATGTTAATACAAAACATTACAAGTTGGTGGCAAAAAAATGTAATAGGATATAACTGTAAGTGTATATTCGGACGAATAACGGGTTTGGGGGCTTTGCGGATCTTAACCCTAGGTTTTACTATAAATACCTAGCTGGGGGCAACGGGGAGCAGATTCCACTTAGATCTTCCTCCGTATGTTTCGAGCACCCGCTTACATTCTCGAAACATTTCGCTCCCTTCGCTGGTGCTCGTCTCCCGTGCGTGGATCTAGGGCCAGCCGCCGCTCGCTGCAGGCCGATCGAGGATCTGTCTAGCCCAGCCCTTCCCGTCGCCGGTCGCCTGTTTGGGGTAAGCTTCCGCCCTCGTTTTTCGCGGATCGCTTCTTCCAGGTCGTCGGGGCCTTTTCGCTCGCGAAGTTAGGACCTGCCGATCCTTCCTCTCCTCGCCGCTCGCTTCTTCCAGGTCGTTGCCACTAGATAGAGGAGCTCCGTCGGTCTGGGGCAACGTTTCTTCCTCGCCGATCAAGAGGTGGAGGAGATCGGCCGCCGTCGCCGTTTGCGTCAAGCCCTAGTTTTTCCGCTCCCGAAGGATCCGGTCGACGTTCGACGTTTTTCCCGGTCGACGATCGACGATTTTCTTCCGGTCGACGATCGTCGAGCCTCCAGTTCGAAGCCTTCGGTCGACGTTTTCCCGGTCGACGTTCGACGTTTTCTTCCCGGTCGACGTTCGACGTTCTCTTCGGGTCGACGATCGTCGAGCCTCCAGTTCGAAGCCTTCGGTCGACATTTTCCCGGTCGACGTTCGACGTTCTCTTCCGGTCGACGATCGTCGAGCCTCCAGTTCGAAGCCTTCGGTCGACGTTTTCCCGGTCGACGTTCGACGTTTTCTTCCCGGTCGACGTTCGACGTTCTCTTTTGGTCGACGATCGTCGATCCTCCCGTTCGACGATTTCTCTGGTCGACGCTTTCCTGGAAGCTGATCCAAGCCTCTGTTCCTGTACTCGGGCTTGCAGCAAGAGAAGCAATGAGGAATTCTTCCTTGTCCTCTCCGGTTCCCATGAATAAGTTGGAAAAGTTCACGGCCTCCGAGTTCAACGATTGGAAGTTGAACACGCAATTTGGGATGAAATACCTGAATGTCTTCTACACCATCAAGACTGCTCGTGCTGACGTTACTGGGACTGCAGATGAGGCACAGTGGGCTGAAGATGAGGATTTCTGCAGGGACTACCTGCTGAATTGTCTCTCTTCCAGTCTGGCCAAGAACTACATCAAGATGCAGTCTGCGAAGGAGATCTGGGAAGCCCTAGAGGAGCACTTCAGACAGGAGGAGGACCTCTCCAAAGCTCATCTAGTGGACAAGTTCCACTCCTTCAGCTTCGACGAGGAGAAAGCCATTCTCCCTCAGGTATCAGATTTTGAAAATTTGGTTGATTCTCTGCATAGTGAGTCCATTAGCCTGCCCGAAAGTTTTGTTGCCGGCACAATTATGTATAAGCTGCCCTCCTCGTGGTACAATTTCAAAACGGAAATGTACCGCAAGAAGATGCAAGTTGGTCTGAACGACCTCAAGCGCTTCATTCGCATTGAGGACGAGAACCGGACGAAGCACGCTTTGGAAGCTGTTGGCAAGCAGAAGGCTGCTGCCAACATGATTACAAGCTCCAAGCCGCTCCTCCCTCTCACAAGACCAAACCGCCTCGCAGTAGCCCTTAGGTTGCAGGACCGAGTAGACCCTCTAAAAAGTTTAAGGGTAAATGCTTTAACTGCAACAAGTGGGGACACTGTGCATCTGACTGCAAGCTACCGAGGAAAGAAAGAACTAGAGCACCGCAAGAAGGCAACCAGGCTCATCTGGTTAGCCATGCTGAGCCATCCGACTTTGTTGTCATGGTCGGACACGCACAGGCCCGCACGGAGTGGTTCCTAGATTCTGGGGCAACGTGCCACGTTTGCAACAACGCTAATCTTCTGACAAAGGATGCGAAGGAATCAGTGACTGTTGCAGATGGTGGCACAGCTGACGTACTGAAGGTGGGCAACGCAACTCTGATGCTCTCCTCAGGTAAGTCTTTAATTTTAAAGAACGTCAAATTTATTCCTTTCTTATCTGCTAACTTAGTGTCTATTAGTTTACTGTGTGATGCTAGTATGTCTATTAACTTCTGTGGCGGTAGAGTGACTCTGTCAGTCAACTCACATTACTTTGGATGTGCTTACGTCCAGAATAGGATGTATCGTTTGAGTCTAGCAAATGAGGTAGTGCAACAAGTTCAATTGAACTTAGTTAGCCCTAGGACTCTACATGAGAGACTAGGACACGTAAACTATAGGAAAATGTTCCAAGTAGCTAGAACTCATAAGATCACACTAGACACTAAGTCTTCTCTTGGTAAATGTGAAGTGTGTGCTCAGACTAAGATCACTAGGAAACCTTTTGGCACGGTTACTAGGAGCACAACACCTCTTGCGCTTATACATTCCGATATTTGTGACTTTAAGAGTTTTGTCACACGAGCTGGGAGGAAGTATATGATCACGTTCATAGATAACTGCACGAGATTTTGTCATCTTTCGTTGCTTAAAACTAAAGATGAAGCGTTTGAAAAGTTTTGTCTTTTCAAAACCCGGGTAGAAAACCAGTTAAGCATGACAATTAAGAGGTTTAGAAGTGACAGAGGAGGAGAATATATGTCCAGTGAGTTCAGATGCTTCCTTGCTTCACAGGGCATCATAGCAGAAACCACTGCTCCTTACTCCCCCCAATCTAACGGCATAGCCGAGCGTAAGAATAGAACGTTAACAGAGATGTTAAACTCTATGCTGCTCACTGCAGGCATGCCTTCCGCTTATTGGGGAGAAGCAGTCTTGACTGCGAATCACATTCTGAACAAAGTTCCACATGCTAAGTTAGAGGTTACACCCTACGAGCTTTGGTTTAAGCGACCGCCGTCTTTAACGAGACTTAAGACCTGGGGCTGTATAGCCTATGTCAGGGTTCCTGACCCTAGACGGTCTAAGGTTGGACCTAGGACCAATACATGTATCTACTTAGGTTGTGCTGAAGATAGTGCTGCTGATAGATTCTTAGACCTGTCTAATAATATAATTATTGAATCTAGGGATGCAGTGTTCTTCGAGGATAAATTCCTCAAAGATAAGAACTTAACTATCCCAGGTATGCAAGCAACTATTACTGAGGAAGATCCTGAATCAGTACCGAGCACCTCCTATTCTGTTCCGGTAGACAACTCTGGCCTAGAGTCTAGAAGGACTTCAGTGAGAGAGCGAACCCCTAGAACCTTCGGTAGTGATTTTGTCACTTACCACGTCGAGGCCGATCCATCTAATTTTAAGGAAGCGATGAGATCAAGGGATTCCCTATTCTGGAAAGAAGCAATTGAGGATGAGATGAACTCTCTCCTTCAGAATGACACCTGGATGTTAGTTGATAAGCCAATATGGGCTAAAACTGTCGGGTGCAAGTGGGTTCTGAAAAAGAAGTTAAATCCCGATGGTAGCGTAGCTAAGTATAAAGCACGCCTGGTGGCTAAAGGTTTCACACAAGTAAGCGGAGTAGACTATTTTGACGTATACTCACCCGTGTGTCACTTAGCAACCATTAGGGTTCTTCTTGCTATTTCGGCCATTGAGAACTTTATTGTTCATCAAATGGATGTTAAGACTGCGTTCTTGAACGGATATCTGACCGAAGAGATCTACATGAGTCAACCTGAAGGTTTCATTGTAGACGGTTACGCAAACAAGGTCTGTAAGCTTTTAAAGTCGCTATACGGATTGAAGCAAGCGCCAAAATTATGGCATGAGAAGTTTGACTATACTGTAAAGAACATGGGATTCATGTCGAGTCTCTCGGATAAATGTCTTTACATACGTCATAGATCAGACCACGTCGCCATAATATGCTTGTATGTGGATGATATGCTTATTCTTGGATCTGATCAATCCGAAGTGGATGACGTTAAGTCAGGTCTAATTAAAGAATTTAGCGTGACGGACCTAGGTATAGCTGACACTATACTAGGTATGCAAGTGAGCTTTGGGAAACATGGCATTTCCCTAAGTCAAAGCCACTACATCCAGTCCTTGTTGGACACGTGGGGATACAGTGAACGTAAAGCGGCTGAGACATCATACGACTATTCTAACTGCTTAAAGCCCAATGATGGAGCTGCGGTTCGACAGTTAGATTATTCTAAACTGTTTGGTAGCCTCATGTACACTATGGTCTGTACGAGACCTGACATAGCCTTCACGGTCGGCATGTTAAGTAGGTTCACTAGCAATCCTGGCCAAGACCATTGGGATGCCCTCGATAGGCTGATGCGTTACTTAAAGCATACCCGAAAGTATGCTTTATGTTATAGTGGTCATCCTCCCGTTCTGGAAGGATATTCTGATGCATCATGGTGCTCAGAAATAAACGACAGCAAGTCCACTAGTGGATTCCTCTTTACATTAAGAGGAGCAGCTGTAGCCTGGAAGTCCAAGAGACAGCCGTGCATTGCACTCTCATCCATGGAATCCGAACTCTATGCTCTAGCTTCGGCTGGTGAAGAAGCAGAGTGGTTAAGAGATTTGGTGATGGACATTCCACTGTCGGGCCTGAAACTGAGTTCTGTTGCAATTTACTGCGATAATCAGGCTACTAAAACGGTTGCCACGAACACTTTGTTCAATGGCAAAAGAAGGCAACTCAGGATGAAACAGGCCTGGTTGACCTCTCTCACAAGCCAAGGGATTGTGACCCTGGTAGATGTGCGAACGAAGGATAATGTTGCAGACGCCCTTACTAAAGGATTAAATAGAGCTCTCACAATCAAAACATTGGGGGAAATGGGATTAAAGTTCATAGAAATATGAAACTTTCCTCCAACGTTTATGTTTTGATATGCACGAGCCTATAGCTGCCAACATTCAAGCATCTAATAAATGACAGACTGAAAATCCCAAATAGTTTCTTGATGAAAACTCAAGATGGTTGGATGCGGGTTATTCCACATTTGATAACCTAACGTCCTCTCATTGTAAGTTGATTCAAGAGTTATTCAACTGGGAATTGAAAGTCGTTGTATATGTTAATCTAAACATTATTGATCACAGCACATTATTCCACATTTGATAATGTTGCACGTGATGTGTGCCCACATGTGTTGGTGAGGCACATAGTGATCAGTAATGAGTAAGGTAACGTGACTAGTCCTAGTTAGACTGGATGAGATGCTGACAGAGTTACTTCACCGTTGCTAGAAGTGCTAAGCTCATTTAGTAAGAGCTAGTTTACTTTAAATGTTACTGCATATATTTATGAATTCATTGAGTCTGACTCATGAAATTCCTTGCAGGCTACGATGGAGATTTTGGAGGAGCTGTAGACCTGGGCATGGATGACGATGATCTACTAGATGAGTAGAATCATCAAACGTTTGATTCATGTTTTTGTTTTGTTTGTAATAATTCAGACTATGTTTGGGATAGCATCTGTGTGGTGGTTTGCCGTATAGGCAAAACCTTATTTTGATTTATTAGTATGATCTGTCCTGTTTTGGTTTGCTTAGTTTGGATTATTATTATGTCTACGCTCCAGCACCCCGAAACGTCACCGTTATTTGTCACGAATATAGGAGGAGATTGTAAGTGTATATTCGGACGAATAACGGGTTTGGGGGCTTTGCGGATCTTAACCCTAGGTTTTACTATAAATACCTAGCTGGGGGCAACGGGGAGCAGATTCCACTTAGTTCTTCCTCCGTATGTTTCGAGCACCCGCTTACAATAACAGCCAACATTAGAAATGAAGAAAAAAAATAGCGCTAAAATATATGATCGAGCATCCAGGGAGCATTCTGATTGCCTTCTTTATCCGAACAAGAGATCTGACCTGGGTAGCTGCATCGTTCTCAAGGGATAGATGTTGAAAACTATCTATCGGAAATTAAAATTATGACTTTAAAAAAAATTAGAGTGGTTTAATTTTGAACGACAAAGAGAGTCGAGGAGGCAATTCGGATTTATGAGGGCAAATCAAAACTCGTCGTTTTGGACGTTTAAGAGATTCATTAATTTTGCTCGGATCGAACTTCTCAAGCATTTGTTTAGATCGAACCCTCCACGAGGTTACACGGCCACAAGCAAAAATTACCTGCAATAATTTCATGGACAAACAATATTAAAAATAATAAGAAAGGCAAGCTCAGAATTATTAAAGTGAGATGCATAAAATTATACTAATGCAAAGAGAGGGAACAGTATGCCAAAACACAGCGCGGGCAGTGAACCATTCGAAGCCGGTTGCACAAGGGTTGAAGGCAGCCAGGCGGTAACGATCGGGTAGACTGGACACATGAAACACGGGAGAAGGGGCTTGGGCGCACGAAACGAAAACTTTGAGAATATTACTGCGCTCGAAGCATCCCGTGTGGCCGTCAAGTTTGGAACAACCTCAACGTTGTCCCCAGCAGGAATATTTATAGGTGTAACCCTAAATTCCTGACGGGTTATTAGATTCCTGTCGGATCCTAACCAAAACCCAATAAGAACTCGTTACCATTATATCAATATAACTCAACAGGCCGGATGCAGAGTTGAGGTGGATGGCACAGTGTGGAACCCAGCCGTCAGAATAGGGTTCCAGACGACCACGATGACCGGGAGGACGCACTCCCAGGCGGCACGGTAACAGCGAGCCGGAGGAGTGGGATGGTAGTGGCGTCTCCCGTCGCTGGAAAGGAAGTCGGCGGTGCTTCTCCTCTGAGCGCAAGTGTGCAGCATACTCGGGCGGTGCAAGGCGGCGGCCGATCTGGCCGTGCAGGGGCGGTATGACAGTCGTTCCGGCAATTAGCAGAGAGGCGATTTTATCGCTTCTCCGCTCTGTCTGAATTCCTCTTCCCTACTCAGTTTCAATGGATTTTATAAAGCTGAAATTTCTGCTCCATTTTTGGCTTCTTCCCAAAATAGAATTGGCCAAAATAATATTGGCTAGATTATTGAAATTTCACAGTTGATGAATTTGATTTTCACGATATGTTTTCTAACACCCCGAAAATTGTAAAACTGAACGCAAAGGCGGTTATCGCTTGGCGACAGTGGGTATCGCTGGCGATAGCACTCGACGCTTTCAACGAAGCGTTGAGTGGACTCGACGCATCCAACGAAGTGTTTAGTAAACTCGACGAATACTGTCGCGTGGCGATAGTGAGTATCGCGCGGCGATACCACTCGACGCACTCGACGCCTTCAACAAAGCTTGAGTGAGCTATCGGAGTGGCGATAGTGGGTATCGCTGGGCGATACTGCCACGTATTGTTGGACACGTGTCGGATGGCCGGACGGCGGCCGAAGAATAGTGGTTGACTGGGGTCAAAGTGGCTACCAACGATATCGCCTAGGCGATAGCGGATATCGCCAGGCGATAGCGTTAATTTTGACTTGTCAACAGAATTTGTGGCCTTTACTTTCTTTTGATGAGAGGATCGTGTGGCTAGGTTTATTCCCGAGACTGTTTAACCAGAGAAGAGGTAGAGAGAAGATTCATTTCTCTTCTCTCACTCTCTCTCATCCTTCTCATCAAGTTCTTGGAAGAA
This sequence comes from Platanthera zijinensis, assembly GCA_039513925.1. NCBI lineage: Eukaryota > Viridiplantae > Streptophyta > Magnoliopsida > Asparagales > Orchidaceae > Platanthera > Platanthera zijinensis. Next base: position 226,217,260 of record CM077081.1, read on the forward strand.
AGAAAGAAGAAAGCTTGGTAAAGAAGATCCAGGAGTCAGAATCAAGAACCGAGGCAAGATTCGTGAAAGGGGAAAGCGAGGCACTCCTTTCCAGCCGGATAAAAAGCTCATCCATTGCTCCGAAACGAACTACGAGGGTAACGATCTTCCTTTTTGAACAAGTGAAGTACTCATTTTTGCATAGCCAAGGAATCCCCCACCAAAAGGTGGAAGAATCACGAGAATTTTGTTGAGTTGATACGTGATATTCCCGGGTAGTTTTGCATATAGATCCGGAAATCGCAGTACGGAATATGCATGTTGTGTGAAGCCCATCCAGACAAGTTGGTCTAGATTGGTGATGTTTTATTTTACATGTCAGAGAAGACTCTGAGTATAAACGAGGTGTTTATGGGGTCTGATGGGTTATGTCTGTGAAATGGGAGTAGTAGGAAGTACTGGAGACGCTCTCCAGAAAAATACCAAAAAAATACCACAGTTGCATATCTATTGGCTATCGTCAAGCGACAGCGAGTATCGTCAGGCGACAGCGAGTATCGCCGGCGATAGCTAATGATGAGCTCTGATTGATATGAGAAACCAATTTTTCTGGCACAACAGGATGCTGGAGGGCTTTCTGGACAAATGTTCCAGTTATGATTGAGTCTGGAGACATAAGAGAAATTCTGTCGCTAATGCTAGGCGATAGTGACTGTCGCTAGCGATAGCTTCCAGATAGGTTATGATGCATGTCTATGGGAAACCTGGCTATATGAGTGAGGACTTAAAAAGTTCTGTTTGGGCAAGGGGGACGCTGAACCCGCGTCCTGTCATGGCCATGAAGGTTTCGGATTTCGGCATGACGGTTTGAGCAACGGGATTCGGCTAACCTGTACCCACCTTATGACGATCGACTTGGAGTGATTCACTGGATTGAATCTTTGAGAGCTCCTTTGACTTTGTCGAATCATAGGAAGAAAAGAGAGAAATGCTCAAGTTTAGACCATCAAGTCTGGGACTGTGGATGGTGGTGGTACCCGGGAGATCTGGTACACCGATAATGTTCCCTGAGTGCACGGGGCGTGTGGCCGATCGAGCCTGCGTCTGTGGCAAATGGTGCGTAAGTTGCACGTTCTTATTGCCAAACATATATATGATTCTGCTTGCAGGGAAGGAGAACTGCCGCCCCGAGTGAGGGGTGGAGTCATTATAAATTGGTTAGCTAATGCTGACTGTTGCTTTGTTTGTCACGTTTTGGTGGGTCATGCTATGTAGGTGCTGGAGAGCCAAGTGGAAAGTAGCGGGCTGAAGTCCCTTATGCTCCAAGTGGCTGGCCCTTGAAGGCCCAAAGGTGAACTTTTACTGTTTCATGTATGGTAGGTCTGCGTGTCGATGTATGAAAACACATTTTGTAAAGGAATTAGTTGTAAGGCCTTAAGGCCGTAACATTTTGTGTATTTTGAAAACATTCCTGATATATATATATATATATATATATATAGTAGACATTCGCATGTGTTGAGTTCAAGTTAACCCATGAAGCTTCTGCTAGAATGCTCTGAGTTAGGATTCGGTTAGTAGGTTTGATAATCACATGTAACTCCGTTGACTGTATGTGGAATATGGCGTAGGGCCCCGACCGACCCTCCGTTATATTTTATGTGACGGATAAAGGTGTTACAATTTGGTATCAGCTTGTCTCGGTCTTCCTTCTGCGAATTCATTGTCGAATTCTTTTGAGTGGTGGCGAGCATGTGTATGTGCTTACCGTTATAACAAAATGAACTCAAGAATGCCCACTTAATAATGAAAATACACCTCTTGTATGAACTTGTGTGTTCCTATAATTGCTTTTGTCAATACTGTGTGTTGCTTACTTGTATGTTTCACGATTATATATAACGAGAAGCGGTGCGGGGCAGCAGGAACCCCAACGCTCGGCGGAGAGTAATGCACCAACTGAGGTGCCAACACCTCCTCCTTCTGCGAAAACCATAGGGTTAGTTGTTGAAGCCGTGTTTGCATTAATCAATGCGCAACCAGGAGGGCAAGTACAACCTCCTACCCCTGAGGTGGTCCAAGAACCGGTTGGCGTAGTTGAACATGTGGCGGTACGACAAGTGGTCGTTAAGCCCGTGACCGCAAGGCGAGCGACCGAAAAGCAATTGAAACACATAATGGGTTTCAATCCCCCTGTGTTTGCAGGTACTAGAACCCCTACACATGCCGAAGATTGGCTCTCAAGAATAAAGAGAGTCCTGACAGCAGCTGAAACGGAGGAGTGACAAAAAGTCACTATGGCTACCTTCTTGTTAGATGGTGAGGCGAGGCTTTAGTGGGATGAGCTAGAGCTGCACCAGTTTTTTGGTCGGACGTTGATCGAGATCTCAATGGAGGAGTTCTCAAGGTGTTTTCTGGCAAGATACATTCCATCTGCACAACAGATTGCAATGGAAAACCAATTTCAAAGGCTAACTCAAGGCGAGAATTTTGTGGATGACTACTTGCACGAGTTTACGAGATTGAGAAGGTATGCAGGCTTTACATTGGCAGACGAGGAACAGAAAACAAATCAGTTCTATGAAGGGTTAAGGGATGACCTACGGTTGCTTCTCTTAGGACTGATGACGCAAGGGTTTCTTATCTTGGTCAATACGGCCCGTTCCCTCTAACTGGATATGAAGCGCGTTCAGCGTAAGAATGACTTGGCAGTGAAGAAGCCAGAGTTCAAATTACCTAGTTCTTCAAAATCTAGGTATCGACGGTGGAATAAGAAGTCAAGAACTTCTGTACCGGCTCCTTATCTTACGTCTAGAGTGACGTCTGGGCGAGGTCTGCTCACATGTTACACATGTGGCAAGGTGGGACATATGGCCCGAGAATGTCGGAGTGGCCCTCCAAAGACGGAGAAAAATACGGGTGTGACTTATGCTGAAAAGGGAAAAGTAGTGGTGGAGTCAACTACATCTCAAGCTCAACCTCGAGTCTATAATCTTGGCCAGCAGGAGTCCATAAAACAAAGTGACGTCGTAACAAGTATGAGTTAAGAAACAGTTTTTACTGTTTTCCATACTTAGTATCTTGTATGTTGCTTGTGTATGAATTGTTTACATATAAGCTTTGTCCTTATTTGGGACTGTCCAGCGAGAGCACTGTTCGATACGAGTGTTTCTCATTCGTTTCTATCTGAGGACTTCGTATCGCGGATCGGAGTTCCTACTCTTATGTCAATAGATAGAGTAAAGGTGTTATTACTTAACGGATGCGTGATGCTTGCGGATAGGTCTTGCTGTGTTGAGGTGCGGATAGGAAGTCAGGATTTCGAATTGGAAGCATCGGCGCTCCCGATATCTGAGTTCGATGTAATCTTTGGTATGGACTGGCTCGCGGAGCAACGTGCCTGTATAGATTGTAACTCAAAGGAAGTCACACTGGATCAGAACACCGAACTAGAGACTAAGTTCACTAGTATGCGAGGATCGAACAAGATATTGTCTCCGGGTGGTCAAGGCTGTTCGAAAGGGCGCGGAGTTGTTCTTCACGCTATTTGAGGCTGTTGAGCCAAAGCCCAGTTTGAGTGACATTCCTGTTGTTTCGGATTATGTAGATGTGTTTCCGAAGGATCTTCCTGGGTTATCGCCCCAACTGGAGATTGACTTCACTATAGAGTTAGTGTCAGGTCCGAAACTTGTGGCACGCTCGTCGTACCGTATTGCGCCAAAGGAAATGGCAAAACTGAAAGTTCAATTGCAAGAATTGCTAGAGCAAGGCTATATACGTCCAAGTATGTCATCTTGGAGTTCATCGGTTCTCTTTGTGAAGAAAAAGGACATAAGCTTGCGTCTATGCATTGACTATCGAGTATTAAACAAGCTGACAGAGAAGAACAAGTATCTGATACCACGAATTGATGGCTTGTTCGATCAGCTGGTTGGATCGACGGTATACTCGAAGCTGGATTTGAAGTCTGGCTATTACCAGTTGAGGATTAGGGAATGTGACATTCCAAAGACGACGTTTGGTATACGTTATAGTCATTATGAGTTCACTGTAATGCCGTTTGGGCTAACAAATGCGTCATCGGTATTCATGAACTTAATGCATCGAACGTTTAGAGAGTACTTGGACCTGTTTGTGATCGTCTTTATTGATGACATATTGGTATACTCTCAGTCTGAAGAAGATCATGCAAATCACTTAAGGATGGTTTTGCACACCCTGAAGAGAAACCAACTCTATGTCAAATTCTCAAAGTGCGAGTTTTGGTTGTCGTCAGTGGCTTTTCTTGGCTATGTCGTTAGTGGAGAAGGTATTGCGGTGGATCCGGCGAAGATAGTTGTGATACAGGAGTTGCATGTATTGTCTTCTATAGCAGAAGTCAGGAGCTTCCTTGAACGTGTTGGCTACTATAGGCACTTCGTAAAGAACTTTTCGCGGACAGACTTACCTCTCACTACACTGACGAGGAAAGATCAGAAGTTCGTTTGGACGTCTGAGTGTGCGCGAGCTTTTGAGGAGTTAAAGAGGCATTTGACCACGAAGCCTATCTTGAGTTCGTCGTGTAGTACAGACAGCTATGAGATTTATAATGATGCTTTATGGAGCGGCTTAGGCTGCGTTATTCTTCAGTTCAGAAAGATTATTGTTTATGGCTCACACTACTAAAAAAAGACTTTTAATCACGACAGATTTCCATGGCTAAAAGTCCAAAACCGTGGCTAATAACTATTAGCCATGACCTACCCACGGCAAATGGGCGTGGGCAATGCGAGCGTGACTAATAGTATTAGCCACGCCGAATCCGTGGCTAATAAGTTATAAGCCACGGTTCAATTACCGTGGCTAAAAGTTCCTCATTTGCCACGGTTCAATTGTCGTGGCTAAAGGGCATGTAATAAACCTAACATAAAAAATATTCGGCCTCCCTCCGCCGCCCGGCCGCCGCCGCCGCCGCCCGACCGCCGCCGCCAGACCGCCGCCGCCTGACCGCCGCCACCGCCCGGCCGCCGCCACGCCGATTTCATTTCAAACAAAAATTTTGAATGACCTATATAAACCCCAAATCGGGCTTTTTATTGGCGGTGTGGGACTAAAAAAACCAGACTTTTTGCCACGGATTAGGCTTCCGTGGCAAATACTAGATTTTTAGCCACGAAATAGACAATCCGTGGCAAAAGTCGGGTTATTTGCCACGGATTAGTCATCCGTGGCTAATACTAGCTTATTAGCCACGTAATAGGAATCGTGGCTAATACTTCAGTATTAGCCACGGTTTTTCCCCGTGGCAAAAAAAATCGTGGCTAAAAGCCATTTTTCTAGTAGTGTCACGCAAGTTGAAAGTGCATGAGCGAAACTATCCAGTCCACGACTTGGAGTTGACGGCTGTGATTTTTGTACTTAAGCTGTGGCATCACTACTTATATGGCGTGAAAGTTGACATCTTCACGGACCATAAGAGCCTTAAGTACTTAATAGATCAGAAGGATCTAAATATGTTAAAACAGAGGTGGATGGAGTTCCTCGGGGACTACACCTTCGAGATATACTATACTCCCGGGAAGATAAATGTAGTCGCAGTTGCCTTGAGTCGTAGGACTCCAGCAAGGTCAAATTTGTTGTAGATGCATGATGAGCGTCTGATCCAGGAGTTGGAGGCCTTAGAGATTTTTTGTATTGACAAGAATGTTACTGCTAATGCGTGCCTGAACTGGACGGAGGTACAATATTACCTTGCGGACAGGGTTCAACAAGCAATAGAACTCGATGAGAGTATGAAACGTTATGCAGCGGATGGGTCAAATTCCTAATTCTCCTTGGAAGACGGTTTATTGCGAAAATACGGTCGTTTGTGCGTCCCGAATATGGGAAAACTGCGGGAGGAATTGATGTATGAGGCACACTTCATGACTTACTCAATTCACCCAAGGAGCACAAAGATGTACAAGGACATGAAAAAGATGTTTTGGTGGCTGGGTCTGAAGAAATACATAGCTCTTTACGTGGCAAAGTGTCAAACTTGTGCCTTAGTAAAAGCTGAATGTCAAAAGCCTGGAGGTTTCCTGAAGTCGTTACCAATTCCGGTGTAGAAGTTCGATGATATCTCTATGGATTTTGTGCATGGGTTGCCGAGATAACAGAGCGGAAACGATGTCGTGTGGATGATCGTTGACCGATTGACAAAAGTATCGCACTTCATACCGAACAAGAAAGACGATTCAGTGGAAACGTTGGCTAAGTTGTACATGGACAACATAGTACGATTACACGACGTGCCCTGTAGCATCGTCAGTGATCGAGACGGACGCTTAACTTCGAATGAATGGAGGCTAATCCACCAATTGTTGGGTACGAAACTGCAGTTCAGTACGGCCTTTCATCCGTAGACGGATGGTCAGACCGAAAGAACCATCAGAACAATGGAGGATATGCTCGGGATGTGCACCTTGGATTTCAGGAAGAGGTGGGAGGACCATCTCTATATGATCAAGTTCGCCTATAATAATAGTTATCAAGCTAGTATTCAGATGAAGCCCTTCGAAGCTTTATACGGTAGGAAGTGTCGTACTTATTTATCTTGGGTGGAAACAGGCGAATCGAAGTTGTATAAGCATAAGGAGGTTGAAGATACAAATTTGACTATACGCTTGATACGTGAGCGACTATTGGTAGCCCAGGATAGGCAAGCTAAATACTACAACACCAAGCACCGAAACGTGGAGTTTGCGGTGGGCAATTGAATATATCTAAAGATAAATCCATTCAAAGGCGTGTCCAGGATTCGACGCTTGAAAAAGTTGAGTCTGAGGTATCTTTGTCCATTTGAAGTGGTTGAGCGGATTGGAGAGGCTTCATATCGATTAGCTCTTTCGACGGAGCTAAGTGTTTTGCACGATGTATTTCACATATCGGTGTTGTGGAAAGCTTTGAAAGAGCCGACGTAAGTAGTGGCTGATGATCAAGTACCGGTCGATGCTGGGCTGACGACAAAGGTTAGACCTATTCAGATCGAGGATACGGAGTTTAGGCAGCTACGAAACAAGACATTCGGGATGGTCAAAGTCTGTTGAAACAATTGTGGATGTGAAGAATTGACATGAGAGCATGAGCAAACCATGCGAGATGAGTTTCCCGAGTTGTTTTGTAAAAGTACGTTGTAATAGTTTTGTACTGCTTTCCCACATATGAATAAAATTTCGGGATGAAATTTCTGTAAGGAGGGGAGGTTTGTAACACCCCAAAAACTGTAAAACAGAACGTAAAGGTGGCTATCGCCGGGCGACAGTGGGTATCGCAGGCGATAGCACTCGACGCTTTCAACGAAGCGTTGAGTGGACTCGATGCACTCGACGCCTTCAACGAAGCGTTGAGTAAACTCAACGAATACTGTCACGTGGCGATAGTGAGTATCGCGCGGCGATACCACTCAACGCACTCGACACCTTTAACAAAGCATTGAGTGAGCTATCACAGTAGCGATAGTGGGTATCGCTGGGCGATACTGCCACGTATTGTTGGACACGTGTCAGATGGCCGGACGGCGGCCGAAGAATGGTGTTTGACTAGGTTCAAAGCGGCTACCGACGATATCGCCTAGGTGATAGCGGATATCGCCAGGCGATAGCGTTAATTTTGACTTTGTCAACTAAATTTGTGACCTTTACTTTCTTTTGATGAGAGGATCGTGTGGCTAGGTTTATTCCCGAGACTGCTTAACCAGAGAAGAGGTGGAGAGAAGATTCATTTCTCTTCTCTCACACTCTCTCATCCTTCTCATAAAGTTCTTGGAAGAAAGGAAGAAGAAGGCTTGGTAAAGGAGATCCAGGAGTCGGAATCAAGAACTGGGGCAAGATCCGTGTAGGGGAAAGTGAGGCGCTCCTTTCCAGCCAAATAAAAAGCTTGTTCATGGCTCCGAAACGAACTACAAGGGTAATGATCTTCCTTTCTGGATAAGTGAAGTCCTCTTTTTTGCATAGGCAAGGAATCCCCAACCAAAAGGTGGAAGAATCATGGGAATTTCGTTGAGTTGATACGTGATATCCCCAGGTAGTTTTGCATATAGATCCGAAAATCGCAGTACCGAATAAACATGTTGTGTGAAGCTCATCCAGACAGGTTGTTCTTGATTGGTGATGTTTTATTTTGCGTGCCAGAGAAGACTCTGAGTATAAATGGGGCGTTTATGGGGTCTGATGGGTTATGCCTGTGAAGTGGGAGTAGCATGAAGTATTAGAGACGCTCTCCAGGGAAATACCCAGAAAATACCACAGTTGCATACCTATTGGCTATCACTATGCGACAGCGAGTATCGCCAGCGATAGCTCATGATGAGCTCTGATTGATATGAAAAACCAGTTTTTCTGGCACACCAGGATGCTGCAGGACTTTCTGGACAAATGTTCCAATTATGATTGAGTCTGGAGACAGAAGAGAAATTATGTCGCTAACGCTAGGCGATAGTGACTGTCGCTGGCAATAGCTTTCAGATAGGTTGTGATTCTTGTCTCTAGAAGACCTGGCTATATGAGCGAGGACTTAAAAAGTTCTGCTTGGGCAAGGGGGACGCTGAACCTGCGTCATGTTACAGCCATGAAGGTTTCAGCTTTCGGCGCATGACGGTTTGAGCAACGAGATTCGGTTAACCTGTACCCACCTTATGACGATCGACTTGGAGTGAGTCACTGGATTGAATCTTTGAGAGCTCCTTTGACTTTGTCGACTCATAGGAATAAAAGAGAGAAATGCTCAAGTTTAGACCATCAAGTCTGGGACTGTGGATGGTGGTGCTACCCGGGAGATCCGGTACACCGATAATGTGCCCTGAGTGCACGAGGCGTGTGGCTGATCAAGCCTGCGTCTGTGGCGATTGGTGCGTAAGTTGCACATTCTTATTGCCAAATATATATATGTTGCTGCTTGCAGGGAATGAGAACCGTCGCCCCGAGTGAGGGGTGAAGTCGTTATAAATTGGTAAGCTAATGCTGACCGTTGCTTTGTTTGCCACATTTTGGTGGTTCGTGTTATGCAAGTGCTGGAGAGTCAAGTGGAAAGTGGCGGGCTGAAGTCCCTTATGCTGCAATTGGCTGGCCCTTGAAGGCCCAAAGGTGAACTTTTACTATTTCATGTATGGTTGGTCTGCGTGCCGATGTATGAAAACACTTTTTTGTAAAGGAAATAGTTGTAAGGCCTTAAGACCGTAACATTTTGTGTATTTTGTAAACATTCCTGAGAATATATATAAATATAGTGGACATTCGCATGTGTTGAGTTCAAGCTAACCCATGAATCTTCCGCTACAATGCTCTGAGTTAGGATTCGGTTAGTAGGTTTGATAATCACATTAACTTCGTTGACTGTCTGTGGAATATGACGTGGAGCCCCGGCCGGACCCTCAGTTATTTTCTATGTGACGGATGGAGGTGTTACATGTTTACTGTTTTTTTTTCACAATATTCTTCCCCAAAACGTGCTAACATACAACTTTATATTTTCTTTAATAATTTAGGGTTGCCCCTACGGTCCGACTACTATTAATAATGGATCTCTTTATTTAGGATACCCTCGGCCGGTCAAATCGATGAGCCGAAAAATAACATAAGTACATAATATTGAGAACGAGTACAAGAAAAGAAATGAATGCATGAAATAAAATTTATAAATAAATATATAGGAAAAGAAAAACTATAATGTGTCATAGGATACATCATTTTTCCCGGGGTTGAAAGAGCTCGACCCCGTCGAGAATTCACAAAAACTAGCAACAGAGAGATATGGGTGGCGGCATCGTAGCTCGTCAGTGCTGATCCAAGAGTTGTCTGCGATTTCTCGTCCCCGCCAAGAGACCAAATAACGTTGGTAAGTCCAGTGGCGAATACGAAACTCTCATACATCAAGAACCTTATCGATCTCCTCAATGATGGGTGGCTGCACTAGAGCTAAGTCGGGTGGAATCTCTTGAGCTGCCGCGGGTGGACTCGGGCTGGAACTAGGTGGATCTCCATAGAATAGCGTCAGATCGGTCACGTTAATTATTGGTGAAGTACCGAATTCAACCGGCAAAATCAAGGAGATAAGGCATTCTCACTGATGCGCTTCCGGTCTTGGAAATGACCAAACTTCCTCTGTTATAGCTTCTGTTATGTACCTTGAGTAAATCTCTGCTTCTTGAAAAAAGCAAACACTCAATCTTCTTCTGAAAAGTATAACTCTTGGCGATGTCGATCGGCCAAGGATTTATATTTTTCAGAAGTCGCTCGTAGTTTATAAGTAATATTTTTATGTAATTTCTTTCAATAATTAACATGAGTTTGTGCATCAAATGGAATACGTTTATGATTCGGGAGGCAATGGCGATCTAGTATATGAGGTATAGATAACCCGTAAATAATCTCAAAAGGAAATTTAGTAGAGGAGCGATTAGTAGAATTATTGAATGTAAATTCAGCTTGTGTCAGTATAAGATCTCATTCACCTAAGAAGGTCCTCTAAGATCCTATTAACGATCTCAGTCTATCCATCAGTCTGAGGGTGATATGCATTGCTAAATTTGAGTTTGGTACCTAATCGGGCCCAGTGTTTTCCAAAAATATCCCACGAAGTGAGTATCTCTATCAGAAGTGATCAATCTAGGAATTCCTTACAGTTTAACAAGTTCTTTAAAAAAAGTTCAGCGATGTGTACAACAATAGCAATTTTCTTACATAGAATAAATCGCGTCATTTTAGAAAATCGGTCCACAACTACAAAAATAGAGTGACTTTTCTCTGAGTGAGGAAGTCCTACCACGAAGTCCATCGAAATGCCATCCCACGACTGCTCAGGTATAGGTAAAGGGGTGTATGATCCAGTATTTTGTACATGCCCCTTATATCGATTACAAGTCATGAAATGCCTAATAAACTCGATGACATCGTGTTTTATCTTGGGCCAATAATACTGAGCACGAGCGAGATCTAATAACTTGGATTGGCCTGTGTGTCCACCTAACCGGGATGAATGGAGCTCCCTAAGTAGTGTCTCTCAAAGTGTTCATTCACAAATACAAAGATCCAAATGTCGCAGAAGAAATGATCAGCAACATATAAATCGCGCTGTGAATCTAAGTTAGTAATGCAAGGCTGCAGCGTAACTAGTAAATAGGTGTGACGACTAAGGGCATCGGCTACACGGTTCATGACACCGGGTTGTGCTTCAAAGGGAAAGTGAACTCCTGCAGGTAAGCAACCCACTTGGAATGACGACTGATCTCCTTTTGGGAGTTCAGATGTTTTAGAGCCTCGTGATCAGTACAAACTCGCACTGAGTACTCAGAGCCTCGATGAAAGCGCTTCGGTCTTGGAGTGTTGCTGAGCTCGCGGAACCTTGGAGGGAGCGTTTTTGCTGGAAAATTCTATAAGTCCACGAAGTTCTAGAGGGAGCGATCTCGTTGATGCGGAGCCTTGATGGGAGAGCTCTCGCGGAGGCGGTTGACGTCACTTGAAGCGTGTTGGAACCTTAGCGCAAGAAGAGGAGAGGAGTGAATTCCGGAGCGAAGAATCGGTCTAAGTCAACGATCCCGTCGGAAAACTCAGAGCTCTCCCTTTCCTCTGTAGTTGCTTTTCTTCAAATGAAGGTCTGTGGCCTATTTATAGTTTTCTGGACGGTTATGGGTGTAATTGCGCCGATGTGTGATTTGTGCGGGTGAATGACGCGCTCCATTTCGATCACCTAGATCACCAGTTTTGCTGAAATGACGGGAGTGCCAGAGGCAGAAGCCGGAGGTGGCGGCGGAGGAGGAGGAGGCAATCGGAGACGGTGGGAGTCACCGATGATGGCGGCGGTCGCCGCCGGCGCTTGTGCGCAAGGTGCATGTGTGGGGGGTGCGCGGACGGGGAATGCGCAACCGTGGAGCGCGCGGCCCTGCGGTACGCATAACGAGCGCGACCCTGCAACCATGCGGGTGCGCGGGCCCTACGGGCGCGCGAGCGCATGGCCCTATGGGCTGGTCGCGCGAGCGCACAGCCCTGCGGGCTGGGCGCACGGGCTGGCCGTGTGCGGCCCTAAGGCCGCGCGGAGTGCGGCCCCGGGTTGGTCGCACGCGACCGAGCGGGCTCATGTCGTGCGTGCAGGCAGACCGCGTGGGTCACGGCCACGGGCGCATTGACCGCACGTATAGAAGAAATTAGATCGGGCACGCCTGCACGGCCCTGCCGTGCGGATGCGCGGTTTCGACCTACCTCTTGGGTGCTTTCGGAATTTCCTGCTTTGTGCATGATTGGCTTGGCAGGTTTGGATTTCGCGCCCTTGATCGATATGCTCCTGATCTGACTCGAGGATTTTAGGGGGATCCCATCAAATGCCTCCAAATTTTCGTGGGTCGTGATTCGTGTGGCGACGAGCCAAAAAATTTCTGAGCTTGATCATTCCGTCTTGGGTTTGTGATCTTAAGATCATTTCAGCATGCGTGCGTCATCAGTTACTTCGGTTTGTGGCATGAAATATCCTCTTGGTTGGGATTTGATGTGAGCGTTGATGCCTTTGATCCATTTGTATCTACTTCGTGGGTTGAAGGTTCTATGATGGCGATTCTTGCGGCAGACTGTTCACGCATTTCCCTTGCTTGCTATGCGGCACCGGTGGCGCGTTGTGAAAACATTCTCCCACCTTGTGCTTTGCATGTTGCGTTGGTGTGGAAGATTTCTACTTTGCGTACTCCCTCCTCGAGCATGGCGACACGCACTAGCTTGTGTGCTTGTCGCGGGGGGGGGGGGCATGCTATTGGCGAATTCTTGTTGTGGGGAGCGATGTTCTGCCTCTTTGTCTAGGCGTCGCTGAAGGACTTGTGGGCTTACTGCCAATAGAAGACGTGGAGGGACATGGCGTCTGTCTCCATGCTGCAGCTTAGAATGATTCGACGTTCATTCCTATCGGAAGCTGGGACGGAGCTCCTGGAGGCGGAGGCCCTTGGTAGCATCCGTGCCTCGGGACGTTGCAATGATATGAGCTTTCGCGCTTGAGGAACACATGGAGTCCTGGGGCATTGGAGTGGAGTGAGGCCGAATAGGCAAGCGGAACTTGAGATAATGGCTACGAAGATAGGTTCATTGTGGTTGCGTGTTGTTGAATTCTTCCTTGTATTCGACTGGGGCTTCACGTGTCGCAAAGGATGCGGGGGCGTTCCATGCCCCGAGTAGGGTCTGCCTTGAAAGATGGTGCTTGCGACGGGGAAGCATTTGATTGCATTTGTGTCGTACACACGCTTGGTATGGTTGGTTTGTGTATCACCTTTGTCACTTCCTCTGCTTGGTCGCGTGAGTTTTAGCGTGACGTGTTGAGTTTGTGATTTCCCTAGGGCGTCGACCTTGCGTGGTGAAGATTTCATCATCGTCATTAGGCGGGGGATCTTAGCAGTTGCCAAACCTTTCCCGTTGTTTCCCTTGCTGTGGGGACTTGGTACCATTACATGCACTGCGGCTGCCCGAGATCATTTGGTGTTCTTATGTTTCCTATTCGCAGGGCGTCATCGCGGGCGTTAATGGTGAGAGCTTGTTGCTTAAGTGTGATGGAGAGGACACTTGCCCCCCCCCCCCCTGTGCCTTAGTAGTGTGGATAGACTCAGAGATTTGTTTGTTTCCGGAGGCAACGACAGACCTTGGTTCTTGTATGCTTTGAGAGTATCCTGGATTTGGCGATGAGAATTTGCTCGCTTTTGCCTGGGGAAGACCATAATCCGTCCGTGCGATACCGGTGAAGAACCTTTGTTCGATCGCTCTTTTAGGAGGACATGAGTCCGCCCAGATGGAGGTGGGGCAACTAAAGAAAGCGAAAACTCAGTTGATCGTGGAGTTGAAGGATGTCGAGGTTATGCAAGCGTTCGCGGTGGCTGAGTACGGCAGGTCTCGCGACTTTGAGATGGAGCAATCTCGTATCGCAACGAAGGTTTGTTCTGAGATGATGGCGATTAGGATTGGTCTGCTCGAGTGCGATGTCGCGTACCTCTTGAGCTTTAGCAAGGGGTTTGGGGCTGCTCGGAGGATACCAAAGCGCGGTGATCTGGGCATGGAAGATACCTCAAAATGATGATGCTGACGTCGATGTTGAGGGATGACTCCATTGTGCCCTTTTTTCGCTTTTGCTTTATCTTGCGGGTGCGCCTTTGCGCCGCCACATGATGATGCAGCCAGTGGGGCAGCTTTTGTTTGAACGGAGATCCTCTTTTTCGGATCTCCCGTATTCTAGTTGTGCTTTGGTGTGCGTACACATTTGGCAAAGTAGCGCTTAGCTTGAACGCTGACATTTTGAACAAGTCGCTAGCGAGAGATATTCGTCTGCTTGCACTTTGGGAGGGTTGGAGTCCGTCCAAGTGCAGGTGGTGAAGAACCTTTGTTCGTTCACGTCTCAGGAGAACCGGGGTCCGTCCGAGTGCAGGTGGCGAAGAACCTTCGTTTGTTTGCACCTTAAGAGAACCGAGGTTCGTCCGAGTGGAGATGGCAAAAAACCTTTGTTCGTTTGCTCCATAAGAGAATCAGTTCGTCCGAGTGAAGGTCGTGAAGAACCTATGTTCGTTTGCACCATAGGAGAACCGGGGTTCATCCGAGTGGAAGTGGCGAAGAACCTTGTTCTTTTGCGCCATAGGAGAACCGGGGTTCGTCCGAGTGAAGGTGGCGAAGAACCTTTGTTCGTTTGCGTCATAGTAGAACTGAGGTTCATCTAGGTGAAGGTGGCAAAAAACCTTTGTTCATCTTGTCTGGGAGGTGCAGACAGACCTTTGTCCGTCTCGCTTGAGGTGAAAAAGGGTTTTCACCGATCTCGCCTGAGAGGGATCTGTCCACTTGATCAGAGTCTCCTTTTGAGAGATCTGAACATTCGGTTGGGAGAGGTCGGAGTCTCCGCTTGGAATATCTAAACACTCTATTTGGAAGAGACTGAAATCTTTATTTGGGATATCCGAACACTCCGTTTGGAAGAGGTCGGAATCTCCACCTGGGATATCTGAACACTCTATTTGGAAGAGGCAGGAAACTCCACTTGGGATATCCGAACACTCTGTTTGGGAGAGCCGGAATCAATATTTGGGATATCTGAGCACTCTGTTTGGGAGAGACCGGAATCTCCATTTGGGATATCCAAACACTCTATTTGGGAGAGGCCGAAAACTCCATTTGGGATATCTGAACACTTTGTTTGGCAGAAACCGGAATCTCCATTTGGGATAACCGAACACTCTGTTTGGGAGAGGCCAAAATCTCCATTTGGGATATCTGAACACTCTGTTTGGGAGAGGCTAAAATCTCCATTTGGGATATCCGAACACTCTGTTAGGGAGAAGCGGGAATCTCCATTTGGGATATCCGAACACTCTATTTGGGAGAGGCATGCGATGAGAAACTCGAGTCTTATTGCATTAATGCTGAAAAAAATGAGATACAAGTGCAGGCATGAGATGCCTTGGACGTTTTACAGGCTGAGAATATGTTCTCCCTTGGGACGACGGTCGCCCTGGGGATTGCCCCTATGTTAGCTTACTAATAAACCGTTCGATTTTCGTCTTCAGACATGCGCAACTCTCTATGCTATTCTGCGCCCTTAGTGGTAGTCGCAGTACTTGGATTGGTCTCCAGTGCTTAGTGCGAGAGCTCTTGTCCATTGAAGAGAAGGATGATCGTGAATGGCGAGCAATACTTTCACCTGGGAAGTGTTGAGAGGAGCTAAGGTTTGGTTGCGGCGGTGCCCCCCCCCCCCCCACCGATTCAGCGGCAGTCGCCACAGCGCTCGTTGCTTCCCCTGGGACTTGAAAGCGACTCTTGAATCCTCTTCCTTTTTTATCTTCCTTCGAACTATAACTGATGCGCTTCTTCGGTTGCTTCGTCCCCTGTGATTTGAGTCTTGACTCGATGGACAAGATCAGGGTAGTTGGGTGGTGTTTCACTCATCATCATGGAGTAGAGTTTTCCTGGTCTGAGTCCTCCAAGGAAAGTTCTGCGCAGGAGCTCGAGGTTAACCCCTAGAATCTGTCGTGCCTCTGCGATGAAGCGACGAAAGAAATTCTTGAGCGATTCTCCCTCGATCAGACAGATGCCCGTGAGGTGTGAGGGGTCTCGAACGATTTGTTGGTTGGTGATAAACTGTTCCGTGAATGGTTGAGTTAGCAATGCAAAATTCTTGATTTCCCCCTCCTTTAGGGAGCTGAACCAGGTGTGAGCCTCTCCTTTCAAAGTTATCGGGAACACTGGGCACAAGAGCGGGTCTAGGGCATTGTACATGCGCATGACAGTTACAAAGTGTTTGATGTGCTCCAAAGGATCGCGTGTCCCGTCAAATGTCTCGAAGTCGCGGAACTTGATCCTGGGCAGAATGGGATATGCTAGGACTGATGGAGCTAGCGGGGAGATGAGGTGGATGGGGCGTCGCATGTTTGCGTCTTGGTGCCCCCCGCGTCCATATTCCTTTTCGATTATGTGTCTCACTTCCTCGCAAGTGAGTTCTTTATCGGCCAGAGCGACGATCTCCTTACGAGAGTTCTCTCGCGCGTGCTGAGGAAGCCTATCGAGCAATGTGAGGTGTGTGGAGCCATCAGCGCCGGACCACTCATCTATGATGGGATCCTTCGAGCGGGCAGTGCCTTCAGGCGTCATCTGACTTGGGATCTGCAGTGGTTGGCCTTCAGGAGCGATATTTGTGTTGGGAGCGCGTCGAGCCCTTTAATTTCCCAGCAAGACGAGCATTCTTGCATGACGCTCCCTTATCAGACGCCTGCATTCCTCCCCTGATGCTTGGTATGTGATGACGGTGGATTCTACCTGAAGCGGGGCATTGCATGCGGGCAAGTCCTCGAGGGCTGGATTGGTGAGCTCCTCTAGAGCCATGTTAGTGTGCTTCCCTTCGTCATTGCTGCAAGTTGGGGGATGTTGAAACTTGTCAGAGCTTTTGGGAACAACTTTCCACAGACGGCGTCAAACTGTTGTGGGTCGCCCGATCTTTTCCCGGTCTGGGGAAATCAGACAACCTTAGCTCAGAATCGGACCGGACGCGCAAACAATTAAAATGAACCGCAGCAAATGACAAGAGACGTTTTTAACGTGAAAAACCCTAAAATGATGAAAAAGCACGAGGCTGGAACTATGCCGAGCCAAAATTCACTAACTTCTCGTAGTTTTACAGAGTTTGATTTAATCTCGGAGGATGACAGGTCGCTACTCTGTTACATGTGCAGAGTATAGAGAATGAGGAAAACTGCTGAGTCCTCAAAGCCTTGATGGAAGCGCTCCAGTCTTTGAGTGTTGCTAAACTCGCGGAACCTTGATGGGAGCGTTCGGGCTGGAAAATTCTCTAACTCCACGGAGCTTCTAGAGAGAGCACTCTCATTGATACGGAGCCTTGATGGGAGCGCTCTCGCGGAGGCGACTGAGGTAACTTGAAGCGTGTTGGAACCTTAGCGCAAGGAGAGGAGCAAAGTGAATTTCTCAGCGGAGAATCGACCTCAATTCACGATCCCGCCAGAAAATCTCAAAGCTCTCTCTTGCATCTGAAGTTGTGTCATCAAATGAACGCCTGGAGACCTATTTATAATTTTTTTGAGGGTTACGATGGTAATTGCGGCGGAGAGTGATTTGTGTTGACAAATGGCGTCGCTCCGTTTCGATCATCTGGATCGCCAATTTCACTGAAATGACGGGAGTGCCCCGGGGGCAGTTCAGGCGGCCCGGGCAAGGTGCCCGGAGGCGGCGGCGGCCGACAGCGGAGGAGGCGGCCGGAGACGGCGGGGTCGCCGGCGCGGGGCGCGCGGGGCGCCCGGGCGGGGCCCGCGGTGCCCAGGCGTGGCCCGCGACGCGCAGTCGTGACGAGCTCGCGGGGCCCGCAGCGCGCGGCCCGGCGACTGCGCTGCCCTGCGTCCGCGTTGCCCTACGTTCGTGCTGCCTTGCGTCCACGCAGGTTGGCCGCACGCGGCCGCGCGAACTGGTTGCGACGCGATCGTGCTGATCGCATGGGGTGCGGTTGCGCAGGGTGCGCCCATGGGCAGCCGCACTAATGTCGCGCGCGGGGTGCGCCCGCGCGCGGCCGTACGAATGCCTGCGCGCGGGCCACGGTCGCAGGCACGCTAGCCGCGCATGCCTACGCACAGGCCGGGTGCGCCTACGCGGCCCTGCCGTGCATGCGCGCAGATTCGGCCTCCCTCTTGGATGCTTTCGGGATTCTTGGCTTTGTGCGCGGCTGACTTGGCCGGTTTGGCTTCTGCACCCTTGGTCGATATGCTCCTGATCTGACTCGAGGATTTCAGGGGGAACCCCATCAAATCCCTAATTTGAATCTACATCACATTAGAACTAAAATGTATTCTTAGAGCATAGAGCGGGGGGATGGTCTTGGCAAGTCAAACAAATGTGAAAATCGCAGTCTTCAATTATATTCTTGCATTCAACATCTAGTTTGGAGATTATATGCATCACCAAATCACAAAAGTGTCCTAAAGCATCTCATGCTCAAAAGGTGCATTCGGCTCACCTTAGTACTCCTCCCCATCTCTGAAAAAGAACATCAAAGTGAAAAATGATCAACTAAACAATGTTTAATATTTGGCCTCGGGTAGCCTTAGTTTTATGCACGCCCAACAAAAAAATTTTCTCGCCCAGTGAGCAAATGTACTCGCAGGGCGATCATAGATGTTCGTTGGGCTAGCAAATTTGCTCGCCCAGCAAGCTAATGTGTTTGCAGGGCGAGCAAAGTTGTTCGTTGGGCGAGCGAACAAGCAAATTTCCTCGCCGACGAACAAATTTGCTCGCCCAACAAACACATTCGCTCACCGGACTAATAAATTTGCTCGTTAGGCAAGCGAATTTGCTTGTCAGACTGGCTTTTGTAAGCAAGCAATTTTGCTCGTGGGGATACCATAATAAATCATCAGGTGAGCAGTTTTGTGCATAATAGCATGACAAGTGAATAAAACCACTCGGCAGGCGCACAAATGTGCTCGTCCAGGCGACCATTCTATGAGAATCCTATATAGCAGTTCTGCTAATGCTTGCCTCGAAGTTTGTCGTAGCTTTAGGTTCAGAGGAAGACTTCTAATGAAGGTATAAATGAGAGCTCGAAGGGTCTCAGCTGTTAAACTTCAATCTTCACTTGAGCGGGGACTTTAAATCAGTCAGAGTAGCCAAAATACTACAGAAAGCTCGTTTGTTCCTCAGTCTCCATGCAGTTTGCCTGCAGAAAATGTGTTTTTGGAAGTCCTCGGGACGGCGGAATTAGGTAGGAGATGAACAGAGCTTGAAATGTTCGTTTGAATATCAACAGGTGTACGTTTGGAGACGCATGATATATAAATTCGTGGTGTCGCATGTCAAAATTGCGATGGCTCCGTCTCCAAATCTGAATTTCTTACCTAACCTCTAATATACCACAATTTCAGGATGAAGAGAAGAGAACTCTACTGCAGCATCACCCATAAACTCCCACATGCCTCCATCAAACTCATCCCAATCTCGATCTCAACTGCGCAAAACTCTGAGCCTCATCAACGCGACTGGCTCGAGTAAGAATGCCGATCAAGCAATCAAGTTGTTCCATGGTCGCATTTAGTTTATACTTCCAAATCATGGCTTCAAACACCCTAAGAGCCTCCTCAGCCAATCCAGCTTTATCACATAAAGAGAAGACAGCATCAAAGGTATAATGATTTGGACGGTAACCTTCTGAAAGCATTACATCAAACATATTTAGTGCCTTTCTGTACAACTTATTATGCATATAAGCTTCTATAATTGCAGTGCAAGTCAAGGATCCTTTGACCTGTACCCCATCAAACAGCCTCTGAGAATTCTTAAGTTCACCACACTTCCCGTAGAAGATCACGGTCTCCGCAACAATTAACGGAGTTGTTTCAAATTTCAGCTTGTAAACCTGCGCATGAATCTCCTTTCCCAGCTTCAACGCTCCCAATTCACCAACGAACTTCAAAATCCTGCACAGAACTACAGAGTCTGGGCGTCGATTTGTTCTCAGCATTGATCGAAAAACCATTAGAGAACAACCCGGGCTGCCGTTTCGGAAGTACGATTCCATGAGTGCAGTCCATGCAATGATGTTCTTCCACCGGATTCCATCGAAAACTCTGCGACAAGAAGCTAGCTTTCCACATTCTGAGTACATTGTCATGAGGGATGTTTCTATTGAAACATTGGGAAGGAAACAATGCTTCAGAGAGTAGCCATGAATCTCCTGCCCTTGTCTCCATGCCTTCAACCTGGAACAAATGGGGAGGACCGTCGCGATAGTAACAATATCTGGCTTTACGCCTTCTTGCTGCATCCACACAATTGATCTTAGGGCCTGCTCGAACCTGTTGTTCAATGCGTATCCAGACATGAGAGCAGTCCAAGAGACTTTATTCCTCTCCGATGAACCGTAGAAGACCCTCCTCGCCGAAGCCATGTTTTTGCATTTGCTGTACATATCAATCAAGCTCGACTGAATCGGAACCATTTTTACATAGTTTCTGAATCGCTTAATGATATAACAATGAATCTCTTTGCCCAGATTCTGCTCAGATAGCTCGCCCACGATTGGAAGAACCGATGTAAGAACCACTGAATTCGGCTCAATTCCTTCGCCGCACATCCACCGGAGACACTCCAACGCTTCCCAGCGAAGCTTATTGTGCGCAAATCCCGCAATTGCTGCTCCCCACGAAACAATGTCTCTGTGGGGAATTTCATCAAACACATTCACGGCCATATGAATCCTTCGGCATTTGAAATACATATCGACCAAGCACGTTCTGATAAGCAAATGGGAGCCGGCAAATCCATTCTTGACCAAAAGAGCATGGGCTTTCATCCCTTCTCGGAGCGCCGGAGAGCCGGCAAAACTCTTCAGCAGAGAGGAGAAGGTGTATTCATTGGCCTCCACTCCGGCCTCTCTCATGGCAGAGAAGACGGAAAGCGGGCCAAAGTCCCACCTTAAACCCCCGGTGAGATTTCCCCTTAGAAGAGCATTCCAGGGGTAGACTGTGGACGGAGAAAGCTCTGAAAAGACGAGCTGGGCATGCTTAATGGAGCCGCAGTGGGCGTAGGTTTCTACGAGCTTGGTGAGGAGAAACTCGTTGCGGTGGAGGCCGTTGATGCGGAGGTGAACGTGGATCTGACGGGTGAAAGAAAGGGACTTGAGTTTGGAGGCGGCGGAGAGGAGGGACAAGAAGGTGGTGGTGTTGACGGGAATGCCGCGGTCGTGGAGATAATCAAGGATTGTGAGGGCTTCACGGAGCTTGCCGAGGCGAGAAAGGCGCTGAATGTCATGGTAGATCGACCTGGGGTTCTTTGAGTGGAGGGGGAGAGATTGTGGGAAGGCGGCGCGCTCGGGGAAAGGGCGGCGCCGTCGAACGCCGGCGGGATGGAAGGATGGAATTAGTGGTGCGGCGGTTGGTTCTTGTGGAAGGAGACGTTTGGGGAGTGATTGGGTTTTAGAGGAGAAGGGAGAAGGGATTGGGGAAGTAGAAGTTGAGAGGAGTGTTTTGGAGTTCATGGAGGAGGATATTGAGATGGAATACAGAGGTTAGACGTTGCAGGGAACGAGCAACATCGGGCAAAGCATTGTGCTGGAAATGGGATTGGGATCCTAAGGAACTGCAGAGGTACATTCTGATAATCCAGGCCGTTGGATCGATCCAACGGCCTGGATTAGTAAATGTATTTCTCCCGCCATACTTTTATTTTCCCGCTACCAGTGAACATTGCTAAGGCCGGCGGTGGAGGGGGAGCTGCTAAGGCCGGCGGTGGTGGGATCTGCTGCGAAGGCCGGCGGTGGTGGGAGCTGCTGCTAAGGCCGACGGTGGAGGGAGCTGCTGCGAAGGCTGGCCGTGGAGGGAGCTGCTGCGAAGCCCGGCGGTGGAGGGAGCTGCTGCTAAGGCCGGCGGCGGCGGCACTGCTTCTTCCAAGAGCTGTTGCTAAGGCGGCGGCGGTGGAGGGAGCTTCTTCTTCCCAAAAGCTTCTCTTCCATTTTCAGTCTACCGAGAGATCAGGTGACATTTTGTTTCTTGCCAAGAGCTGTTGCATAAACATTTTATTTCTTTATAATGAAAAGTGTTGTCATTGTAATAGTACAAGATGAGTGCGGTTCCAACAGAAAACTTATTAGCGCAAACTGATGAATTTGGGTACCAATGACTTAACTAGTACTCTCATTTTATTTTAAGTAGTAGAATTACATAATTTTTTTATGTAATTTTTTTGTTTCACAGATCTATTAATGCTAACAATACTGATTGGATACCTAAAGAGGGTATGTTATTCGATACTCCAAATGATGCATGGGAATTTTGGAAGACATATGGAGGGAAGATGGGTTTCAGTGTTCGCAAGAACTACACAAATAAAAGCAAGATTGATAAACAAATTACTTCTATAAGATATTTGTGTAGTAAAAACGGTCATCGAAGAAAGGATAAGTGTGATCATTTAACAAAAAAGCCTAGGCCGGATACAAGAACAGATTGTCATTCGCGAATGGGAATTATGTTAAATCGCGAGATTGGCAAATATTATGTGCATGACTTTGTCCCTGAACATAATCATCTTCTTCACGTTCCAGCTTGTTTTCACATGATGCCTTCACAACGAAAAATTTCAAATGTTCAAGCTTGTGAACTTGAGTTAGCAGATGATTCTGGAATTACACAAAAAAATTCATACGAGTTCTTTAGTAGACAAGCTGGTGGGAGGGCAAACCTTGGGTTCACTCAAATAGATCAAAAAAATTATCTCCGAACTAGACGGCAAAACGAATTGTTGTACGGAGAGGTTGGAAGTTTATTGAAGTATTTTCAGACAAAAACATTGGATGATCCATTATTTTATTATGCTATGCAGTTAGATTGTTCTGAGCAAATCACTAACATCTTTTGGGCAGATGCAAGAATGCGCTGTGACTATGCCATCTTCGGTGATGTAATCATTTTTGACACTACATTTTCTACCAATAAGGAATATAGACCATTTGGCTTGTTTGTTGGATTTAACCATCACAGAGGGCTTACAATTTTTGGTGCTGCACTTTTGTATGATAAGACTATTGACTCCTTTACATGGTTATTTGAGACCTTTTTACAAGCACATAGAAATAAAAAACCGATAAGCATATTCACTGATCAAGACAAAGCAATGGCAAAAGCACTAAGTGTGGTTTTCCCAGAGACACGACATGGGCTATGCACTTGGCATCTTATGCAGAATGGAATAAAGCATTTAGGGAACTTGATGAAAGATGGATCTCATTTTTTGAGAGATTTCAAAAAAACAATGTTCGAATATGAAGATGAGATAAAGTTTGAAGATGCTTGGAGATACATGATCTCATTTTATAAAGTTGAAGATAACAATTGGTTACATGAAACCTATAAGTTGAAGGAGAAGTGGGCCAAATGCTATATGAACAAAACAGTTACATTAGGAATGAGAAGTACGCAGCTCAGTGAGAGTTTAAATGGAGATTTAAAAGACTATTTGAAATCAAATTTTAGCTTGAATAGTTTTTTAAGCATTTTGAGAGAGTTGTGAGTGATAAAAGATATAAAGAATTACAGGCTGAGTATCAAGCAAGGGAAAAAATGCCAAGAATAAAGGTGAAAAATTTACCTTTATTGAAGCAAGCAGGGAAAATTTATACTCCATTAATATTTGAGAGATTTCAAGATGAGTGGGAGAAAAGTTTAGGAATTTGTGTAAAACAAAGGAATGAGCTTGGAACAACCCATGAATATTTGGTTGCTTCTTATGATGAAGCGAGCGAGTACAAAGTCATTGGTGACCTCTCCAATCAAACAGTATCATGCAATTGTAAAAAATTCGAGACGTTTGGAATACTTTGTTCTCATGCGTTAAAGGTACTTGATGCAATGGACATAAAACTAATTCCAGAAATATACATCATGAAGAGATGGACCCGAGGTGCAAAAGAAGAGAATCTGGGGTCAACAACTATAGATGTTGAGGTATATTCTATTTTTTTTATATATTTTTCTTCATTAATTATACTTGTGTTATTAAAATTTATTTTATCCTATCTCAGGGGTCTACAAACTTAGATATAACTGAGTGTTATAGGAATCTTTGTCCAAATTTGATTAAAATAGCATCCAAAGCTGCTGAGTTTGAAGAGGGTTATGTTTTCTTAAAGCAAGAAATTACAAAAATAAATAAGCATCTTGAAGATTTAAAAAAGAAGCATTATGATGTTGGTGGCGAGCTGCACACAAGTGAAAATGATAATCAAAGTTTTTTGATGGGAGAGCTTCTTAAAGTAAATGGTCTTAAAAAAAAGATGGTCATAAGGGAGGAAAAAGACGAAAAACTTGGGTAGAGAAGCAACCGAAGAAAAAGAAAAAAAAGACAGATGCACAAGAAAAGCAAAAGGTAATAAGCATGATTATAAATTAACATTTTTTTCTTTATTTGTAATTATTTTGTCATGCCTTGTAGGGTACTTTTGACAACTATTCAAATTCACCACACCTTACACAAGTTTCAAGCAGTGCATTCATAGATGGAGCCTTCAATGACGGGTCATATAGTGGCGCACTTTTTAATAGCGGACTATTCAATAGTGGACCGTTCAATGTCGGAGCATACAATGGTGGAGTGCATAGTGATAACAACAATGGACCATTCAATAGCGGACTATTCAATAGTGGACCGTTCAATGTCGGAGCATACAATGGTGGAGTGCATAGTGATGACCATAGTACAAAGACCTTTGATTTTTTGAAGTTATAATTGAATATGCATGTATGATGCTGGTAAAGACCTTTGTTTTGTTCTGTTCTGTTTTATTTTATCAAGTTCTTGAAGAGAAATATGCTTGATCAAACTTCAGTTCATTAAACTCTAGCATTCAGATGCTCAAACATCCATGTCGGTGGGGATCGGCGGGGAATCTAAGGCTCTCCGGCTCAGATGCTTCCCATTGGATCTCCACCGCCGGCCTTAGCAAAAATAATATTTGTCTGGGTCGCCCCAAATTTATTGGAATTCTGGGATGCAAATGTCCCATTTATTTGTCTCTGAGTTAATTTTTGGAAGGAATTTTTGTCTAATTTTTATCCCAGCGAATAATGTTTGGAATTTATGGCTGATTTTCTTGTAAAATTGTCTCATTATTGTAATTTGTTTTTTCTATAAATAAAATTTTAGCATTGAATTTTTAAATTAGTGGCATAATTTTTAAGGACGATTGATTTTAGTTTCAGATTGCTAAGCATGAAAATCAAGCATCCCTAAACTGTATAAAGAAATACATTTACTAATTCAGGACGTTGGATCGATCCCACCACTGCCGGCCTTAGCAGCTCCCCCTCCACCGCCGGCCTTAGCAGCTCCCCCTCCACCGCCGGCTTTAGCAACGTTCACTGGTAGCGGGAAAATAAAAGTATGGCGGGAGAAGACCTAGGGAATAAAAGCATCCATTAATATACGTTTTGTTTGTTAACGCAGGCGGGAGAAATTAAAGTATGGCGGGAGAAATAAAAGTATGGCGGGAGAAATACATTTACTAATCTAGGCCGTTGGATTGATCCAACGGCCTGGATTATCGGAAATGTACCTCTGCAGTTCTTAAGGAACTGCAGAGGATCCCAATCCCTGGAAATGCTATCAGACTGTTGGCTTTCTACAAGCACAGTATTTTATGTGTGATTGATTAAAAACAGGGTCATATTTCGCACCCTAAAGTGTATTATGTTTGTATTTTTGCACACAATCTCTAATCTAAATATCTCTTTGCACCTCTAAATTTTTCGGTCCGGACTCTGGTTATAGATTCTTGTCCGGAATTTAGGAGATGTTGACACATGACCCCTAAAATTAATAAAAAATCATAGGTTTTTTTTTCAGTTTTCCGTTGATATTTTTTACCCACCCATATTCTGGCAGCTCCCCGTCAGCTTCATATTTTATTCATAAATCGCCGGTGAGGTCTAAAGTCATTTAATACCCGTCATTTCTCTCCCTCTGCATATAATTTCTTATTTTATTCTAAAGTTCACAACAGAGACGAAAAAGAACGAGGATCTTAACCAGCGGCGGACCCACATAGGGCCCAGCGTGGGCGGCCACCCACACTGATTTTTAAAAACATCATTTATCAATAGCAGAATGCGCAATTTATTTATTTGACAGATATAAAATATTCATATATATATCAGGATAAATTTAAGTAAGGAAGTATTTTGGTCAAGTTGGTAGAATTTATGATATCGAACTCTATGATCTTGGGTGCAAGTTCTATGCATATCACATTTTTTATTACCTACATATTTATTTATTATTTTATTTTTCAACACATTTATTTATCATTATATTTTCTACACATTTTTATCATTTATATTTTTTGTATGTTACATTTATTTACTATTTTTTAGATATAATTCAAAGTAGTAATATTTTTATTTTATTTTTTTTGTTAGTTTTCATACACCGCCCACACAGAAAAAAATCTCTGCGTCTGCCACTGATCTTAACTTTTTCTTGGAGGAAGATGGAAGAGGTAATTTTCATTATAATTTGGGATTTTGAGAGTGCTATTATACGCAATTTTTGTTTAACTTTACGTTTCATGAGAAGTCCATTCTGAAGGAGATGAACAAAATAACATCTCAGTTATCTTTATTAACATCTCAGCTTTCATTTTTGACATCTCAGTTTTCTTTATTGGCATTTCAGATTTTATTTCTATTGAATTTGATATATATATATTGACATTTGCTTTTGAATTATAGGTTGCTGTGAAACATAAATATGTGTTTCAAATTGCTCAAAATGAAGAGGAGTCTTACGAAATGTATTGTGAGTACGCTCGTACTATTGGTTTTAGTGTTCGTAAAGAGCATCGTTTGGTTTGATCAGGTACAAATATCGTCAAATAGAGGGAGTTTGCTACACCCGATCTGGAATGAAGCTAGCTCCCAAAGAATGGAATAGCATTGCAAAATATTGTAGATTAGACGCTTGAACAAATTGTCCGACAGTGATTATTTTCAAAGTAGGTAGGGAAGGAAAAATTTGATAGTGGATAAATTTATTAAAGAACACAATCATGTACATGCCGATAACACGGGTCAATATTTTCTTCGATCTCATAGATTTGTTAATAAAGAGAAATGTGTTGTTCTGAAATCCATGACTGAGGCAGGAATCAAAACATTGGTTGCGTATAGTGAAAGTGTGAAGTTGTCTACCTAAATCACCTAGAGGGGGTGAATAGGTGAATTGTGCGTCTATTTGCGGAATAAAAAATTTAAAAGAACTTGCACAAACAATCAAGCA
This sequence comes from Platanthera zijinensis, assembly GCA_039513925.1. NCBI lineage: Eukaryota > Viridiplantae > Streptophyta > Magnoliopsida > Asparagales > Orchidaceae > Platanthera > Platanthera zijinensis. Next base: position 226,244,523 of record CM077081.1, read on the forward strand.
ATCACAGACGACAAAAAGATTTATAGTGGTTCTCCAACCTTTGGTACGTCTACTTTCCCTCACCGATCTAGTAAATCACTAGATCCGGCTACTCCACTATCTCGGATTGAAAACCAATCATACGCCTCGGAACCAAGTTCCTACAATCTCGACCCAAATGGATCTACATTCGGAAGATGAAAACTTCCTACAACTCGGAGATTAATCTCCTACAAACTTTACAAAGAGATTTAAAATACAAACAGAGATTTGTCTCAGATCTGGGGAAAAGTTAACTTTAATTTGGGTCTTCTTCTTGAACTATGCGGCTTTTTCAGAAATTTGTTGAAGAAGACTTGGTAGATCTGATCTGAGAAAACTTTGACCTACTCGATTAAAGAGAAGATAAAGATTCCTTGAACAACAAGCCTTTCTTGATCGAAAACAGATGTGTCGATCTTCACGTTGAGCGGCGACGGCGGCAGCTGAAAGTTCGTTCTTGGAGAGAGACGGCCGATTCAGAATAATAGACAGTGCGGATTTCCGCTTAGGGTTAGTCTTAACGAAAAGACATTATATAGGATTTCCCCTAACAGTTAGAATTGACATTAATGATGACACGTAGACCAATCACGATGTCTCATTTGAAAATCCTGTCGATCTGGACTTAAATAAATTTTTCTGAAAAATTGACAGCAGTTCTCGAGAAGTATGAATAAGTTCTCGAGAACAGGCTGATTTCTCGAGAACTATACGCCCTGAACTTATGTAAGTACTCGAGAACAAAAGGCGTTGAGTCTTCTCGAGAACTAACTAGACTTCTCGAGAACTATTACTCGAAAGCCAAATCGTATACTCGAGAACTATGCTGACTTCTCGAGAACTAGAGACTAAGTTCTCGAGAACTATGATGGACTTCTCGAGAGGGACTTAGAATAATTTTTGCGGCTGTCTCTGACTACTCGAGAAATATAGGTTGGGACTTCTCGAGAACCTAGACTTACCTTCTCGAGAACTACAAGAATGTTTCTCGAGAACTAGTCTCGGCTTCTCGAGAACTAGGTGAACTTCTCGAGTTCTGCTAACTCTACTTCTCGAGAACTATCATAGACTTCTCGAGAAGTGGACTTAGAGATATTTTGGACTTTTGAAAATCTTTCTCTTCAAGAATCCAATCTTCATCCCATGCTCCAAGTGCTTGAATATGAAGTGTATTCCAATTGAGAGGCTACACATGAGTCAACATCTTGGATCACACAGTGATGGATTACACTATATGGTCCTGTGTTCATGACCCACTGTAGACTGACATTGGTCTACACTTAGAAATGATAGTCTGCAAACACACAACTTAAACAAGGATATCAAATATAACTTAATTTATCTTAGTTCAAGGGTGACTTCATGCAAATCTGGGTTATTGTGGATGCAATACCCAACAATCTCCCCCTATTTATAGAAGTCAGAACCTTCTATACTAAGGTGAATTATACCAATAAAGAAAGAACAGTAAATGAAGAAATAGAATTCAAATGCAAGAAAGAAAAATTAAACACACAATTAGCAAAACTAGAAATTGTATATATATAATGTTTTAGATTTCCAATTCAACATTCATTTCATCCATAGTCTCAAGAACAAATATTCACAGAAAATCATTCCTTACTCTGATGTTGTTTGTCATGCTTCTCCTACTGTCTCCTCTGATAGTTATAAGGCTTTGGATAGTACCTAGGGGTTTTGGAGGAGCCTTAGGATTATTCTTGTCATACTCTCTATCATATATCCTTCTTTTAGTCATGGACTTCTCATAAAGATCCCACTCAGAGGAGCTGTAGTGAATATTCCTGTTTTCATTATAGTACATTACTAACTTGAGAGTATCAAGAATCAATGCTTTGGAGGTAGGACTCCAGACTTCAGCAAATTCTTGAGCTTTTATTTTCTCTGAATCTATCTTGGGAACACTTTTGCTAGCAGAGGGGCCTTCCCCATACTTCCTTTTCTTAGAAGTGTGGATTTCAGGAAAATCCTGAGGAATCACATCATCATCCCATACTTGGTCATAAGAAGCAAGAGGAGGATTCTGATCTTCTGGCCTTGGAGATAAACAGGGCATCTGAGGTTGTTGCATCTGAGCTGGCATCTGACTTGACTGTCCTTCAGGAAGAGGGTTCAGATGATGGGGAATGACATTAGGATCAAGCTGAAAATTAGGGAAGAGCTGATTGTGCATCCATACTGAGGTGTCATAGGTATGGAATTTCACAGATTGAATTTGCTCTAAAACATTCTTATTAATTTCACTTATTTTGTCATACCAAGCTGTGTTTGTAGCAGTAGTAAACTTATCCACAAGTTTTTCCACATGTTCTTTCACCAAGCTCTCCCCCTTTCTGAATTCTACACATAGCTTTCATATGGCATCTTCCTTGAAGGTTCCCACTTCTTCACAGATTTCCATAACATGTTCTTGGGCTTTCTTTGCTAACTAGATCTGATTGTTGGCAAGAGTTATAGATTGTTCCATTACCTGACCAACACTAGTAATGGTGTGGTCTATAGCTTTTCCACCAATCTGAAACAGCTCTTTGAGGGAGTCTATATCGTGCTGGATTTCTACATATCCTCTGCTCATCTCTTTTTCTAGAGCAGTGACTTTATCTTGGACCACTTTCAAAGAATCTTCAAAATATTTCCTTTGTTCTGCCAACATGACTTCAATCTTACTGAGAATGTCTGAATTTGTAGGGGTTGCAGCAGCAGTAGCAGGAGTAACAGCAGGAGGGGTAACTAGAGGAGGATGAGGAACTGCCCATGGAGGGATCTCATCAACTAATACAGAACTTTTGGCTCTGATAATATGAGTAAATATATCACTTTCCTTACCAAGTAGAGAAGGGATGGAGAAATAAAGTTTCTTTAGAGAAGCTTCAACTTCCTCTAGTTCAGGCTCATCCTCTCCTGAGAGAATGATGGTCTCTGGTGGAGGTGATTATTTTCTTGGAGAAGGTGAAGGAGTTGCCCTAGGAGTAGGTTTTGGAGAAGGAGAAGGAGCTGGAGAAGGATCCTTTGAAGGTTATTCAGCAGTTTCTGTGTGTAGGGGAGGAAGAGGTTCATCTGAGGTAAGCTCTTTTATCATATTTTTTATATCTGCTGCAGTAGAGTTATTGGTATTCTGAGCTTGCTCATCTGAGAATGTCTCATCTGAAATATCTGCCATTGGGGACCTGGCTGGAGATCTTATTGGGCTTTTGACAGGACTTCTGACTGGAGATGCAGCTGGAGTTCTGACTGGAGATTGAGCTGGAGGAGGAGAGCGGATTCTGTCAACTGGGACAGAGGAAGCAGGATCCCCCTCAGTTGTTGCACCAGGTTGTTCAGCAACTTCATGAGAGGAGGGAGATGGGGTCCTGTCCTCTGAAGTAGGGTGTGCATGCTCTTTAGCAATCTGCTTGGGGTTCTTCAGCTTTAACTCCCACCTTTGAATAGAAGCTAAGGAAATCTTCTTCAAGTGATGAATAGGTGTACCTATGGAAGTCTTGAAGACAACTAGATCAATCTCATGCAACATCAAAGAGATTATCCTAGCAAATTTTGGTTCTCTTATGCTTTCTCTGATCATGTCATTGATCTTCATCCCATAGGGAAATTTCTTCCTACAGACTATGACAGTCATTACATCAAATAGAACATTCGTAATGAATCCAACAGACCCTGTTCTGCTCCATAGGATCTTTCCAATAATATCTACCAAGAGCTTGTTAACATCATTCAAGGCTGTCCTCCTGAGAGAGGTGATATCTACTGGTACTCCACAAAAATGATATGTTCTGTCAGTATCTTCCCTTGTAATTTCATCTTCATCATCTCCAATCGACAATCTTAGAAGTTTTGACACAATGGTCGGGCTTAACTTGATCTTAAATCCCTTTACCTTTGATTTCAGAACAGTATTATTCCTCCTGACTTTGGCATTCTGATAAAATTCTTCTACCTCTGGGAAGAGGATTTTACAGGGTTCTTGGAGAACAAAGTTGAGACCTGCGCTGTCGAGAAGAAGTAGAAGATTCTTGAAGTCATCTGAAAGATCGGCAATCCCGGCCACCACTATCTCACTTCCAACTTCTATCCTGGATTACTGCGTCATTGATTCTGAAGACGGCGACGAACGGAGCGCGAGAGAATGGCGGTGTCGAAGCTCTGAGTCGGTGGAAGACAAAGAGTTTTCGAGAGAATGGAATTTGAAATGTCGGTTGATTTGAGATTTCTAAAGTTTTATATATATACAACTCTAGTTATGATAATTAAGTGTCTAATCAATCTAAGTTAAGCCTTTTAATAAAGCGAAAATAAGTCGGTTTGCGAAAAGAAATGAATAGAATCCGAAAAGAGACGGGGCATTTCTCGAGAGGTAGGGTTAGTTCTCGAGAAGTATAAGCCTTGTTTTCGAGAACTTTCAGTACTTCTTGAGAGACAGATTTTTAGTTCTCGAGAAGTGGACTTGAAGTTTTCGAGAACTAGTTCTATACTTTTCGAGAAGTAATAATAGTTCTCGAGAACTACCTTCCACTTGAGAAATTCCTGACCTTTTTGAAGTGTCCTTGATTCTTGAGCTTTGAGGTGATCCACTTTGGTCTATCCTTCTCTGTTCAACAACCCAAGTTCAGTTTTGAAGAAAATGAACTTGGTCTCGTCCAACGGCTTTGTGAAAATATCTGCAACTTGTCGATCTGTTGGCACGTACTGTAGATCCACATCCCCTTGCTCCACATGCTCCCGGATGAAGTGATATCTGAGCTCGATGTGCTTTGTCCGGTTGTGCGAGACTGGGTTGTTTGCAATTACTATTGCGCTGGAGGAGTCGCAAAACAACGGAATGTCTTTAACCTTTATATTATAATCTTCTAGTTGGTTCTTTAGCCAAAATAATTGTGCACAACAACTGCCGGTATAAATATATTCTGACTCGGTCGTTGAGATTGCGACACAATTTTGCTTTTTACTGCTCCATGAGATAAGTCTTCTTCCAAGGAACTGACACGTTCCGGAAGTGCTTTTTCTATCATCTTTGCTACCTGTAAAGTCTGCATCTGAAAAACCAATTAGTTCGCTGTCATTACTTTTTGGGTACCATAAACAAAGATTCGGTGTACCTTTAAGGTATCTCAAGATCCACTTTATAGCAGCATAGTGAGATTCCTTATAGTTAACTTGGAATCTAGCACAGACACATGTGGAGAACATTGTGTCTGGTCTACTGGCAGTAAGGTAGATCAAGGATCTAACTATGCTTCTGTACTTGGTTTCATCAAAAGGTTTCCCTTTCTCATCCTTATCCAGAGACATAGCTGAGGCCATTGGAGTCCTCATAGAGGTTGTACTCTCCATTCTGAATTTCTTAATCAACTCCTTGGTGAACTTTTTCTGTGAGATGAAAATTCCATCTTCAGATTTTTTCACCTGAAGTCCTAAGAAATACTTCAGCTCTCTCATACTACTCATTTCAAACTTCCCTTGCATAAGTTTAGAGAACTTTTTGCAGAGGTTGTCGTCTGTAGAACCAAAAATAATGTCGTCGACATAGATTTGCACTAGCAAAAACTTGCCTTTAATTTCCCTAAGAAATAATGTCTTATCTATATTTTCCCTTGTGAACTTGTTCTCGAGGAGAAAGGTAAGTAGCGTTTTGTACCAAGCTCGAGGAGCTTGTTTCAAACCGTACAGTGCTTTAGATAATAAATAAACATAGTCAGGAAAGTTAGGATCAACAAAACCTGGGGGCTGTTCCGCGTACACTTCTTCCTGTATGTCACCATTAAGGAAGGCGGATTTCACGTCCATTTGATTGACAGTGAAACCCTTCAGTGTAGTATAAGCAAGGAACAGTCTGATGGCCTCCAGCCTTGCCACTGGAGCGTATGTTTGGTCGAAGTCGATTCCTTCTTCTTGACGGTATCCTTTGGCGACGAGTCTGGACTTATTCTTTATGATTGTCCCATCCTCGTCCAACTTGTTCCGGTATACCCACTTCGTTCTGATGACTTTATTACCTTTGGGTCTAGGAACTAGTTTCCAAACTTTGCATCGCTTGAACTGGTTCAGTTCTTCTTTCATGGCCAAGATCCATGATGCATTTGAGTTTGCTTCCTCAAACTTCTTTAGTTCAACCTGTGAGAGAAAACTTAAATATAAATTCTCGTTAATTGTACCTCGACGAGTTCTGACACCATCCCGGGGATTTCCTATGATCTGGTCCAATGGGTGATCCTTCAGATGTCTGAGCTCTAGATTTCTAGCATCTCGAACTTCTTCACCCACTGGAGTGACTTCATCAACTTGGATGGTTTCTTCATCTTGATCGACTACCTCTCCAATGGGGTTTATAGTAGTGATCTTGATGAACTTTACTTTTTCCCTTTCAGCTGGTTCATCCAAGCTGATTTCTTTCAGTCTTGTACCGGCATCTTCAACAAGCACAGTAGACGATTTGCTTTGCAGCAGACTCATCTCATCAAATACAATATGTACGGATTCCTCTACAACCAGAGTTTTTCTATTGAAAATCTTGTATGCCTTACTATGACTACTATAACCTACAAAAATACCTTCAAAACTTTTCTCACTAAACTTGGTAGTATGATACTTACCATTGTTAAGCACGAAGCATTTACAGCCAAAAATTTTAAAATATGAAACTGTTGGTTTCCTGCTCTTTAGAAGTTTGTAATGTGTCTTATCATGATTCTTATTGATGAGTGCTCGATTTTGCACGTGACATGCAGTATTGACGGCTTCAGCCTCTATGAGTGTTCTATTCCGTCTCTCAGCTACTCCATTTTACTGTGGAGTGCAAGGAGAGGAAAACTCCTAAAAGATACCCAGGCTTTCATAGAATTCGGTCATGGCCCCAGATTTGAACTCTATTCCATTGTCACTTCTGATTTTGACTACGGAACAGTTGTATTCATTCTGGACCTGCCTGACAAAATTAGTAAAGATGTCGAAGGTATCTGACTTGTGTTTCAAAAAGAACACCCACGCAAAGCGCGAGTAGTCATCAACAATAACCAATGTATATTCCTTACCTCCCAAGCTTCTAATTTGCAGTGGACCAAACAAGTCCATATGAAGTAGATGGAGACATCTACTTGAATTTTTGTCAATAATGCTTTTAAAGGTAGCCCTTGTTTGCTTGCCTTTTACGCATGCATGACAAGGTCTATCTTTGATGTACTTGACATTCGGGGCATCACGTACTAAGTTCTTGGAGAATAATTTATTAATAGTTTTAAAATTAATATGTGCTAACCTCTTGTATCATTGGTCACCAAGAGACGCACTATCTTTTGCCAAAAGACACACTGGTGTAGAAGAATCTATACAAATTAAATTTAAACAAAATATATTCCTGCTTCGAATGCCAGATAGAATCGTTTCCATATTGTCAACAGACTTTATCAAGCACTTGTCAGCGTGGAATTCAACTATGTACCCTTTGTCGCATAGTTGGCTTATGCTTATAAAATTATGTTCCAATCCCTCAACATAAGCTATATCCTAAAAGGATACACTACCGTTAGTGATCATACCGTAGCCTTTAGTTATCTCGCGGTCTGAACCTCCAAAGATGACCTTTGGTCCGTTCAACACTGGAGAATAATTTTGAAGTAGGCTTCTTGTCCCGGTCATGTGCCGAGAGAATCTACTGTCCAAATACCAGATTGGCATTTTTGGTGGCCTTTGGACATCTCTGCAATCATAATCAGTTTGCCTTAAGAACCCAAACATGTTTGGGTCCTTGGTCTCATGTTAGAACACTCCCCCTACGAGGATTAGCATCATGAGTGGTCATTCTCATGTTGCCAACTTGAGGAGTTGCAAAATTTCTTGGATTAAACCAACAATCGAAGGCAAAATGACCAATTCTTCCACAGCACCAACAATCGAACCTGTTGTATCTTTTCCTTAGGAACTCCTGCTTTACCTTCTGGTATACTAGTCTAGCAGGGGTAGCATTCTTGGAGGAAGAAGCTTCTTGATGATGGCAATCACATGATTTCTTCTCCATTACAGGCTTTTCTACAATGGTTTTTTACTTTTGGAGCTTTCTTGAAGTTATGACCATGATCATAAGGGCCATAGTCCTGAAGAATGACTTCTTCATAAGGTGCTTTAAAGACACTCTCACCAAAGTTTCTGGGGCGAGTCCATCCTTGGTAACGAGACTTTGGCTCTACATAAGGAGGTCTAGTCAAGTGACCGTAGGACGAGTCAAGATCAAACTTATTCGTTAGAAATATGACTTTCTTAAAAATAGTCTGATCTAGAGGAGCTTTCCCCTTTTCTTCGGTTGAGGCCTTCTTGGCAGCCTTATTCTTTCTCTTAGCCTTATTTCTCCTAGAAGATTTACTAGGAGCTCCTACATGGCCTAGCCCAGCACTCTTGGCCTGAGCAGAGAACTCAGCAATAAGAGGAAGAACTACCTTTGGCTTAGAGAAACCTTCAACAAGTTTCTTTTTGGCTTCTAATAAGTCTTCTAACCCTTTGATGATTTCATCCTTCAGATTAAGGTGCTTGATAGCCTTGTTGAACTCATAAACAGCAGTATCTAAGTATTCTCTGAGTGAGTCCATCTTAACGACTTTCTCTCTCAGAGAGCTTTTTATGCCCTTTAGAGACTTAATCTCTTTTGCCTGAGTTTACACGACCTTTCTACATTTGTCGTACGCCATGATCAACTCCTTATACTGGGCCATGAGTTCAGACTCATCGTCAGAGGAGCTGTCCTCATGATCATGTTCAGAAACTTCAGATTCTAAAAGAGGGGTGTGAGATTTTACCTCTCCAGTGAACTGGGGCTTTTGTTCATCATCTGATTGAGTCATAAGTCCAAAGCAGGCTTCCTCTTCTTCACTTAATTCAGATGAGTCAGAATCACTAAGAGTCTTGCCCTTCTTGGCTATCAGGCTCTTCTCTGTCCTCTTCTTGCTTTACGAGGACTTCTTCTCTTCTTTCCTGCCACCCTCCTTCTTCTTGTGGGGGCAGTCAGCTATGACGTGACCTGGCTTGTTACAACAATAGCAAACTTTGTCAGCCAAAATATGTTTGTTCTGTTTAGAACCTTACCTGTCGTGGTTGCTTTAGCCTTTTCTGTGTCGATCACCGTCATGTCGTGATCTTCTGTGAGAGGAATCCTTGCCCTTCCATTGCTTTTTCTTGTTCAATAATTTCCTGAACTACAGTGAGAGTAAGGAGAACTCTCCTTCAGATAGCTCAGATCTCGAGGTACTTGGTTCTGAGTTTTCTTATTCACTAGCTTCTTGTGTTGGGGCTGGAGAGGTAGCATTTGACTTCCTGGAGGTGTCTGCCTTTAAAGCAACAGACTTCTCTTTGGATGCATACCTGCTCTTCTCTTCTTTAGCTTTCCTCGTGTTGGGTTGAAGCTTATACGACATCAGCTTTCCGAAGAGATTTTGAGGATCTGTCTCAGCTAGCTTTCCAAATTCCCTGATAGCACAGACCTTGTTGTCCCATTCCTTGATTAAGGATCTTAGGAACTTATCATTCAGTTCCCCGTTGGTGAAAACTCGGCCCTATACTCTGAGGCTGTTAATAATCTTGAAAAAGTTATCAAATGTATCTGCAATGGTATCCTTTGGACCTTGCCTTAAGGCTTCGTACTTCTAGTTCAATAGGGATCTTCTATCATCCCTCACTTCTTTTGTACCTTCCATCAGAGTGAAGAGAAACTGCCATATCTCCTTAGCATATTGGCAGTGAATCAGATTCTGCAGCATAGAGTCATCGACTGCACTCGCAATTATATTTTTAGCTTTCTTATCCAGAGAGACAAGTGCAATCTCGTCCTTATCCAGATCCATCAACTTCTTTGGAACCTTCTTGGTTTGATCTATAGTGGAGATGGTCATGGGCACGTAAGGACCTTCTTCAACAATCATGAAGATCCGGGGATCCACTGCTTCCATGAAAAATTTAATTCTCTCTTTCCACATGGGAAAGTTGTTCTTTGTGCACAGGGGAATCTTGGCAAAATCTTTAGCCTTGTCCATTGCTTGAAAATTCTCAAGAGACAACTTAGAGAGGAAATTGATCAAGGTGTTAACCTTTTAATGACCAACCTCCCTCTGATACCAATTGAAAGTGTTAAGTTGTCTACCTAAATCACCTAGAGGGGGGTGAATAGGTGAATTGTGCGTCTATTTGCGGAATAAAAAAATTTAAAAGAACTTGTACAAACAATCAAGCAATCACAGACGACAAGAAGATTTATAGTGGTTCCTCAACCTTGGGTACGTCCACTTTCCCTCACTGATCTAGTAAATCACTAGATCTGGCTACTCCACTATCTCGGATTGAAAACCAATCCTACGCCTCGGAACCAAGTTCCTACAATCTCGATCCAAATGGATCTACACTCGGAAGATGAAAACTTCCTATAACTCGAAGATTAATCTCCTACAAACTTTACAAAGATATTTAAAATACAAACAGAGATTTGTCTCAGATCTGGGAAAAAGTTAACTTTGGGTCTTCTTCTTGAACTATGCAGCTTTTTCAAAAATTTGTTGAAGAAGACTTGGTAGATCTGATCTGAGAAAACTTTGACCTACTCGATCAAGGATAAGATGAAGATTCCTTGAACAGCAAGCCTTTCTTGATCGAAAACAGATGTGTCGATCTTCACATTGAACGGCGGCGGCGGCGGCTGAAAGTTCGTTCTTGGATAGAGACGGCCGATTCAGAATAATAGACAGTACGAATTTCCGCTTAGGGTTAGTCTTAACGAAAAGACATTATATAGGATTTCCCCTAACGGTTAGAATTGACATTAATGATGACACGTGGACCAATCACGATGTCTCATTTGAAAATCCCGTCGATCTGGACTTAAGTAAATTTTTCTGAAAAATTGACAGCAGTTCTCGAGAAGTATGAATAAGTTCTTGAGAACAGGTTGTTTTCTCGAGAACTATATGCCCTGAACTTATGTAAGTACTCGAGAACAAAAGGCATTGAGTCTTCTCGAGAACTAACTAGACTTCTCGAGAACTATTACTCGAAAGCCAAATCGTATTCTCGAGAACTATGCTGACTTCTCGAGAACTAGAGACTAAGTTCTCGAGAACTATGATGGACTTCTCGAGAGGGACTTAGAATGATTTTTGTGGCTGTCTCTGACTACTCAAGAAATATAGGCTGAGACTTCTCGAGAACCTAGACTAACCTTCTCGAGAACTACAAGAATGTTTCTCGAGAACTAGTCTCGGCTTCTCGAGAACTAGGTGAACTTCTCGAGTTCTGCTAACTCTACTTCTCGAGAACTATCATAGACTTCTCGAGAAGTGGACTTAGAGAAATTTTGGACTTTTGAAAATCTTTCTCTTCAAGAATCCAATCTTTATCTCATACTCCAAGTGCTTGAATATGAAGTGTATCCCAATTGAGAGGCTACACATGAGTCAACACCTTGGATCACACAGTGAGGGATTACACTGTATGGTCTTGTGTTCATGATCCACTGTAGACTGACATTGGTCTACACTTAGCAATGATAGTCTACAAACACACAACTTAAACAAAGATATCAAATACAACTTAATTCATATTAGTTCAAGGGTGACTTCATGCAAATCTGGGTAATTGTGGATGCAATACCCAACATATAGTTACCTTGTTGATGACCTTGTGGTTCCCAAAATATAGGTTTTTCCAAAAAAAAAAGATGCCTATAAATTCATAGATAAAGATCGAAGATCAAAAGTAGATGGCGGTGATGCTCTAATCTATTATAGTTTTTGAAGGAACGAGCTACTAATGATAACATGTACTCATACAAAGTACAAGACGGCGATTGCAACTGGTTATCCAATTTTATATGGATGGATGGACAAGGTAAAATTGATTATGAATGTTATGGGGATATTGTAACATTTGATTCAACATATAAGATGAACAAATATAATCTAGCATATGCCTCTTTTGTTGTTGTGATTCACCTTTAACATAATATTGTAGTAGTTATTATTTTTTATCTCAAGAAACTATAGAGTTATTCACTTGAGTATTTGAAATTTTTTTGAAGTTTATCATTGGGAAGAAACCAATTACCATCTTTACGAACGAAGATCAAGTTATGTTTGTCGCTATTGAGAAAGTTCTAACAACTAGCAATCATCGTCTATGTCAATGGCACATTGCAAAGAAAGCTTTGACAAAAATCCCTTCCTTCAATGGTGATGTTACTATACGATCATTATTTTACAAATTTCTTAGTAAATGTGATACTCTGGATGAATTTGAAGTAAAATGGAATGAAATGATATGTCATGGAAATCTATTTGAGAATAGGTTGTTAAATGATTTAAATATTAAGCAGAAATGGGCCATCGATTTCAAAAAAACTATTATTGATCACGGGATTTTGTTTACTGAAAGAAGTGAATCAATGAATAATGTGTAAAATCATCTTCCCAAACCTTTGCCCAAGTCAGGCCGGAGGTGATCTTACTTGGTCAAGACGTCCACCCAGCACTCCTTAAGTGGTATCGACCCACACCATTAAGTGTTAGTTGGTCGTCTTGCTCTGCCTGAATCATAACATTCACATCTCATTATAGAGTATTGCAGAAGCATTAACAGGAAGTCATAACAAATATATATATAACAATATATATTTAAGAGAGTACGCAAAGGTCGCAGCCACTGCTTATACATGAAGCCTGTAGGCTACAAAAGTACTACTACTACCAACTCCTCACACTCTCAATCCTGCTCGCTAGTACTCACGTCTCAAAACTCTAGAGACGATAGTGGTGCCTCTACTCAGGCAATCCTATCACCTGGTGTATCGACCTGTGGTAGCTGGTCATTACGATGCTTTGTCTCTTGTGAATGATTATAAACATAACCGTTAGTCACAGAACTAAGTGAAAACACATCTTCTCCCTGGATCCATATCCTGGGGACAAGCTCACACACCCAACAAAAGTAAATAGCCAAAGCACGAGAGTGTTAGTACAACATTTCATACATAAGCTAGGAGTAACCATTAAAAGAAGGTGCAACATAGTATAACTGGAATAACAGTAACAGTATACATCAGTTATAACAAAAACTCCACTAGTTATTAGCACAACAAATATTCACAACATATATTCACACTGCAGGTATTCAAACCTGCCAACACGCCGCAGGAATTCAAAGTCGCGCACACGCCCTATGTCGACATAGTATAGACCGCTTCATTTTGAGCAGAGTAGCAAGCCCCGCGGGCCTCACAGATGTGGTTGTCAGTTATAGTGGCCTGTCTTGCTATTTCTAGGGGTGGTCGTATTGCACAGCCCAGGCCCTAATGTACAACTCTGTGTACTCTTAGACGTGAGCGACATCCGGCGATTCAGAATTTTGGTCGAACAGTGGAGGAAACACAATAGGGGAAAATATAACGGTCGGTCACCCGTGGTGGTCATCTCCCTATTGCCTTGAGACGTCGAACTCCCCACACCGGTACGAATGGTCTGCGGAAGTGACTGGCCCGCCACGATTTATCGTAAGCAATTTACAAGAAATGCAATTTATCAATAATGTTGACACACACTGGGTCTGCGACGGTCTGCCCTATTATGCTTCAAATAATTCTGGCAAGCAGCACTCGGTTCGACTTCCAACAAGGAGCATGAGAGCTCTTTATTTTGGGCAAATCCTAGAGGAATATCTCAACTCCCAGTCTCCCCAACTAAGGCTCAACCTAATAGAAGACAGTTCGTTAGAGCACGAAATGTGCTTAAAATGATAAATTGTAGGAATAAAAGCTACTCGAAATATAAGCTGCAGAATTGAAATGTTGTAATGAAATAGGACCAGTACGAAACTGGAGTAGTACATAACATAAAGTAAGTACTGAAAGTTGTACTAGTACAAGACTGGAATAGTACTTAAACGAAATGAACTAAACTGAAGGTAAATAAGCAGGACCAGTACGAGACTGAAGGAGTGCTTAAAAAAAGAACTGAATTGAAGGTAAATAAGTAGGACCAATACGAGACTAGAAGGAGTGCCTAAAAAATGAACTGAACTAAAAGTAAATAAACAGGACCGTACGAGACAGAAGTACTGAAAAGAAAGTACTAAACTGAAATAAATAAAGGAACTGGACCAGTGCAAGACTGAAATAAATCATAAAGAAAATGGTTAGTAGTCCAATCACTCCATTAGGAGGCTTCAATTCTATCTCTGTTCACAGGAGGCAAGTTCAGTTCCATCTTCGTTCTTAATTGACATACTCAGTTCCATCTTTATTATCACAAGGTAATTTCAGTTCCATCTCCATTCTCATGAGAAAATTTCAGTTTCATCTCCGTTCTCAGGAGGAAATTTCAGTTCCATTTAAGTTTTTAGCATACTTCTTTGAGTTTCACCCATTATTAAGATCCGATAATAATTCAGTTGCTTCTTTCAAACATTATATAATTGGATCAGGGGGCTTATTATTAGTTACACCTTTATTATTCGTCCGAGAATAAATAACAACTCATTTGCTCGCGTCAGATCGAATACGAGAATCTTGTTAGAGAGCACAATCTTCCTCGAATTTTAACCTCTAAAGTTGTAACATCCCATTTCCAACTAGACCCCTAAGAGTAGTTTTGTCATGACAAAACCCTAGGAAGCCCAAGAAAGGGGTCAAGTGGACCTGGTGGTGTGGATAAGGCCACTATGGTCTGCACTTAGCAGATCTCTAAACCTTGGTTAAAGTGATCATGGGACTTCACCAAGACTCCAGGACCCCACCCATACCCTCATAACCCTAGGTAGGGGTCAATGGGTCACTAAGGACCCATGGAGAGTAGTCAATAGGGCTAAGTTGACCAAAGTCAACTATGACCCTAATTAGGTCAAATTGGCCTACACAAGGGTGAATTGCAGTCCCTTAGCCAAATGGACCCCACCCCTACCCTCATAAGCCTAGTGAGAGGCCAATAGGTCACCAAGGACCCATTGGGACCAATCAAAAGGGCTAGTTTGACCAAAGTCAACCCTTGACCTAAAATGGTCATAATGCCCTAGTTAAGGGCCAAGTGACCTCCAAGGGCCAATCCAACCCCACCTTGACCCTAGGGGAGGTCAATGGGTCACTAAGGACCCATGGAGGGCAGTCAAAGGGGCTAAGTTGACCAAAGTCAACTCTAACCCTAATTAGGTCAATCTAACCTTCTTAAGGGCCAATTGAAGTCTCTTAGCCAAGTGGACCCCACCCATACCTCCATAACCCTAGTGAGAGGTCAATGGGTCACCAAGGACCCATTGGGACCAATCAAAAAGTCTGAGTTGACCAAAGTCAACTCTAACCCTAAAATGGTCAAAGTGCCCTAGTTAAGGGTCAAGTGACCTCCAAGAGCCAATCCAACCCCACCTTGACCCAAGGGGGAGGCCAATGGGTCACCAAAGTCCCATTAGGGGAAACCTCAAAGACCAAATTGATTAAGGTCAACCATAGTCAAGGTTTAGGTCAAGCTAGCCCAAATGGGCTAACTCAAGCTCAAGCCCAATTCACTTGGGCCAACCTTGCTTTGATGGATGAGATGGGCTTGTGGGCTGCCATGGGTTAGTTAGGAGCCAAATTTTCAGGCTTGGTGACTAGGAGAGAGAAAACCATCCATGGAGGAGAGAGAAAGAGGAAGAAAAGAGAGGAAGACTTTGGGCTCATCCTCCCCCTCCCCAACCCCCTTTATTCACTCCTATAGGACAAGGAAGGCAGCCCCAATCCAACCATGCAATCTTTGACTAGATACAGCCATGCCATCTCCCCTATATCCTCAAGCCTCCAAGTTTGAATTTGGCCAAAAATGGCCAAAGTGTTTTCAGCTACCTAACACCTCCCCACTTCCTTTTAAAAGCTTCCCTGGACTCAGAGGAGTAATTCCCACACTTTACCTGAAGGGGCCAAGCACTCTACTGCATAATTGAAGGAGGCCGACCACCACCAGCCACCACCATGCCAATCTGACGTTCAGCCCGGCTACAGCCGCCCACTCAGGTCCTCCTCCATCCCTTCTTGCATGGGTAGATCGTAGACATCATTAGGGCCAAGGTTGGGGCTCAATCGAGCCCAATCTGATTTTGATTTTCATGGTTTTCGGCCGAATTATCCGATTGGTGGAACCGCCGGAACAGTGCTTCCCGGCGACCCAGCCGCCGCCTGGAGATAGCCCCGACCACCACGAAGGTGTCGGCGGCGGTGGCAGGCCGGGGAGGTGGCCGGAGCGCCGGCGGCAGCCACTGGAAGTCGGCCCAGGTAGGATAAATCCTGGCCGTCTGCTGGAGGAAGGAGATGACCAGATCCCGTCCATCACGCGCCAAGATTCGTGCAGGATGATAATCTTAAACTATATGATATGATTTGATTAATTTCATATTCTGTCACAGTAATCCTATTTATTTGATTTAATTATTAAAAATACTTAGAGCTATTTTCAGAAAAAGTGGTTAACATCAAAAATGTAGCCCTATGAGTCTACTTGCAGACAAAATTAGTTTGAACCAACTTGAGTGACTGGTCTGACCAGGGCACTCATTTTGGTGGGGTCTATACAAATGAATAGGCAGTCATTAAAGTAGATGCCCACACTTCATCTTTGGTCCAAATGAGCTGAAATTTTGGCAGGGGGTCACCCTACCCTATACCTAGACCCTGCCCAAAAATGGGAATTTTTGGGAATAAATTTCCTATAGTTTTGTAAAACATTTAATTATGCTAGGGTAAATTAAATTATGGGTCAAATGAAATCCAAATTCACCCAAATTTTGGTGGGATGGATATGGGGTCAATATAGACCTCTGGTTAAAATTTCATTAAGTTTGGAATTGATTTGATTGGGATTCAAGCAAACCCTAGCCTTGCCCTAAGAAGGGTATTTTGGTCCAAAATGTATTTTTGGCTTATGGTGCCCAATTCACCTCAACAGAGGTTCAAATTTGGTACACTGGTTTTGCATAACAATATACACCTCCCAAAGAAAAATTGGGGGCATTGGAGTTGGTTTGGCCCAAGATCCTAGGTCAAACCCTAAGGAAGGGCTTTTGTACCTTGTGAAGGGCATGTGGCCATATCATCTTTTATGGCTATGAAACTTTGTAGGGATGGTATTATAGTTACTTTAATCCTCTGGTGAAAATATTAGGGTATTTTGGAGGGTTTAGGACCCCCAAATCCCTAACCCTAGCTCAGGGCACAAATGTGGTGGGTTAGGAATGGGTTAGCTAAACCATTTAAAATGATATAAAATTTTGGTAGGATGGTCATAAGGATATTAAGAAGCCTTGGTAATTTATTTAGGAATTTTGGAGTATTATTTATGGCATTTCATTTGTAACACAAGAGATTCTTAAATTAAGTAAATAAATTATTATGCAACCTCTAACCCTTGAGAGGTCATGAACTTTTGGCAGAGGATGTTTTGAAGCATATTGAGTTTATATAAATTTTATAAAAATTCTTGGACAAGTATATGAGGTAGTTAGTTCACAAGTCTGTCATTTGATGGAATTATTCACAAATTTATTTAAGCCCATTTACTGATAAATAAATTATGAAAATTTGTCCCAAACCATTTATATGCCATTAGATTCATAATTGAAATTTCTCTGAATTTTTGGAAGCAATATGGTATTTT
Organism: Platanthera zijinensis; assembly: GCA_039513925.1. Taxonomy (NCBI): domain Eukaryota; kingdom Viridiplantae; phylum Streptophyta; class Magnoliopsida; order Asparagales; family Orchidaceae; genus Platanthera; species Platanthera zijinensis. The sequence goes on from CM077081.1 coordinate 226,262,198, forward strand.
ATATTTCTTAAATGAATTTCCAAGGATTTAAATGAATTATTGATTTAAGGATAAAGCCTTACTGAAAAGAATTATATATTTTGGAAGATAAGTTATATCACTATTTTGAGTAACATATAAAATTTGTAGAATGATACCTTGAATGAAAATAGTACTTCATGTTCATTATTGGAAATTTTAGACATCTGAATAATTAAATAAATTATCAAATAAGTAAGGAAAATTTTGGAACTCTGGACTTAGGATTTAAAGGTCATAATGGACATCCATTAATTATTATAGGGGTTCTGGATGATTATTTGATATACTTCCCATTTTACATGAAGTTTGGCTTGGTGGTCTGCATTTAGCAATTTTGGAAAATTGTTTATATAATTCATTTGCAGTTTATCACTCCTTAATTCACTTATGATATTTATCCCAGAGCACTTATATGCCTTTGTTATCATGTTGGAAGTTTACTTGAAATTTTAGGAGTAATATTACCCTATTTATTTATTTTAACGAGATACTGTGGGATAATTTAAAAATAGAATTAGTGGCCAAAACCTTGCTGAAAAATCAAGAGATCTTGGATAATAGGTTAATTGTTTATATTGAGTATAACATAAATCTGGGGAGACTCTATCTTGTCAAAATTTGGTACCTTCAGTTCAATCTTGGAGACTTTGGCCACTATAAATATTTAATAAATTCCTAAATAAATAGGAAAATTGTAAAACTCTGGATTTGGGCAATAAAGGTCATAATGGACCTCCATAAATTATTATAGGAGTATCGAATGATTATTTGACATACTTCTCTTTTTACTTAACATTAAACCTTGATGGTCTGCATATAGTAATTCTTCAGAAACAATCTGGAGTGCAAGTTAGGTTCATAAGTCAAAAATTGGTGGAATGAGTTCATCACTCAGGGTGGGGTGAGATAGGAATGAGTTTGAATAAATGATGAGTGATGTTTGGGATCGACGAAAGATCGTCTCCCCCCATAAGGTGGAAGGTCAATTCACCTTAGGTCTAGTTATTATAATCTGGAAATGGAATGGGTAAAACCTAAGTCGTAGGCATAGGAGTAGATAGTAAACTTAGAATTTCACTCTCTCACACCCCAGTGTCCCGGGAGTTAGTATGGGTTACTTGGGCAATAAGCCCGGTAGTTATTGGGTATGGTAGTCTGGCGAGCTTTGGCTCGGTTGTAGATTATGATGGACTGGATTGTCCGGTGAGCTTCGGCTCGGTTGGTTGGTTGACTCATAACTATTGCATGTGCATAAAAGGTTTAAGGTGGTGGGTCTTCGATATTGGGGAGTTCGATGCACCGACACCAATATCGTTGGCTCGGCAAGTGTGGCGAACACTTCGCCAACAGAAGTCCGGTGCGCTAGCCGGCAAGAGTACGCAGGCGTCCGCTTAAGTGCACCAAGCGTTGAGGCGTACGATAGGTCTGACTGGTAGTGCTTTACTGGTTTAGAGGTGGGCGAGGCCCAACCCACCGCTTCCGTCTGCCACTACGGAGGTATCCTGGGAGGTAACGGCTCCGAAAGGGGGAACTAAAGGTCTGTGTACACAGAGTCGAGTGGGTGAGTTGCACTTGTCTGTTCACATCATAGCATACTTGCATTTCATAGCATCGTCATTGCATATAACCTGACACCTAATGTATAAGCGGTATGGGACGCTCTATACATTAGGCCTTGCAAAACGACCCCTTGGCCTATAAGTTCGTGTGAGCGTGCTTATAAGTCAAGGTTCTCTTTAAATATTATAAGCCTGCTAATAGAAACGACACCCTATCGTATAAATTGGTATGGGACTTTTTATACGATAGGAGCCCTGCAAAAGATCCCTTAGCTTATGTGTACCCACATAAGTTAAGGTTACTTATTTAAATTTTGTATCACACTTAACATTGTTAGTTTAATTCCGCTGCCATCTGGAATTTGACTATTCTCCACCTTCATGTCCTTCCCTTTCCTTCTCCCCGCTCGGTGCTTAGGAGCCATGGGGGAAGGGGTGGGGGACGATAGGACTTAGTCTTTTAGACTAACGGTTTTCGAACCACATCATCTAGGGGACCACGGAGCCCAGCATGGAGGAGCAGCCCCGGAGGTCGGCACGCTTGGAGATCGGACAGTCTAGCACTGGAGTCCAGACAGCAGGGACAGTGAGTCCCGAACTATAGTAGTTGTATTAGTTGCTTCCGCGATGAGAGAATTGTAGTGAGGACTTGATGTACCGGGCATAAGCCCGAGATTTTATTATATGTACTATCTGTGGACACTCCCTTTGTGGAGTTTATTTCTATATATGTGATTTCTGTGGACTTGCATCTCTTCTTATGCTACAGTTATGATCGAAATTGGCCGGCAGAGTCGGCGTCTTGTAGTGACGACCTTCCCGAGTGCGAAGGTATCACCGCAAGGCGGCGACTCTGGGCCTAAGACCCCGGTGTCGAAAAAGAAAAAAAAATGGGGGTCTTACAAGTGGTATCAGAGCCGAAACCTCGATCAGACAAGTAGCAGTCCACTAACCCTGGGACACCCCCGCTCAAGTTTAGTTTGGGGACAAACTAAGCAGCGGAAGCAGTGGTGGGCCCATATGGGAAATCACATGAAAATTGTCCACTTTTAGTTAAATCTGTAAGACTTCTTATAATTGTCTTCTATTACGCAGCCCCCAGCGCAGCCAACACCACAAGGCGGAGTTCAGCAGACTCCAACTGTTGCTCCACCTCCCCCGGTCCCCACTCCATTCTTACACTCGGAGATGGGTCAAACGCTGACGACCATTCTAGATGCTTTCAGGGCTTAGCAGGTTCCGGCTCTGCAGCCGAACCCGCGGGCCAATTGGCTGAGCATTTTTCGAGGACTCTCTCCTCCATCTTACTTGGGGACAGAATCCGCTGTACGGACAGAGGAGTGGCTAGATATTATGTACGAAATGCTGACTGGGATACGATGTCCCTGGGAGGAGAGGGTGGCCTTGGTTGTCTCCTGCCTGGAGTCCCATGCTAAGAGGTGGTGGAAGACGCTGCTGGATACAAGATTTGTTGATAGGGAGGTTGCGGAAGTTACCTGGGAAGAGTTCAGGACCGCGCTGCTGGAGCATTTTGTTCCACAGTCGGCCAGGGATGAGTTGGAGGAGCGGTTCTTACAGCTAAAGCAAGGCACCCGGACAGTGGTAGAGTACCATCGGGAGTTCGACCATTTGGCTCGATATGCAGATTCTTACCAGCTGGACGAAGCGGGATACATCAAGAGATTCTATAAGGGCCTACGGGAGGACTTGAGGGAGGCTTTGTTGTTTGTATCCGACGGGCCTATCTCCCGGATCTTGGAAATGGCAAAGAGGATCGAGGCCGACTGGCACACCACTCGGGGCCGGAAGCGGCAAGCGAAGGATCAGGGCCGGAGAGCCAGAAATGATCAGCGGCAAGGTGCTGTACCAGGTGGGAGAAGGACAGAGGACCAGCCTCGTCAGGAAGTGAGGCAGGAGCCGAGGGAGCAGGTGATATTGGCCCCTCAGCCTCTTCAGATGAGGGAGGCACCAAGACCCGGGGGCATGGCATTTCCCCCACCAGAGTGCTACAACTGCCATAAAATAGGGCATATTCGGAGAAACTGCCCCATGAGGGAAGCACCTCTACCAGCACCACAGGTTGCCCCGCATGCCCAGCAGTTTGGAGGACGAGGACGTGGTCGAGGACGTGGTTTCCAGGGTGCAGATCGTAGGCAGCAGAGGGAGCAAATTTATGCACTAGATCTGGCTCAGCCCCGAAACCCGGAGCAAGTAATCACTGGTACGTCTGAAAATTCTGGTTTAAGTTATTTCTCATGAACTTAAATTTTATATAGAAGTGACAATCTAGGAAAGAAAACCATGGCTAGAATTCTGAGACATTTAATTTTTCCCAAAACCCCAGGAATAGTTTTCATCAGCGGCAAACCCGCTTATACGCTATTTGATACGGGTGCTTCGCACTCATTTGTATCGGAGGCCTTCATAGAAGGATTGGAAGGCGTGGAACGATTCACGGGTCTGATGGTGAGGATACGACTACCCGACGGATCGGAGTTGTTCACCTCTGCCCACTGCAACATGGAGGCAGAGATCGGCGGAAGGATATTTGAAGCTCCAGCGACGATCATAAAGATACCAATCTTTGATTTGATCCTAGGGATGACGTGGTTGAACTGGAATCATGCTCAAATTGACTGCACGTCCAAAAGAGTTACCGTAAGACATGGGGATTCATACCTCGTCATTGAAGGTATAAAATCTATTCCCCCTCTCATACTGTCGTCTGTACAAGCCGTCAAGGCTCACTTACAGGGGGAAGAAGTGTATGAAGTAATATTTGAGATGACTGAGATCAAGGTCTCCACCTCGGATATTCCAGTGGTGCGAGATTTTGCTGACGTATTCCCAGAGAAACTGCCTGGGCTACCCCCGCACCGGGAGCAGGATTTCCGGATACAGCTGGTGCCAGGGGCTAAGCCGGCAGCTAGGGCCCCTTACCGGATGGCCCCGAAGGAATTGACAGAGTTTTGAAGCCAACTCCAAGAACTGGTGGAGGCTGGATTTGTCTGACCAAGCTCTTCGCCTTGGGGAGCCCCGGTCTTATTCGTTAAAAAGAAGGACGGAACTCTGAGACTGTGCATCGACTACCGAGCACTAAACCGATTGACAGTGCGAAATACATATCCGTTGCCAAGGATAGATGAGCTGTTTGACCAGCTAGAAGGTGCGCATTTCTTTTCCAAATTAGATTTGAGGTCTGGTTACTACCAGCTAAGGATCCAGGAGGAAGACATTCCGAAGACTGCTTTCAGTAGCCGATATGGGCTATATGAATTTACAGTGATGCCCTTCGGGCTCACAAATGCGCCATCAGCATTTATGAGCCTTATGAATCAGGTGTTCGAAGAATATTTAGATGTGTTTGTCATCGTGTTTATCGATGACATCCTCATTTACTCAAGGACAGAGGAGGAGCACACACGGCATCTGACGCTGACCCTGGAGAGACTACGGGAGCACAAGCTTTATGCAAAGATCAGCAAATGCCAGTTTTGGTTGAAGGAGGTGGCCTTCCTAGGCCATATCATCAGTGGTGCTGGGTTGGCAGTGGACCCGGCCAAGATCCAAGCGGTTCGGGACTGGCCACAATTGAAGACGGCCACAGATGTACGAAGTTTCCTAGGACTTGCCGGTTACTACCGAAAATTTGTAGAGGGATTCTCTCGTATTGCCCTCCCACTCACATCTCTGACAAGGAAGGAGGTGCCCTTTATCTGGACCCCACGATGTGAAGAGGCTTTTCAAGAGCTAAAGGGGCGACTCACTTCGGCCCCAATACTTGCCCTTCCTTCAGGGAAAGAAGGATTCCAGGTTTACACTGATGCCTCCTACCAGGGCATGGGGGCAGTACTTATGCAGAATGGCCATGTGATAGCTTATGCTTCTCGGCAACTAAAGAAGCACGAGCAAAACTACCCAGTTCATGACTTAGAGATGGGAGCGGTCATTTTTGCACTAAAAGTCTGGCGTCACTATCTGTACGGCGTCCACTGCGACATATACTCCGATCATAAAAATCTGAAATATGTGGACACACAGAAGGAGCTAAACATTAGACAGAGACGATGGGTGGAATTTTTAGCAGACTACCAGTATGAGATGCACTACCACCCTGGAAAGGCGAATGTGGTAGCAGATGCATTAAGCCGAAAGACCGCAAACGCTAGAGTAGGAACACCGTTGATGGCCTTGGAGTTAATACAGATGTTTGATAAGATGCAAGTATCCCTGGTATCTGAGGATCACCCTGAGTTATACCGAGAATATCTGTCATCATTAATCGCCACGGATGACATACGAGAACGGGTCAGGGATGGACAGAGGCAGGATACTCAGCTAGAGCCGATATTCCGGTCCTTAGAAGCAGGCACTGTGGGAGATTACACACTGAGGGACGATCTAGTATGCTTCAGAGGACGGGTCTACATACCAGAGGGAGGCCAGATCCGGGAGGACATCATGATGGAGGCTCATTGCAGTCGATATTCGGTACACCCGGGGATCACGAAGATGACTGCAGATCTGAAGAAGACTATGTTCTGGCCCGGCATGAAGAAGGATATCACCTACTTCGTGACCCGTTGCAAGGCGTGCCAATTAGTAAAAGCGGAGTGCAAAAACCTCGCAGGGTTATTGCAGTCACTCCCAGTACCAGAGTGGAAGTTTAATGATATCGCCATGGATTTTATACATGGACTTCCTCGATCCAGGACAGGGAACGATTCAATATGGGTGATCATCGACCGACTAACGAAGGTGGCGAGGTTTATTCCAATCAGGAAGGATGACTCGGTGGGAGTGTTAGTCCGGAAATTTGTGGAGTAGTTCGTCCGCTACCATGGTGTACCCAAGTCGATTGTGTCAGACCGGGATGGACGATTTACATCCAGGGAGTGGAGGTCAGTGCAAACTTACTTAGGCACTCGACTAACCTTTAGTACGGCTTTTCATCCCCAGACAGATGGACAGACAGAACGGACCAATCGGACTTTGGAGGATTTACTATGACTCTGCGTATTAGATCGCGGTGAACCATGGGAGAAGTTATTACCACTGATCGAGTTCTCGTATAATAACAGCTACCAGTCCAGTATTAAAATGGCTCCTTATGAGGCGTTGTATGGACGAAAGTGCAGGACTCCACTGTCATGGATACAGGACGAGGACCCTAAGGCATTGGATTCGGAATTTGTTGAGGACACCGAGGCTCAGGTGAGATTGATACGAGACAGGATGCTAGAAGCACAAAGCCGGCAGGCTAAGTATTACGACGCTCGGCACCATCAGGTGGAATTTCAGATAGGAGATCAGGTGTTCTTAAAGATCCGACCCATGCATGGAGTTACTCGGGTACGCGGACAGAGGAAGAAGCTCAGCCCAAGGTACATGGGGCCTTATAGGATCCAGGAGCGGATCGGTCCCTTGGCATACAGGCTGGAACTGCCACCGGAGCTGGCGAGTCTGCACGACGTGTTCCATATATCCTCTCTTAGGAGAGCTCTACTACGTCCAGAGCAGCAAGTTACAACCACAGATGGACCGATAGCATCTGATCGGTCAGTTCACCTAGAACCGGTCCGGATTGACGACAAGGGGGTACGAGTTTTACGCCACAAGAAGGTTCCGTTAGTCAAGGTCCTGTGGAGAAATCACGGAAGAGAGGAGCACACATGGGAGCCCCAGGACTTGATGTGACAAAGATACCCGGAACTCTTCAGTCAGGTATCCCTCAAACCCACGCAAGATGTTCAATTTACTTTCCTATTTTAAGTAGAACTGAAATTTCAAGGATATGGGCTAATCTTTTGTTTATTGGGGTCTAGACTTTGCCAATTGGGCAAGTTGGTTTTAAAAATTGACAAACACTTTTGAACCTCACATAATAAACATGGTGTCGTGACGTAAAACTTTCAACTCTCATGGGATGTTACAAGTTTTTCGCTCCCTGACAGGAGTCCCCGTAGGCTTAACCTTGATTTCGGGGACGAAATCTTTGTTTTGTTTATTGGGATTTGTAACATCCCATTTCCAACTAGACCCCTAAGAGTAGTTTTGTCATGACAAAACCCTAGGAAGCCCAAGAAAGGGGTCAAGTGGACCTGGTGGTGTGGATAAGGCCACTATGGTCTGCACTTAGCAGATCTCTAAACCTTGGTTAAAGTGATCATGGGACTTCACCAAGACTCCAGGACCCCACTCATACCCTCATAACCCTAGGTAGGGGTCAATGGGTCACTAAGGACCCATGGAGAGTAGTCAATAGGGCTAAGTTGACCAAAGTCAACTATGACCCTAATTAGGTCAAATTGGCCTACACAAGGGTGAATTGCAGTCCCTTAGCCAAATGGACCCCACCCCTACCCTCATAAGCCTAGTGAGAGGCCAATAGGTCACCAAGGACCCATTGGGACCAATCAAAAGGGCTAGTTTGACCAAAGTCAACCCTTGACCTAAAATGGTCATAATGCCCTAGTTAAGGGCCAAGTGACCTCCAAGGGCCAATCCAACACCACATTGACCCTAGGGGAGGTCAATGGGTCACTAAGGACCCACGGAGGGCAGTCAAAGGGGCTAAGTTGACCAAAGTCAACTCTAACCCTAATTAGGTCAATCTAACCTTCTTAAGAGCCAATTGAAGTCTCTTAGCCAAGTGGACCCCACCCATACCTCCATAACCCTAGTGAGAGGTCAATGGGTCACCAAGGACCCATTGGGACCAATCAAAAAGGCTGAGTTGACCAAAGTCAACTCTAACCCTAAAATGGTCAAAGTGCCCTAGTTAAGGGTCAAGTGACCTCCAAGAGCCAATCCAACCCCACCTTGACCCAAGGGGGAGGCCAATGGGTCACCAAAGTCCCATTAGGGGAAACCTCAAAGACCAAATTGATTAAGGTCAACCATAGTCAAGGTTTAGGTCAAGCTAGCCCAAATGGGCTAACTCAAGCTCAAGCCCAATTCACTTGGGCCAACCTTGCTTTGATGGATGAGATGGGCTTGTGGGCTGCCATGGGTTAGTTAGGAGCCAAATTTTTAGGCTTGGTGACTAGGAGAGAGAAAACCATCCATGGAGGAGAGAGAAAGAGAAGGAAGAAAAGAGAGGAAGACTTTGGGCTCATCCTCCCCCTCCCCAACCCCCTTTATTCACTCCTATAGGACAAGGAAGGCAGCCCCAATCCAACCATGCAATCTTTGACTGGATACAGCCATGCCATCTCCCCTATATCCTCAAGCCGCCAAGTTTGAATTTGGCCAAAAATGGCCAAAGTGTTTTCAGCTACCTAACACCTCCCCACTTCCTTTTAAAAGCTTCCCTGGACTCAGAGGAGTAATTCCCACACTTTACCTGAAGGGGCCAAGCACTCTACTGCATAATTGAAGGAGGCCGACCACCACCAGCCACCACCATGCCAATCCGACGTTCAGCCCGGCTACAGCCGCCCACTCAGGTCCTCCTCCATCCCTTCTTGCATGGGTAGATCGTAGACATCATTAGGGCCAAGGTTGGGGCTCAATCGAGCCCAATCTGATTTTGATTTTCATGGTTTTCAGCCGAATTATCCGATTGGTGGAACCGCCGGAACAGTGCTTCCCAGCGACCCAGCCGCCGCCTGGAGATAGCCCCGACCACCACGAAGGTGTCGGCGGCGGTGGCAGGCCGGGGAGGTGGCCGGAGCGCCGGCGGCAGCCACTGGAAGTCGGCCCAGGTAGGATAAATCCTGGCCGTCTGCTGGAGGAAGGAGATGACCAGATCCCGTCCATCACGCGCCAAGATTCGTGCAGGATGATAATCTTAAACTATATGATATGATTTGATTAATTTCATATTCTGTCACAGTAATCCTATTTATTTGATTTAATTATTAAAAATACTTAGAGCTATTTTCAGATAAAGTGGTTAACATCAAAAATGTAGCCCTATGAGCCTACTTGCAGACAAAATTGGTTTGAACCAACTTGGGTGACTGGTCTGACCAGGGCACTCATTTTGGTGGGGTCTATACAAATGAATAGGCAGTCATTAAAGTAGATGCCCACACTTCATCTTTGGTCCAAATGAGCTGAAATTTTGGCAGGGGGTCACCCTACCCTATACCTAGACCCTGCCCAAAAATGGGAATTTTTGGGAATAATTTTCCTATAGTTTTGTAAAACATTTAATTATGCTAGGGTAAATTAAATTATGGGTCAAATGAAATCCAAATTCACCCAAATTTTGGTGGGATGGATATGAGGTCAATATAGACCTCTGGTTAGAATTTCATTAAGTTTGGAATTGATTTGATTGGGATTCAAGCAAACCCTAGCCTTGCCCTAAGAAGGGTATTTTGGTCCAAAATGTATTTTTGGCTTATGGTGCCCAATTCACCTCAACAGAGGTTCAAATTTGGTACACTGGTTTTGCATGACAATATACACCTCCCAAAGAAAAATTGGGGGCATTGGAGTTGGTTTGGCCCAAGATCCTAGGTCAAACCCTAAGGAAGGGCTTTTATACCTTGTGAAGGGCGTGTGGCCATATCACCTTGTATGGCTATGAAACTTTGTAGGGATGGTATTATAGTTACTTTAATCCTCTGGTGAAAATATTAGGGTATTTTGGAGGGTTTAGGACCCTCAAATCCCTAACCATAACTCAGGGCACAAATGTGGTGGGTTAGGAATGGGTTAGCTAAACCCTTTAAAATGATATAAAATTTTGGTAGGATGGTCATAAGGATATTAAGAAGCCTTGGTAATTTATTTAGGAATTTTGGAGTATTATTTATGGCATTTCATTTGTAACACAAGAGATTCTTAAATTAAGTAAATAAATTATTATGCTACCTCTAACCCTTGAGAGGTCATGAACTTTTGGCAGAGGATGTTTTGAAGCATAATGAGTTTATATAAATTTTATAAAAATTCTTGGACAAGTATATGAGGTAGTTAGTTCACAAGCCTGTCATTTGATGGAATTATTCACAAATTTATTTAAGCCCATTTACTGATAAATAAATTATGAAAATTTCTCCCAAACCATTTATATGCCATTAGATTCATAATTGAAATTTCTCTGAATTTTTGGAAGCAATATGGTATTTTATATTTCTTAAATGAATTTCCAAGGATTTAAATGAATTATTGATTTAAGGATAAATCCTTACCGAAAAGAATTATATATTTTGGAAGATAAGTTATATCACTATTTTGAGTAACATATAAAATTTGTAGAATGATACCTTGAATGAAAATAGTACTTCATGTTCATTATTGGAAATTTTAGACATCTGAATAATTAAATAAATTATCAAATAAGTAAGGAAAATTTTGGAACTCTGGACTTAGGATTTAAAGGTCATAATGGACCTCAATTAATTATTATAGGGGTTCTGGATGATTATTTGATATACTTCCCATTTTACATGAAGTTTGGCTTGGTGGTCTGCATTTAGCAATTTTGGAAAATTGTTTATATAATTCATTTGCAGTTTATCACTCCTTAATTCACTTATGATATTTATCCCAGAGCACTTATATGCCTTTGTTATCATGTTGGAAGTTTACTTGAAATTTTAGGAGTAATATTACCCTATTTATTTATTTTAACGAGATACTGTGGGATAATTTAAAAATAGAATTAGTGGCCAAAACCTTGCTGAAAAATCAAGAGATCTTGGATAATAGGTTAATTGTTTATATTGAGTATAGCATAAATCTGGGGAGACTCTATCTTGTCAAAATTTGGTACCTTCAGTTCAATCTTGGAGACTTTGGCCACTATAAATATTTAATAAATTCCTAAATAAATAGGAAAATTGTAAAACTCTGGATTTGGGCAATAAAGGTCATAATGGACCTCCATAAATTATTATAGGAGTATCGAATGATTATTTGACATACTTCTCTTTTTACTTAACATTAAACCTTGATGGTCTGCATATAGTAATTCTTCAGAAACAATCTGGAGTGCAAGTTAGGTTCATAAGTCAAAAATTGGTGGAATGAGTTCATCACTCAGGGTGGGGTGAGATAGGAATGAGTTTGACTAAATGATGAGTGATGTTTGGGATCGACGAAAGATCGTCTCCCCCCATAAGGTGGAAGGTCAATTCACCTTAGGTCTAGTTATTATAATCTGGAAATGGAATGGGTAAAACCTAAGTCGTAGGCATAGGAGTCGATAGTAAACTTAGGATTTCACACTCTCACACCCCAGTGTCCCGGGAGTTAGTATGGGTTACTTGGGCAATAAGCCCGGTAGTTATTGGGTATGGTAGTCTGGCGAGCTTTGGCTCGGTTGTAGATTATGATGGACTGGATTGTCCGGTGAGCTTCGGCTTGGTTGGTTGGTTGACTCATAACTATTGCATGTGCATAAAAGGTTTAAGGTGGTGGGTCTTCGATATTGGGGAGTTCGATGCACCGACACCAATATCGTTGGCTCGGCAAGTGTGGCGAACACTTCGCCAACAGAAGTCCGGTGCGCTAGCCGGCAAGAGTATGCAGGCGTCCGCTTAAGTGCACCAAGCGTTGAGGCGTACGATAGGTCTGACTGGTAGTGCTTTACTGGTTTAGAGGTGGGCGAGGCCCAACCCACCGCTTCCGTCTGCCACTACGGAGGTATCCTGGGAGGTAACGACTCCGAAAGGGGGAACTAAAGGTCTGTGTACACAGAGTCGAGTGGGTGAGTTGCACTTGTCTGTTCACATCATAGCATACTTGCATTTCATAGCATCGTCATTGCATATAACCTGACACCTAATGTATAAGCGGTATGGGACGCTCTATACATTAGGCCTTGCAAAACGACCCCTTGGCCTATAAGTTCGTGTGAACGTGCTTATAAGTCAAGGTTCTCTTTAAATATTATAAGCCTGCTAATAGAAACGACACCCTATCGTATAAATCGGTATGGGACTTTTTATACGATAGGAGCCCTGCAAAAGATCCCTTAGCTTATGTGTACCCACATAAGTTAAGGTTACTTATTTAAATTTTGTATCACACTTAACATTGTTAGTTTAATTCCGCTGCCATCTAGAATTTGACTATTCTCCACCTTCATGTCCTTCCCTTTCCTTCTCCCCGCTCGGTGCTTAGGAGCCATGGGGGAAGGGGTGGGGGACGATAGGACTTAGTCTTTTAGACTAACGGTTTTCGAACCACATCATCTAGGGGACCACGGAGCCCAGCATGGAGGAGCAGCCCCGGAGGTCGGCACGCTTGGAGATCGGACAGTCTAGCACTGGAGTCCAGACAGCAGGGACAGTGAGTCCCGAACTATAGTAGTTGTATTAGTTGCTTCCGCGATGAGAGAATTGTAGTGAGGACTTGATGTACCGGGCATAAGCCCGAGATTTTATTATATGTACTATCTGTGGACACTCCCTTTGTGGAGTTTATTTCTATATATGTGATTTCTGTGAACTTGCATCTCTTCTTATGCTACAGTTATGATCGAAATTGGCCGGCAGAGTCGGCGTCTTGTAGTGACGACCTTCCCGAGTGCGAAGGTATCACCGCAAGGCGGGGACTCTGGGCCTAAGACCCCGGTGTCGAAAAAGAAAAAAAAATGGGGGTCTTACAAAAGTCGTTTTGGACATATGAGGTAAATTCTTTCCCCGAAATGAGGTTGGGGATTATTTTACTCGAAGCTCATATTTTCATTTTTTGAGTCTACCCAAAATGGCCGAGAGTTATTTTAAAATGAGGCACTCTGTTGTTTTACAAAATCCTCGAAACACTTAGAGCTGGAAATATTGTCTTGATAACTCTTGTTGATTAATTAATTGAACTTAATATTCAATATAGAAAGTGGGCACGCGCTTTTGTTTTTATTTTCGAAGAATTTGAGCGTATCAATTTCCGAGGGCGGTCCTAGGCTCCAAGAAATCGAAAAATCTTTAATTTTTACCCCAAGGTTCCCAAATTTTAATACAACTTTTAAGAGGGCCTAAAAAGAGTCTAGTAAATTTTTCAAAATTTTCCGAGCAATTTTGGGTCTCTAAATTGGCCAAATAATTCTTATTTAGGATTTTTAAAATACCAAATAAACTCTTAAAATTTCTAAAATTTTGATGGAGATAGCCCTCATTAAGGGGAACAACTTTGATGTTCAAAACTTTTCCCTAAAAGCCTAGATTTTTCTTAAAATAATTCTAAAGCTTCTGATTTAATTTTGGTCTGCAATTAGCCAAATAAGCCTTAATCTTGTGGCTGAGATCAAGCCAGACAGAGGATTCTAACAACTTGCCCCCATAGTAGATCAGGCACGGATCCACTACGGGGGGCACTGATGCTGAGGCAGGGGCAAGATTTAAGATGATCACAGCCGTCTGATCTCCTGGTGGAGATCAGATGCGGGGATCTAATCTTAGCGGCAGAAGCTCACGGGCTTTTATCGCCGCCACCCAGTGGCTGTCAGGCTACTACACTGCCCCCGGTCAATTTGTCGGGGCTCGGCGATCCACGGGGCGGTGGTCTGATGGCCCAGCATAGTCGGCCACCGCCGGAATTAACTAACCCGAGAGCGGGGTGAAACGACTTGCTCTGCTTCCGACAATGCGGCACTGCCCCGCCACTCTGATGGCTCCCAGGCCACATCATCACCCCTGTTTGATATGTGGGGGTTGTGCTTCCCTCTGGCAGTGGTCCGGCGGCTTGGCGCTGCTGGCCTCCGCCGTAGAAACAGAAACAGAGCATTTTATGCTCTATCGGGTACCATCGGAGTGGCAAATTCCGGCGGCACCACGACCATTATCCATTGGGGGTAGACTTCCCTAGTGGTATAACACCCTCCCAGTGCCACTACCGGCGATGGGCATAGTTTTCCACCCACGACCACCACCGGACCTAGAGTAAGGCTTAGGTGGCCCAGAATGCGCTCCGGCCGCCGGGAGGTACATGCAACACGTCGGGGGAGTGGGGAAGGAGGAGGGAAAGGATTTCCATCTGGAGTTGGGGGTCTCGGGACGAGCTTGACTGAGATGCCATGGAAGGTGGCGGATGAAGGAGATGGCGGGGTTTTGGGTCTGGGTTTTCCGGCAACCCAGGGTTCTGGTAGGGGGCTTTAGAATCGTCTGAGCTAGTATTTGGAAGAGTTGAGGGATGGGGGCCCTTACATAGTTGGGGGAGGGGGCCTCCTCTCCTCTCCCGGCGATGTGGATTATTCCCTCCTTCCAGCTATCCAAGGACAGTTGGATGCTGGAGAATTTCCAATATGTGGAAAAATCCCTAATGGGTTTAGGCTTGGGTTCATGGTTTGGTCTCAAGAGAGGAAGAGGGGAAGAGAAGGGGGAGTTGGGCCTTACCTTGGCCCATCTCCTATCTCGCTGAATTGATGGTCCAAGGGTGAAGGGAGTAAAGCCCTACTCAAGCCATGGAGAGGAGTGTACAACTCCTTTTGAGAAAATTCAAAAGAATGGACTTTTTAGGGACGTTTTGTTGGGTTTTTCTTCACGTCACAATACATTGTGCACATCGGAAATAATGAACAAGAAAAGCCCAAATAATTTGGATCTGGCAATATACATGAATCAAGAAGTAAAACTTGCTGCAAATAAAATTACCTTTATGGGATTGAGTCTATACTCAACCTAGATGCTCCAGAAAAATTAGTCGGCCACTTAGCGGCTCGAGTCCTGAGCGCAGAAAGTATATCCACGCCTCTACAGGAAATCCACATTATCGGGAGAACCCGCAGTCACTTGTCAAACAAGAACTAGGTCGAGTGAGTACACTCAGTGTCTCCACAAACTGCTAGATCTATTATAGGAGAGGAGGCAATGACACTCGTCGGGATCGAGATCGGCGGAATGGTTTCCGTCGGTCTTTTAGGTTTCTCGTCTTTTCGCACAGTGCGGCTCGTGTGCTTAGAATAATCGCCTGCTGTAGAAACCCTAAAACTTCTTATTTATACTCCAAGGAATAAATAAGACAGTTTTTGCCGCTATCAACAGACCCAGGACTTAGACTACAGAACTTTGGCTAGACAACCCTTGTCTCGACGAATCGTCGAGTATCCATGGCATATACGACGAATCGTCGAGTATCATTACATACTCGATGAATCGTCGAGTATCCATAGAATACACGACGAACTCAACGCCATCCTCAGTTGAATCAACGCTTGACTCTGCGAAGGCGTTGAGTGGACTCAACGCTTTTTGCACCATACTCGACGAATGGCATTGAGTGCACTTAACGCACTCAACGCCTGATGCTAGATTCGTCAAAAGGCGCTGAGTGAACTCAATGCATTCAATTCCTAAGTGCCAGATTCGTCCAGTCAATCTTTGACTCGACGAAGGCATTGAGTGGACTCAACGCACTCAACGCCTAAGACTCAGATTCGTTGAATCAACATCTTGACTCTATGAATTGTTGAGTGGACTCAGCACACTCAACGCTTATGTGCAATACTCGATGAATCAACTCCTTGACTCGAAGAATCGCTGAGTATACTCAACACACTCAACGCTGCCATTCGATGAGTTAACGCTTAACTCAACAAAGGCATTGAGTGATCTCAACGCACTCGACACTTTCTCAGCTAGTTTGAGCTAAGTCTTTTCCACTCATCATATGAGCTATATCATACTAATCCAATCTCCCAATTTCTTCACAATCTTATGTGCGACCCTGATAGGCTCATACTGCGTTGGCAGTAAGACTACATACTTGATTACTTCTAGATCACAATGGTCCATTAATAGTCTCTCACTTGATCTTAAACGTATCAAACAAAAGCTTCACAAACAATGAGCGGCATCTAACAATACATCATTTCTCCCCAAGCAGTAAGAGATTATAAACTCAAAAGCCATTGTGACCAATGTTATAGTGTTGTCATGTTCCTTCATCCCTTACATCCGGATAGAACTAGAGGTATAGACCGTGTCACTCTCATAATTGTTCAATCCCAGTTTCCTGATCTAAAATGGACTTCTAGAAATTGGTGAGCCCAATATCATATATTGACTCAACCAAGCATGGTCATGCATTTCTCAGTCTCATTCCATCAAGGGCCCGTGGATGAAACTTCTGTCATATAGGAGGACAAATCTCATCTTTGTTCATATGAAAACATCTAAATGATTCGTAATGTACTCAATAACCACTTTTATCATCCAAATTTCTCAATACTGGACTTTTGATATCATTAAAGCACGCTCTTCCTCGCTCGATGAATGTTGTAACTTTAGGTCAAAGGACCACAAACACCATTGCCACTTGAGCTATACTTGTGACACGTTCATATAACAATCTACAAAATATTATCATGGTGGGTCTGTCCAGTACAACTTGTTCACAACAAGTACCCATGTGATGACTTGATATCACAATTTCATAACCTGTGAAGACCGATCATCAGTCAACGTGCATGCAAGTCTTAATGCATCATCATCGCCCTTAGCTTCTAAGATGATACTCGACCAGGGACTATTTAAGAATGAAGCTTCTAAAACATAGCCTCTCACATTCGTCACAACTTGACTCCTATGGAAGCAAATATTCTAAGGGTATTTATAATGTTAAATTACTCTATCACAATAAAAACAAATTTACAAAATAAAAGAACTTGTCAAAATATATAAATGAAATGTATACAGTACTATATTCAAATGAATTATTACAGCCAACAAACATACAATCCACAAGACTCCCACTAGGGCTGATCATTAAGATATCATATACCTATAGATCTAACATGACAATCATGCTTTCTCTACGCTAGAGGCTTTGTCAGTGGATCCGCAATATTTTCCTCAGTCGACACTCTGCAAATGCCCACATCTCCTCGATCGATAATCTCTCAAATAAGATGGAACCGCCAAATTATGTGCTTGGAGAACTGATACTAGGTTCCAAAGCAAGTGCAATTGCACCGTTATTGTCACGGTAGAGATCTACGGGACGAACAATACTAGGAATTACATCTAACTCACTGATGAATTTCCTAATCCATACAGCCTCCTTCGTTGCATTTGCAGCGGCGATATACTCGTCCTCAGTTGTAGAATCGGCAACTGTCACCTGCTTGGAACTCTTCCATCTAATAACACCTCCATTTAGGCAAAATATAAACCCTGACTAAGACTTTGAGTCTTCCTTATCAGTTTGGAAGCTAGCATCTGTGTAACCACTTACAATGAGCTTTTCCTCTCCACCAAATACCTCCTTAGTCCTTCGGAAGTACTTCAGGATATTCTTAACCGCAATCTAGTGACTTTCACTGGGATCAGACTGATACCTGCTAGTCATGCTCAAGACATAAGATACATCGGGTCGAGTACATATCATTGCATATATGATTGACCCAATTACCGAAGCATATGGAATCAACTTCATGCAATCCTTATCTTCACAAGACTTAGGATACAGGTCCTTAGAGATACTCACACCATGATACATGGATAAGAATCCTTTCTTAGACTAAAGCATGTTGAACCGTTTCAACACCTTGTCGATGTACATACTTTGGGTCAAACCCAGCAACTTCTTTGATCTATCTTTATATATCTTAATACAAAGTATATAAGTCACTTCATTCAAGTCCTTCATAGAAAAGCAGCTCCCTAGGTTGTTTTAAACAACTTGTAGGGTCGGTTTGTCATTCCCGATCAGCAGTATATCATCCACATACAATATTAGGAAGACAACAATGCTCCCACTGATCCGTTTGTAAAATACGGTTCATCCTCGTTCTTAATAAAACCAAAATCTTTGATATTTTCATCAAAATGGAGATTCCAACTTCGAGAAGCTTGTTTCAATCCATAAATGGATCTCTATAGCTTGCATATTTTAGTAGCTTCACCTGGAAATACAAAACCCTCGGGTTATGTTATATACATTTCCTCAAGGAGGTTTCCATTTAAGAAATCCGTTTTGACATTCATCTACCAGATCTTGTAGTCATAATACGCAGCAATAGCAAGCAGAATCCTGATGGACTTAATCATAGCAACAGGGGAAAATTTCTCATCATAGTCAATACCATGAATCTGCTTGAAAGCCTTAGCAACAAGTCGCCCTTTAAATGTCTGTTCATTCTCATCCATGTCAGTCTTCTTCTTGAAGACCCACTTGCACCCTATGGGTCGTACCCCGTCAAGTGGTTCCACCAAGGTCCAAACTTGGTTTTCATACATGGATTCCATGTCAGATTTCATGGCCTCAAACAACTTCTCAAAGTCCGGTCCACTCATAGCCTCTTGGTAGGTTGTTGGCTCATAATTATGATCCATAAGCAACACATTACCTATTTGAGACACAAGAAATCCATATCTCTCGGGCCTAAACCATGCTCTACCAGATCTATGTGGAACTTGTGTTTCCTGAGCAGGTTCTCTAGCTAAAACAACTTGTAGTTCTGGCTCAGGTTCCAATTTCGATTCATTCACATTTTGTGGTTCTTGAACTTCTTCAAGTTCTACCCTGGCAGTCTTTCTACTTAAGAACTCTTTCTCAAGAAAGACACTAATCTATGCGACAAACACTTTGCCTTTAGATGGTAGGTAGAAATAGTACCCTATAGTTTCCTTAGGATATCCCACAAGTTAACACTTATTTGATTTAGGTTCCAGCTTGTCAGGCATTTGACGTCGCATGTATGCCTCACAGCCCCTAACCTTAATGAACGATATACTAGGATGCTTCTCAGTCCATATCTCATATGGTGTCTTTAAAACCGCATTCGTTGGAGCACGATTTAGTGTAAAAGCAGCAGTTTCTAGAGCAAAACCCCAAAATAAAACAAGCAGATATGCATGACTCATCATCGATCGTACCATGTCTAACAGAGTACGATTCCTCCGCTCAGGCACACCATTATGTTGCGGGGATCTAGGTGGAGTGAGCTATGATACAATACCACACTCTTTCAGATGATCACAAAACTCATGACTTAGGTATTCGCCACCTCGATCAAATCAGAGTGCTTTAACCTTCTTACCCAATTGGCTCACTACTTCGTTCTTAAACTCTTTGAACTTTTCAAAAGTTTCGGATTTTCACTTCATAATATACATGTATTCGTATCTACTGAAATTATCAGTAAATATAACAAAGTAGAAATACCCACCTCTAGCCATAGAACTCATGGGTCCACATACATCACTATGTACTATACCCAAGAGATCATCAACCCTCTCATTGTTTCCAATGAAAGGGACCTTAGTCATCTTGCCTAACAAATAAGATTCGCATCTCTTAAATGATTCATAATCAAATGAGTCCAATAGTCCATCTCTATGGAGCTTGGATATACGTTTCTCATTTATATGGCCCAAAAGACAATGCTAAAGATATGTAGGGTTTGAGTCATTCGTTCATAGTCTTTTAGTATTTTTTATATTATAGATCTGATGGTCTAAGTTCAAAACATATAAACCATTAAACATTTGGGCTACACCATAACAAACATCATTGAAAGATAGGGGATAGACCTGATTTACTCTAGAGGGGGGGGGGTGAATAGAGTAATTAAAACTTTTGGCTGTTTTTAAATTTATCAGAGAAAATAGCTCATACTAGTAGTTATAAAGAATGAAATAGAAACAGGCTAACTACACAATCATAGCACCGCAAAAACAAAGAGAAAATGATCAATCAGATAACACAAGAATTTTATAGTGGTTCACCAAACTGGGTACATCCACTCTTCTACCACCCTGGTAGGAATCCATGAACAGTTTTTTGATAAGGTGTCTTCCACCACAAGATCTATTTATAGGGAGATCTCACAATCCTTTAGGCTTTTGATCAGGTGCCCAAAAACCAACAATAAACTTTTGAAGCGAGTTAATAAACCCTTTTACAGTGAGGTTGAGAGAGTTGATGGTGTCTTCTCTTTTCTCTATACAACAGAGAAGACAAGTGGATTGCTGTTGTCAAGGCTCCTTCTGAAATATTGAGATGTTTAGAAAGCCTGGAGCCTTGCTCAGGGTGTAGGTCTTTAGCCTTATCTTGAAGAGATCCAGGAACTTGTATACTGATCAAGAGTTGTTGTCCTTAAAGATTCCTAGAGTAGAAGTTTAAGAAGACTCTTGATATGTGATAGTTGTTCTTCTTCAGCTTTCAGTAAGATCAAGGGAAAACAGAATGTTATCTACACAGAGAAGAAGTAGTTATTCTTCTATATATTCTATGTATCTTCTCTATATTGTCATTGATGTCTTGTCGTCTAAAGAGAAAACTCTTTTATATTCTGCTGTGAAAATTCTCCTTTGAAATTTGAATTCCATGCATTAATTGCTGACTGATTCTGGAGAATGAAATGGCTAAAAAATCCTCTTAAATGAGTTTCCCCAACTGTCCCATTAAAATAAGCAAGTAATTAACTCTGATGAAATCCATAATTAATTTTGCCAAGAATGGTTATATTCTTGAGAATATGAGCATTAATTACTCAGAGAATTACTACTAGATAATATAATAAATTAGGGACAGAAATAAGGAAAACTTCTCAATCTGGCTCGGGATAGAAATCGTCAACCTATGAACAGAATTCATCGACTGGAGTTCCAAGATTGTCGAGCTGAGAATTCCTGTTTGTCGACTTAAACTCAACGAACTGCCTTCTGGAAATAACTTGCCAATTCTGCTCTCCAAATTTCGTCGAGCAGAGAATCTGTCTTGAGGAAGAGATCGTCGACCTGAGCTCAAATATCGTCGAGCTCAACTCAGAGAAAGATTTCTGAGTTCGTCGATCTGCGATCTACGATCGTAGAGCTGAGTTCAAAGAACTTCGAACTCAAAGTCTGAACTCTGAATTCTTCTAAGTCTTAAGTCTACTGAAGTCCTCTACAGGCTGGTCCATGAAGAATGAACATAAAGGCTAGCCTAAACTCTAGGACTAACAGACTTGACCCTAGCTATACAATGTGGGTCAAACACATCCTAATCAGTGAACCTAGACCAAATCCAAACTAGGGATCCAACAATCATTCTTAAATATAGAACAATAATTATTCTTAATAATAAAAGAAAATCCAACCATGTCCAAGAATGAAATGGATATAATGTTTTAAGTTATGGAAGGAACATAATAATAGTTATCTAGTTCTATTACAACCCCACTGGGCAAAGAAAGATGGTAAACACCTACGATGACAACAACAACTCTTTCTCCATTTCCAACACGTAGGTCCACCTCTCCTTTACCAACAATCTTCTCCTTCCCAGTTTCTGCACATTTATACAAATGTGAGAACCACATCTGGTATCTAATACTCAGGATGAAGGAGCAGAAAGGTTTATTTCTATAATATAGATACTTGAAGCGGAAGTCATACCTCCTTTCATCTTGTGCAGACCCTCAATGTACGAAGGAAAATTCCTCCTCCAATGACTAGCCTTGTCATAGTGGTGGCATTTCCCTTCTTTCACCAAGCCCTTCTTCTTCAGTGATGAAGACTTGGGCTCTATAGTAGACTTAGGTCCTACCTTCATCTTATTGAAGCCCTTGCCCTTACCCTTACCTTTATGCACCATAAGTATGGGGCTAGTAGGCTTATCCTTCTTGATATTGATCTCGGCAGTTTGCAACATGCATAGGAGCTCGGACAGTATCTTGTTTATTTCATTCATGTTATAGTTTAAGAAAAGCTGCTCATAACTGTCCGGCAACGATTGTAAGATCAGGTTTGTGGCCAATTCTTAGCCCAGAGGGAAGCCTAGTCTCTCAAGATTCTCTATATACCCAATCATCTTGAGTACATGAGTCCCTACTAGGCTCCGAGCTCCCATCTTACACTAGAACAACGCCTTAGTGATTTCAAACCTCTCTTGATGAGCTTTCCCTTGAAACATTTTCTTGAGATGCTCGTCAATTTCCTTGTAACCCATATTCTCATGTTGCTTTTGGAGCTCAGAGTTCATGGTTGTCAGTATGAGACATTCGGCGTCTAAGGATTCGTCAAGATACTTCTTATAAGCATCCTTATCAGCACGAGAAGCATTCTCAGCAGGCTCTTCAGTAGATTCCTCTTCCAAAATATAGAGCTTTCGCTCTTGCCTAAGAACAATTTTCAAGCTCCTGTACCAGTCTAAATAATTAGTCTCACTCAGCTTTTCCTTCTCAAGGATAACTCTAAGGTACAAGGTGGAGTGTGAACTATTATCCATGGAAATTTTACAAGGATACATTAGAGAAAATTCAGTACTACATTTCAAAATACATCTTATAATTTCAATAAGGACTTTAATCAAAACAACTCGCACTATTTTTATCAAACTGATAACCCTCGATATCAATTCGAAGAGTTTAAGCGAGTAACTCTCTTAGTGAACAATATCCATTTTTCACTAACACCATGAGTCAGCTTTGGTTTTTCTCTCACAATACAGTTATTTAGGTAGACAACACTTGCCAATTGTATCATAATGCAACTCTTGTATGGCTTGTGAATAACTCTTTATTCGCATCCATCATATAGTACATACCAATCTCATACCTCTATGCACTCAACCTTTGAGGTCACCCAGTTAAGTTTGTTTGACCCGATGTCGACAGTGGGATATAACAATTATCCGCTCGCACCCTCACCAAGATAGATTAATGCACCTTGTTTTGGCAAGCTCACACTTCATCGATCGAGGCAGGAAGAGTGTTATCCATCAGAAGGCATCTGAATACTTAATATTGCTTAAGAGATTTTTTAACAATTGATTAACACTTATTGAAAGTATCTAGCGTTTACCTAAATCACCTAAAGGGGGTGAATAGGTGATGTTTGCGTCTTTTGCGGAATAAAAATATTTAAAAGACAAGCACACAAACACAGAGATTTTTATAGTGGTTCCCCGGATTGGATACGTCCACTGACCCGCCTCGCCTATCTACCATAAAGGGAAAGATTTGGCTACTTCACCTTTCTCAGATTATACCAATCTTACACCTCAGAGCAACGCTCCTACACCTCGATCCACAACGGATCTACATACTTGATCCACAAGCAGGATCTACACCTCAATCCACAAACTGAATCTACAAACTCGACTCACTAAAGGATCAACAACCTCGGAGATAAAAACTCCTACAAATTCGGAGACAAAGCTCCTACAAATATAAAAACAAATTACAACGGTAAAGAAAATGTTTTACACTTCAGATCTAAAATCTTCTTGAATCTTCCTTCTTGAGACTAGAACAGCTTGATGAAGAAGGTTGAGGAAGAATCCCTGGAAGACTGATCTGAAAGCTAGGAATCGACCCGATTGAATAGAAGTTGAAGAAGCTGAAGATCTCGGATCGGTCGAATCTTGTCTTGCTTTGAATCGCTGGATCTGGAGAGAACGACAGAAGGGATTGACGATGAAAATGATCGGTTTTTCTCCTAAAAATTGAAAGTGCTTCAGCGATTCTGATTTCGTGAAAAATTATTCTTCTGATTGAATGAATCTTCTTCGTATATGCGGCAAATCCTTGAAATGTCTCTTTATATGTCATCGACCAACGGCCAATCGTCATTAAGACAGAATCCATGAAATTAAAGAAAGATCAAACCTACTAAACTTAGATTAATTTGAATTCCTGTCAGAAAACATGAAACAAAAAATCTGCAAGTCCATTTATCTAGAAGAAGTATATTTCTCGAGAAATGACTAGCTTTCTCGAGAAAAAGACTTGGCTTCTTGAGAAGGAACTTGAAGAAAATTTTCTGTGAAGAAAACCACTGATTTCTCGAGAAGGACAATATTTCTCGAGAAAACAATTTGATTTCTCGCGAAACAATACGACCTCTCGAGAAATTGAATTAGCACAAAATTCATGAAGTGAAGAACTTGTTTATTGAGAAGAACAAGCTTTCTCGAGAAAAGAATTTCTTTCTCGAGAAATCATAGGGCTTCTCGAGAAATGTACTTAACGAACATTTCTGGAACTGAAGACTGATTTCTCTAGAAGAAGGCTTAGCTTTCTCGAGAATATTTGCTTTTCTCGAGAACAACTTGCCTTCTCGAGAAATGTATTAGGCTTTTCTCGAGAAAATGACTTAGCATATATTTCAGGTAATTTCCCGAGAATTCTTGTAGTTTCTCGAGAACAACAATGCTTTCTCAAGAATTAAATTTCTACTTCTCGAGAAATACATGTCATTTCTCAAGAAAAAGTTTTAGAGAATTTTCAGTGAACTTTTTCTTTTCTAATAAGTGAAATCAACATCCCTTCCTTTCTTCCATTTCCTTAGTACTTGAAAATGAAGTGCATCTCAATAGAGAGGTTACACATGAGTCGACATCATGCATCACACAATGAGAGATTACAATGCATGGTCATGTGTTTGGTGACTCATTGTAAACTGACATTGGTCTATACTTAACAATATTGACTGGAAGCACTCAACTAAAAGATGACATCAAATACAACATTAATTCATCTTAGTTCAAGGGTGACTTCATACAAATCTGGGTTATTTGTGATACAATACTGAACACTTAATCATGGCTAACTATTAACCAGTGTGCGCATCCACAAAATAAAATTCAACAGCATCCATAATCCAAATGCATCTCATATGTGCACAATAAAATCATCAACACTTGATGAGCTGGGCTAAATCTGAACATTTAGAACCCTTCTAAATCTTCAGATTTACATGCACTAGACATGAACAACACCAATTCCACTTACACAGTAGACAAGCTCGTCTCTTTATATGAGATTCAAAATCTAACACACTTGGTTTCACAAACCAATAAGAAGGACGGTTACTGTTAAGGAGTAACAAAGATATCACAACAAAATCACATGCACTCCTGGCGGGGTTCCAAGGGGCTGCACCCCTGGCGGGGTCTTAGGGGCAGAGCACCTATTCCACACAAAATCCAACAACATTTGATGTTCCTGGAATAGATCAAGGCATCTTAGAACACTTCTAAAATTTTCAGATCTACACGCAATGGATTTAGCAACTTCTGAAATAATGAATATTGCTCAAACCTCCCTCTGATACCACTGTTGGGTTTTTCTTCACATCACAACACATTGTGCGTAGCGGAAATAATGAACAAGAAAAGCCCAAAGAAATCGGATATGGCAATATACATGAATCGAGAAGTAAAATTTGATGTAAATAAAATTACCTTTATGGGATTGAGTCTATACTCAACCTAGATGCTCCAGAAAAATCAGCCGGCCACTTAGCGGCTCGAGTCCTGAGTGCAGAAAGTATATCTGCGTCTCTATAGAAAATCCACATGATTGGGAGAACCCGCAACCACTTGTCGAACAGGCACTAGGTCGGGAGAGGACACTCAGCATCTCCACAGACTGCTAGATCTGTTATAGGAGAGGCGGTGGCGACACTCGCCAGGATCGGGATCAGCGACGGTGACGGGATAGGCGGAACAGTTTTCGTCTATCTTTAGGTTTCTCTTATTTTCGCACAAAGAGGCTTGTGTGCTTAGAATAATCGCATGCTGTAGAAACCCTAAAACTTCATATTTATACTCCAAGGAATAAATAAGACAGTTTCCGCCTCGATCCGCAGACCCAGGACTTAAACTACAAAACTTCGACCATACAACCCTTGTCTCAATGAATCGTTGAGTATCCATGGCATATACGACGAATCATCAAGTATCATTACATACTCGGTGAATCGTAGAGTATCCATAGGATACACGACGAACCCAACGCCATCCTCAACTGAATCAACGCTTGACTCTACGAAGGCGTTGAGTGGACTCAATGTTTTCTGCGCCATACTCGACAAATGGCATTGAGTGCACTCAACGCATTATGCCAGATTAGTCAAAAGGCGTTGAGTGAACTCAATGCACTCAACGCTTAAGTGCCAGATTCATCAAGTCAACCTTTAACTCCATGAAGGCGTTGAGTGGACTCAACACACTCAATGCCTAAGACTCAGATTCGCTGAATCAACATCTTGACTCTACGAATCGTTGAGTGGACTCAGCGCACTCAACGCTTAAGTGCAATACTCGACGAATCAACACCTTGACTCAAAGAATCGCTGAGTATACTCAACACACACAACGCCGCCATTTGACGAGTTAACGCTTAACTCGATGAAGGCGTTGAGTGGTCTCAACACATTCGACGCTTTCTCAGCTAGTTTGAGCTAAGTATTTTCCACTCATCATATGATCTATATCATACTAATCCAATCTCCCAATTTCTCCACAATCTTATGTGCGACCCTGATAGGCTTATATTGTGTTGGCAGTGAGGCTACATACTTGATTACTTCAAGATCACAATGGTAACACCAACACGTTCGACCAAAGTCAACCCTTATATGGGTCCCCCTTGCTGGTCAAAGTCAAAGTATGTCCAAGTCATCGGAGGTCGGGACAAAGTTGGGGTATCGTGTCATAATTAGTGTGTGCGCGCTATTCGGTGCACGACTGAGCTTGATTTGACCATAGATTGACCACCCATCATCGAAACAGACCGGGATGAATTCTGTTGAATTTGTATTGACCATACAAATCCAATGTCACTGACCGGGGTCGAATCGGAGTTCGCTTGCTAAATATTCAAAATTTGTGCCTCGCGACGCACTAAAACGGTCAAAACACTCAAATTCACTGTTAGACTTTGGATTGTGATGCAATGAGTAACAATGCGTTTGTATCGACTATACGAAGTCATAGGAACTGAAAGAACTCAGATTAGAGTTCGCTAGCTCGATTATCAAAAATCTTGTTTTCGTAACGTTCTACGAGGAACGGTCATATTCACCATATGACCTCGAAATTCAATGAAATGAGTTCCAATGCATTCGTTTTGACTATAAGAGACCATAGGAACTGACAGAACTCAAATCAGAGTTTTCTAGTACCATACCCCCTTCTAGGGTTACCTCCTACCCTGGTATGGGCCATAAGTAGAGGTTCAGGTCACTTTTATTGGGCCAACTAGAGTTTTAGTGGCCCAATAAAAGTCTGGATGTTACATAATGTTTGTCACTCTCTAACTAAAGCCACAAACACACTTGTTGATTGTTTTTTGCAATTGAAGAAAATGATTTTGAAGGCAAGTGAGAAGGGTCAGGAGAAAGATTTCAAATGAAAATATGCTAGTTTACCAATTAACGCAAAGAACTGCCCTAGTTTGAAGCAAGTTTCAAAAATATACACAAGAGTGCTTTATGAAAAATTTTATGAGAGTAAAAAGAGCAAGAAAACGGACAAGAGGTAAATAAACCGCAAATTTTATTGCTCCAAAAAGATAATCATTGCATAGGTATGCCCCCTTATTTATAGAAAACAGAGGAGATGAGAGAATTCAACAACCGATATGAGACTAAATACAAATTGAGCGGCCTGTGCGGTTTTTCATGGTCAAACCACACACTATATAAAGAACAATTGTACACCTGGTGGCTACTAAGGAAAATCGCCACAAAGCTATGGAATACCGCCAGTCTAGGCCATCAGGCCGCATCTGCGGGGTGCCACCAGACCGCAATTGTGGCTAACCACTATACCGCAGTTGCTGCAAGCCACCTGACCGCATACTGCGGGTTGCCACCAGATCGCAATTGCGACTAACCATCAGTCCACTGTTGTGAATTCATCCAGACCGCTGCGGCTTCACCAGACCACTGCGACTTAACTCTAGACCATTATTGCGGCTTCCTTCCACAACATTGTGGCTTAACTTCAGACCAATGTTGCGTCTTCCTGCTAGACCACTACTGCGGATAACATCCAGATGCACTGTTGCGGCCTCAAACCAGCCCGCTGGAGATGCTGCCAAATAGTCTGTTGTGCCAAACTTCCAGATGGCTGAACAGAGCCCACAAGATCACACTGCCAGACCGCTGACTAGACAAGCCGCGACGACTAGTTCGTCTAACCACCCGAACTATGGTTCCAACACTCCCCCTCAGTTTAGAGCATATATGACAACCATGTCCAGCTTGCTACAAACTTCCGTGAATGAAGTAAATGATTTTGTGAAGAAATCAGCCAGCTCCTTATCAGAGGTAACAAATGGCATAAATATTTGATTTTTCAGAATCTCTTCTCTGATAAAATGACAATCTACTTCAATATGCTTCATTCTCTCATGAAAGACCGGGTTCTTTAAAAGGTATATAGTCGCTTTGTTGTCACAGAATATTGATAAAGAATTGTTGGAATAATTTGCCAGCAGGACGCGTGTGTGTGGGACCGACCCCGTGGCTTTCCCCATCGCGTTCCTGGTCTGGGTGTTGACCCCGGTGGGCCCCCTATGGCGGAATATCCCCGCGGTCCTGTGGTTGGGATTAGTCCCACATCGCTCGCAGCGCTCGCTCCTCCGTGTTTATGTACCCCGCCACCCTTCATCTCAATGCCTAGGTTTTGAGATGTGATATGGGTTGGCGGGTTCTCACATGGTATCAGAGGATGGTTATCCTGTTGCGGGGGTGTGTTGGAATAATTTGCCAGCAGGATGCGTGTGTGTGGGACCAACCCCGTGGCTTTCCCCATCGCGTTCCTGGTCTGGGTGTTGACTCCGGTGGGCCCCCTGTGGCGGAATATCCATGTGGTCCTGTGGTTGGGATTAGTCCCACATCGCTCGCAGCGCTCGCTCCTCCGTGTTTATGTACCCTGCCACCCTTCATCTCAACGCCTGGGTTTTGAGATGTGATATGGGTTTGCGGGTTCTCACAGGAATGATCATAAAACTCTCTCAAATCCAGCAAGAGTGTACGAAGCCACTTCAACTCGCAAGCAGTCAAATCCATGCTTCTGTACTCTACTTCTGCACTTGATTTGGCAACTACAACCTGCTTATTGCTCTTCCAACTAACTAGATTACCTCCAACAAATGTACAAAAACCAGATGTCGAATTCCTGTCTCCCTTGTCATCTGCGTAGATGACATCAGAATAAGCCTCTACCTTTAAATGTCCCCTTCGCTGAAATAAGAGACCTTTTCTTGGTGCACCTTTTACATACTTGAGAATCTTTAGAGCAGACTGCATATGACATTCCTCGGGGGCTTGCATAAATTTGCTCACTCTCCCTACTTCATAGCAAATATCTGGTCTTGTGATTGTCAGATATATGAGTTTACCGACAAGACGCATGTACCTGGTGACATCTTCAAGAAGAGGAGAGGTCTCACTCCAGCATTTGTCATCTCCAACAGCCATAGGGGACTGAACAGGTTTAGCCCCAAGAAGACATGTTTATTGAAAAAGATCCAAGGCAAACTTCCGCTGTGAAAGAATAATAGAACCAGGTTTTTGAGATATCTCAATCCCAAAAAAGTACTTAGGAGATCTCATATCCTTTGTAACAAAATGCCAAAGCAGATGCTTCTTTGTCATATCAATACCTTTCATATCATCCCCTATAAGAAGAATGTCATCCACATACACTACAAGAATAACAAGACCAGCCGAGGTCTTCTGAATAAACAAAGAGTGATCTGCAGCGCTCCGAACAGATCCAACAATAGAAATAACTTCGTTGAACTTGTCAAACCAAGCTCTCGGGCTTTGCTTAAGACCATAGATGGCCTTCTTCAATTTACACACCTGAGACTCCCCCTGAGCAACATACCCAGGAGGTTGCTTCATATAAATTGTCTCGTTCAAATCACCAAAAAGAAAGGGATTCTTGACATCTAACTGAGACATTTCCTAATCTCTGTTAACAGCCACAGAAAAAAGAACACGGATCGTAGTAATCCGAGTAATATGAGAGAATGTGTCAAATAAATCCACATCATAGGTTTGTGTAAACCCTTTGGAAACAAGTCGAGCTTTGTATCGATCAATAGTACCATCAGGAAGATATTTTATGACAAAGACCCAGCGATACCCAACCACATCAGCTTCAGGAGGGGTAGGAACAAGATAACAAGTACCTCATTCAGTTAGAGTTTTCATCTCTTCATCCATAGTAGCTTTCCAATAAGAATAACCAGAGCAACACGATAAGACACAGGAAGAACATTTGCCGAGAGAGCAAGAGCAAAACTCTGAGCCAGAGGAGACAGTCGAGCATAAGATACCACACCACCAAGAGGAGGTTGAGTGCATGAACAAACACCTTTCCGAAGAGCAATCGGAAGATCAAGGTCAGTCTTGTCTACTGTCTTAGTTCCATCTGATGGAGACACTACTGAATCAGGAGCTGTTGGCAGCGGCTCAATAGAAGAATCAAAGACAGCAGGAGAATCACAAAGGGAAGAAGGAAGTGCAGGTTCTGGAAAAGGTGTTGATACAAGAGGAAGAGAAATTGAATCACCAGAAGAAGGAAGAATCGAGGAAGGTGAAAAGAATGAGATATCCTCAAAGAAAGTGACATCGACAGAAACATACTGTTGACGGGTAATAGGATCATAACACATGTATCCTTTCTGTGTTGGAAAATAACCCAGAAAGATACATTTGATCGAGCGAGAAGACAGTTTGTCACAACCAAAAGAAGGAGAGTGAACAAACGTCATGCACCCAAAGACACGAGGAGGTAAAGGAAAAGGATTCGCATCAGGATGCAAGATAGAAAAGGGAGTCTTCCCATCGAGAATTGACAATAGAACTCGATTAATGAGAAAACATGAGAGAAGAACAACATGAACACAATAAGACTTGGGAACATGTATATGAGTGAGAAGACTACAAGCCACATCCAGAAGATGACGATTCTTCTATTCAGTAACGCCATTCTATTACGACGTGTAAGGATAAGTAGTTTGATGAACAATGTCATGATCCATACAAAACGATGTAAATTGATAACTAAGATACTCTTTAGCATTATCAGATCGAAGAATTTTAATATGAGTATCAAACTGTGTGCGAATCTCATTATAAAACGCAGTGAAAATAGAAAAATTTTAAAGCGTTTGTGGAGCAAATACAACCACGTACAATAAGAAAAATCATCAATAAAAGTCACAAAATATAAACTACCCCTACCAACAGTTTGAGTAGGGGCAGGGCCCCATATATCTGAATGTACAATTTCAAAAGGATGAGAAGAACTACATCCATTCTTAGCAGAGTAGACCTGTGATGTTAGTCAAATTGACAAGCCTCACAATGAAGAGAAGAGTCTCCCCGAGGTAAATATGGCAGATTTTAATAAAGAATCCGAGGAGGGGGATGTCCAAGACGAAGATGTAAAGCAAATGAGAGGGGGAAGAAAAATCAGAAGAAGTATCAAGATAGAACAAGTCGCCGCTTTCAGTCCCAGTAGCAATCGTCTCTTTGGATTGAGGAACCTGAAAAGCACAAGTAGAAGCAGTAAAAATAACTTCACAGTTCAACTGTTTGTAAAGGACAGTAACAGAAAGAAGATTGCATGGAAAGTTCGGGACATAGAAAGTGTCCTGAAGCTGAAGAGAATGAGTAACATGCACTGTGCTAGACCCATGAACCGAGGAAGGAGAATCATCAACAATAAGAACCGGAGGTAACTAGTAACTTTTGTAAAGAGAAGAGAAAAGCCGAGAATTCTCGGTCATATAATTAGTAGCGCCAGAATCAATGAGTCACCTACCCATAGTAGCTAACTGAGCAACACTAGAAGTAGCAAGATAAGAAGTAGACTTCTTGATGGAATTAGTAGAAGCAGGATGGAGGTGAGG
This sequence comes from Platanthera zijinensis, assembly GCA_039513925.1. Lineage (NCBI taxonomy): Eukaryota > Viridiplantae > Streptophyta > Magnoliopsida > Asparagales > Orchidaceae > Platanthera > Platanthera zijinensis. Next base: position 226,294,322 of record CM077081.1, read on the forward strand.
ATGTTTGACCCAGCAACGATCAACCAAGTGGCCAACTTTGCCACAATGAGAGCAGAGAAACTTAGAATAACCACAGCCTCCAGTACGACCACCTCGACCACAGAGTTGTCATAATGTGCAGGATGACCAACAATATCAGGAGAAGGAGATGGAAGCCAAGGATGCTGAAGTAGAGTTATAACAGTAGAAATGCAAAACAACAGTAGCATCCAGATTCGGAGTATCCACCTCTCCCAGAATCTGTTGACGAATCATGTCATACAAGTCAGGAAGACGAAGCAAATAACAAACGATAAGAAGCTCCTGAAAGTGATTTTGTTACTTGATGCATAAAAATCGTCTCACGGACTACAATCCGAATAGGCAAGTGTACCTATCGTTTTATAGTATAGTGATAAAAATATATCAAGGTCGTATAAAAACTCGGGGCAGGCAAGTACTATTACTCACAATGACTCTATTATCCTACCGAACGATTGATGAAAATTAAAACTAAAGATAATTTTTGAAACAAAAACTTATGATAAAAAAGCTAGCATTCGATCAATGATTCACTATGAAATGAGACGAGAAGTATAAAAATATAGATTTAAATTTGCAAACTAAACTCGCCTGTGACGGATCCGATTATAGGAAATAATCTCGCTAGAGCATTAAATCCCCTAACTAATAGACATTTTGACCGAAATCTCTTTACAAGTCAAAATGGCCTAAAGTCGTTTTACTGAAGTGACCCGCACTATTGGATTTGACTCCAATCCGGAGGATTTACGTCATCCTATCTCTAGGGTTGCATTCAACTCCTTCCTTCTTTGAGTGATCTTTCACTTCAACGAGTCCATCGACTTCTATGGAATGAGATCAAATGCCTACTGCCGTATACCGGAAATACGGAGTCGACACGATAAAAATCAAAGAAGGATCGAGAATAATTTAGACAAAAATAAAACTAAGAAATAAAGGAAATCCTCATCTCATTTCATGGATCCTCATGATCGAATACTAAAGGAAATTAGCTACGCATGGTTGAGAAAGAAAGCACAAAAAGATAAAATAAATTCATTTTCATTGATATATAAAAAGGGGTACACAATAATAAAGACAAGACAATATTGCACTAATAAAAAGACTATTACAATAATAAAAAAAAAATCTACTTAGCAACAAGGAAAGAAACATAAACTAGTAATAGCTATCTCACTTGCTCTCCACAATCCAACCTTCCAAAGCATGAGACATGGGTTCCTTTTATAAGTGAGGAGAAGGATCTAGAATGAAGGGAATATGAAGGGAGCATGGTGGTGGCCGGCCATGCATGGAGGAGAAGATGTATGAATGACATTTATGAGGGGAAAGAGAATAGGCTAAATGCAATGTATTTTATTTAAGGGGAATAAAATAGAAAATATAAAATAAAGAGGGGGGATGAATGTGGAATAAAGAGGGGAGAAAGAAATAACAGAGGGGGAAAGAGAGTGGCCGGCCATGCAAAGTGGCAAGGTGCATGCATGGAGAAATTAATGAGGAGGGGAGAGAGAATACATGAGGTGGCCGGCCATGCATAGATAAGTGGGATGTTTTGTAGTGGGCTTTGAAGAGGGCTCGGGTAGGAGTCAAGGGAAGGGGTCGGGCTGCATGAGGGGCCGCATGAGTAGTGGGCTCAGGCTGCTTGCATCTAGGCTCGGGTAGCACCAAATGGAAGGGGCCGGGCTGCTCTAAGTCATGGCTCGGGCTGCATATTGCTTGATTTGGACCAAGGAGGGCCGGCTGCACTAATTGGGTTGCATGTAAAGCTCGGGTTGCATGTTGATGTGGGCTTGAACATTGAACCTACAAAAGAAAAACAAAACATAATAATCATTAGTTAAATTCTAAAACAAAACACAAATAATAAAATGCAAGATAACAAGTATAAAAATAACATAGAAAAATAATTAAAACTAGGGAATTTTAAATCAAAACATAAAAAAGATATTAAACAGAAATAAAACAAAACATGCATAAAAATACATAGAAATATAAATAAACTTAGGAATTATTATACTAAACTACCACAAAAATCAATGACTAAAAGTAGTCATCATTACTCAGCAAGATCAGCAGAAAATGGATGATGCTGAAGAAGTTCAGCCCCAAGACTCTGGATCTCCTGATAAGCAGCAGTAAGAGTCATAACTGGGTGATCAAAGAGATCTGCATATAAAGTATAGATGCGCGAAGTCTGAGCCCCCTTGGAATATAAAGCAGCAAGATGATTCCACGCAGCTTTGACCGTTTGTTCATGTCTAATGACAGGAAGACACTCATCAGACAAACTATTGGCTAACCAAGTGTGAACCAAGGCATCGGCAGCATCCCAATCATCATAAGTTGTTGAGCCAATAGGAGGGGGATCATCGGTCAAATGAGAGCGCTTACGCTGAGAGCGTAAAAGGAAAATAAAAGATTCACTCCAGTCTAGGTAATTTAGACCGGTAAGCTTGGATGAAGTACCCAAATTACCAGAAGCAGAAGTAGAAGAGAGAGAGAGAGGAGCAGAGAAAGTAGTAGAAGAAGACGGATTATCCATGTAGAAAAAAAAGCAAGTTGTACGGTTGACCAAAAAAATCGTTCGAACAAACAACGCGAATAAACCGCGTGAACAAGATGAGAGACCGCACGGTCTCGGTGTCAATACACCAGCAGCAGGAAAGATGTCGCGACCAAAATACGGAACCCGAAACAGAGAAGAGAAAACCGCGCGAGCAGACAAGCTCGTAAGAAACAAGTCACGATTAAAGCAACCAACAAGGGAGGGAGGGAAGAAGCCGAAAGAAGGGATAGAAAGTAGTCGGAGAAGTGGCCGCGCGGTTACAAAAACAAATCGCTATCAAGATGGAGCAAAGGATCGGTTTCCCTCTGATACTAAGTAAAAAATGAGCAAGAAAACGGACAAGAGGTAAATAATCCGCAAATTTTATTGCTCCAAAAAGATAATCATTATATAGGTATGTCCTCTTATTTATAGAAAATGAGAGAGATGGGAGAATGCAACAACCAATATGGGACTAAATACAAGTCGGGCGGCCTGTGCAGCTTGTCATGGTCAAACCACACACTATACAAAGAACAACTGTACACCTGGCAGCTACTAAGAAAAACCGCCACAAAGCTGTGGAAGACCGTCAGTCCAGGCCGCCAAACTGCATCTGCGGGTTGCCACCAGACCGTAGTTGCGGCTAACCACCAGACCGCAGCTGCTGCAAGCCACCTGACCGCATACTACTGGTTGCCACCAGACCGTAGTTGCGGCTAACCATCAGTCCACTACTGCTGCTTCATACAGACCACTGCGGCTTCAGCAGACCGTTGCGGCTTAACTTCAGATTACTGTTGCGGCTTCCTACTAGACCACTGTTGTGGCTAACATCTAGATTCACTGTTGCGGCCTCAAACTAGCCCGTTGTAGATGCTACCAAATAGTCCATTGTGCCAAACTGCCATATGGCTGAACAGAGCCCACAAGATCACACCACCAGACTGCCGACTAGACAAGCCGCGACGACTAGTTCCGCTAACCGCCCGAACTATGGTTCCAACAACAAGGAATTCAACCAAAATGCATTTGGTTTATATGTCATGAAAGAGATGCCATTGATGATAATAGTAAAATGATTGTTATTCGATGGAGTGATTGTGCGGAAAATAATGAGCATTGGTATTTAATGCTAGACATTAGCAATTATGACATTTGTTGTAGCTGCCATAAATTTGAGACTACTGGAATGCTTTGTAGTCATGCTCTGAAGGCCTACAGCCATAAAAACATTACATTTGTTCCAGATAAATACATTCTCAAAAGATGGACGATACATACAAAGAAGGATTTATATCTACAACTAAGAAACAATGGTGGTGGAGATTACCAATCTGCAGTTGCTTTTCGTAATAACTTAAATTGTTACGTATATGATCTAGCTATACGTGTAGAGAAATGTGTGGAAGCAAGAAATTACGTGATAGATGTACTTGGAGAAATCTCCCCGCATACAGATATAATATTAAAAGTAAACTGCAAAATGGAGCCTAATAGTATGCCCAAACCAACCATTAAAGATCCACCAAAGCTTAGGCTTAAGGGGTTATTAAATGCAAGGCTGATAGCTCATTGGGAAATAAAGAGTAAGTACTTCTTCAATCAATTTTGCAAGATGATGAAATTAATAGCTTGTAAACTGATTTTTATTCTTGATTTCATTTGCAGGAAAGTCCAAAAAGTAAGGGGAGAATAAAAAGAATGCAAAAAATATTGTGAAGTAAGAAGTAGTATATGTGCCAGATTTAAACAGCATGTTCTCATTACCTGAAATCCATGAAATTTTTTCTTGTACCGCATATGATTACTATTAGACTACCATATAAAACATTTGTGCAAAAGAAGTCTTTAAATATACAGTAGTACTTTCAAACTTCACAGAGAAAGGCCTTAAATATCGAATATGTTATCTTACCCCTAAATAAAGGCATCTGTGATGCCCATTCACTAGTATTTGACCATCCTTGATGGTTCTTCCTACTCAACTCCTCTATATACTTCATAACATAAACTTTGCAGTCTACCGAGCTAACTTGGGTTGGAATCCCCTTTACCAATGAAACATTCCAATTGCTCAAGTTCAGCTTGCATTTATCTTTGTTGGTCTCATAGAGAACCTGAATCAACTCCTTTCCCAGTTCTACTTAGCGTGTATCTGGGAGGGAATCGTACAACTCCCAACGTATAGAAATGTTATTTCCAACTAATAAAAACCAATGGTTGCCTCTGCATACCGACATAAAAAAAAGTTTAGCTTTCTTCACATTTTGGGTCGTTACATATGGAACATACATCTTGGCACCATCCTTAGAGTAGTTCATTTGGTTGTGGAGCTAGAAGAAAGAAAAGAGAATTACATAGTTACCTGTTTAACCAAATACATATCAAAATATAAATCCCTTCTAAACGCTAGTCTCACCCATAAATTAGGACTGATGTAGAGAAATAGTCGCCAAATTTCAGGATTGTTGTTCCTTCTAACTACCAACACACTGGCAAATGCATCAATATGGAAATCAACAATGTATCCTTATGTCAGTAAGTCGTCCATCGATTCTCTCAGTGCGATGATTTTAAAACCCTAAAATGCGATATAATTCTAATACAAAGAAGAATTTAGATTAGATGTTAAATACTACTATTCAAATGGAAACAAACAACAAATACTCATACCTTTGACTTAAGTGAGCTCATTCTTTCATTAATGAGATCCTATTGCTCCTCTGTCAAGAACATCTTCCCTGTATAATCTTCAGGGTAGGGATTCAATTCATCCTCTTATTTAGATTTAGTGCTGCTACCCCCTTCTTTCATTTTACATAGCTTGTCCATCTTGGACTCAAGGCTGTCTAAACGATTATCCACCTTGGACTCAAGGCTGTTGAAACGATCGTCCACCTTTGACTCAATGCTATTGAGACGCAATGTCATTTTTTCTTCTAGTTTTTGAAACTTGTCTACAATAAAAGCAGTAAAGGAATTCGAACTCTCGAATTGTTTCCTTTTTCGCCTGATAAACAATAAATTGGTTCTCTAGAGAGCAATACTTTTCATCCACTTCGGTAATCTACTCGAAGCAATCTCACACCTGTCAATTTAAATTAAGTTTGAGATGTTAAAAATCGAACATTTTCTAACTTTTAGGTGAGTAAAAACATACCAAATCGAATTTATTAGATTTCAACAAGCTCAAAGACTTTACATTTCTCCATCGTTCTAAACGTCGCCTTTTTACAGGAAGTTCAGGCACCACAATTTTAGTATGCTCCAGTATCCAAATCTGAGGAATTCATATTATATAACATTATAAGACAAACAAATGTAATATTATGGTGAGCATACCTAGAAATGTAATCTTATAAGTAATATTTGTGAACATCCATTGAGATACCCAATTGATTCAGATGGTTCTCCCTTCAATTTATTTATCTTCAGTGCTAAGCCACAAACACTATAATGCCCAAAATTTCCTGAAACAACAAAAAGATGGTCATTGGAGATTACTGTCAGGAGATAGAACTAGCACCAGCGATATCCAGTGGATTTAATTTACCAGCGTCTCTAGACGGTACCGCCCGGCGATTGAAATACCGTGTGGCGATAGGGAATCATTCGACGAAGCCAGGGTAATGACATGTCAAATCAACTACCGCTCGGCGGTAGTGTGATACTCCGTGGTGGTAGCCAATGAATTAACTCAACCTTTGTCGCTAGAAGGTACCGCCCGGCGGTAGGGGTATCGCTGGCCGTAGGATGTCATGTGTCATGAAGTATTGAGACAGTCGTTGAGCAGCAAAGCAATGTTGGATGAGACCGCTGCATCGCCTAGTTATCGTGCCGTGGTAGCAAGTTATCATGCGATGGTAGCTATTTTGAAATGAAATCTCAATTGAATCATGGACATTCATTCCTTTTGAGCTTGATATCATATGGCTAGGGGAAACCCGTGTGGCTTTACCTTGGGAGTGGGGGAGAGAGGGTTCATTTCATCTTTTCCACTCTCTCTTCAAGTTCTTATCTCTCTCACTCACTCTCTCTCTTTAAGTGTTGAGGAAGAAAAGGAAATAAGGAAGGAAAGCAAAGAGAAAGGTTGTTTTAGCCTTAGGAGAAGCTCTAGGAAGTGTTCCTGTTGTTGGATTAGTAAGCCAAAGCTAAATCCGCGAAGAGGAAAGCGTTGCGGGCATTTCCATGAGGATCAAGTTCATGTTGATGGCTCCAAAACAATCGATAAGAGTAACAATCTTCCTTCTTGGACATGCGAAGTCCTTAATTTGGCATAGTTGCATAAAGTCCCCCACTAATTAGTGGAGAACGAAGGAATTTTCGACGGGTCGATACAAAGTATCCCCAATATAAATTGCATATAGAATCTAGAATCGAAGTACGGAATGCACATGATGTAAGATGCCCATCTAGACAGGTTGGTTTGGAATTGTGATTGTCATTTTTTTTGCTTGCCAGAGAAGACTCTATGGTTAAACGTGTGGTTTATGGAGTCATAGAGTGTGCAGGTTGTTGTAGTAAGAGTAATGGAGTTGGTCTCCAGGAAAACACCCAAATTTTGGGGAAGAAATAATGTTATGTTCCCTTCCGCGCGGCGGTAGTGCTACCACTGGCGATAGCTCACAGAGAGCTTTTAATTGTGGTTGGGAAGCCTGTGTCCATGAGATAAGGTGGGTATCATGTTGATTTGAGAGCCTAGAGTGCCCAACTATAGTGGTCATGAGAGCCAACATCGAAACATAGCATGGTTATGTATTTTGTAAACGGGAAAGGGGAGGCTGACCAGCGTCATAACATTTGCCTGATGGCATGACGATCTGAGCAACAGGAAAGGGCTAAGTTGTACTCGCACCATGCCTCTCGACTAGACGGCCTTAGGTAACTGGTGCAGTCGGGGTCGTAGGAGAGAGTCATTGGCATTAGTTTATGCATGATTTTAATGCTCAAGTGCTACCATTAGTCTGGGACTTAAGATGGTGGTGTGACTGGGAAAGTCCAGAACACCGAATTTGACCATCGGTCTGGGACTGAGGATGGTGGTGGGCTTCGAAAAGTCCAGAACAATGAAAATATGCCCTGAGTGCACAAGACGTGTGGTCGTACGCGCCAACGTTTGTGATGAATGGTGCTTAAATTGCATATATATACATATAAATATCATTTAACTACTTCCAAGGAAGGAGCACCGCCGCCCCGAGTCAGAGGTGGAGTTGTTATAAATTGGCCAGCTAAAGCTGACTGTTGCCTTGTTTGCCACATCTTGGTGGATTGTCCTTGTGCATGTATAGGAGAGCTGAGCAGGAAGTAGCAGGTTGAAGACCCTTTACGCTATGTCGGCCCTCAAAGGCCAAGCAAAGTGTTACTTATTATCATGTGTGACCGGTCTATGTGCAGATGTATATTCATGAAGTCCTTTTGCAGAACTTATTGAAGTACTTTTAGAAAAATATTCTTAAACACTAACTTGCAAACAGTCGCCTCCAGTAGAGAGAAATAATTTTAATTGTCTTCAAGCTCAATAATCTATAGATCAATCATTCAAAAAAATTTAAGGAAGAAGAAGCTCTCAGCAACTATTCACACAGCAAAGGTTATTCATAATCTGAAGATCATCTCTTGTTGTTGTGGTGAAGAGAAGTTGTTTGGTGGAACAACTAAAGAAGAAGACTCCAAAATTTTTATTCCAGAGTTAGTGTACCAATATTTAAATCTCCATTATAATATCTCACTGAGATCTGAGTGTAAGCCTGTTTTTTAAAGGTTGAGTATAGGACTTTATCCAAAAATCTGAGGTAGGATTCTTGTAGAGAATTTGAGGTAGGCCTATGTTATAAAGGCTGAAGTAGGCCTTGCTTGTGGGCTTGAGGTATGAGACTTGGTGTTGTCTCTGAGGTAGGAATGTGAGCAGTCTGAGTTGCAAGAGTGGGAAGCACTCTGATCTGTAGGATCTTGGGGAGGATCTGAGGTATAAGATCAGTTGATCTGAGATTTGGAGGAGTTGGCCGAATCTAGCACATTGCTTGATAAGTGATGGGGGAAAGTGGATGTATCCTAGATAGGGGAACCACTATAAACTGATTATGTGTTATATATAATCTTGAAATCTAACACCCTAACAATAATACATCATGTATAACTTTAAAAAGATTCAAAAACTTAAAAGGAACCTATTCACCCCCCCCCCCCCTCTAGGTGTTTAGCTACCCTTAAAAGACTTTCAAGTGGTATCCGAGCTAGGTTATTCAATAAAGTCCTAAAAGTCTAAATAAGATCTTCAAGGGTAATAAAAGTCTAACATCAAGACTTCTGGTGAGATCCACAAGGAGCTGGGATCTATGAAGCTTCCTATTTACAGGAAGTAAAACTTTGGGATTTGGAAGGAAAGAGTGAGGTTGTTCATGAAAGCTTCAGACCCTAGAATATTTATTACAGTGGAAGAGGGACAATTCATTCACATAAAGGTCTCAGTTATAGATGCCAACATCAAAACCCCAAAGAAATACTCTGAGATGATAAAGGATGATGTAGTTCTGGCTACCATGGACAAGAGGGAAAAGAACATTATTGTTAGTGCTATGGATGATTCAATATTTCAGAACCTTATTCACTACACAACTGCATAGGAAATGTGGGACTCTCTGATAGTCTACATGGAGGGGACTGAGAAAGTGAGGGATGACAAAAAATCCCTGCTAAATCAATAGTATGAGACCTTTAAACAAGGCAAGAAGGATTCTATAGTTGTGTGCTATGAGAAATTCCTTAGAATTGTAAATGATTTGAAGACTTATGATAGACAGTTACCTAACTATGAATTAAATGAAAAATTCTTGAGATCACTCAACAAAAAGTGAGACATCAAGATTTGTTTCATAAGGGAGGTATGAAACTTAGCCAACACACTACCATAAAATCTGTTTGGCAAGTTGATGTTACATAAACTTCAGCTGAACTCCATAAAGGCTAAAGAAGAATCTGCCAAGTCCTTCAGTAAAGAGAAGTTTGTGGCCTTCAAAGCTGAAAACTCTAGAAAGAGAAGAGAGATGAATCCTTCACCCCCAAGAAGGGCTACTGAATCAGAAAGCTCTGCACCCAGCTCATCATAAGCTGAGTTGTCTGATGGAGAACTAACATTGTTCTCCAAATAGTTTAAAAATATGTTGTGCAGAAGAAGATAGTGGAAGAACAGGGTCATCACAGACTCCAGCTCAAGGAAGCCCCAGATAAACCATGGCAAACCCAGGAAGGAACCCACTGGGGACAAGTATGCATCTAAATAAAAAAAAATTAAAACTGATATTATTTGCTATTATGGCAATAGATCAGGACATGTCATTACTGACTGTCTTGTTAAAAGGAAAGAAGGCAAAATGTCTAATGATAAAAAATATCATAAAAATAAGAAGGTTGGCAAGAGCTTCTTGGCTAAGAAGAAATCTTACTTATCTGATAGTGATTTTAAGGCTTCAGAATCTGAAGATGAAAATGTCTATATTGGCCTATTTTCTATAGAACAGGATATAGTCCACCCAACTGCCAAGGTGGGCATAAGAGCCCCACTGTCCTCTATTGACAGTGATTGTGAAGATGAAGAAGACTACAGCCTCATGGCCATGACTGAAGAAAATTAGGACAAATCTGATCTCGATGAGGTAATCATTTCAACCATGTCTTCTTCAGAATCTGATTATGAAACTGGCCGAGATTCTAAGGCATCCTCTTCATCCAATGAGGAGGATGTATTAGAACCTAAATAGGATGTCAATCAATTGATTGACAAATATGGTGTTCTCCTTGAAGCTCTGAAGAAGAGCAAAAATCTTGTCAATAGACAAGATGAAGAGATTGCATCTCTACAGCAGACAACATCTATACAATCTAAGTTAGCCTCTCAGCTAGCTCAGATGAGCAAAGATATTAGTCAGCTGAAAACTATCACTATTATCCAAGTGAACACTATTAGTCAGAAGAGCAAAATCATTAAGGATCTTGAAGAGAAGCTCCTCAAAGAGAGGAAGCTAATGGAGAAATTTTCCAAGCCTAAGACTGTGTTGCCACTCATTGATATCTTTGCCTTTCAGAATAATACAAAAGAGTTGGGGTTCAAATGGAATGCTGGAGCAGCTTATTCCAAAAGGAAAGGCAAGGCTCCATTTGTGTCTCAAACCACCTTTCAAAAAGTTGTCTTCCATTCTAACAGGTATGACCATGACAGCATGTATAGTCACTAGAAGAATGAAAGTTCCTCATGCAAGGGAAATATTGCACCCTACAATGGGAGTAGAAAGGCCATGTGGTTGAGTGCTTTGAAATGCCCTCGTAAAGAAATTCGAATGACCCATCATAAACCATTTATATTTGGTGTCACAGTTCCTACACTCAAGGGTAAGACAGTTGTCTCTTACCAGAATCTTTTAGGAAAGAAGAAGGCAAACAGCATGACTGTAATCAATTCTCACTTGTCCATTTTTGATGTCATCAACACCATGTCAGCTGCAAAGAAGACACATCTTGCTGGCAAACTGAATCAGTCAAGAGAACCTGCTTGTAGGCTAACATTCAGACATATTCTAGCTGAGAGAAACAAGAAGAAACCTGTTGTTTTCTCTACTAAACAAAAGCATCATGATGCTCCATCCACCTCTAGGAATGTTCAGAAGAGAAGATACAACATTCAAGAATGTTAGTGTTGTGCCAAAGCAGGGCATTTTACCATATAATGCTGGTTTAATCTTATAGCACTGCATGTAGGGAAATTTAAGCCAGCAAAGTCTATCCCTGTGGGTTTGAGTACATCAAAGGCTAATAAGAACCAAGGACCCTAATTTCTTTGAGTGCCTAAGGTAAACTAAAATTGTTTTGCAGGTAAGTCTAAGCACCAATCAGATGTCTATATGGTACTTGAACAATGTATGCTCTAGGCACATGACTGAAATAAGGAGTCATCTGAAAGACTTTACTCCAGTGAGGAATGGACCCAAAGTCATATTTGGTGGTTCAGATAGAGGAGTGGCAAAAGGCTATGGTATGATCACCAATGATATAGTCACCATCACAAAAGTAGTTTATGTGAAAGGATTGCAACACAATCTGATTAACATAAGCCAACTATTTGATCTAGGCTATGTTATTGTTTTACACAAGGATAAATGTCTAATCAAAAGGTCAACTGACTAAGAGATCATTCTGACTAGCACTAGGAGTGGAAATATTATTGTTTAAATTTTTTATGTATTGACTCCAATTCTCTTGCTTATCTTGTAGCAAATGAGAATGACTCTTATTTTGTGCAATGGCATAAGAGGCTTGCTCACTTGAACTATAAGTCTATCAACAAGCTCTTCAGTGAAGGGTTGGTCAGAAATAGACCCAATTTAAAATGCACCAAATAGTGAATTTGTTCTGCATGCCAAAAGGGCAAGCAAACAAAGGCCTCCTTCAAAAGCATTGAGTCCAAGGATTCTGAGAGGTGTTTCTACCTCTTTCATATAGACTTGTTTAGTTCTATGTCAATTCATAGTTTAGGTAGAAAAGTCTATACCTTTGTAATAGTTGATGATTACTCCAGATTTTCTTGGGTATTCTTTCTTAAGAGAAAGTCTAATACCTTATATAGTTTTGTGACTTTTACCAAGTAAACTCAGTATGAAAAGGGCTGCACTATGGTCAAAATCAGAAGTAATCATGACACAGAATTTCAGTCTGAAAGTATGACAAACTTCTATAAAGAGCAAGGTATCTTTCAAAAATTCTCCTATCCAAGAACACTCCAGCAAAATGAAATTGTTGAGAGGAAAAATAGAACTCTTATTCATCCTGGATTGACCATGCTGAGTGATATTTTTCTCCCAGAATATTTTTAGGCTAAGGTAGTGAACATAACATTTCATGTCCAAAGTAGGGCCTCAATCGACAAGTATCATAATAAGACTTCCTATGAGCTTATGAAGGCCAAAAACCAAATCTAGTATATTTTAGAATCTTTTGAAGCAAGTGTTTTGTGTTGAACAATGGGAAGTCCTACCTGACAAAATTTGCTGAAAAATCCTATGAGGGTATTTTTGTTGGGTATAACAACCACAATAAAGCCTATAAGATCAACAACTTGAAAAATCAGGTTGTAGAAGGATCTATAAATGTAGTATTTGTTGAAACTTCTATGATTCACAATGAACTGTCAAGCTCTTCTAGTGCTGCAGGTGTAGGTTTGAGAATTGACAAACTAGGCATTGAAGACACGCCTCCAGCTGCATAAGAAAAGGATGGTGATGTGCTTATTCCAAAAGAATAACTAGATGGAATGTATATAGAAGATGAACCTCAAGCCACTGAAGCTGAAATTCAAGGTGTTGAAGAAAGGCTACCAGTAGTTTTCAGACACTTAAGGGACCATCCTAGAGATCTGATTATTAGGGATGCAAGCCAGGGTGAAACCACAAGGAGCAGAAATAACAATATTGTTATGTACTCCATCTTCACATTTCAGATAGAACCCAAGAAGTTTAAAGAAGTCAACATAGACCCATTATGGATAATGGCTATGTAAGAAGAATTGAATCTATTTAAGAGGTGTAATGTCTGGAATCTGGTTCCCAGGCCTCAAAGACATAACATTATAGGAACCAAATGTATCTATAGAAATAAGTTAGATGAAAATGGTGTTATAATTAAGAATAAAGCTAGACTGGTTGCTAAAGGATACATACAAGAGGAAGGTATTGAGTTTGATCAAATCTTTGCACTAGTAGCTAGACTTGAAGAAATAAGTTTGTTCTTTGCATATGCTGCTTACAAATGATTTGAGGTCTACCAAATGAATGTGAAGTCAACTTTCATGAATGGTGACCTAAAAGAAGAGGTCTATGATGAGCAACCATCATGTTTTATCAATCCTACCTTTCCTGATCATGTTTTTAATTTAAGAAAGGTTTTGTATGGGTTAAAACAAGCCCCAAGGGCTTGGAATGAAACCTTATCTAGCTTTTTCATTGAGAATAAATTCTCAAGGAGAAAGATAGACATAACTTTATTCCTAAGGGAAGTCAAAGGTAAGATTATTCTAGTCCAAATTTATATTGATAACATAATTTTTGGGTCTACTAATGATGGTATATGCAAAGAGTTTGCTAAACATACGCAAGAGCAATTTGAAATGAGCAGTATGGGTGAACTCAAGTATTTATTGGGTCTCCAAGTTAAGTAATCTGATGATATCTTATTCATCTCTTAGTCTAAGTTCACCAAGGAGTTAATTAAAAAAATTGGAATGGAGAGTGCCTCTACTATAAAAACTTATATGGGATCAAGTATACCACTAAACAAGGATGAGAATAAAAAGCTAGTTGATGAAACCTTGTATATAGGCATAATTGGCTCCCTCCCTTATTTGACTGCTAGTATGTTAGACATTATGTTTGTTACATGTGTTTGTGCTAGGTACCAGGCTTGCCCTAAAGAATCTCACTACACTACTGCAATGAGGATTCTAAGATACATTAAGAGAATACCAGATCTTGGTCTATAGTATCCTAGGAATAATGATTTTAAACTAACATGTTATTTAAATATAGATTTTGCAGGTTACAGAGAAGATAGGGAAAGTACTTCTGGTACTTGCCAATTTATAGGGAGAAGGCTGATATCCTAGAGCAGCAAAAAGCAAACTAATATAGCAATCTTCATTGTAGAATCTGAATACATCTCAGCAGGGAGTTGTTGTGCACAGCTCCTGAGGATATAACATCAACTTCATGACTACAATATTTAGTTAAGTAAAACTCTTATATTTTGTGATTCTTCAAGTGTTATTTCATTGGCTAGGAATCATATATAACATAGTAGGACCAAGCATATTGAAATCAGATATTTCTTCATAAGAGAGCATGTTGAGAAGGAAGATATCAGTCTTGAGTTTGTCCCCACTGACAGACAGGTGGCTAACATATTCATCATGCCTTTTGATGAAGCTAAGTTTAACATTTTCAAGTTTGAATTTGTAATTTTAAATTTAAAGGAGCTTTAAATATTTGTCCATAAGTTCTTCTATCATACATGTGCTTTAGAGACTAACCATTTTGCAGGAGGATATAAGGAAGAAAAGGCCAACTAACTTGGTGTTGAATGAAGTGTCAAGTGTTGAGTCAATACTGGGTGTCAAAGACATCAAAGGCATCAAGTGAAGACCTTAGGCATCAAATGGACTCAACGCACACACTCTGACGGGTTGAAAAGCATCAAATCTATCAGGTTAAATCACAGTCATTCATATAAATTGGAAATCACGACAAGGTACGTGCCTCTCCACCTTCTCGAATAAAATAGGGTATAAATAGGAATCGAGGCTATAATAACTTTATCATTCTATTACCCTTCAAAAATTTTGTGTCTTATACCCTAGATTTCTCACACGGTATTCTCCTCCTCACTCAATCTCTCGGATTCAATGGCTCACATGGCTGCTGACTTCCTGTTCGAGGGCTATGAAGTTGTTCGAAATGGTTTTAGAGATGCTCTAAAGGAAATTCTTTCAGTTATCCATTTTCTAACAGTCGTATAACTAGAGTTTGTGTTCTCAGAACCATGTGCTATATGGAAAAGAGAAGTGTTAGAACTATATGCTAATACTAAGGTAGACTCTTCCTCCATAAAGGTCAAGACAATCATTAATGGGGAAAAAGTAAAAATCATTGTTAGGAAGATTTGCAAGGCTTTGAACTCCCAAAGCTCAACCCTGGTGAGGAATAAGATGATCTATATCAAGAAGACATCAAGTCTGCCTTCAAATGGCGTGGTCTGTCCAAACACACCAGTGGCTCTGTACTCAGGAAGGACATGAAATTGAAGGGAAAGTTCTTGGCAGACATAATTGGAGAAACCTTAATCTGCAAAACTGGATCACATGATAAGATTTCTAGAAAGATATTTGACCTAATGACTAGAGTCATTCTGTCCAAGAAAACTGATTGGTGCAAAGTGATCTTTGACAAGAAAATTGAGTGCAATCCTGAGCCAAATATGGGAAGAATCCTATCCCTATTTCTCCTCAATGTTGTACCAAGCATTCTGAACATAAGTCTAGGTGCTAAGATCCATCACATGAGGAGGATGAATATCAAAATGTTTGATAGATAGGATATGGTGATGGTCAATCACCCTAAGCAGACTGAAAAGAAAAAGAAGAAAGTAGCTGAATCAGTTATAGTAAGAAGCTCAAGCAGCAATTCTTCGGAAAGCAGTGCTGAACCCCATGACCCTCTCCTGTCCAGTTCAAGTGATTCTGATAGGAGGTATGTAAGTGCACAAGTTTCAATTTCCTCTGAGCTTGCTACAAAGAATGTTCTTGATAGAGTGTCACCTACTGATGTTGAAGAAGACATACCTATGGAGAATGTTGAAGATTTAGGATCTGTTTGGGGGGACTTATCTTCACCGATCAAGCAATTATGACCGCATGAACCGGACCTTAATTAAGTTTAATTAAGGTCTGGTTCATGCGGTCGTAACCGCTTGACCGGTTAAAAATAAGTCCCCCCCCCCCCAAATGGAGCCTTAATAATAATAGTTGTGGACAAGATCTATGCTGATACTGAGGGGGAGATTCTACAAAATGCTGATAATGTTGAGGGGGATAACATTCTTGTTAGTTTTTTTGTTGAGATAGGGAGCATCATATTATATGTGTTGTTGAGGGGGAGATCAACAGAGTTAATGTTGCAGTTGAGGGGAAGACTCACACTGAGCTCCCTACTCAAGGTGATTAAGCTGAGATGGCAATTTCTGTTAGAGATATCCAAGGCGATATAATTGTATCCCTTGCTGAGGAGCAGGAGAAAGAGGAGCCTATCAAAGGAGATGATGTTGTTGATATTCCAGACCACTCTTCTGAATATATTATTGTTGATTATGATGTAAAAAAGATGTAAGGGTGGGAGATGAAGAGGTTAACTATCTAGATGCTACTCAACCAAATGAAGAGATTCCTAAATCTTTTCGGTCACAACACAGAGGACTCATGGATGAGAAAAAATGGAAGATTGAGAGGTATGTGGATGATTCAGTCAGAGAACTGAGGAAAGATATCTCAACTAAAATCACTTCTGTCATATTTGGGGTCAACCTGCTGAGAGATAACATTGTTAAATTCTTTATGAGAGTTGCTCCATCTGTTGATTATACAACACTTGAACTTCAACAAATTCAGCAGAGCCAGAGCAACATTATTCAATATCAGCGTGTTACAATAGAAAACATGGAAATGGTGGATAATGTTACCAAAGAACGCATGAAGGAGTAGAAAAAAGTGTTGAAAGGAGAATGGATGCCTGCACTTAAATATGATCACATGTTGCAAGTTAAGAACATTATAACTGCTGGTGTCAACCACTTGGCTGACAAGATTTCCTCCTCCAAGAAATCCCTGACCAATCTAGTGATTGAATAAGTCATAAAGGGAGAGAGGTCAATGATAAAATCTAGTGGAGACCATGCAATATTGACATCAATTGTAGTCAGAGAGGCATTGGGCCTAGATCCCATCATATATGATGAGCTTGTAGCTCCTGAAGATGGTGTGGGAGCTAATGTTGAAGCTACTATAGTAGATGTTGGTCCTAATGATGTTATAACATTCAGCCCCACCACCCAAAAAATATATAAAAAACATGGGAAAAGAAGTTGCAGATGAGGATGAAGAAGTAAGGCTAAGAAAAAAGAGACAGAGAAAAGCTAGAATCTAGACCAGACTATATGTAGTGGAGTACACAATCCAGAATAATCATTTTGATTGTCTGGAATCAGATCAACAAAACAAGACAGATAGAGCAAAGCTTTATGGTTCCATAGAATGGGTCACGTATGAAAGATAAGAAGAAATGAGGAAAAAGTTCATAAAGGACAAGATAGCTGGAATTGTACTAGTGGATGCCCCAAAACCCTACAGATACCATCCAAAGCCTTACAGTTACTTTCAGAGATAAAGACAGAAGAAGAAAGAGGCTGAGTAAAAGACTATAAGGAAATCGGGGGGAGGCATAGTAATTAGGGAACCTAATCTATAGTAATGTTATAATTTTTAGGTTCCTAAGGACATTTGAATGTTAAATGTTTATTGTAGACATTGATCTTTTGTGTTATTTATGCTATTTAAAATCTTCTACATCATTTATCTGGAGTGTTTGCTTATTTTAAATTATTTTTTTATTATGTGTTTTAAAGTGATGTATATCATTGACTAGGATTCTGACTCCTTCAAATAGGGGGAGATTGTTGAGGACATTGACCACAATGTCCAAGATTTGAAGAAGCCCTATAAGTCAATAAAACACACATACATGTATTTGACATTTCCTCAAAATTATCCCGCGCATGAAACATATATTTGATTGACTAATATGTTAAGAATAAGTCAGCACATTCCAGAATTGAAGAAAATCTATTAAGTACAAATGTGTCGAGTCATCTCAAATCACTCAATGCTCGAGGTCTATAGGCATTGACACCATATTATTCACTCAGCGCCTCAGAAAAGAAGCAGAGATCCTGCCTAAGTATAAATGTGTCGAGTCATCTCACATCACTCAACGCTCAAGACTAATGCGTTGATTGAATGTTACTCTCTCAATGCTTTTATAAAAGAGCATAAATTCAAGCTAAGTTCAAATGCGTCGAGTGAATGTCTTTCACTCAACACTTCAGTAAAACAACTGAGTTTCATTCCAAGTTCACGCTTAAGCAGTGAAGCAATAAAACTGTCCAAGTTCAAATGCGTCGAGTTAGAAGACTTAACTTAAGGCCTAAATAGAAAACATTGAGTTAACTGATGTCACTCAACGTCTCTTTAGAAAGACTTCACTCAACGCTTTAGCAGAAAAGAAACAAGATGACTTAAGTATAAATTTGTCGAGATACAAGAAATCACTCAACGCCTTAGTTGTATGCGCTGAGTTAAGTACTGTCTTTCAACGCTTCTTTAGTGATCTAGAATTTGACTAAGTCATAGTGCATCCAGCACTTAACGTCTGTATCAGAAGTTCAGAAATTATTCTAAGTCAGAGAACGTCTTGTCTATTTGGCTAACATCACATAAAATTCAAATTGATGCAGATTACACGCTAAAAGACGGAAACCGTTGTATTTGTCTGACATGCAATCTTAGAAAGATTCAACCATTAAAGCCGGCCATGCCGCTTACCTAAATAGGATTTAGTCACTGTAGTTGTTGGAATATAAAAATAAAGTGTGGATGACTTTTGCAGAGATTTCTCGGGAATTATTAAGAGACTTTTTGCAAAACTTATTGAAGTACTTTTAGAAAAATATTCTGAAACACTAAGTTGCAAACATTTGCCGCCAGTATAGAGAGAAATAATTTTAATTATCTTCAAGCTAGATAATTGATGTGAATGTGACGGCAAGTGTACCAGTCGCACAAGTAATATAAAATGGGCGAATTTCCTCAAGTATCGATCTCTCAAGAAACACAGTAAGGTGGAGTTAATTTTGAGGAGGACTTGAGATTGAAGTCCTTAGGTCGGAATTAACTAAAGCGGTTTTGAAGGTTACGGAAAAATAAAGCAAAAGGCTAACAACTACTCCTATGCAATGTCGTTATGCATCGCTTTGCCAGGCGGGATGGAAGACTACACGGGCCGCTATGCACTGAATCGTTAGGAGGATGGACGAGTAGGCAAGCGTAAGAACCAGAATTTGAGGGTCGTAAGCACCTCTTCGCTACGTGCGCCACTAGAAATTGCTAGTGCGGCCAGAACAAACGGATGGCGGATGGATATAAAGGCGCAACTCAAGCAACTTAAGTGGTAAAATGTAATATGAATCACATAGACATGAAACACAAAACATAAACAACCAAAATGCACATCATCTACATAGAAATATTCAACAGCACATATACAACAATAAAGGAAGAACAAGGCAAGAGATCGACCGAATCTGAAGGCTCGTCGAGGGTTCGCGGAAGGAAACGCCGGGTTGTCAATCCGGATCCAAGCTCGGTCCTCAACTACGTTCGGGGTAGAGAAGGTTGTCATTACCCTCCAATAGACCCGTCTTCTTCGTATCACGAGCCGGAAGAAGGTTGCAAGCTTCCCTTTGCTTAATGGCTATAGCGTTGAAGCTTGAAATAGAGCTTAGAAGATGAAGGAGAAGGCCGAGAGGAAACTACGGTTAAAATATGGCGCTGAATTCTTACCCGGATCTCCTCTCCTTGGTGGAACGGCGAAGTTTCGCCCTAAAATCGCGGGAGAGATGGCTGGAAACTAACTGTCTTGTAATGGTGAGAAATCTGCGCTTAAATAGAAAAAGATCAGAAAAATGGTCACGCACGGTCCCGCGCATGATCGTGCGCTAACTGTGTGATATTAACTTGCAGATCTTGATCGCGGAAGAAGAAGCGTTGACCCGTGTGTTTTACTCGCGTACGGGTGATTCCGCCCGTGCGTGAAGGAAATCACACAGGTAAACACAGAGCGCAGGAAATCAAGGAAAACAGGGGAACCGTGCATTTTACTCGCGTACGAGCGCATTTGCCCGTGCGTGAAGGAAATGCACGATTTACCCCAGAATGCAGGCAAACAGAGAAAAATGTGCAGACAGTGTGATTCCTTCTCGTATGGTTTGGCCGAAACCGTGCGGGAACAAAATGCACAGGTAGAAAAAGATGTCCTAGGAAAGCTGTGTGAAACGCACGGTTGCAATGAAACCGTGCGAGAATAAATTCGCACGACCGTGCGTTTTGCACAGAAATTGAAAATGAACTTCGGGACAACCCGACTACCTGCACAGCAATGAAACCAACTGAGGCACCAGCTCCCAGCAACAAAGCAAAGCATAAAATAAACAAAAAGAAACATGGGAAGCACCATGTGCTTACCCCCAACAAAAGAATGAGCAATTGCACACCCTTGGGCCAAAACAATACACTTCCTAAGGAAATAAAGATTAGAAGAAATATAAACAATAATGAACTAAAAGTGAAGTGTATGCACATGAAAACTAGCCTAGATGAGTCCGAAAAAACCTATATAAATCAAACTCATCAATAATCTACAGATCAATCATTCAAAAAAGCTTGAGGATGAAGAAACTCCATGCGACTTTTCACACAACATAGTCTATTCATAATCTGAAGATCATCTCATGTTGCTAAGGTGAAGAGAAGTTGTTTGGTGGAACAGCTAAAGAAGAAGACTCTGGAATATTTGTTCCAGGTATTAGTGTGCCAATTTTTAAATCTCCAATGTAAGATCTCACTGAGATCTGAGTGTAAGCATGTTTTATAAAGGCAGAGTGTTTGACTTTATCCAAAAGTCTAAGACAGGATTCTTGTAGAGAATCTGAGGTAGTCCTGTGTTATAAAGGCTAAGGTAGGGATTGCTTGTGAGCATGAGGTAAGAGACTTGGTGTTGTCTCTGAGGTAGGACTGTGAGCAGTCTGAGTTGTAAGAGTGGGAAGCACTCTAAGCTGTAGGATCCTGGGAAGGATCTGAGGTGTAAGATAAATTGATCTGAGATTTTGGAGGAGTTGGCTGAATCCAACACACTGCTAGATAAGAGAAGGGGGAAAGTGGATGTACCCTAGAAAGGGAACCGCTATAAACTGCTTGTTTGTTATGTGTAATCTTGAAAGCTAACATCCTAACAACAATACATCAAGTATAACTTTAAGAAGGTTCAAAAACTTAAAAAAATCTATTCACCCCCCCCCCCCCTCCCTCAAGGAGTTTAGATACCCATAAAAGACTTTCAAAGACCATAGAGATTTATGTGGATGACATGTTGGTAAAAAGCGTATCCCACGGTAACCACTTGGAAGACCATGAAAAGTGTTTTCACCTCCTTCGTCGCTTCCAAATGCTGCTCAATCCCAACAAATATGCCTTCGGTGTCACGACCAAAAAATTCTTAGGATTCATGGTAACCCAACGAGAAATTGAGACAAACCCCGAGATGATCAAGGCATTGGAAGAAATGTCACATCCGTGCTTAATCAAAGAAGTGCAACGTTTAAATGAGAGAATCACCGTGCTTTCACATTTTTTGGCGCGCACCGGTGACAGGTAACTCCCCTTCTTTAAAATCCTTCAGGGGCACACAACTCTAGATTTTAGTGGACAAATGAATGTCAAGCAGCTTTTGAGAATCTCAAACAATACCTGGCCTCGCCCCCACTTTTGTCAAAGCCAGTCCCTAGAGAGGTTCTATATTTGTACCTGGAAATATCTACAGTGGCCTTAAGCTCAATATTGGCCAAAGGCGAAGGATGGATCCAGCGACCCGTCTACTACCTCAGTAAGATCCTCACAAATACCGAAACTTGGTATCCAGTGGCAGACAAAATAGCCTTAGTCCTCATCTTCTCTGCAAAAAAACATCAGTCATACTTCCAAGCGCATACAATTAAAGTGCTAATCGAGCTCTCGCTCTATATAATGCTCCAAAAGCCATATGCATCCAGAATATTAGTAAAATGTACAGTCGAGCTTGGAGAATTAGATATACATTTTCTGCCTCGACTAGTCATTAAATATTAGGTGTTGCCCGACTTCCTCGTCGAAAGCACCCATCCTCCCGAGGCTAGAGTTGTGCCCAGCACTTCCTCTCCTTGCTGGACTCTTTATGTCGATGGAGCCTCTGGATCCGAGGGGACTAGAGTTGTGTTACTCCTTATCAGCCCAGAAGAGACTACCTTAGAGTACGACCTCAGATTGAAATTTCCAGCCAAAAACAACATTGCTGAGTATGAGGCCCTAATCACTGGCCTCAGGCTCGCCATCGACTGCGGGATAAAGTACTTGGCCATTCATACTAATTCTCAACTTGTGGCCTCCCAATTCGAGGTGGATTTCAAAGCAAAAAAACGACCAGTTAGCATAGTATCTCTCGCTCGTTAAGGCTCTCCTCGTTAAGATCCCCCAATACCAGGTGGTACACATCCCTGAGGAACAGAATTCCAAAGCAGATGCTCTCTCTAAGTTGGCCACATCTCCTTCCAGCTCTCAAACCCATCAGCAGCGAGTAGAAGAAGTGGTGGCCCCAAGTATTTAAGGGCCATTGCTACGATTGATGTACCAGAATCTTCATGGGTCTCTTCATTGTGTGCTTATCTCAAGTATGGGCACCTCCTGGAGGGCCCCATAGAAGTACGACATTTGCTAATACAAGCTGTAATTTTTACTCTTATTGATGGAGAGTTGTTTAAGAGATCCTTTTCTGGACCTTATCTAAAGTGACTGCCAGAGTCCAATGTAGAATATTCACTGTGTGTATGGGGGGGTCATGGAGGAGTTTATAGAGAACACATATGTGGTAGTGAAAGACTTTGTTTCAAGAGCCTAAACACCTAGAGGGGGGTGAATGGTTCTAATCTTTTTGAGTCTTTTTTATTTTAAGGCAAACAGATATTTGTAACTTCTTTTAGCAAAGAATAATTCTATCTACAGAAATTAAAAACAGCAGACCCTAGGTCTATAGTGGTTCCCCAAGATATGGGTACATCCACTTTCCCCCTTCTCCTATCCAGCAGATAACTGGATTCAGCCTAACTTCCTTCCACTTGCTCGGATCTGCAGATCTTACAAACTCAGAACCCAAAATGGTTCTTACACCTTAGACTTTACACAAGTCCTACCTCAGATTCTTCCCTGAATCCAACCTCAGGCCTCAGCCCTACCTCAGCCTTTTTAATTAAGCTTACAACTCAGACTTTCCACAAGTCCTACCTCAGGCACACTGTCCTACCTCAGCCTTTATAATTTTAGGCTTACCATCTCAGATCTAACAATAGATCCTACAAGAATTTGTGAGTAATAAGTATCAGAAAACTTCACCAGCTAGATTTCTCTGTTGATGTTGTCTTCTTGATCAGTTCTTGAATTGACTGGTCCTTTTGATCCAACCTTAGCTTTTCAAAGCTTCTTGATTAGAACAAATAAGGTGGATCTTCTCTTGAAGTTGAAGTTGATCTTCAGTTAACTTCTTCCTTAAATTCAGATAGAACTCCGAATCTTTCTTGCAGACAGCCTTTGATCTGTCAGAATTCTTCTTATTGATGCCTCATGTTGTTGTGTATTTTTCGTTTCCGATCTGTCTCTTATATAGAGCTTGCTTCATGGTTACCATCTGATCAAGTTCATAACAGACTTCTGACAGTTCTGACAGTGGTGTCAGATTCGTTAGTTATGACAGATGTCAAGTCACCAGTCACGTCACCAGTTTCTTCAATGTCTTTTAAACTCAGCACACAACACTCAGCAGACTGCTTCACATGTGTCGACACATATAGGTTAAGTGTCGACATAAGTCTTCAAGGTGTCGACACAAATACTCCAAGTGTCGACACAGTCATACTTCTGCTTCTCGACACTGCTTATGTTGTATGTGTCGACACAAGTCCTGTGTGTCGACATAGCAGCTTCTTGTCTCGACATTTCTGTTGCAGACAGTTGGTGTTGAGTGTTTGTCAAATGGCATTGAGTGTGTGTCAACACAAGTCCTGTGTGTCGACACAATTACTTCTGAACTTGACACAACCTTCTAAGAGTTATGTGTTGACACAAGTCCTGTGTGTCGACACAATTGCTTCAGGTGTCGACATAGCTCCTGAGTGTCGACTCATCTTCTGTTTTAAGTGTCGACACAATTCTGTTTTAAGTTGTCGACACAATTCTGGATGTCGACACAATTCTGCTTCTTTAGGTGTCGACATAGCTTTGAGTGTCGACACAACTTCTTTATAAGTGTCGACACATTTCACCAGTGTGTCGACACAGCTTCCCTGAGTGTCGACATAGCAGTTGGGTGTCGACATAGCTTCTTCATAAGTGTTGACACATTTTGCCTATGTGTCGACACAACTTGCCTAAGTGTCGACACAGTCTCCTTGAGTGTCGACACAGTTTCTTCACAAGTGTCGACACTTGTACTTAGAAAATTTTCCATGAAATTTTTAAACCTGCACAATGAAACTCAAACTTCTATCAAATACACATTGATGCATATCATTGACTAAGTTGTGGCTTCTCCAAATCTAGTACACATTTTCCAATGTACCCAACAATCTCCCCCTATTTGGAGAAGTCATTACTCTTAGTCAAAGATATACATCTCTTAAGATAAAACAAAATTGTAATAGAAGTAAAAAACAATTCAGAGCAGGTTATCATTGTAAACAACAAACACTTAATACTGAACCAGATTTCATTAATCAGAAAAACTTTGGTTTACATGAATTTTTTAAAGAACAAAAGAAACAAAATAGTACATTGTTCTATTACATAAACCTAGCAGTCCTATTACTGACTAGGCTCCTTAATAACTATTCCTTTGCCAGACTTGATTTTAGCCTGCACAGAAGGTTCAGCATCTTCAGCTGGCTTTTTCCCTTTTAAAGCTTCTTCTTTAATGCTTCAGCCTTGATCTTCTGTCTTTCAAAATAGTGGAAAGGTTTGGGGAAGTACTTGCTTGGCTCTTGAGCATTAGCAGGTAGCTTCCCAGCCTTAGCACTTCTTCTATGCTGAAGAATTGCTTCTTGTCCAGCATGATATTTTTATTCCACTCTTGCTCAGAATACCACTTACCCCTGTCATGGGTTTTATCCTTTACAGCTTTCCAGGCAGTAAGTATGATGTTTCTAGAAGTTGAGCTCCACTGCTCAAAATCTAGCTTCAGCTCAGCCTGCTCTCTGAATCTCTTCTTGGAAAGTTGAGCTTCCTTCTGAGCTTCTAATGCAGCTTCTGACATTTCAACCTTTTCCAGAATAACATTTTGTACCTCTGGTGGAGGACTATACATTTTCAGCACTTCTTCTTGAACCATCTCAAAATCAGCTGGGGGTAGATCACGTGAGCAACTTCAGGCTGATCTCCTTCAAAATATTCAGGTTGTATCCCAGACTCAGCTACATTAGCATCATCACAAAGAGGAGAATATCCAAGAGTAGCTCTGATGCTATTGGTAGTCCATTTAGCATGGTCAGAGCTGGCTTTGACTAGTAATCTCTCCCCCTTTATGACTTCTCTTGCAACATGATCTCTTATATCTTCTTTCTGGAATCTGACTTGATCATCTATATATTCAGTTCCCTCTTTAAAATAAGCTCTGAATTTTGTCAAGAAAGTTTTAATTTTCTCCTGAGATTCTTGAAATGTGGCTTTGATAGCAGATATATCTTCCTGGATTTGTTTGGAGATTTCAGCCTTCAGAGTAGTGCTAGAATCAGTGAGCTTTGTCAATATTTAATGATGTGAATCCTTGAAATTTTTATTCATCCTTATCTGATTCTCCAGTACATATCCCTGCTTCACTTCAATTTCATCTACTTTAGCTTGGATATCTTGTTGTTGTTTGGCCAGGAACACCACAACATTACCTCCTTTATGGAAGCAATCTATCATCTCCTTCTTATGTTGATTCACTTCAAATCTAATGGATTTGATGTCCTGGGCCAACTGAAACTGTAACTCCTTATGAGTTTCATCCACATATTTTTCTATAGTCTGCCTTTGATTATCTAATTTTATTTGCATATGGACCAGTAAAGAACTGAAGTCCACATTTGATGTTGATGGTGCAGTTCTCAATTGTAAAGCTTTCTTATATCCAGAACTCTTCTTCTTAAATACAGACAGCTTTCTTTTCTTAGCCAATGTGGCTTCTTCATCTTCAGAAGATTCAGATGTACTTTTAATATCAACAGTATCCTTTTCAGCTGGGGTATCCTTTGATAACTCCCCCTCAGTCCTTGGAATTTCCTTTTCTTTTTCAATTTCCTCCCCCTCATTCCTATCAGTAAGAGGATCAGGAAACAATTCTTCCATTGTAAATTCCTGGGATATCTGTTCAGAAGGAATAAAATTAGGTTTTTTAAAAAAAAAAACTTAAAAGACTAATACCACTTGAAAGACCTCTTTTGTTGTGTAAACAAAAGTGTTTCTTTGAACAATTTTTTGAGGAGAATACTATAATACATCACTAGTCTGTGGAGAAGATACTTACTTGCTCATTTTGAGCATCATTCTTATCAGTTACGTCAGCTGCAGTGTTGATTTCAGGTACAACATCCATTATTGTGTCTACAGCTAAGTCACTATCCAGGACAACAACATCAATACCTCCCCCTTGGGCAGGCAACTCAGTTTCTTTTTCTAGGTTTTCTCCCCCTAGAGTAGAGTCAATTTGTTGTTCTTGGGGCTCACAGTCCTTTGCTTGAGCATGAACATCTTGTTGTTGCTGGTCTTCATCAGAACTGAAGACCACCTCCTCCTCAGAATCATTTGAGGAGTCAGCCTGTACAACCACCTTCTTTTTCTTCTTGTCTTTGTTAGTTTGCTCCTTAGGAGCAGGGACTTCCTTGGTTAGAACTCTGTCCCACCTTGACAGTATCCTTACATCCATTTTTCTCATATGATTTATCTTAGAGCCATTTGCTTGTTTCAGAATATCTGGAATTACTGATGTTAAGCATAGGCTGAGGATCCTTCCCAGGTTAGGTTTCTTTATTCCTTCTTATAGTTTATCAAACACTACTGCTGCCCAATCAGTGTTTATCTTGAATATGATTCTCACCATCAGATTGAACATGTGGGAAGAAATCCGATCATGTCCACCTATCTTGCAGATAATCACTTTGCCCACTACTTATGACAGAGATTTTCCTTGGGAATTCATCCCTTTTCTATTGATAGATGAACCAATCTTGATATTGGGATTCAGTCCACACTAGCTTAATGCTTCAGTTATTTGGGATGGAGTAATTTCGCCTGTATCCTTAATCAATGGCAGATGTAGTACTTTCCTGATTGATTTCAAAGTGAGCTTTACCTAGGTATCTTGAATAGACGCCTTGATTTTCTTATCTTTAGAGTCCAATGAAGCGGTTGTGTAGAACTCCATGACTTCCTTCTTACAAATTTTGGTCGGTTCTGAGACCAAAAATTCTAGTCCATTTTCAGAAATTAGGGCAATAACTCCCTGAATTTCGTCAGAAGCAGTTGTGAAACCTTTGCGAACCAGTTCATAACCTTCATTAACCTTGTCTTCTTGGTGTGGCGCCATTGATGTAAGTACTGGAGGAGAAGAGAAGAGAAGGTCTATGTCGACAGAAGGTGTAGAGTCAAAAATTCTGATAGCGTAGTCGACCAGATTTTGGATTCACCTTTTTATAGTACTTGAGTCAAGGGCAGATCAAAAGTCGGGCTTAAGTCGACAAATCATTTTTTATATTGACAAAAATGACCTAGGTCTTGACAGAACATAAGTTAAGTCAATATAACTATGTGTCGACATACTAATGTCTAAGTCGACAAAATATATTTTAAGTCGACACATTTATGTGTCGACATACTTGAGTCTGCGTCGACATACATACGTCTGTGTCGACACTGACAACTTAAGTCTCGACAGAGTTGTGTCGACACAAATATCCTTACGACTTATAGTCTCGGCAAGGTTGTGTCGACACCTATTCTCCTGTCGACACAGATACTATTTCTGTGTCGACACATCCTTTTCCTGAGTCGACACAACATACTGAGTGTGTCGACACTACTTGCTTGTGTCGACACAAACTTTGTACTTAGACAAATTTCAAGAGAAATTTGGTGCTTACTGATTCTACTCATGGAAACTTAGGTTAACCTATTCTAGGTTCAACATACCTAATTCAATTTCGAAATTATTGAATTTAGTTTCATCCAGTGGTTTTGTGAAAATATCAGCTATTTGATTATCTGTTTTTACAAACTCTAGACTAATATTTTCCTTTTCAACATGTTCTCTGATAAAATGAAACTTTATTTCTATATGCTTGGTCCTACTGTGTGATACATGATTCTTAGCAATAGAAATAGCACTTGTAGAATCAAAAAATAGTGGTATTCTACTTACCTGGATGTCATAATCTTCTAGTTGATGCTTCATCCACATCAATTGTGCACAGCAGCTACCTGCAGCTATATACTTTGATTTAGTTGTTGATATAGCTACACTGGTTTGCTTCTTGCTGCTCCATGACACCAAACTCCCACCAAGGAACTGACAGGTTCCTGTGGTACTTTTTCTGTCTTCTTTGCATCCAGCAAAATCTGCATCTGAGAAACCTGTTAATAGAAAATCTCTATTCTTAGGGTACCAAAGGCCTAGATTAGGTGTGCCCTTAAGATATCTCAAAATTCTTTTAGCTACAGTATAATGAGATTC